>OZ023263.1:49978490-50710990 GCA_964006375.1 Tillus elongatus | reverse complement strand
GGCCATAGTCGCGGAAATAGGCCGACGTTAAAGAAACAAAACACACACACACACACACAAGTTACGAGGTCATAGACAAACATATAACGCTCCTACCTACGTCGGAGGTTAAAAATCAGATACAAGCAAATGAGAAATCTTAATTATGTAAATGGGACAACCAACGAATCTCGTTTATGCAGTGCAAATCATATTTTTTGTTTGCGCAATGATCCACATCGAGTCTTTTTTGTATCACATTTTATTCTGCAATGCATCTTTGGAATATTCTCCAGATAAGATCTACGAAAATAGTTAACTTTCTACATCATTAACTTCGATTTTATTGAATGATTAAATACTACTGAATTATAAAACGGAACCGATAAGCTTTTAAAACATAATTAGCCACAGATATAACGGATGTTTGCAACGATATACAAACTCAACTCTTGAGAGAACTGGCTTTTATACTGCAGAACTAAAAGATGTGTTTGAATTTGTACATATTTTGTTTCTTCGGCATATTTTCACGAATAAGGCAAATCCTCGACGCCAGGAAGCAGTTTCAGGTCAATATCGTGGAAATTTTGCCGAATCTGTGAGAAGGGTAGGAACCTTAAGGGTGCCCAACATCTTACTAGTCTATCAGCGAGTCTGTGAACAAAGAATCTGGACCCAGAAAGTGTCTTATGGTAGCGAATTTTCATACAACTGTTTTTGTTACTTTTTGTAAGAAAAACGTTAAATTTAGTAGGTGGAATAAGCTTTACAGTAGAAAAAATGTACCGTATTTCACCAAACTAACTTCTTGTTCGAAAAAGTACATAAATTTTCTGAACATGAATTTTAAATTTTCCCAAAAAAATTGGTCCGACTTTCCTGGCCAATGAATCTATCCAAGCAATCTAAACAAAAACTACACCAGCCAAGATATAATTATTCACAGAAAGCTTTTTGACAGAATTTAAAAAAATGCCATGAAAATTTTCAAACAATGTGTTTCGTGAAAATACGCCATTTTCTTTTACAGAAATTGGCTAAGTAATCTTACACAAATATTACATAAAAATATTCTTACAAACATGTCTAAAAAATGTGCACAAAAATATGCTAAACAATTTTTTTTAACGAAAGTTCGTTGTCTAAGGAGCGGAGGATATTTAGGGATAATTGTTTATAACTAGGATAATATGGACATGGTAACGATGTAATTTGTAATAAAATTTAATAACAATAAAAAGAATTAACAACTTTTTTAAACTAACTTAACCGAATAAAATTTAAAACCAAATCTGTACATAATTATATTAAAAAGTCTCGCGTCTTTACATTTTAATAATCTAATCAAAAATATCTCTTAATGTATACAAACACTGATATATATATATATATATATATATATAAATATATATATATATATATATATATATATATATATATATATATATATATATATATATATATATATATATATAACCTTGCTTGGTCTACTTCACAATGCGCAATCAGCAATAGTCAGCATTCTTGAATATCGCAAACTGCAATTGTAATATGTTTATTAATTGCATAAACATGTAATATGAGCAATTCCAGGTCAATAATTATAATTTCTATGCAACCTACTTAATTATAAAATATATTATTTGGATTTATGCTAGCGAATTTTCCTATAACTATTATAATATAAAAATAATATTAAATATATTTTCACGATTAGTAATGCCCTCTTGGATAGTTTTCTGTTCTATGAACATTCGTAAATATTTTTCACGTGAATTCGCAAAGATTTTTTTTCAATAACTTTTTATACGTAACTTTGCTAAAAAAATAAATAAAGTTGCAATTATATACCTAATCTGCCAACAAAATTGAAAAAAAGAAAATTCCAACCAGTGAAAGTAAACAAAAAAATTCGGGGCGCAGCAAGTGCGTTATAGTAGCGAATTTTCATAAGAATTGTACACTATTATTATACGGCATATTAGTAAAGTTAATACTTTAAACTTACACAGACCTTGAAGATCGATTTTAGAGGTCCTAGTACGCGCACATTTGAAGAATTCTTTCGAAAGTGTTACCATCGATATCTCTCTATTATCAAAAAAATCTTGCGTTCTAACTCCTTTTGAGAAAAATGCCCAAAGCTCAAGTTTCTATGAAGCTAAAGAACTAAATTTAGCTATATCTGTAGATAGCGAAAGTCTCTTTAAAAGAAACTTGTATTACAAATTTCATTAAAGTTATACAGAAGGTTTCCAGTAGGAAACTCAATTCTAATTTAGAAAAGTAAAGTATCTGTAAAATTATAAACATAGCAGTTAGTTTTTCTTATTAATCGCCAGTATGATTTTGTTTTACTCAACCTTATTATTATTACAACAATAACAAAATTATAATTTAAGACTCAAAGGTGACAAACTTATTTAGACGTTTTAAACAAAAACGTATGAAATCTGTGCACTATTGTTTCTTAAAATGCGAAATAACACATTAAAGAAACGTACATTCATCTAGCTGGATTGGATCGCGTAACCTTCTGCTTAGGCGGCCAGCACGGTACCCCTGCGCTATCTAGGCACACGTCAACAAAGGTTTTATTTGCTTTATATATTTTAGTTTGTGAAAAGTGGAACCTGTGATGAGCACTAATAAGTACACTTTGAGAAAACCCAAATCACCACAACACTTATTTCAGAGACCTTACGATCGTTTCGTTGACAAAGTCAACATCTTCAGAGGAAGATAAATTCTAACTTAAACAACTAGCTACATGTATTTATATCGCGTCAAGGTAAACGAACTAGTTCGAAGTAAAATTGTCGTCCAGGAACGATCATTTGTTCATTGTGTGGTGAAAGTACGAGATCGAAGACCTGCTTTTTAATCTTCTGGTCGACATATTTATGAGCCCTTATCTAATATACCGATAATAGCTTTAAAGGAACCGAAAAAAAATTAATAAAAAATGTGTTGGGTAATACGAAAGACAAAGACAAAGTCACTGAAATGGCCGGTATTTATGAGATTAGTTGCAAAGATTGCGATCTTAAAAACGTGGGTCAAACTAGAAGAAACATAGCCACCAGATTTCGTGAACATCTCGCACAGTTACGATATGGTACGGGGGACAAATCATGTGTGGCACAACATATATGGGATAACTTGCATTCTCTGCCACAGATCACTTACACCGAGAGGAGTCCACGTCCCCCCATGTCTCGAGGCAAGTACAAGATGTGCAAGGAACTCCTAGGAAGCAGCTTTCGATGCTTTTTCATAACGGAGCATATCCTTCTGTCGAACTCCCGAAGAGCAGTTGTTGACCGGTCTAGGATTCCCCAAGTGTAGGCAGCAACAGGGACTGCCCAAGTGTTTATGGCTCTGATTTTGTTTCTGCCGGACAGGAAAGTTTTGCACACCTTCCTCACCGTAGCCAATACTTTGCCCTCCAGAGCCCGCCACACCTACTTTGTCTTCACAGAGAGGAGTTGTTGGATGCCCAAGTACTTGTAAGCTCCATCAGAGGCGAGGCTCTGAATTAATTCGCCTGACATTAGCGTCATGTCCTGATCTGTTGCTGGTCGGCCGCGTTTAACGTGGAGAACCAGACACAGTGCAAGTCTCTTTAAAAGAAACTTGTATTACAAATTTCATTAGTTATAGAAAAGATTTCCAGAAGGAAACTTAATTCATATTTCGAAAAGTAAAGTATCTGCCAAGTTATAAACGTAGCAGTTATTTTTTCTGAATCGCCAGTATGATTTCGTTTTAGTCAACCTAATCAAACCTTTCTTTTTCAATACCAGCAATAACAAAATGTCTGCTGAAAATTTTAATTACAGACTCAAAGGTGATAGAGTTATTCAGGTGTTTTAAACAAAAATGAGATCATGTTCAAAACGTATGAAATCTGTGCAGTATTGTTTCTCCAAATGTCAAAATAAAACATAAAAAAACATACATCCATCAAGCTGGATTCGATCGCGTAACCTTCTACGTACAAGCCCAGCACGCTTCCAATGCGCTGTCTGCTAATACGTCAGCTAATGTTTTGTCTACATGATACTGGACAAAGGCTTCGTGCCCGGGGTAGTATATGAAAAGTATATGTAACAATTAATTACATAATTAGTAGAATTACCATTGAAACACATTCAAGGATTGTTTCGGTCTTATATGACGTCTTATGTTTAAGTTTAAAGATAAACGAAACTATTTTAGAATCATTTGTATAGACTGGACTTGATTTTGCTTACATTTCCACTATATTATGCGACACCATAATATATCTATGCTGCGCTAAAACTGTATTTGGGGCCGTTCATAAAGCTACAAATATAGTGTATTTTAATAATTGATTGAATCCCCCAGTTAAATAACAATCACTTGGCAAATTTTTAATTTCATGTCTGTCATTTTCCATCATTGCGGCCAAGATTTCACGATTGTTGGTTCGGGTAGTATGTACGCGTGACAGTTAACTACTCTGACTGTCAGACATTGGACTTTAACCATTAAGTCGTTTCAACGCATGTCTTTGGGATTTTAACTCTAAATATTGTATACCAAATTACTTTAAATTCAGTACATAGGTTTATTTGCACCATTTCTAGTCACGCGTAAAGTCTCATTCCGGTTACTCTGATACTTACAAAATTATAGAGTTTTCAAAAAAAAAATTGTATATTTTTGGGGGACAAATGTCCATTATAGCTGATATACGAACTCGTCCGCGGTCTTAATACAATAAAGATATGTGCCGAGTTTCGTTCAAATCAGTTGAGTATTTTTTGAGTTATCGCTCGGATATATATATACAGGGCTTTCATTAATTCCCAAACCCCACGTGACTGGATTCTGTCTCTCTCTTAGTGGAATATGACTTTAGCAGTCAAATAGTAACCAAAAAAACGACGAGACTAGGGACCCTAAAGTTACTAAATCAATTGACAATTGACAGTTCAGTCCATTGGCGCTCAATTCCCCTTTGACGGTTATTTTGTGTGTATATTGTGCATTTTCCAAGTTCGACCAGTGTTTACCTTCTTCAAATAATTTTCTATCTGTTGGACAATAAAAATAAACAGTTTTTATTAAAACTTAGCATTTTCATTGAGTTTTTACGTAAGTTAAAAGTGTAGATATGTTAAGGTTATGTTGTGGACCATATTTGACATCGCATGGAACGAAGCCCTACCAAATCTGTTCGTCGGTAATCTGCCCAAACAGGTACATATTTGTTACATGTTACGCAATACACATTCCTAAAACCGTAAATTAGAAGTTTAAATAATCGGACCTCAATTTGTTTACGTACATTACAAAATTTTGATATCTATACAAAATAAAACTAATATTTTATTATGTTTTTAATTTATTTTTTTAACAATCAATAACAGTAACCCATTTTTTTTTGTTCCCTCAGGGCTCGTCCGCGGCCTTGCCGCCCCGATAGCACCGCAACCCTTGGTTGATTGTGCATACCCCTAGTCTTACTCCACCCATTCCAAAATCACTGTGCCTTGAACTAGTCTGCACAGCGATTGGTAGGGTGAAGTTTTATATTGCTCTGTCTCCGGTCTAGAGTGACCGTAGATCAGTTGTCTTTTCCGGTCCAGAGCTATACACTCGCACAAGATGTGCTGGGCTGATTCCTCCCCCTCGCCGCAGAGTCTGCATGCGAGGTCCCCTTCGAACCGCCCCATTTTATGTAGGTGTCTCTTGACGGCCATGTGTCCCGTCAAGAGACCTGTTGTGTTTCTGAGCTGTCCTCTGCTAAGGTTTAGCAGCTCCACAGTTCTCTTTGAACTGGGTCCGTCAATTATTGACTTCCCATGTCTGAGCCCTGGACAGTCCGCCCAGTACACCTTGTGTTGGTTTCTGACCCAGGACTTAATGGCTCCCCTGGCAGTGCTCTTTGACACAACAGTAACCCATACACGAACAGACTTGCTGTTAAAAATACTAAATAATAAATACATTCAAGACATTTACTGTTTCAACTTATTATAATTTTTATATTTTTTATAAAACCCCAAAGAAAATATGAGACACTGGCATCTTAGGGATTTCATTAATTCAGGTTGTACAACCGTGTATGCCGGGTTGCCTAAGTTAAGCGGTCACGTGGGGTTCGGGAATTAATGAAAGCCCTGTACATATAAACAAATAAAAAAAATTAACGGACTTTGGTTTTGGTTTATAGGGACCCAAATTTGCGCTCATCTGAAGAAATTTTTTCACAAGCTTCGTGACCTCTCTATAAGCGAATTTTTTCTGAATGAAAATTCGCTAAAAATGAAGAATTTATCGCAAAGAGCAATAGTTTGCCAAATATCAAAAACCATTTTGGTTAACACAGTTACTAGCGATGAAAGACATTGACGTTTATAATTCTCTACTCCGTCACATATACACCTTGGATTATATAAATAATTATATAACCAATAAGAATAACCAATAGGAATTTGTACATTACAAACGTTGTTAAAATTAGATAACATTAAGAATCCTACTTATGTCTATTAAGTTGCCATGACCGACCCCAAGGCACGAAGATGTGTGTCCCTTGTATTAATTCCTTAGAAACACGTTAATAAATAAATAAATACCATAACAAAAACATTAACCACAATAATATGGAGAAAGATTCAATTAATTTGAATGCGTATAACAGCGACTTTTATAAAGGTGTAATATATACTTAAACATAACGAAGTGGTCGGAGAAATGTTCGTTACACAAGCAAATTCCATATTGAATCTGGAACTACTATTGGAAAGAAACTGGAAAAAATAAGGAGCCACGGTCATCGATTGTCAAAACAACAACCATGTTCCTTTTATTGCGCACAATAAAAGGAACAAGACTTCCGGAGGTAAAATTCCCCTCCATTCGGATCTCCTGGAGAGGGGTGTACAGGGGGCGCCAAAATCACAATTCAACATATCCTTCTCGAATATATGTGGCCTAAATTCTAACCTGAACTCCTCCTTCAGGCTAATAGGCCCCAACTCCCCTTCCTCACCGAAACCCAAATCAGTGCCAAAACAGCCACAAATCACCTTAATTTCCCGGGGTATTAACTCCTTACTTCCTTTAGATTGCATGGAGGCGTGTGCGCATACGTCCGTAGCAATCTACGCTGCACCAGGCTCCCCAATTTAGAAGCTGGAAGAAAAGACATACTATGGATAAAACTATCTCTCAGGGCTGCAACTAAATTCATCTGTTGCATTTACCGGTCACCTTCTGACAACAACTTTGTTCAGCTCTTTGACTACGTTTCTGAAAAAACCGACCATCTGATTTCTGAATATCCTTTTTTCGAGGTCACTATTCTTGATGACTTCAACGTCCATAATAAGGAATGGCTAGGATCTTCAAAAACCGATCCACAAGGGAGAGCAGCGGAGGCCTTTGCAGTCAGCAACTCTTTAGCCAATATGGTTCAGTAACCTACTTACTTTCCTCGCATCCCAACACGCAGCTCAAATCCCTTGGATCTCCTTCTTACTACAAATCCTGAATGCTATAAAATATCAGTCACCGCCCCCCTCGGTCGCTCATACCATGGCATGGTCACCGCTTCCTGCACAATGCAACCCGAGGTCACACAGACATCACACCCACGTATCGTTTGGCACTACAACTCCGCGAACTGGGACGAAATGCGAGATTACTTTTCCTCATTTCCATGGGCATCTGTCTGCTTCTCTCATCCTAACCCCTCAGATATCTTACAAAACGTCACCGAAAGTATCCAAGCTGGTATGGAATTATTTATTCCACCTACACAGAAAACCTCTTCAGCCACTCAAAAGCCCTGGTTCTCTAAATCCTGTGACAAGGCAAGACTTGAAAAGGTCAAAGCTCACAAAATGCTTCTACACAATCCAGTCAAGGAAAACGTCAAGCATTTAACGACGCAAGAAACCGGTATGTCTGCATTCTTTCTGGGGCAAAAAAACTCTTTTAATAACCACATTAAAAACAAAGTCCTCTTAAGCTCTAAGGGCAGCAAACACTTCTGGACTCTTGTTAAATCTATTGGGAACCATCCGAATGAACAACCAAGTTATTCAAAGTAATGAGTCCTTTTCACTTGTTGCATTTCTGTGGATCGAAATCTCAATTGGCACCAACATGTCACATCAATTGCAGAAGCGGCTGCTAAGAAATTAGGTTTTTCTCTTCCGGGCTCGCAAATACTTTTTACCAGCTAATCTCTATACCTTATATACTTCACAAATAAGGCCAAACCTCGAATACTGATCCAACATCTGGGGTGCCGCTGCCGCTTCTATACACGCTATCCTGGACTCCATTCAGAAGAGTCTCATTGATGACCCTACCCTCACCCAAAGGCTGCCATCTCTTGCCCACCGACGTGCCGTTGGTGACCTCTCTCTCGTTTATAGATATTTACACGGGCAGTGCTCAGAGGAGCTTTCTTCCATAGTTTCTCCACCTACTGCCCCCAACAGATCTACCAGGGGAACAGAGCGAATGCACCCTTTTACTGTCCAGGTCATCAGACATAGAACATCTTGTTATGCCCGCTCTTTTGTCCAGAGGACTTCCAAGTTGTGGAATTCCTTGCCGACACATGTTTTTCCTTCTCCTCCGAACCTCCAACCCTTCAAGTCCAGAATTAACAACTTGCCTCTTTCCTCCTTGTCGACACCCACGGTACGATAGTATTTAGGCTGTAAGCCCTCGTGGTGTGTTGTTGAAATTTAAAAAAAAACAATAAGCAGAAAATGTAAGAAAGATTCTGCACACAGAGGTTACTCGTCACCATCCACCCTGTCTGGATTTTAAAATTCAAAAGAGAACGAGTGGAGGGTCACCATAATTTACCACAGTACATTTTTAAGATGATTATCGTTTCCCCAACAACGTTAGAGTCAACAGACGGATGAATAATATAATAAACTTCGTGAACATTAAGTGATTCGCTCAGAATATACCTCAATCACAGCATAATCAAACAGTTATTATTCTGTGCCATAATTATGTGACATTATATCTAGGGGAACGACTTGGGTCAAGTTTAATCGCCAACTAAACCTACTAAGACAACCTCTGCGATAAAGTACTCCTGTAAGTGTGACAACTTTTTTGTCCGGTAGTATATTGGTAGGTACATCGAACATGGTTTTCGGCTCATGTCTTTTACAATATATGATTTATTACAGGCTATTTGGTGACTGTAGCATTTTTAATTAGTTTTGACTGGTTTTCTGCTATAAAATGCGCAATAAAATTATACAAACCGAGCCCAATTGTCGCGCATGTGGTTCTTGTTATTTCGACGAATATGGATCTTGTTTGGTTTATGGCGGCACATGTTTTGTATATGTCAAACATATAAAATTATTATTGTTGTAAAAATTAATTAACAATGCCGTCAGTTCTATGAATAGTTTTATTGGGTTATATTAACTGCAAAGTGTAACGTTCTGTGTCAGTCGTGCCGCAGATTTAAAATTTATTGGTGGCAGGCACATAAACCGCAACATTGCTCTGGATAAAATTTGGGCCTAAGTTACAATTATTTAATTACGGTTTTGCTTACTACTGTCATCGTATCACCTGTTGACGTACCTTTGGCAAACGAAAATATGTTCCTGCTTTAGCTGATACGAATTAATGTTTTCTTTGTGTCTTTAACGTCGATCTATTTCTGCGACTATGGCCAAGCACCGACGACAGAGAGCACTTTCACCCCACTACACTGAAAATGTTACTGTGGGGATTTTTAACGTGGCCAAAATCACACGGTACACGGGACCGACGTATTAACGTCACCGACAAAACCTCGGTTAATGTCAATCTACAGTATGGACTAAAAAATAATTTGACGACTCTGCTGGAGATTGAACCCGGAACCGTTGGGTCTAGAGACACACGTTCTTACCCCTGGACCACCGAGGCTGCCAATTAATTATACTTAAATCTTGAAAATAATAGGTTTTTCGTTCACTCTTGCTGGTCTTACTTGATAAAACCGTTTCATACCAAATACATGTGTAGAGGCTTCTCCTCTGGCTTCACAAGTACTTGCTATTTTCTTTGCAAATGATTTCGCCTTGTCAGGCAGAAGAAACTTGTATCTTTTCTCCGACGATGCCGTAAAAGGCAAAGCCGGTTGCAGAGAAGAAAAGAAGCACTAGTGGACCAGAGAAGAAGTCTCTACTGTATTTAAGAAGCTTGTGTTTTAAACAAAAATTATTAGAATCACACGCGTTTCAACTGTTTTCACCCGTCATTTTTTGGAAAACTATTTTTCAGTTTTGAAAAAAAATATAACAAAACACTATACTGTTAGATTCTTCGGGGTTCTGGATTCGTTGACTAACAAAACACAGTTTTTCAAACTTCTTCTTCTTCTTCTTCAAGTGCCGTCTCCTCTTAGAAGGTTGGCTATCATCATGGCTATTATCACTTTTGATGCTGCAGCTCTGAACAACTCAACGGAACTACAGTTGTGCCATTTTCTCAGATTATTTAACCAGGAAATGCGTCTTCTTCCTCTGCTTCTCTTTCCCTGTATCTTTCCCTGCATAATATTCTGCAACAATACATATTTCTCTCCTCTCATCACGTGGCCCAGATATTGCAGCTTCCTTATTTTAATTGTGTTCAATATTTCTTTTTCTTTTCTCATTCTTCCCAGTACCTGCTCATTTGTTACCATGTCTACCCAACTTATCCTCAAGATCCTTCTATATGAACACAGCTCAAATGCCTCCAGTCGATCACTTATATCTTTCTTTAGCGTCCATGATTCCATCCCATACAGCAACACCGAGAAAACGTAGCATCTCAATATTCTGACTCTAAGTTGTAAGTTAAGATCTCTACTGCATAACACGCTTCTCATTCTGTTAAATATGGTTCTGGCTTGTCCAATTCTTGATTTAATTTCTTCATCGTACTCATTATTTTCACTGACGGTTGTTCCCAGGTACCTGTACTTACTGACTTTCTCTACTAGTTCTCCGTTGATCCATAGGTTTTCCTGTTGCTGAACTGATTGTGTAATGGTCATAAATTTGCTCTTTTTGATATTTAAGGTAAGTCCGCTCTCCTCGCTACTCGTCACTAAATGTAAATCTTCTATTGTTTCGGCAATGAGTATGGTGTCGTCTGCATACCGGATATTGTAAATGGGTATTCCATTGACCTTTACTCCTATTGTTGTTTCTTCCAGCGCTCTCTGAATGATTTCTTCCGAGTAAAGATTAAATAATAGCGGCGATAGTATACATCCTTGCCTTACACCACGTTATATTTTTACTTCTTCTGGGAGTTCATTGCCCACCTTAATATTAGCCGTCTAGCTGTAGTATAAATTATTTATTATTCTAATATCTTTCATGTCTATATTTTAAACTACTGAAGATAACCAATTATTTTCTGACCATAAACACACCAACTAAATATTCCTCTATTACAAATCTCCGTAGAAATATATTTCACTATTAGCCTTCTATTATCACTTATTCTACACCAACACTAACTCACTACTACTGACTCACTCTATCCACGGCGCGCCTATTTATATTGTCCATAGAGACTCAAGACCTCTCTGCATTGTTCCATACCTTTCACTTCTGGTTTCTTCTAGAAATATAATTCCACAGTGTTCGCTGTTACCAACACAAGCTGCCTGTGACGATAGAAGTAGCAGAGTTCATAAACTTAATCCTCATAGAGACGGATGTGACACTGCCCCCTTCTTACATTTAACCGTCTCGCTCGAATTCTGACCTTTTTGGTATGGCCTGAGCCTGTGCATATGGACCACCTTCATCTTGCTCTTTAGACTCCCCTGAATGCGATAGACAACGTCATTGGTCCTTTTGACCACGTTGTACATACCTTCCACTAATTTCTGTAGTTTCGGTGGTCGTCACTTGCGTCGTACTGGATTGTCAAACCACACCCGATCTCCTTTTTTAAAATCAAACGACCTAGCTTGCACCTCATAACGGGTCTTCATGCGGTCGCTCTCTGCTTGTATATGCATTCTGACAGCCGAATTGGTAGCCTCCCTTCTCTTCATACGTATCCATCTAGGGCGAGAGGGCAGCCAGAATCGCTTACCTGAGAAATAGTTATCGGCCTTAGCTTCACTTTCTCCCATGCACGTGATCTTAGAGCCCAACATTGTCCCACCTTGCCGCAGTTCCAACAACGCAAGGCATTTGCACGGTAAGCTCTGATTGGGACCCCATGAGACGTAGGCTTCATCTGATCTACATTTTTCTTTAGTATCTGCACGGCATCGGATGATTCTGTTATATTTTCTTCTCGTACTTGAAGATTGCGAACTCTGGCATGACTTTCTGAAGCTTGCTTTGCCGCTTCAAACTCCAAGGTGTGTGCCAAAGCATCTTTCAGGTTTTTGTGTCTCGCCCTTCTCAGGGACTGTTGGGTGTCGGTATCCCTGATGGGACCAATAAGGGTTTGCAGCGACAGCTGCTTTAAAAACTATTTTAGAGCTATGGGGTAGGCTTACAACGTCGATGTGGAGGTGTTGGAGACTTTCTCCCGATTTCTGACAGTGATTTTTCAACTGAAATCGATACATACACCTGTTATAAATGCTGGTCGCCAAACTTGATCTCTAATTCATGTGTAATGCTGTCAAAACTGATCTCTTTCTCCCCGGGTATACCTTGGACCACATGTAGGGCATCTTCTCTGAGAGCTACTATTAACGAAGCCGCTTTCTCTCTCTCTCTCTCTCTCTCTCTCTCTCTCCCCAACCATTTGCCGTAGCAGCGGCTTCGAACCGGCGTAGATAAATACCCCATGGAAGTGATTCATCAAATGTGAGGACCTTAATTCTTGCGACGGGGCTATCTTCGAGACTGATGTTTGCCTTGGCTAGGGTATCATACTTATTTTCTAGTTACTGAATCTTCTGCTCTACTTCCGCTTGTTTCTTTCGCACACTCGTAAGCTTGTCATGCACATCGTCGCTGATACCTCTTACTCGGCTCTCTACTTGCTGAAAGATGTCGTCATTTACCTGCTTCATACGTTCGTCCACACGTGAGGTTAATATTCTCAATTCTGATAGCCTATTCTTATAGAATTGTCTTTGTTTCTTTATCTCTCTTTCTGTATTCCTCGTATCTTTTTCTGGCCTTTTTGTCTCTTCGTATTATTTCTTCCCTTGCTTCTTCACCTCTTCTTCGCATTTCTTCTTTTACTCCTTCCTCTGTTATCATTTCTTCTTTCGCATCTTGATCTCTTCTTCTGACTTCTTCGTATTTTTCTCATTTTTTCTCTCGCTTCTTTATCTCTTTTTCTAACTTCTTTTCGTGCTAATTTATCTTCTTAGTCCATTTTTTGACACTGATCCCCCAGATATTCTAGAAATTTTCACGTTGTTCAACCAATATTCTGGAAACTATTTCGGCTAGCAGCTCGAAAATCCCACTTCTGACACCAGTTGTTACGTTCTTCGGGGTTCTGGATTTGTTGACTAACAAAACACAGCTTTTTCAATAATATGTGTGGGTGTGTTTGTTACTGGTATTTAAACTGTTCCTCATTAGCCACAAATTTGGCTTTTCAAATTACTGGTTTATTATAACCAACTATTTTCTGACCATAAACACTCCAACTAAAATATTCCTCTATTAAAAATATCCACAGATATATATTTCACTATTCGCCTTCTATGATGACTTATTCTGCACCAGCACTAACTCACTACTACGGACTCACTCCATCTGCGGCTCGCCTATTTATATTGTTCATGAAGATTCTAGACCGTTTTGCTTTGTTTCATACCTGTCACTTCTTGTTCCTTCTATAAATCTAATTTCAAAGTGTCTCATAGAGACGGATGTGACAATAGTAAAGTTGCCAAAGTTACTGTTTCATCTTTGGTAGTTACTAGCTCAATGATCTACAGAATGCTCATGGATTTCGTTGAGAAAATGGTCTAGTTATAACGAATACAATTTTTAAAGTACCTAAGACAAGGCACTGTACATGGCAAGCACCGTAGAATACAGAAAGAATTCATTTTTGCAAAATGAAACTGATATATTTCCATCAAACTACAGATGCAATGTGCCAAAATTCAGTTTTGTCGAATAATTGTAATCCAAGTTGTTCCGCAATTCAGTTTAACAGAATCTGGATATGCCGTGATAATTCGAAAATCAGTTAAATAAAGGCGGCCCTGTTAGACTATACTACTATCTTGAATTCTCAAGCTATGTCGTTTGTTTCCATTACCTTCGCCTTCTACACAGATAATGAAATATAAGAAACAAGGCTTCTCTGAAGGATCATTTTAATTGAAATTCTTTTATTATTGTTTTATATGGGAAAAATATGCAAGAAAGAGGAATTCATTAAGTCAGTTTGCTTATTTAAAATAAGGCAGCTATTGTCGTGTATGTGCTTCTTTAATTCTAAAGCTTCAAAAAGTCTAGTTTACGCTTGTCATTACAAAAATGTTGTGGTTTTATGCGGTTATTCACTGTAGGTATATGTTCGGTATCAATAATATGTTTTGCAAATGTATATTTGTCAGCGTGGTTATTTCTAAGTGCAGAAGTAAGGTCTTTATATCGGGTGTTAAAATTTCTAGGAGTTTGACCTATGCAGATTGCGTTACAATGTGTAAAAGCTAATTTATAAACCCCAGCTTTTGCCAAGAAACAAAATTTTTGTTTAGCGTTAAAAGCAAATCACGCGTCGTGTTGTAAGATTTAAAAGCAACCTTTGTACAGGTATTTAAATTTTTTGAAATGTTTTCCGAAATAGTTCAAAAAGAAGTTATCGAAGCATACCTGTTGTCTTTTTTTGTCTGTAATATTTGGATAAATTGAATTAATCGCTAATTTGTATTTTTTTCTCTCCATCATTTTATCTATTATTTTAACAGAGTAGCCATTATTGAATGCTATTTGCTTAACTATTGAAATTACTTTTTTAAAATTGTTTTGGGATATAGGTATTGAAAATGCACGATGTATCATAGAGTGATATGCTGATGACAGCTTTTGTGAAAAAGGGTGACATGAATCGTATGGTATGGTGGTGTCAGTGTAAGTTGTTCTCCTATATATTGACAAGTCAAGTGCATTATTTTCTAAGTTTATAATCGTTAAGTCTAAAAAATGTATACAGCTATTAGCTTTTTCTAAAGCAAATTTAATATTTGTGTGAACGTTATTAATAAAATTTAAAAATTCATTTTATTCTGTATGGCTACCTTGAAAACATGTTAAAATATCATCTACGTATCTGTACCAAAAAACAATATTATGTGAAAGTTATGATGTCAAAATTTGGTGTTCTAAGTTTTCCATAAATATGTTGGCCAATAAAGCAGAGAACGGACTACCCATAGGTAGGCCTTCGTTTTACATATAAATTTTATCGTTAAATTAAAATAGTTTTTATACATTCGTTAAAAAGAATAATTATTTCTTGTCTTTCTGTGACATTTACGTTCTTTTCTACTCAAACGTTTTCTGATATAGGTAAACATTCTCTAGGAGGTATCTTAGAATACATGCTACAATCATCAAGCGAGACTACTTTACTATTTGTGGGAATAATTAGGTTATTTGATTTTTGAGTTCGTTGTTCATAAGAATTTTTACCTGAATATTTTGGAATGTAATTGTATTCTCTAATAAGTGAAACCAGTTTACTCGCTATCTTATGATTAAGTGTATTAACATAGCTAACTACTCGGCTTACAGGATTATTTGGGTTGTGAATTTTTAAGTAGCTATACCTATTTGGTGGTTATGGGCTTTTATATAAAATATATTTCTTTTCTTGTTGACTAAACAGAGATGTATGTTTAAATTCATTTTTTAGTTTTGTCTGAAATTGTTGGGTCTCCCAATTTATGTAAAATTTGCTGCAGCAATAAAATCATTAATTTTTATTTTATATGCGTCTCTATTTATAGCTAGAGTTGTATTTGCTCCTCCAGCTTTAGTTAAAACTAAATCATTTTCTGATATTTTATCTTGAATAGATTTTACAATTTTATTTTGATTGTTTCATTTTATTTTCATTTTTTCAAGAATTTTTTGATTAAAACATCATAACATAGGAACAGATATTTATTTGCAGCTGTCATGATTTCTAGTAATTCAATTTTTATCTGTCTGAGGATGCTGCTAAGCAGAGAAACCGGTTACAGAAACGTTGAAGAACATCCTAGAACATTTAGAATTCAGAAGGACCGCTTGCTCCAGTTAGCTTATGCGCAGGCTACGTTCTTCACTTACCGAGACGAAACTCAACAGTCAAGCCAGATAAGTAGACGCCAAGTCTATGTACTATGGACCAGTTTCACCAAGTAAGGGCAACAACAATCAATGAATTTTATCATAGTACTTTTTTGAGCTTCAAGGATTATACAATGACTGGAGGTAACTATTTAACCACGACATCCGTGAAATTTTGAAAGCTCACCTTCCATTATACAAAAAATGAAGGCTATAATTGAATCCTACGTTTTTCACCCATTTCACAGTACACTTTTGTGTTTGTATAATCGTCTCAAGTTAATGCATTGTCGGAGATCTTTTAAGATATGGAGACAGTGCACGTCCAGATTACGCATAGTGCATTTAAATGACTGGTTGTCTGTTGCTGTCTGCTTCTAATCCCAACATCCTTTACAATTTATGCAAAGTCCTCTGAGAGGGCTCGTTTCTTGGAACCTGTATCGGAGACAATGCTGGCGTCTTGGGTCTCTAAAACAATGCAGAAGCTTTGGCACGGGCCAACAGGTAGAACGTGAGCTATCCTAAAAAGGAAAGGACATAAATAAAAATCTGCAAAGCACTTTTAGCAGAGCACTCCATGCCTAACGACTTTTATAGTTCTTTACTTAACTGATCTACACTACTCAACACTCAAAGCGTCGCTTGTTTAAATTTCGCCTTTTTTTTTAATTTGGTGTCATATCGTGTTGAATAAAACATTGAAAATTTTCTAAACCGCCAAAAACTTCCCATTTGAAAGAAAAATTGTTTTTCTTGAATTTATACTAAAAACATGTTGAAATACGACTCAGGCTACAAGATGGTGTTTGATTTCTTCCTTTTTTTCTGTTTTCAGGTATAGTTTTTTTACTCGTCACTTGATTTTCGTAATGGAGGGCCCATGTTGAAGCCAAAGCTTTACGCAGGAACGTTCAGTTAACAGAATCGACCAAAAATGAACAATCCTCGAAATTAATCCCAACCCTACTCGTTTAAAAAATTTCGTTTGACAGAACAATTGACTGAAAATCAAGTTGCTTATAAAAGAATCATCAATTACGGGCACTGAGGATTATTTCTCGTCTGTATAAGCCTAAAATTGTCGTTTAAGGAATTTAATTACAAACTGCTTGTTTCCAAGGGAAAAAAGCTTTTTTAGTGAATTTTTATTTGAAAAAATTCACTTATAGAGACGTATCGATTGCAAAAATTTTCTCAAATGAGGGTGAACTAGGACCACTAGAACCCATATCCGGGGTCAGTTTAAATTTTTATGTTATATATATATATATATATATATATATATATATATATATATATATATATATATATATATATATATATATATATATATATGTATATACAACAGGATTTTTAACACGGCATTTCTGTATGCTATACAAGGAGAAAGGTTAAGGGCAAGGCCGCAAGGAGACAACCGCATACACGTGTTTCAAGCTTATTAGCTATCATGCAGGTGATTTCTTTGCCTCCGTGGCGATTTTGTTGTTGCCCTCGAATTAAGGGTCTTCCGAATGTTGCTGCAAATGTGCACTGGTTGCCTGTTGTTTTTTTTAATTTTTTTTATTTCAACAACACACCACGAGGGCTTACAGCCTAAATATTATCGTACCGTGGGTGTCAATAAGGAGGAATGAGGCAACTTGTTAATTCTTGACTTGAAGGTTTGGAGGTTCGGGGGAGAAGGAAAAACATGTGCCGGCAAGGAATCCCACAACTTCGAAGTCCTCGGGACAAAAGAGCGGGCATAACAAGATGTTCTATGTCTGGTGACCTGGACAGTAAAAGGATGCATTCGCTCTATTCCCCTGGTAGATCTGTTGGGGGCAGCAGGTGGAGGAACTATGGAAGAAAGCTCATCTGAGCAGTGCCCGTGCAGATATCTATAAAAAAGAGAGAGGTCACCAACGTCACGTCGGTGGGCAAGGGATGGCAGCCTTTGGGTGAGGGTAGGGTCACCGATGAGACTTATAGCTCTCTTCAGAATGGAGTCCAGGATAGCGAGTGTAGAAGCGGCAGCAGCACCCCAGATGTGGGAGCAGTATTCGAGGTTTGGTCTTATTTGTGAAGTATATAAAGAATAGAGATTAGCTGGTGAAAAGTATTTGCGGGCCCGGAAGAGGAAACCTAATTTCTTAGCAGCCGCTTCTGCAATTGATGTGACATGTTAGTGCCAATTGAGATTTCGATCCACAGAGATGCCAACAAGTGAAAAGGACTCATTACTTTGAATAACTTGGTTGTTTATTGTGATGGGTCTAGGGATGGTGTATCTCTTATGAGAAAGAAAGCAAGACTGTGATTTGGTGGGGTTGAATTGTACAAGATTTCTACTTCCCCAGTCTAATATTTTTTGGAGATCCACGTAGATAGAACCATCCATGAGTCTGCGATCCTCGTCTAGTTGGGCTAAAGAGACAGGCTTAGAATATTGTATATTGGAGTGGAGGGTGCTGTCGTCCGCGTAACTGTGAACTGGGTTGAATGTGCTAGAAAGGAGGTCATTGATGTGGAGAAGAAACAAAGTAGGGGCTAAAGCTGAACCTTGAGAAACTCATGCATTAATTGGATACAGTTTAGAGGAATGTCCATCCACGACAACAGAAATGCTCCGGTTGGAGAGGAAATTTGCTGTCCACGTACAGAGTTTTGGTGGTAGGCCATAGGCCGGTAGTTTATTAAACAGCGCTGCGTGCCAGACCTGGTCGAATGCTTTGGATATGTCTAGAGCTACAATCTGGGACTGTGTATCTGTGTATTTTTGCTTTTTCATCCAGATTGTTCCCATCATCACCTGGCTATAGCGTACTGATGATAGCTAATAACCTTGAAACACGTGTATGCGGTTGTCTCCTTGCGGCCTTGCTCTTAACCTTTCTCCCTATATATATATATATATATATATATATATATATATATATATATATATATATATATATATATATATATATATATATATATATATATATATATATATGTATATGTATCCAACCGATAACTCAAAAAGTAAATGAACCGATTTGGATGAAACTCAGCCTCTTTTATTAATAGCTTGGATGAGTTCGTTAGCCAGGAAAATCGAACAAGATTTCCTGAGAAAATTTTGAGTTTCTTTCAAAAAAAATGTTTTCTACGAAAGTTACAAAGCTATTTTCATTAAAGTTGGCGGATATGCGACCTCGGGAGAGACCTTACTGAATACCAAAATTCAGCTTTCTAAGTTCAGAGAAAATTGTGTTATTCAAATTTGAATCAATTAAATAAAAATTCACTACCATAACGCACTTCTCGCGTCCCGAACTTTTTTGGTAATCATCCTGCTAATAAAAATATTAACGGAAAATTCAAGCACCATTCTGTAGCTTGGATCCTATTGCAACATGTTTTTAGTTGAAATTCAAGAAATAATATATTTTTTCAACGGGAGCTTCATGACGGTTTAGAAAATGATCAATGTTTTATTCAACACCCTGTATAAAATTTATGTGGCTTACCTGATGTTTTACAGAACAAAGCGCTAATAGTGGAAGGATCGTGCTTGCAGACGTTCTCAACATAGTTGAATTTGTTTGCGGCAATCGAATATTACATCAAATTTAAAAAGTCTGGACGCAGTGCCTTATAGTAGTGAATTTTTATAAACATGTTTTTAATTGCAAATATGTATTTTTTTACTGGAAGCAGGCATCAACTTTGGTTACCAGTATAACCTATATAGTAGAAACAATGTTCCATATTTCATCAAAATAACTTTATTGTTTGAAAAAGTACAATAATTTTCCGAAAATAAACTTAAAGTGTTCCCGAAAAAACTGGTCCTATTTTCCTGGACAACGACCCTCTTCAAGCTATTTACCCACCTAGCAAGATATTAATATTACTTCCAGATCGTCACAACGTGTGGACGTATCGCATCGGCGAAAAACATTAGAAAACTTTTTTTCGCTTAAACATCGTAAAAACTGTCAAAACATATAGAAAACATGATTTAGTAACGAAAAATTTTCAGTCTGTTGGTCTGTATGTCTGTCTGTTTGTAACCACGATTACTTTAGAACGAATTAAGATATCATCTTCAAATTTAATATACAGTTAGCACCCGATAAACGAACGGTTCGGATTGATTTTGGGTAAAATCGCTGTAGGTGTAGGGGATGATTTGGTGAAAATTTACATTTTTTCGTTGAAATTCGAGTAATATAACGTTTTAGGGTTGATTTATTAGAAAAACTTCAATTTCATCAAACATCTGCTATTCTGTGCTGCAACTGAATTAGGGGTTGAATGTGTGGGGGCGGAATATCGGTGCAAGAAATTTCGAATTGTTTTGTTGCTAAAACCGCGTAACAAGTCTCAAAACGTATAAAAAACTTGATCCTGGAACAAAATTTTTTTTTGTCAGTCGGTCTGTCGGTTTGTCAGTCTGTCGGTCTGTCGGTCTGTACTTCTGTCTGTTTGTAGCCACGATAACTTTAGAACGAATTAAGATATCGTCTTCAAATTTGGTATACGGTTAGCACCCGATAAACGAACGGTTCGAATTGTTGTTGGGTAAAATCGCTTTAGGGGGTAGGGGGTGATTTGGGGGGGAAGGGGTGGGGGGTCTATCGTGTCTAAGATTTGGTGAAAATTGACATTTTTTTGTTGGAATTTTAGTAATATAACGTTTTAGGGTTGGTTTATTAAAAAAACATCAATTTAACATAAATATTCTTAAACAAGTCCAATCATATGCTTAGGTGATAAAGTAAGTTGGGTTATGCACTACAAAATTCGCTACTATTCTAACACACTTGCTGCGTCCCGACTCTTTGTTCTTTACTCTGGTCTTTATTACTGAATTTTCTTTAAAAAAAATTCACTAATGAGGAGATCCCGACTTTTGAATTTTGAAAAAATTTCTTCAAATGAGCTCCAGTTAGGTCCCCTAGAACACATATCCGGGGTCAGTTTCGATTTGTATATGTATACAGGGTCGCTGATAAGTCTGGAAACGGTCGATTATCCGGGAAAATATACAAGGTGTCGAAAAAAGTTTTATACAAAAGTTTTTGGGTTCTTTAATGTCTACTAGGCGGTGATAATTTTATTTATACAGGGTTGGTCATACAGGCGTGGCACACCAATATTAATTTTTTTTTAATGGAACACCCTATATATTATTCGATATTTCAATCCTTCTCTTAATTTTGAGCAACATTTATGAGAAGCATAATGTACCTAAACTCAATCGTTTCCGGGTAAAAAAATAAATAAAAATAAACGCTACTGTTTTTAAAATCTATTGGATGAAGAACAAAAATAAATGAAAAGTAGAATATCTCTTGAAAACAATCTGTGAGTGTGAAAAGAACCGGTTGCGATGTTTTTAACATTGTTTGGAATCCCAAGATAAGATAAGATGCCCATAAGAAACGCAGTATTATTCTTTTGTTTTAAAATGTTTCCAGGACAACGAATGTCAAACATTCATTCAGTGTCAACAGTTTTGAAACATTAGTAATTTAGTGTCAACAGTTTTTGTGCAAAATGGCAAGTTTAAGTGAAACCGAACGTATCGAAATTTTAATGATGATAGGGTACGGTGATAGAACACGAAGTTTTGCTCAAGTGGTGATTATGTTCAATGAGTTGCATCCTGAGCGGGAATCGATCTCCAAATCCACAGTTTCGAAAACTTTGCATCGTTTTCACGAAACTGGCGGTATCAAGGATAAACCTAGAACTGGAAGGCCAGTAACCGTTACAAATGAAGAAAATTCTTTGAATGTAATATTGGATGTGGTGGAAAATCCGAAAACTTCGGCACAGCAATTGGCTTTAAATCACAATATGAGTCGATATTCAATTCAAAAGATTACGAAGCGGGAAAAGTTCCGTCCATATAAAATTCATTTATTGCAAGAACTAAGTGAAGACGATTTTGATCGCAGAATCGAGTTCTGTGAACTTATTATGGAGAAGTTACGCCAAAATTTTAACTTTGCCAACCACATTTTGTTTTCCGACGAATCTACATTTTGTTTGAATGGACAAGTCAACCGACACAACTGTAGGTACTGGTCAGACGAAAACCCACATTGGATGGAACAAATTCACACCCAAAGACCGCAAAAAGTAAATGTTTGGTGTGCTATTATTGGTGGACATATCATAGGACCTTATTTTATACACGGTAATTTGAACTCTGCTCGATATTTGACACTTTTGCAAGAATCAATTGTTCCAGACGTTAGTCGATTATTTCCGAACAATAACGACCCAAATCTACCAGCGGAAGAAATATGGTTTCAGCAGGATGGGGCACCCCCTCATTTTGGAATTGAGGTACGGGAATATCTGAATCAAACCTTTCCTGGCAGATGGATAGGGCGCAGGGGAACTATTGAATGGCCAGCTAGGTCTCCCGACATGACGCCGCTTGACTTTTTTTTGTGGGGTCATGTAAAAAATTTAATTTACCAAAATAGACCGCAGAATATTGAAGAGTTGCAAGCAAGGATTGTGCATGAAATTAATAACATTCCTCAAAACGCTCTTGTAAATGCAGTGCAATGTTTTGTTAAGCGAATTCATTATTGTCAGGAGGTCAATGGAGAACACTTTGAACATCTTATAAAATAGGATTTCAAACAATGTTAAAAACATCGCAACCGGTTCTTTTCACACTCACAGATTGTTTTCAAGAGATATTCTACTTTTCATTTATTTTTGTTCTTCATCCAATATATTTTAAAAACAATAGCGTTTATTTTTATTTATTTTTTTACCCGGAAACGATTGAGTTTATGTACATCATGCTTCTGATAAATGTTGCTCAAAATTAAGAGAAGGATTGAAATATCGAATAATATATAGGGTGTTCCATTAAAAAAAAAATAATATTGGTGTGCCACGCCTGTATGACCAACCCTGTATAAATGAAATTATCACCGCCTAGTAGACATTGAAGAACCCAAAAACTTTTGTATAAAACTTTTTTCGACACCTTGTATATTTTCCCGGATAATCGACCGTTTCCAGACTTATCAGCGACCCTGTATATATATATATATATATATATATATATATATATATATATGTGTGTGTATATGTATCAAACCGATAACTCAAAAAATAATGGGCCGATTTTGACAAAATTTGGTGAATATCTTCCTTTTGTAAGTGGCTTGGATAAGTTCGTTATACAGGAAAATCGGTCGAGGTTTTCCCGGAAAATTTTGTGTTTTCTTTAGAAAAAAAAATCATATCTCCGTAAATAACACAGTTGGGGCAACCAAATTTGGTTCATCGTTTTATATCACTATAGGTAAAGTACATACTAAAATTTAGCGCTGTAGGTCAAAAGACAAAAAAGTTATGCGCATTTAAAAAAAATAGATTGGGGTTTTCCTCAAAACGTCAAAGTGACAATTTAAAACGTCAAAATTCGCCACATTTAGACAAAAAACTTGAATCTAATACGGGCTATGGAAAGAAAATGTGTCAAGAAGAATGTTTTACAAACCCTGAAGTCTTAGTTTCAACCGTCATTGTCCTTCATTTTATTAAAATGTTTCCAGAAATTCATTTCAAATAGACCCTTTCTCTGATGCTTGGCAGTAGTCTTAGCTATAGAGTTTATCGTTTAATGGTATATAACTTTTGTCGAATTTTCGTAAAAAATCAATAAAGCTCGATATATCCGTTATTCTACAAGATATGAAATAAAATTGTATAGATTAATTATAGGGTGTATTGAGTTACATCTTAAAAAATATTTATACAATCACAGGGTGGCCCATAAGTGGTGATACAAATAATTTTTTTTTAGTCGAAAACGCTTTATGTTTTTGCATTTTGCATCGAAATATAATGCATGTTTGTAAGTAAGGAAATTCTGGACGCAGCAAGTGCGTTATGGTAGCGAATTTTGATTAAATGCTTCATATTTGAAAAGCTCAATTTGCTATTTACCTATAAGGTTGACCAAGAAACGGATTTTTTCGGTTACACTTTAAGTTTACTTTCGGAAATTTTTGTACGCTTTCAAACAATAAAGTTATTTTGATTAAACATGGCACATTGTTTTTACTATATATGTTATACTGGTAATCAAATTTGATGCCTGCTTTCTGAAAAAAAACACATATTTGCTATTAAAAACAGTTTTATGAAAATTCACTCCTATAACGCACTTGCTGCGTCCAGAATTTTATTAAACCTACAACCATCACAGATCATTTTACCGCAACCTGTAGCTGCAAAGTCTAATGTTTGCATATCCCGCATTTCAGCTAGAGAATATAACTTGGTTTTGTTAACAACGACTTTGAGTCATGTTGAATAGGAAAATATTACAGCTTGCTAATAAAAGGACCTGTTTTTTTAACGACACTGCGATGAAATAAGTAACATTTGGCTTACAGCTGTTTTCTGCAAAATCGTTTTTGTAATTGCCAAATTCACGAAAATGGCGACATGATACAAATCATGACTAGTTTTTCCGCGAGTCGTGCAAACCACCAGACCGAGTCTACCTAATTTATAAGAAGTCAGCTGGACGTACGAAGCGATACTGCAATAAATTGTAACTGTAACTATTGTATAAAAATTTAGTATCTTGCAGCCATCTGAACATAAATCAAGTTATTTAGTTCACGGCTGAAATATAATTTCACGTTTCTATATTATAGATTTTACTGTCACGTTGGACTATTATAGTCGATTGAAATAGTCAGAGATATGTAAAGCAGACTATTATATGGAATAATTAGTACGTCTCTAAAGTTCTCAATTTTTAGTGAATTATCGTAGAAAAAATTCACCAATGAGAACATCGCAATTTTCTTCGAATTTTGAAAAAAAAATCAAATGAGCGTGAACTAGGCCTCCTGAAACCCACATCCGAGGTCAGTTTCAGACTTTATATATATATATATATATATATATATATATATATATATATATATATATATATATATATATATATATATATATATATATATATATATATATATATATATATATATATATATATATATATATATATATATATATTCTGGGTGTATACAAAATTTATGTTTTGGGAACATAATGAGCTGTAAAGGGTGAAATGTGATTGAAAGGTAATTATGAAAATATCAAAATGTTTGGTTTAGTACCAAAGTTTAAAGGTTATAAAATTTTGAAACGTCAGGGTCAACTGTTTTTGGATTAAACTTTATTTAAATTGTATCTCAAAATGCAGCGCAAGTACTACACTTATTGCAGTATAGACATATTGTATAGTTTATATATATATATATATATATATATATATATATATATATATATATATATATATATATATATATATATATATATATATATATATATATATATAATATAGATTTGGAGACTACTTCTCTGGCTTCACTGTTGGTTTTCGTTTTTATAGGTGAAGGACGTAGCCAGCGCGTAAGCTAACTGGAGCAAGTGGCCCTTACGAATTCTGGATGTTCTAGGATGTTTCTGTGACTATAGTTTCGCTGCTTGACAGCATTCTCTGACAGACAAAAATTGAATTAGTACGAAATCATGACAACTACAAATAAAGATCTGTTGCTATGTTATGATATGATGTTTGGATCAAAAAAATTTATCAAATTGAAAATAAAATGAAAAACAGATGACAGATGAAGCTTTCAAAATGTATTTGTGATGTATGTCAATATTTAACATAAAAATAGAACTAGCCTATAATAACTATGATAACAGTTACAACAACAAAATAACTAAACAATAACAGTATAAAAGCAGTCTCTATACAACGAAAATATCGACATACATCAACTCATTATCTTATTACAACAGTTTTTGAAAGAATAGATAAATTAATTTTCTTTGACTTATTTAATTAGAAAGAAGAATACCCAAGAAAGGGGAATTCATTAAATATGTTTGCTCGTATAAAACAAGGTAGCTGTTGTCGTGTGTGTGCTTTTTGACTTCTAAAGCTTCAAAAAAGTCTAGTTTACGTTTATCATTATAAAAATGTTGTGGTTGTATGCGGTTATTTACTGTAGGTCTATGTTCGGTATCAATAATATGTTTTGCAAATGTAGATTTGCCAGCGTGGTTATTTCTACCAGCTACAGTTCGAAAGTTATTGCATCTACTAACAGACAGACGTAGAGGCCGACAGACCGACCGAACGACCAACAGACAAAAAAAGTTCTTTCCAGAATCAAGTTTTTTATAGGTTTTGAGACTTTTTATGTTGTTTTAGCAAAAGAAAATTGTAAGTTTCTGTCACCAATATTCCAGCCACACAGAGAAAAAAGATTACTTGACTTAAAGAAATTTTCTTTGGTTCAAATAAATTTGTGCTTTGTATACGGCGAAAGAAATAATTACTTCTTTTAAAAAATCAGTTTTCTTGACTTTTGCAAAGCTAAAAATTCTTTGAGACAAGTAGTTATTTATTTAATATTCAGTTTTCTTACTTCGGAACCGAAAAAAATAAGCCTTTAAAACTAGAAACATTATTCTTGATTTAAATACCGAGTTATTTGAGGCAAATAAATTTGACTATTGTTAAGGAAAAATGTCTTTTTTTTTATTAATGTAGCTATAGTCTTGAAATCAGATATTTATATTTTAATATAAACAAATTTTTATTTCTAGGAAATATATCGTGCTTTAATGACAATCTATATTATCTTAAGTGAAACAATACCATTTTTCTATCAAACAAATGTATTTTGATACAAGTATGTAAATGTTTTGGGCAAGCTGTCTATTTTGCAATTCAAACAGTTGTTTTCTTTGGTTTAAAAACATTTTGGTAAATTTGTTTTGGTTTAAAAAAATGTTTATCTCCAGAATATAATTAACATTTAAAAGCAAAAATATATTCTCTTGATTCAAAGAATAACATTCTTGTTGTAAATCAGTCTTTTTACATTTAAATAAATGTTTGTTTTAGAAAAAGACTTCTATTTCTGCAAAATAAATGTATTGCTTCCAACGAAGTCACTTTTTTCTTAGAGTAAAATCAGTATCTCACTAAGTGAAGATAAACCTGCGATGAGCACTGATAAGTACACTTGGAGAACCCAAATCACCACAACACATCTTTTTAAAGACCTGACGATCGTTTCACAACTTTGTTAGTGAAACGATTGCCAGGTCTTTAAAAAGATGTGTTGTGGTGAATTGGGTTCTCAAAGTTCTCATTTTACTTAAAATCAAGATTTACTGCGAAGAAAATTTTTTTTTGTGAAAACATTGATCTCATGCAATCAACTGAGAATATTCTTAACGTACTTTTGTTTTCCTCATTTTGATATTATGTACCAAATATTATAGGTATAATCAGTTTTTACCTAAGTTCTATACCAGGTGTTTATTGGTAAAAAATAATACATAGAAACTTACAAAGGTGAAAGAAAACAATAAAGTATTAACAATAAAAGTAAAATAGTATGACATGAACAAAAAATAAAAGTAAACTTTGTATTTTATTGGCATATGACAAACAAATGAGAGTTTAGCAATAAGGAAAAAATCAGTTTCAATATTGGTCACAAGTCCTAATTTAAACTTTAAAATAACAGGTTAATACTATAAACATAAGGTTCTATTCTGATAAAACGCACTCCATTACATTCGTTGGCAATATAAAAAAAGTCTGGACGCAGCAAGTGCGTTATGGTAGTGAATTTTCATAGAAATGATCTGGCACAAAATATTTTATTATAACTTTGTTTTCTTGTAACATAGAAATCTAAATTTTGGTGTATAGTTTACTTTTTATATCGTAAACCTACCTACCAAATTTGGTTATCATAGATTTTATATTTTTTAAGATAAAAAAATTTTTCAAATGAAAACTCAAAATTTTCCCGGAAAACCTCGTCCAATTTTTCTAAATAACGAACTTGTCAAAGCCATTTACAAAAGGAAGGTACATGCCACATTTTATTAAAATCGGCTCATTACTTTTTGAGATATGAATTTTTTTCAAATGAAAACTCAAAATTTTTCCGGAAAATCTTGTTCGATTTTCTTGACTAACAAACATGTCAAAGCCATTTACAAAAGTAAGGTATGTGCCAAATTTTATTAAAATCGGCTTATTACTTTTTGAGATATGAATTTTTTTAGAATGAAAACTCAAAATTTTCCCGGAAAACCTCGTCCGATTTTCCTGACTAACAAACATGTCAAAGCCATTTACAGAAGGAAGGTACATGCTAAATTTTATTAAAATCGGCTTATTACTTTTTGAGATATTAATTTTTTTCGAATGAAAACTCAAAATTTTCCCGGAAAACCTCGTCCGATTTTCCTGACTAACGAACTTATTCAAGCTATTAACAAAAGAAAGATACGTGCCAAATTCTATCAAAATCGGTCTATTATTTTTTGAGTTATCGGTGTAATACATATATATATATATATATATATATATATATATATATATATATATATATATATATATATATATATATATATATATATATATATAAACATATAAAAATTGAAACTGACCCCGGATATGGGTTCTAGGGGTCCTAGTTCGCGCTCATTTGCAAAATTTTTTTCAAAATTCAAGTCGGGATCTCCCCATTAGTGAATTTTTTCTACGAAAATTCACTAATAAACGAAAATTAATTATAGTCATTTTAACAAATTTTTAGTCCGATTTATATACCTTATTTAAGGAAACTCTGCTTGGACAAATTTCACTACTTGAAAACCTTCATACCTCATCGCCCACGATGTCATACTGGTCCTACTCTACAAATAATGGTCGGATAATGTAACAAATGGTTATGCTTTGGTTTTAAAGTAGATACTCAAACTCAAACTCAGTGGACTACAGAACACAGAACACAAACACATAATGCGCAAATAAAACTTAATTACTGAATTAGCTGGCTTTAGTTTAGGTATATAAAGGAAGAATAATGTTAAACAAGTTCCTACACATCCGCACTTTCCATAAAAATACAATATGACGACGACCCTTCCCCCTTCAGCCAGGCGATCGGGGAATGACAACCAACCTTTTCAAGGTGAACTTGTTGATGTCATGTGGAAGTGTGCTTTAAAAAGATATACAAAAATAGTAGGGCCAAAGAAATTACTTTTTGGTCAAACAAATATTTATTTGAATTAAACTGTATTTTTGTCAAAGAAATATCTTATTTGTTAGAAGTATATTCATTTTAAACTAAAGGATCCAGAAATACCAGAAAATGAGTGTTTAATCAAATGAAATAAATCAAATTTTCATTTAAATCCTTTCTGTTTTTTTGCTCCGAGAATAATTGGGTTGTTGGAATAAAATATTTACTTAATGGAAACATAAAATATTTTGGTTGTATGATGTTAATTTTATTAAAGGTAAACAAATATGTGTCTTAGACCAATTTAAAGTTTTTTTGGTCCAAACAATTGTGTTAAACATTTTCAAATAACTTGGTAAGAAAATTCAAGAAAATCATATTCTTTGTTTCAAATAAAATTGTTTTAAAGTAAAATAAAATTTCTTGTTTGAAACAATTACTAGTCAAATAAATCAAATTACTAAAACCAAAGAAACTGTTTTCTCTGTGCACACACATTCTATTCCTAATTTAATTTCAGCAGAGAATTGAAAGTTTTCTAATAAACAAACCCTAAAACGTTATATTATATGATTTTTAAAGAAAAAATGTCAATTTTCACCAAATTACCCTCAATTTTTCCCCTAACCCCTGGAGTGATTTTACCCAAAAACGATCCGAACCTTTTGATTGTCGGGTGCTAACTGCATACCAAATTTGAAGACGATATCTCAATTAACTCTAAAGTTATTGTGGCTACAAACAGACAGATATACAGACCGACAAACAAAAAAAACTTCCTTCCCAAATCATGTTTCTATATGTTTTGACTATTTTTACGGCATTTAAGCGAAAAAAAGTTATGAAATTTTTGTCGGCGTAGCCACAATTCCACAAGTATTAACGATGTGGAATTAATTACATAACATAAACTAACATTTTACCGAAATTACTTTAAAAATGTATATTAATTTGAATGAACATTGTGTAACTTAGCTTTGAGTCCAGGAAGCAATTTGCAGATTTTTAAACTTTTGCTCACTATGTATGTTACGTTGGTATAAGTGTGATTAGGTTTAAAAGTAAATAATAGTAATAATGGATTATATTGTTATATTGCAATTTGTACGCACGTGCTCCAACTGCAGCATAGAAACTTGTGCAGACTCAAGAGAGCGTCTGAGACCCCAATCCTCGAACTCAGTTCAGTTAAGCTTGACGTTCACGGGCCAGTGGTCAGCTTTTATCTGCAGTAGAATCATGTTCGTAGATGTATAAAATTTGTTTAATGGAAACTTGTTTGTAATGTTTTTTGGTGTAAAGATCTTTTTAAAATATAAAGATAAATTTGTAGACACGTGACAAAAAATTTATAGGTACATATCACTGTATAGCAGTTTCGGTGCTCCCTTAGTAATAACGTGTAAATCAAGGGTCCTGCGTTCGATTTGCAGTAGAGATATCAAATTAATTTTTAGTAATACTGGAACACCCTAATTAATTTTTTACTTACCTGATGAAACATCATCAACAAGAACATGCAAGGAATGCTCATTTGGAAAGCAACATATTCATAGTCATAGTTTTAAAGGCAATTCGTGTGATTGAAGTTTATTGAGGGGTGTCGCCTGCCAGACCCGATCTTACGTTTCAGACATATCCAATGAAATTGCGTGAGCTTCTTCAAATTTTTCAAGAGCAAAACTTCAAATATGAGTGATGTAATCAGAATATTACCAGTAGATCGGTCTTTGCAAAGTCCGTATTGGCCATAACTTGGGATGTTTGATTTTGAAGGTATTTTGTAAGCTGTAAAGCATGAGACACATACCGGTTTCGTCCTTTTTAGGACTCCTAAATATGCCACACCTGGAAATCTTTGGTGTTCTGACGGTTCTAGGTTTTCACAGCAGCTTCCACGTACGCGCAGTGCAGCAAGAGGGAAACTGTGGGGAGAAAACTAATGAGCGAAAACAACTCCTTCCCTGGCTGATACCAGTACCAAAAAATTAATGAGCTGCTTGAAGTAAATTTACAGCTTGAAGAAGTTAATATCTATGTTTTAGGAAGAGTCGGGAATAAACAGCCAGTACACAATTTGTGATGATGTAGGAACAAATTTTTTGTATTTTTTTTATTTCAACAACACACCACAAGGCTCACAGCCTAAATACTATCGTACCGTGGGTGTCGACAAAGAGGAAAGAGGCAGCTTGTTAATTCTGGACTTGAGAAGAAGTAAAAACATGTGCCGGCACGGAGTTCCACAACTTGAAAGTCCTCGGGATAAAAGAGCGGGTATAACAAGATGTTCTATGTCTGGTGACCTGGACAGTAAAAGGGCGCATTCGCTCTGTTCCCCTGGTAGATCTGTTGGGGGCAGCAGGTGGAGGAACTATGGAAGAAAGCTCTTCCGATGCAGATATCTATAAAAGAGAGAGGGAGAGAGAGAGGTCACCAACGGCACGTCGGTGGGCAAGAGATGGGTGAGGGTAGGGTCACCAATGAGACGTATAGCTCTCTTCTGAATGGAGTCCAGGATAGCGAGTGTAAAAGCGACAGCGGCGCCCCAGATGTGGGAGCAGAATTCTAGGTTTGGCCTTATTTGTGAAGTATATACATGCATACATACATACAATAATACTTACTGACTAATATTAAGAACAGTAGCACGTAAGTTCGGAAGAACTTGTATGTGCTGAAAAACTCCTGCTACATATTGCACAGAGCAGTTAAAATGCATCTTTCCAGCAACAGTGCAACAGGACGTATCACGTCCGTATGATCCGGTTTTCCAATCTTATCTCTATTCTTTACCATTAAATGATCTCTACAATCGGCCGTGATTAAAGTCTACTCCCCTCTCATCACAACAAATAAGGTATAGAAATTAGCTGGCGAAAAGTATTTGCGAGCCCGGAAGAGGAAACCTAATTTCTTAGCAGCCGCTTCTACTATTGATGTGACATGTTGGTGCCAATAAGATTTCGATCCACAGAAATACCAACAAGTGAAAATGACTCATTACTTTGGATAACTTGGTTGTTTATTGTGATGGGTCTAGGGCTGGTGTATCTCTTATTAGATAGAAAGCAAGACTGAGATTTGGTGGAGTTGAATTGTACAAAATTTCTACTTCCCCAGTCTAATATTTTTTGGAGATCCACAGAGAGAGACCCCTCCATGAGTCTGCGATCATCATCTAATTGGGTTAAAGAGACAGGCTTAGAATATTGTATATTTGAGTGGAGGGTGCTGTCGTCCGCGTAACTGTGAATCCACGATAATAAAAATGCTCCGGTTGGAGAGGAAATTTGCTGTCTAGGTACAGAGTTTTGGTGTTGGCCCTTAGGCCGGACGTTTATTAAGTAGCGCTGCGTGCCAGATCTGGTCGAATGCTTTGGATATGTCTAGAGCGACAATCTGGGGTTCACCGTGTAGTTCCATAGACTTGTTCCAGGAATGGGTGACAAAGGTAAGGAGGTCGGCAGTTTATCTGCGCTGACGGAATCCATACTGCCTGTCGTGGATTAGACTGTGTTTTTCAAGAAGTTTTTGTAATTCTGTGTTTATATACTTTTCCGTCACTTTATAGACGACTGAAAGGAGAGAAATAGGCCTGTAGTTGCTAGGAAGCGCTTTGGATCCTTTGTTGGGGACGGGTTGTACTCGAGCAGTTTTCCAGTTACTAGGGAATATGCCTCTATTATAAGATGTCTGAAACAGACGAGTCAGGACAGGAGCAAGTTTTGGTGCGCATTTTTTGAGAACAATTGCAGGGATCTCGTCAAGGCCAGAGGCTTTCCTGGTATTAAGAGAATCTTTCGTACCTTTTTAGTTTTGAAAATGATATCTGTAATTTTATGCGCGACATTGGGGACTGTTGGTGGTTGAACATTTGGAGGTGGGTTGAGAGTGGAATTGCCGGCGAACAACGAGGCAAAAAGTTCAGCCTTGCCCAGGGCGGTAAAAACAATTTCATCCCCTAAAACAAGAGGTGGGAACGTGCTCTTGCAGAAATTATTCTCAATATATTTAGCAAGAACCCATAAGAGTTTTCTGCCGTTGAAGCTTGAGAGGACTTTATTTTTGATGTGGTTATTGAAGGAGTTTTTTGCCTCAGAAAGAATGCAGACAGCGGTTTCTTACGTCGTTAAATGCTTAACGGTTTTGTTGATTGCGGTTGTGTAGAAGCGTTTTGTTAGCTTTGACCTTTTCAAGTCTGGCCTTGTAACAGGATTTAGAGAACCAGGGCTTTTGAGTGGCTGAAGAGGTTTTCTGTGTACGTGGAATAAATAATTCCGTAAATCTTGGATAATTTCGGTGACGTTTTGTGAGATATCAGAGGGGTCAGGATGAGAAAAGCAGACGGACGCCCATGGAAATGAGGAAAAGTAATCGCGCATTTCGTCCCAGTTCGCAGAGTTGTAGTGCCAAACGATACGTGGGTGTGATGACTGTGGGACCTCGGGTTGCCTTGCGCAGGAAGCAGTGACCATGCCGTGGTCTGAGCGACCAAGGGGGGCGGTGACTGATGTCTTGTAGCATTCAGGTTTTGTATTAAGAAGGAGATCCAAGTGATTTGAGCTGTGTGTTGGGATGCGAGGAAAGTAAATAGGTTGCTGAACCATATTGGCTAAATAATTGCTGACTGCAAACGCCTTTGCTGCTCTTCCTTGCCATTTCTTATTATGATCATTGAAGTCACCAAGAATAGTGACCTCGGAGGAAGGATATTCATAAATCAGATGGTCGGTGTTTTCAGAAAGGTAGTCGAATAGCTGGATAAAGTTGTTGTCAGAAGGTGACTGGTAAATGCAACAGACAAATTTTGTTGCAGCCCTGAAAGAGAGAGAGAGAGAGAGAGAGAGAGAGAGAGAGAGAGAGAGAGAGAGAGAGAGAGAGAGAGAGTTTCATCCAAAGTATGTCTTTTCTTCCAGCTTCTAAATTGGGGAGTCTGGTGCAGGATAGATTGCTACGGACGTATGCGCACACACCTGCATGTAATCTAACGGAAGTAAGGAGCTCATACTCCTAGAAATTAAGGTGATTAAAAACTGTTTTGGCACTGATTTAGGTTTCGGTGAGGAAGAGGAGTTGGGGCCTACTAGCCTAGGGGAAATGGTGGACGGAGTTAAGGTTAGAATTTAGGCCACATATATTTGAGAATGATGTGTTTAATCTTGATGCGGTCGCCCCCTGCACACCCCTCTGCGCGAGATCCGAATGGAGGGATATTTTACTCCGAAATCTTTTGCACAAGAGGGAGCCATCATCATTTTTGTTTATAAGGGAAACCGACTCATACACCAGAACCGGAAACGTCCGTTGGGACTTCACCGACCCCTTGATGTAAGGGGTGGTACCTCCTCGGGCGTGAGAAAAATACTTCACTATCACGTTAACGAAAAGTCCACTACCACCTACCAAATGTATTTTAGCTAACCAGTGTGACTGTGTAGCGGGATTTGAGGAGGTTTGTATCCATGTTTGAATTCATGCAGCTAGGGAGTCTGCTCCAGGTATTTTGTTCATGAATAGTGTAGAAAACAACACACTGTCATAAATTTACTTAACTCATCTGAACATTACTTTAAGTATCATAAGTACACATGTTCCATTTAGAAATTAATATTTAGGGAAGGAAACAGAGCTTCTAACCTTATATTTTATGCCATTTCTCTCGTGATTACAGTAGTTAATTTACTTTCTTAACTAATAGGATTGAACAAAAATAAAACCACATAATATTTACTTATTTATATTAAACAAACCGTATTAGAAAATCACCAAAATATTACTTAATTTCAACTACTCATTCTCGGAATACTATCACTTTTGTTGTCCTATATAAATTAAACTACATACGGTAAGGTTAGGTCCGAATATACAACTTTTTTTTTTCAAAAAAGACCACGAAGAAAATAAAACGCAAAAATAATGTTTACGTCATGTGACTGATGACTTCTATTTGGAACTACTGTATAGTGTGCATTATTTGAAACAATTTAAGTAGTCTAGAACAAGCTTTAATATCGTGAAGAGACAAAATGCGCGTAAACACTTAAATATGTTAAGGAAAGTAAAGGAAATATTAGTATTAGTTTAAAGTTTTGCTCTTTTATGAAAGTATAGTAACTGTTCATAACCTTAATGTACAAATTCCACCGAGTTAGCACATTTTTTCCCGTGACTTTATAAATTGAGCTAAAGATATTTCTGCTAATATAGCGAACGGTAGCCGGTTTCGCGAGTGGCTCTTCGACCGGTGGCTGGTGCATAGCTATTGTTACGCTTATGTCGTGAATCATCTCATGTCCATGTCCAAGTCAGCTTGGCCGGCATCCACGTGTTGCTCTCGCTTCTCGCTCTCTTCAGGAATTCAGCTAATAGCCAATTATCTCTTTTCTTACAGTCAGAATATTTAATAAGGTATATAACAGCTCAAATGTACCTACCTAAAATATTCCATATTATGGTTTCATATTTATGGAAGGAATATTCCCATTATAGGTTAAAGTCGTAGATAATAATAATAATAATAATAGAAATAATAATAATAATAATAATAATAATAATAATAATAATAATAATAATAATAATAATGCTTCTTACGAAATTTCGGTGCCTTCACACCAACTCATCTGTTAGAAGACTGTATATGTATACACCTCGGAAAGAAGGCGGCAGAGGGTTAATCCACATAAAGAACCTCTGTTTTAATCAAGAAAGAAACATGCGGCAAGGTTTTCTTGCATCGCAGGATGAACTGATGAGGTTGGTGGTGTGCGAGGATAAGGATTATACTCCACTTAGGCTGGGTCAGCGCAACTATGAGTTAGACGCCCAGGCTAACCAGGACAGTGTAGTCCAGTGGAGCCACCAGGCTATGCATGGAAGGTACCCAAAACACCTGCAGGCAGATAGTGTTGATAAAACCGCTTATATGGTTGGTCGAAGGGCAACTCTACCCGGAGACAGAGGGTTTTGTGATGGCCATTCAACATACGGTTATAAAAACTAAAAACTACGAGAAGCAATGCCTAAAATTAGAAGTGGTGGATAAATGTCGAAAATGCGCAGTTGTTGGAGAGACCATTGAACACGTCATGGCAGCATGTCATGCTCTCTCAGACTCAGCTTACTTAGGCAGACATAACCAGCTCGCCAAGATCATCCATCAACAAATCGCTTTGAAATACAGCCTCCTGAACCCGTCAACAATACCAGCTTACTACAAGTATTCTCCGTAGGCGGCGCTGGAGTCGGCGCACTTTCTCCTGTACTGGACCGACACATGATAACGGATCGCACTGTGGACTTCAATAGGCCAGACATTGTCCTGATAAACAAACAGATGAGGCTTGCTGTGATCATAGACATTGCTGTACCTCTGTGCCATAACATTCAGAAAACTGAAATTGAAAAGATCACCAAGTATGAAAACTTGGCATATGAAATAAAAAACATATGGAAGCTCCAGAAGGTGGCTATATATCCTTTCGTAATGTCAGCGGAAGGAATAGTCACCAAAAATTTCATGGGAAATCTAAAGGAACTCGGATTACTAAATAACATCCTCAACATGGGGCAGAGGGCGGTTCTGCTGCAGACATGTCACATAGTCCGAAAATTCCTCAGTTAAGTGGCGACCTCAAACACGTCTGCTGTGTTGAAGCACCGGAAGTCTGACTGTAATAATAATATCGACATAATGGGATATGATGAATTTCATCCCCATCCACCGTGCCGAAACCCAATGTCGCGCGCGGGGGGTCGGTCAAAAAGTTTCCAGTAGTGATACTGAGTAAGTGTAACGCTTATATCAAATAATAATAATAATAATCTTTAGTGATTCAAATTTGATACAAATGCCCACTTGGGCATAGAGCCAGTTTTCACAAATATATACACCTACATATCGAAAAAGGAAAGAACAAAACTGTATTTATGAATAGAATATTTAAACTGAGTACACAGATAAAATATGTCTCAAACAATGCTTGCTAAGAGTAGTGCAGACCAACAGAGTTACCGAGTAAATAAACACCACTCCGCATATAAAAGCGCATGTATCAATCTAAAATACTAAACACAATGTATAAATAAAATATAAACAATCATAAAGAAAGTGTAAAATATCAAATACAAAACTTTAAACACATTAAAATTGTATGTATAGATAAAAAATAAAAACTATGTATAGATAAAATATAAATAAGTATATAAAATTGTAAAATATAAACACACAAAAACATTAAACACATTAAAATTGCATGTAAAAATAATAACTATGTATAAATAAAAACATAATAATTAAGTATACAAAAAGTGTAAAATATAAAATACAAACATTAAACATATTAAAATTGCATGTATAATAAAAAAAATAACTAAAAAGATAAAAACCTCGCCAAACACAAACTGTATTAAAAGAAAGCCTTGTTTTGAGGGAGCCTGAACCAAAACATGCTGCAGATCGGTAGCATTGAAATACTCATCCATATCGTAGATGGCTTTTTGCAACAAGTATTTGTGTAACTTTGCTTTCAGCTTTGGCATGGGCAACTGTCTTAACTCAACGGGCAGCTGATTAAATATTTTTATAATATTGTATCTTGCATTTCTCTGCAACCTAGTCAGGCGTGTGTGGGGTTGTATCATGTCATCTCTCTTGCGCAAGAGGTAAGTGTGCTGTTGTTCATAGTGAACAAAGAGATCACCAGTTTCCTTCACAAACTTGACACATTCAATGATATACAGCGAGTAGTAGGTGATAATATTTCTCGATATAAAATAGCCTAATAATAATAATAATAATAATAATAATAATAATAATAATAATAATAATAATAATAATAATAATAATAATAATAATAATAATAATAATAATAATAATAATAATAATAATAATAATAATAATAATAATAATAATAAACGCTTTTATTGGCATAATTTTTTACAACTTAATCAATTAGACATACACTAAAAGTCTGAAAGCCAAATACGATGGTTAGGACCTTGCGCGCTCTTCCACCAAACCTTGCGTATTATCACAATCTCATCGCAAAGATCGATGGCACCCTGTCGGCGCAATCATGATTCACTGTCTCGAGCAGCTCTCTTATTTCATTACAATTTCCATTCTTCATCAGTTGCGCCAGGATTTCCAAAAGTTTTCCCTTTGGTCTACCTCGTCCCTTTTTTTCCAGGTATATGTCCCTCAAATTATGTTTTCATAAAGTTATTACGTCTTAAAATATGACCAGTAAATTTGACCATCCTCCTTTCAATTCCTTTTAGAACTGTTGTTGACAAACGCGTGTAAACAATGAGGATGACGTAGTCATTGGACGCGTGCTTCAACTCACATATAATAATTTTCTACGACCGAGAGGCTTTACGTCAGCATCGAAACAAGGATGGAGAAATCGCGCAAGCAGAGAGGAAAACTGGAGACAACCGATTATTGCCTTTTTTCTGCTGTGTATCGGGATTGAAATAGTTCACCAAAACGGTGCGAGATTTATTCACAACACGAAGTTCTATATTAAGTGTATAAGTAGTGGCTGATCTACCTATGCCCGACCCTTTTTGCAGGGTAAGTAATGTTATCTAGATTTTTAAAATCTAAGTTGTTACAAGAAAGTGATTTAATTTCGGATAGGTCGCGGGACATAGTCAAGAAGCTATCTAATGTTTTTGTGGGATACACTCAGAAGCTTGCCTTCTTTCGTACCGCCACTATCAAATTTCTTGGGACATAGTCAGAAGTCTGCCTTCTACCATACCGCATTATTTATTTTTATTTATTTAACTTAATAATACACCATCCAACAGCATAAAGCCAACTTAAGGATAGGGACATACAAAACATATAAAACAATACATTACATAACGTCACTAATAAGTACAGAAATAATTCTTAATGAGAGATATACAACAGCAGAATATATTCAGTCTGTCCTGTAAGTTGGAGTAACTTCTACACATATAATAGACTGGAGACGAGCTCAGCAGCCTATGTATGTGCCGTCGGTAGACAAAACGTGTTGGAATAATGCGACTCTATGCGCGGAACATTAAATTTGATCGACTCAAGTAGAGAGGAAAAATCAAGATCTGAACTGATAATTGTGAAAAGAACTACAATACCGCTGCACCATCTCCTCTCCTCCAGACTAGCCAAGTTAAAGCGCTGTACTAAATCACTCTGTGGATAGCCAATGCACGGGTATTAACCATCAATTCAAAAACTAAGGATTTTCATAAACTTTCTCTGAATATTGTCAAGACTATCAATGGGCACCAAGTACGCCAGGCACAAAACTGCCGATAAATATTCAAGACGGGACCTCACCATTGCCTTGAAGAGGAGGATCAATGTTTCGTGAGCCGTAAAATCCGCCCCACTCCTAATTATAAAGCCCATGGTCTTATACGCAGAGTTTATAACGAATTGGCTATTTGTCCTGACTAAAGGTCATTATACAGTACTTAGAAACATTTAAAATAATGACACTCTCACAACACCACACAGAAAACATTAAAAGATTGATCTGTAGGTGTATGCAGCTGTCAGCATCTCTAACTTCTGAATACATTTTGATGTCATTAGCGTAAACTAGATAAGACACATTTAATATCTGTGACACTTGGTCAATAAAAATACTAAAAAGAGAAGGGGACCCAAAATGGACACCTGGGGGACTCCAGATAATATGTCATAGGGTTCATATTTAAAGCCTCGAATCTGACGAATTGTTTCCGATCCTTCAAATAAGACCATAAGGTTTTTATCAATTGGTTACTGAAACCGTAGTAATAAAGTCTATTTATAAGATTGAAGTGATTGACTTTATCAAAGGCCTTTGATAGGCCATGTATATAACATCTACCTGCGAAGAGCTCTTAAGTCGATCAACAACAAACTGGGTAAAAGTTGCCAAATTTGTGTAGATTTACCAGAAATAAAGCCGTGCTAATGCAATGAGAGTTTAAATTTTATATGAAAGATATGTTCTTACAGGTACGCTTCAAATATCTTACAAAAATTAGTCAGTTAAGCAAATGGTCTATAGTTGGAAGGATCAGAGTTGTCTCCTGGTTTAAATACAGGGATTATACGAGATCTCTTCCATTTGTTGGGGAACGTGCCCGTTGTAAGAATCAAATTAAATGTTTTTTTTACAGGAGTTAAAAAAGCCTACAAAGAAACCTCGGCAGGACGTCTGGACCGGAGGAGAAATTTGGCTTAATTTTTTTAGCAGCTGCGATGATCTCGTCATCAGTAAAATGCTCAATTGTCAATACAGTTGAGAAGTCCATATCAGAATTAGAAGCCAGATTATATGGAAGTTTAAAGTCAAAGCATTTAGAAAAAACATGATGCAAAGCTATCAGCAGAAGTTTGCTGATCACCCGATTCAATATTGGCGTAACGCCGACGACCCTTATAAGAAGCATAGCTCCAAAAGTTTTTAGGGCGCAGTTTTATATTAATCTTGCCGAAAAACCTTCTTCGAGAAAGCCCTATTCCATATTTTAATTTGGTCGCAGCTTTCGAAATTTAACAAGGAACAGATTTTTTAAATTTGCGCCAGTAAATGTTTACCGTTTAATGGTGGCCCTAATCTTCTCCGAAAATAATTCAGGATAAGTTTTTCCTGTGAAAGAGGTCTTAGGGACAAAACCGTCCAGCTCATCCCACGATAACTTAGCGGAGCCTGTATAAATTGACTGAAAGTCACATCTACCAAATGAGCCGACAGAAACCGTCATACATAAAGGATGACGATGAACATCAGGACAAACATCTAAGTTGTCAGGAGCTAGTTAAAGAAATCTGACTCCTAATTTACCGCCGCTACCTAAAGTTGTTGAAACATAGTCCGAAGTTTGACAATTAGCTTATCGTCGTTATCAGAGTCCGGCTTAGAGGAATGGACGTATCACTACTCAAGCGGACCATATCTTTCAGTTATAGAGAGCTAGATTTCACGCTGATTTCTTCCTGTTGGGAAGTAACCAATTTAAGGAAATGACCAATTTTATTCAAGTGACAGATAGTAAGTCAGAGTGAATAATATGTTAACAGATGCAAGGCTAGATGTATTCTCACCACAATCAGAACCGTAGACCGGTTTACATACATAGTCTCTATTTTATAACATTTTATGTTATCTGGAGCTGTCGTGACAACATACTACTTGGTTTTGCAACGAGATGGCGACTCCTGTCTTACATCTCATTATGTGCTGTGAGGTTGGCTACCATAGCCGTATTACTTTTTAGGTGTTTTCTCGCTGCAATTAGTATACTCCACTCAGCCGAGGATAATAACCGAACAACTTCAGACCGCCGTAGTCGAGCTGCAATCATGGTATAGGAAATCCCTTCTAGCCATAAACCCCGATAAATGTTCAGCTGTCCTATTTTCCAAGAGAAGACACACACCTCACGAACACGTTTCATTAGACAACCGACTAATCCCCTGGCAAGATTTCGCCAAATGCCTCGGGGTTTTCCTCGACAAACACTTAACATGGCGCCCCCATGTCGATCACGCTCGAAAAAAAGCCTCGATGTTCATCTCGAAGCTGTTTCCACTTCTAAATAGAAATTCCAAATTGTCCATGAACAATATGTTTCTCATGTACAAAGTCATTATCCGGCCAGCCTTGACCTATACATCACCTGCATGGACCACCGCGGACGCAACACACATCAAGTCCCTTCAAATCATCCAGAACAAAATTCTGAGAATGGTTACCGGAGCGCCATGGTTTGTCCGAAACAGTCAGATTCACTCTCCTCTGGAAATGCCTTCGATACTTGAGTTTATAACTCAACTATCTACAACCCAGTTCGCAAAAGCCGCCTCACACCCAAATGCTCTTCTCCGTAGTGCCACAGACTACGACGAGCAACTTTCACACAAGCATAAGCGTCCAAAGCTTATACTTACCCGCTAACACCCCCGCGGCAAAAACAAAATGGAAACATTCATACCCAAAAAGTCATTGTGTGTAATTCTTTCCGACGGAGGTATGGACTAAGGTCCGGTACTGCCAGGGAGGGGGTTTTAGTGAGTACAGTCTCACAGTACCTCGATATCCCACGGAACCTACGGGGCCGTGAATTGGGGACTGCATGAGCATTTCCCCCTCCTGTATTCAAAAAAAAAATAGTATACCGTACTCACGAGCTCTAATTAGAGCGAAACCGGTCTACGGTTCTGATTGTGGTGCGAATATATCTAGCCTTACATATATTGTCCCTATATTAGGGAATAAATGGGCCAGGGCTGACAATTTACAAAATTGTCAGTTGGTTGTACATAGTCTCTAATTTATAACATTTTGTGTTATTTGGAGCTGCCGTGACAACATACTACTTGGTTCCGCAACGAGATGGCGACTCCTCTCTTACACCTCACTATGTGATGTTAACAAATGATGGTGGAACATCGACTTTCAAGCAAAAAATGTGTATTTTTATGAAATAAAAGCGAAAAATTAGAGGATTAAAAAAAAACATTGTTTCGCTTTTACTTAATGTATTCTATACTTCAGGCGTGTACTGTATAATTACACAAAGTGGAGGGTAAGATTATCTGCTTTGAGGTTTGTCATACATTTCTTATCTTAAACAATTCTAAACAATGAGATCACCTGTGTGATATTGGGACCAAGAGCATAATCTTCATATTGCGTTCAGAAAGCTCGAGACGAATCCGCACGTGAATGAAATCAATCCCATTGTTAAGAATGGCTTTTAGACACAACATAACATTTTCATTTGGTCTCGAGTACTGTAAGTGTATGAGTTTTATTGCACTTCATCTCATTAAACAGTGGTGATGAAAGCTCAATGGAAGGAATGGTTGAACGGCTTCGACAAGTGACAATGGACCTATAAACCCAGGAGTAATATATGAGAAAGCTGCATTTTATCACGAATATCTACAGAGCGTGTGTTTATTCAGGTATCATATTATTTAAATATTTACCAACCACTTTAGCTTTGAAAAGAGGGTAAAGCGTTTACTATATGTACTTGAAATCATTTTGACTTAAATTTAAATTTACATGTACAGGCTGATTTTTTTAAGTGTCTCACCCCTGTAATTTCTTTATTGTCAGAGATATCAAAAAAATTCCAACACCATCTGACAAACTATCATGCGGTGAGTTAAAATATTGTGACAGAAAATCAATTGCACATCGCCTTAATAGAAATCCGTGGCCAACGTTGATTTTCGTAAATGGAACGATAGGCTTCAGATACATACAGTCGATGCAGAATCGAAATCTGCGTACAACGATGCCACGCTCGCATTTCTGAGTCAAGCTGTTTCGGAGACATGACGTCACAAAATTTCAAAATGTTGGTGATTTATTTAAGTGTCTCACCCCTGTAATTTCTTTATTGTCAGAGATATCAAAAAAATTCCAACACCATCTGACAAACTATCATGCGGTGAGTTAAAATATTGTGACAGAAAAACAATTGCACATCGCCTTAATAGAAATCCGTGGCCAACGTTGATTTTTTTAAATGGAACGATATGCCTGAGATACATACAGTCGCTGCAAAATTGAAATTTGCGTACAACGATGCTACGCTCGCATTTCTGAGTCGAGCCATTTCGGATACATGACGTCACAAAGTTTCAAAATGATTTTTTTGTGTCTCACCCCTGCAATTGTTTTTCGGACGCAATATTTGAACTCATCGCATGGTATCTTTTGATATCTCTCTTAATAAAGAAATTACAGGCCTGAGACACTTAAAAAATCACAAACATTTTGAAATTTTGTGATGTCGTGTCTCCGAAAGGGCTCAACTCAGAAATGAGAGCGTGGCATCGTTGTACACAGCTTTCGATTCTGTATCGACTGTATGTGTCTGAGGTCTATCAATCCATTCAAGAAAATCAACTTTGGCGATGGATTTCTATGAAGGCGATGTGCAATTGTTTTTCTGTCACAATATTTTAACTCATCGCATGGTAGTTTGCCAGATGGCGTTGTAATCTTTTTGATATCTCTGATAATAAAGAAATTAGTGTGAGACGCTTAAATAAATCACCATTTTGAAATTTTGTGACGTCATGTTTCCGAAACGGCTGACTCAGAAATGCGACCGTGGCATCGTTGTACGCAGATTTCGATTCTGCATTGATTGTATGTGTCTGAGGTCTATCGTTTCTTTTAAGAAAATCAACGTTGGCCAACGATTTCTATGAAGGCGATGTGCAATTGTTTTTCTGTCACAATATTTGTAACTCATTGCATATTAGTTTGTCAGATGGCGTTGGTATTTTTTTGCTATATCTGATAAAGAAATTACAGGGGTGAGACAATTAAAAAAATCACACACGTTTTGAAAGTTTGTGGCGTCATATCTCCGAAACGGGTCGACTCAGAAATGCGAGCGTGGCATCGTTGTACACAGATTTCGATTCTACATCGAGTGTATGTGTCTAAGACCGATCATTCCATTTAAGAAAATGAACGTTGGTCACGGATTCCTATAAAGGCGATGTGCGATTGTTTTTCTGTCGCAATGGCGTTGGAATTTTTTTGATATCTCTGATAATAAAGAAATTACAGGGGTCAGACACTTAAAAAAATCACCCTGTACGTTTATGTTCAATTTTCGTGGAGATCCCGCCTTTTAGGGAATTTTATTTAAAAAATTCGCTAATGAGGAGATCGCGATTCTTGAATTTTGAAAACATTTCTTCCAATGAGCATAAACTAGGCGCGCTACAACCCACATCCCGGGTCAGTTTCAATTTATTTATATATATATATATATATATATATATATATATATATATATATATATATATATATATATATATATATATATACTACAAACTTCCTAGACTTAGTACTAATCATAAAAGAAAAACAGATTGGATACAAAATATACAGAAAATCTACTCAAACAGACATCTTCTTTGAGTGCCATCTCCACTAATGGAGGTTAGCGACTACAACAGCAAACTCCTCTCTATCCTCCGCCGCTCTCATCAAGTCCTCAAAGCCCAGACCTGTCCAATATCTTATGTTTCTCAGCCATGACAGTTTCTTTCTGCCTACACTTGTTTTCCCCTCTAGTTTACCTTTCATTATGAGCTGGGGGATATAATATTTGGGATTGCGCAATAAGTGGCCCAGATATGCTGTCTTCCTCCGCTTGAAAACCTGGAAAAGCTCTATGTCTCTGTTCACTCTGCGTAAGACCTCTTCCTTTCGCACTTTTGCTGTCCATGGTATCTTTAGTATGCGCCGATAGACCCACATCTTGAAAGCTTCCAGTTTATTCATGCTCCTTATTTTTAACGTCCATGTATCTATCTACTCCATACAGAAGGACTGACCATATGTAGCATTTTGCTAACCTTAACCTTAGGTTTATGTCAAGATGCGAATCGCAAAGAACGCTTCGTATTTTTGTAAAGTTGCTTTTGGCTTGTGCATTTCTGGAATTTATTTCTTTTTCTGGGTTTAATTGGCTGTCTATCCAGCATCCCAAGTATTTATAATGGTTGACCTGTTATAATATGTTATTATTTATAATGAACAGACATGACGATACCTAAACAGTCAATACACCCACACCCACAAAAATGGCCTTATACAGATACCAAATAAACAGAATGCTAAATGTGGAACTCCATAATGATGATCGAAAAAAGGAATAAAACATCATAATACAAATAGCACAGATAAATGGTTAAGTAAGTTAAAAGACAAAAAAGTTATCGGCATCTAAAGAAACAAAAATTGGGGCTTTCCTCAAAACGCCAATGTCGCGATTTGAAACGTCAGAATTGACAACATTTAGGAAAAGAACCTAAAACGAATACGACTTATGTAGAGAAAATTTGCCAAGAAGGGTGTCTTACAAACTCTTAAATTTCAGCTTCACCCGTCATTGTCCTTCATTTAACTAAAATATTTCCAAAAAATTCATTTTAAATAGACCCTTTCTCTGATGCTCCGGCAATAGTTTTAGTTAAGTTTATAGTTTAATGGTTTATAATTCTCAGCTAATTTTCTTTAATGAGGAGACCGCAACTTTTGAACTTAGAAAATATTTTTTTAAATGTGTGCAAAGTAGACGCCTTAGAAACCATATGCGGGGTTAGTTGCAATTTTTATCTGTTTACATATATACAGGGTTACGCATTTCTACGGTAAAGTTCAATATATTCGTGTCATACAAGATACAAGAAAAAATGGTATAGGTTAATTATTTTGACCTGCATCTTATAAAATTATCTTGACAATCACAGGCTGGCTCATGTCGTTGGTGATATAATTTTTTTTCGAACATCCCTTATATAATAACATTTTTGCATTTTTTATCGGAATATAATGCATGTTCGTAAGAAAAAATTAGAGAAGCAGTAAGTTCTTCTAGTTGGCATTCAATTCGCAAACTAGAATCCCTAGAACCCACATTCGGAGTTAGTTACAATTTATATATATATATATATATATATATATATATATATATATATATATATATATATATATATATATATATATATATATATATATATATACAGGGTGGTGTATTGAAACCGAAACAGACCGATTTGCGTCCATATAATTTTTTTTAAGAAACGCTGAAACACGTCAATTTTAATATCGAGGGGGACATGTTTTGACATAAAACTCAACTTTGTCACATCAACCCCTTAAGGGTGGTGATAACAACCCTTATATTTTAAATAGGGAACATGGGTCGAGTGTTACATCATTTGAAAGTTCTTTTTTTTCTAAATTCAGCACACTAATTTTTTTGGAAGTTTTGTTAATTCGTTTAAAAATTATTCACAGTTGGAATTGCAAGAACGTATTTCATTTATTGTAATAAGAAAGGCACCAATTAGTCAATTTTTCGTAAAAAAAAACCTAAAAAACAAAACCAGACGTTCAAAAATGTTTATTCAGTTAAGTAAGTGTTCAAATTGTTGACCACCAGCTTCCATACAAAAGTATAAATTTTGTTCAAAACGAGATCTGACATTCTGGAGCATTTGTGGAGTTATTAAACGGCATTCTTCAACAGTGCGTCGTCGTAATTCTTCCAGAGACTCCGATTCTGTTGCGTAAATTCTACTCTTTAAATGGCCTCATATAAAGAAGTCTAAGGGAGTTAAATCCGGTGATCTAGGGGGCCACTCAATAGCACCTTCACGCCCAATCCATTGCTCTGGAAATTCTCTGTTAAAAAACTCCCTAACACGTTGTGAAAAATGCGGAGGAGCTCCATCTTGTTGAAACACTAATTGATTTTCTTGATAGCGATCATCATTTTCAACAATGTCAATTAGTAGATGGTAAAAGATATGTTATAGTAACTCCAAATACGTTTCGCCACTTAAATTGCCATCAAGAAAAATTGGTCCAATTAAACGGTCTCCAAAAATGCCAGTCCAGACATTCAATTTCTGTGGAGTTTGAGTGTGGACTTCGTGAAAATTTCTTGTATTATTATCTGCCCAATAACGACAATTATGATGGTTGACTGTAGAGTTTAATAAAAACGTACACTCGTCTGAAAAACAGATATTGAACAGAAAGTTCCTGTTATCAGCTATTCGTGCAGTCATAAGCCATAACTTCACAAAACTCCAGCCGCCGATCAAAATCATCTTCATTCAGTTGGTGTACAAGATTTTATACGGGTGAAATTTATGATGCTTCAATATTTGCTGAATAGTTCTTCTTTTGATGTTTGAAACAGTGGCCAATTTTCTCGTGCTCAAAGTTGGGTCTGCAGCAATTTTTTATTTTATTTCTTAATCTAAATGGCACACTCTTTTATATCATAATGCAATCGTCTATTATTCTCCTTAACTTTTTGTTAAGAGCTCCCTATACACAAGTTCAGTAATTGATATTCGTTTGAAGATATTTATTCAAAATATCAGGTAATTTTAATATCTCTATAGTAAGCGTTTGGAAAATATGATAAACGAATCTGTCATTTTTTACTTTGATTGGTTGTTAAAGTATCTGCCGCGTGTAATTTCTTTAAATTCTAAGAAAGTAAAACAATTTATTACGTGATGAATAGTGAAAAATTTTCCCCTCTAGAATTGACACATCTGATCTGGATACTAGGAGAATGCAAGAAGGATTGGTAACATGACTTAGGAGTATGAAACGAAATATATCCAGAACGATGGGAATCAAATAAAATGACTCTTAAAAGATTGATGGACAGCATCGACCGGACAAGTTCAATAAGTTATGAGAAGAAGGAATTAACAAAAACCGCAATGACTGAAGAAAACCAATTTAAAGTATTGCTGAGCGTTGCTGGAGATTTCCAGACAAGTAGACGAAAAATTGCATTGCAACAAGACATTAGCCACAGCTCGATCAGATAATTATGTCACTACATAAAATGCATCATTTTCACGTTCAGCTGCACCAGGAACTGCTTGACAGCGATTTCCAACGAAGAATAAGATTTTGTGAATGGGCTAAAGACAAAATTAATCAACAAAATAGTTTGTTCCGGTTCCTTTTGTTTGGGGATGAAGCAACATTTAATAAGAATGGAGGTGTAAATAGGCACAATCTGCACTATTACACCACATCAAATCCACATCTCTTGCGAACACACAGCCAATCGACGTGATCTTGTAATATGACCAGGCTTTTTGAACGAAGAGTAAATAGTAAAGTTTATTTAGGTTTCCTTCAAAATCATTTACCAATTATTCTGAAAGAAGTGCCCCTCAACATCCGGCAAGGCATGTGGCTTTTAGACGATGGCGCGCCTGTGCATCATACACGTCCTACTCGGGATGATATATTTACACGAAGGTGGATAGACAGAAGAGGACCTTATGATTGGCCAGCTCGGTCTCCTGACTTGACAAAAGTGGACTTCTTTTTGTGGGGCTATATTAAAGGTGAAATGTACAAAGAACCCGCAACAAAAAAAGAAGACATGAACAATAGAGAAGTATTTTGAAGTGTCAACGTTAACATTCTTAGAAATGTAATTCAGTCATTTGAGAGTCGACAACAGTATTGTGTTGATGCTGGGAGGAGTCACTTTGAAAACTTGATGTGTTGAGGTATTGTTTTATGATTTGGTTTTCGTTTTACTAAATTACATAACTTAAAAAAATATTAAAAGGTAGTGTTTAAAACGTTATAATTGTATTAAATAAATTTGTTTGCTTCTCTGCAACAATTTTATCTGTCTATTTCTTACAAACAAAAAAAAAAAACTCTGGGCGCAGCAAGCGCGTTATGAAAGTGAATTTTCATAAAAATGTTTTTAATTACAAATGTATTGCTCTAATGCGATCAGACATCAATTTGGTTACCGGTATAACCTATATAATAGGAACAATGTAACATATTTTATCAAAATAATTATTTGAAAATGTACAAAAATTTCGAAAAATAAACTTTAAATGTTTCCGAGAAAACTGGTCTCCTAAGCCAATGAACCTGAGGTTAATAGCAAATTGAGTTAATGAAATTTACAAGATTTAATGAAAATTCGCAACCAAAACGCCCTTGCTACGCTCAAACAAAAATTTTCCGAAAATAAAATTAAATGTTGGTTACCTAACCAACAAAACTGACGTTAATAGCAAATTGAGTTATTGAAATTTGTAGGATTTAATGAAAATTTGCTACCAAAACCCACTTACTGCGTCCAGATTTTTTCCTTACAAACATGCATCATATTTCGATAAAAAATGCTAAAATGCAGTAACGAATTTATTCTACGAAAATTAGCTAAAAATTATAGACTTTAAACCATAAGCTTCACTAAACCTACAGCGAAAGCCTAAACCGACAGCCAAAGCATCAGAGAGAGGGTCTGTTTGAAATGAATTTTATGTAAACATTTTAGTAAAATGAAGGGCAATGACGGGGTTGAATCTGATATTAAGGGTTCACTGAACACTCTTCTTGCAACATTTTCTTTTTACAATCCGTATTTGTTTCACGTTCTTTGCCTAAACAGTACCAATTTTGACATTTTAATTTGCGAGTTTGACGTTTCGAGGAAAACTCCAAAATTTATTTCTTTAGCTGCCCGTAACTTTTTTGTCCTTAAACTTAGAGACCTAAATTTTGGTACATGTTTCACTCTTTATAATACAAATACGCGTACCAAATTTGGTTGTCCTCACTTTGTTTCTTCCGGAGATATGACTTTTTTTAGAAAGAAAACACAAAATTTTTCGGGAAAACCTGGTCCGATTTTCCTGGATAACGAACTTATCCAAGCCACTTGCAAAAGGGAGGTACTCACTAAATTTGATTAAGACCGGTCCATTATTATTTGAGTTATCGGTACGATATATATATATATATATATATATATATATATATATATATATATATATATATATATATATATATATATATATATATATATATATATATATATATAACACGGATCTCCCTATTAGTGAATTTTTCTAAGAAAATTCACAAAAAAAGAAAATTTTAATCACCAACGACTTATGGGCCATCCTGTAATTGTAGAAATATTTTTTAAGATGTAGCTCAAGACACCCTATAATTAAGGTATATAATTTTTTTTCGTATCTTGCATAATAACGGATATATTGGACTTTAAAGATTTTTTACGAAAATTCGACAAAAATGATATACCATTAACCGATAAACTCTATAGCCAACACTACTACCAAAGCACCAGAGAAAGGGTCTATTTGAAATGAATTTTCTGGGAATATTTTAGTAAAATGAAGGACAATGACGATTGAAACTAAGATGTCAGGCTTTGTAAAACATTATTCTTAAGACATTTTCCTTCAATAGCTCATATTAGTTTCAGGTTTATTGCCTAAATATGATGAATTTTGACGTTTCAAATTGCGACTTTGACGTTTTGAGGAAAACCCAAATTTATTGTTCTTTAAATGCCTGTAACTTTTTTATTCTTTAACCTACAAAGCTAAATTTTGGTACGTAACTTACCTATAATAATATAAACCCGCGTATTTTGTTGCCCTTACTTTGTTAGTTCCGAAGAAATAAAAAAAATTCGATTTTTTTCGAAAGAAAACACAAAATTTTCCGGGAAAATCTCGGCGGATTTCCCTGGATAACGAACTTATCCAAGCCACTTGCGAAAGGAAGGTACTCACCAAGTTTTATCAAAATCGGTCCATTATTTTTTTAGTTATAGGTGTGACACACACACACACACACACACACATATATATATATATATATATATATATATATATATATATATATATATATATATATATATATATATAGTACTTTCCTTTCGCAAGTGGCTTGGATAAGTTCGTTATCCAGGAAAATCCGCCGAGATTTTCCCGGAAAATTTTGTGTTTTTTTCGAAAAAATTTTCTTTAAAAAAATAAGGTATATATATATATATATATATATATATATATATATATATATATATATATATATATATAAACATATAAAGTCTGAAACAGACCTCGGATTTGGGTTCCAGGGGTCCTAATTAGCGTTGAGTTGAAAAAAAATTTTCAAAATTTGAAAGTCGGGATCTCCTCATTAGTGATTTTTTTAAAGAAAATTTTTTCGAAAGAAAACACAAAATTTTCCGGGAAAATTTCGGCGGATTTTTCTGGATAACGAACTTATCCAAGCCACTTGCGAAAGGAAGGTACTCACTAAGTTTTATCAAAATCGGTCCATTATTTTTTTAGTTATAGGTGTGACATATATATATATATATATATATATATATATATACATATATATATATATATATATATATATATATATATATATATATATATATATATATATATATATTTATATATATATATATATATATATATATATATATATATATATATATATATATATATATATATATATAAACATATAAAGTCTGAAACCGACCTCGGATTTGGGTTCCAGGGGTCCTAATTAGCGCTTATTTGAAAAAAAAATTTCAAAATTCAAAAGTCGGGATCTCCTCATTAGTGATTTTTTTTAAAGAAAATTCACTAAAAGAAAATTTTTTTTATAAATTATACATAAAACTCAACGTCTACTATAGATATTATAAATGTATGCGTCAATTTGTATTTCAATGAATATCTTCAAGTATCTCATCAATTACTTAATTTTTGTATAGGGAACCCTTGACAAAAAGTAAAGAAGAATAATGGAGGATTTTAGTTTAGTTTAGTTTATTGATCACCTGTGGGTACATTATATACATGACACACGTAAAATAAAGTACAATACAACATTTGGTCAGAATATAAAAAATAAAAAACAAAGTGCAAACACACAATAAAAACACACATATTCAAAACAGTCAAAAAGACAACTGCCCCTATTAAATCCAATATAGGACGATCGCAGCCAAAAAAACGTCACCAAGTTATTTGTCTACAACGGGCACCATCGTCGAGATGCTGCCAAGTGAGCCTTGAACTCATCTGTCTTGTAAAAGCAAGCAGTTCTCTAGAAGAAGATCTTTTAGTGAATGTTCTTTAAAAAAATTCACTAATGAGGAGATCTCGACTTTTGAATTTTGAAAAAATTTCTTAAAATGAGCGCGAAGTAGGCCCCCTAAAACAGATATCCGGGGTCAGTATCAATTTTTTAAATATATATATATATATATATATATATATATATATATATATATATATATATATATATATATATATATATATATATATATATATATATATATATATATATGTATGTATGTATCACACCGATAACTCAAAAATAAAGGGCCGATTTTGATAAAATTTGGTGAGTAGATTATTTTCCAAGTGGCTTTCATAAGTTCGTTAGCCAGGAAAATTGGACCAGTTTTTCCGGGAACAATTTACGTTTTCTTCTGGAAAAAAATTATATCTCCGGAAATAACAAAGCCATGGCAATCACATTCGGCGAGTAGCCTTATGTTGTAAAAACCAAACTCTGCACCAAAATTTAGGTTTCTATGTTGAAAGGAGTAAAAGTTATAGGCTCTTAATGAAGAAAAACTTTAGTGCCACTAAAATCAGAGAAGACGCAATACCAAAATATTGTATGTGTTAAACAAAATTTATTAAATATTACAGACAGCGCTTACCTTTTCATGGCGCAAAAAGTTCAAGAAGTACCAGAAATATTACTTTGAGAATTTTCTAATTTTTCTCCTGTAAATATCAAACTGGAGATTTGAAACGTGAAAATTAGTATAACTATTGCGGTTTATAAATGGAGAATATTGCATAAAATGTGTATTAGAATGTTCTAGGTTTATGCTACTCTTCTTATTTGTTAAATCTGCCTCTAAAAACCTTACATATTACAAATAAAGAACTTAGCCATTATCAGTTATCTACCTTTCTGCATTGTAGTTTTCCAGAAGCCTTACGTGGTGTATTGGTTAGGATGCCCGTCTGATGAGCGAAGGAATGCGAAATTGGATAATGCCCTTTTGGCACTCAAAACAAAAAAACTTTATTTCGAAATTACAACAAATTTAATTAAAATTTTAATACAAAGGAGAAATACACGATGTTTAATATTGAAACACTCGTAATATATTCTAACATAATATTGTATCTTACTTGTATATATAAAATCGAATATACTTAGCTAACATTATAAAATAAAACAACTTAAACTAAATAATTATGTTGACTATAATTAATCCGCGGTTTTCTTATTTCCGCGGTGAAGGACTGCTTCCATCCTACTACTATACTAACACGAGATATCAGTACAGCATTATACAGGGTGCTGTAACTTGCGGGTTCAAATCTCACCGTTGACTGAATTTCTCTTTTAACTTTTTTTTATACTTTTTTTGATCCTTGATTCCATTTTAACGTTAGCTGATCAGATTGTGTAATTTCAATATATTTTTGGCGACTTTTGTTGAATATGAAAGATAAGCACTTTTAGGACTTTTAATTCAAGTTTAATAGTAGCTGTTGTTGCCCTAAGTTGGTAAAACCGTACCACTGTTAACACAGACGTAGAGATTTGTGACATGAGAAGGGGTTGTTTTCTTCTTTACAACCGGGTTCAATTTTTACAACATCCACAGGCAAAAGAGTTTTCTCTGTGAAGCCACAGAATAAGTATCTAGTTCTGTATTTATATCAGCTTTTGAGTATTTTTAAATTTATTTAGTTTATTTTCATTTTATGAATTTAAGTGAAAAATTATTCAATTAATGGAACATTTTTTAAACGAAATTCATCGAAAATAAGGTTTTAATGGATTTTCGTGCAAACAAATTATTTTATTTTCATATTTAATTACGGATTAGGTATACAATTTGAATTTAATGTGTGATTTTAACGACATTTTGCACAAAAAAAAATTAGCCAGTTTTCGCAGAAATTTTTTGTGCTTCCGTGAAAACCATTTTTTGTAAGATATTTTTGTGAAATTTTGGCAATTAATAATAATGTTTAATAAGTTATTATACATTTTTTACGGCTTTTCTTGAAACAATTGCTTGCAAATTTTCATGAGATTTTTGTTGTCTTCTTGAAAAAGTTTTTCGAAAAAATGATATTTTGGTAAAAATTATATTTTGGTAGGTGGGTAAATAAATAACTTGAAATGGTTCGTTGGCCAGGAAAATCGGACCAGTTTTTTTCAATGTATTTAATTTATTTTTATTAGCGAATTTTCTTGTAAATAAATTTAAGGAGTTTTCTTCGAAGAAACATTTGTTGATAATGGAACATCATTTAAACGAAAATCGTCAAAAATAATGTTTTAATGGTTTTCGTGTAAATAAATTAATTTATTTTCAATTTTAATTAATTACATATTAGGTATATAATTTCAATGTTATGCGTTCTTTTAGCAAAATTTTGTGTAAAAAATATTTAATCAGTTTTTGCAGACATTTTTTGTGCTTCCGTGGAGACCATTTTTTGTAAGATTTATTTGTAAAATTTTGGCAAATAATGATAAATATTTACTAAGCTATTATAAAAAATCCTGAAACATTTTGAGTTTATTTTCGAAAACGATTTGACATTTTCAAACAATAAAGTTATTTTGATGATCCTATTTACCAAGAAGAGGAAGGAGTTCAGGCCGCCCGTGATGTTTGGAAAAGCTTTAGCTTTAGCGCGGGAGGTGAAATATCTGGGGGTAATCCTGGACCCCAAACTAACATGCGGGTCGCAAATAGAACGAGTAGTGAGGAAGGGAGTAGCGACCCTTTGGCAGTTGCGTCGTGAGATAGGGAGGACATGGGGACTTAATCCTCGGATCCTTCATTGGATCTACACTGCGATCGTCAGGCCGAGAATCCTCTATGGGGTTTTGGTCTGGTGGTGTGGTATGAACCAAACTACCAGCAGGAAGCTGGCAAACTCCAAAGGCTGGCAATCCTGGGTATCACAGGCGCTATGAGGACGACACCCTCAGCCGCGCTAGAGGTCCTGTTGATGCTGCCACCGCTTCCCATCTGTATCAGAAGGGAGGCTATGGCGTCACATCTTAGAATGCGGGACTCAGGCAACTGGTGTGGAGAGGGAGCAGTAATATGGCATGCAAGAGTCGCCAAGGAGGTGGCAAAGGAAATTCCGATTTCGGCCATAAAGGTGCGGGATGCCGAGGACGATATTAGGTTGACTAGGCCATACACCCTCAGGATCCCCAGTAGGGATCAGTGAAGGGAAAATGAGGTTGCATTCCAGCCCGCAAGCCTGGTCTGTTTCACTGGCAAATCGCGGCTGGAGGACCAACAATCCTCCGAGGCAGGAATATACATCGAGGGCCTGGGGGTGAGCGAGAGCTATGCTCTTGACTCATATACCACGGCATTCGAAACAGAAATGTATGCTATCCTGTCTGTGGCCAATAGACAGGATGTGAAGAGGAGTTCCCAGAAATGTGTGTACATCTGCTTGGATAGCCAGAAACACGTCAACACTGGTTCAGGAGTGCGCTGACGCCTCAGAAGACTAGCCAGGACGAAGGAGGTGCAACTGGTGTGGGTTCCGGGACACTGTGGCGTAGCGGGGAATGAGGTGGCGAATAATCTCGCAAGACTCGGTTCCCGGCGGCCGTTCTGTGGCGCGGAGCCTGCGATAGGCATAAGTAGGAAGACAGTCTCTGTCGCCTTAGACAGGTGGACCGAGGAAGCAATGGAGAGGCACTGGGGGTCGGTTGGTGGCTGCAGGCAGGCGAGGGACTTCGTGGAGGGGCCGGACAGAGATAAAGCTGTCTGGCTACTCGGAAGGAGTCGACCTACGCTGCGCCGCATCCTTGGGGTGCTGACAGGCCACTGCGCCCTTCGAAGACACCTCACATTGATAGGCGTAGAGAGGGAACCCATTTGCCAGGAATGCGGAGAGGATGAAGAAACGTCTTACCACTACCTGTGTGAATGCGAGGCTTTTGGGAGTCTTCGAGCAGAATTGTTCGGATCGAGAACTCTGCAGAGGAATCAGGTAAGTACCGTCCAATTGAAGACCGTCACGGCCTTCATCTCGAGGTCGAGGCGGTTTGGCGACGGAACCGAGGAAGAGTAGAGCATGGTTGCTGGGTTACTGTGGTTGGCAAAAAGGGCCCATTGTGGCCTACTTGCTTGGCGTTGGCCTCCCCACCACTGCTACTATTTTGATGAAATATGGTATATTGTTTCTGCTACATAGGTTATACTGGTAACCAAATTTCATTCCTGCTTTCGTTAAAAGATAAGACATATTTGCTTTAAAAAACATTTAAATAAAAATTCACTACCATAACGCACTTGCTGCGCCCAGACTTTTGTTTTATTTTATTTTAATTCATTTTATGTTGTTTTATGTTATTTTATTTTATTTTTGTTTTATCTCACTTTCTTTTCTTTTCTTTTCTAAAAACGTTTGGATCGAATTATTCTAACATAGCAACAGGTTTTTTTTGTAGTTGCCACTGTTGCACATATATATTTTAATTTCCTCCGATCTTGACGATGCCGTAACGGATTGCATAGACAATAGCAATTGCGAAACCAGAAAAAAGCATTTGCGTCTCTATTTAGTATGAAACGTTTTTACCAAGTGAGGTCGACAACAATAAATCGTAACTATTTTTTGTTGGTTGGTAAATTATTTCAATACAATCTTGTGATTATTTTAATTATACCATTATACTGACCTCACTAATTACAGGGCCCATTCGCATTACATATTAATCACCGTAGAACACTGCCTCTGGTGATTTTCATTAGTGTGACGAGATTGAAGATCCAAGTAGTATTTCTTATTCTGCTGAGTGAAGAATTATTACCGATAAAGTAGTTCGTATATCTTACATTAATATAACCCGGTATCTTATTATTGCACAATAAATTTCAATCAGCGTTTCATCATGGAAGACACATACTCATTTACTTTATTGCAATTTATACTGATTTGCTGAATAAAACAATGTAACGAGTCACCGCAGTGTTAATCATTTAGCAGTATCATAATTTTAAACAAGGACATGCGGTTAAGACGGCAGTTACTAGGGATTACCTATTATATGGCCGGTATTATTCGGTAGTAAATCATACACAATAAATGTGCAAATTATGGTAGTTTTTCAACAGGAATAAATTTACACTGTAAATGGTTGTCGTAGAGTTCCAGCTGCAATTAGATCTGTTGCTTCTTAAGTGTTCAATAACCTTTGGAGATCTTAGACAGTTGTAAATATGATATTGTGGGGGCCAATACTCGATGTAAATCCACTGTCCACTTATATAAACAAACAAAATGATTTAAACTATTATATATATATATATATATATATATATATATATATATATATATATATATATATATATATATGTATATATATATATATATATATATATATATATATATATATATATATATATATATAACTACAGTTTCGCTGACGTTCTTAGACTGTATTTTTTTATATATATCAACAACACACCACGAGGGCGTACAGCCTAAATACTATCGTACCGTAGGTGTCGACATGGAGGAAAGAGGCAACTTGTTAATTCTGGACTTAAAGGTTTGGAGGTTCGGAGGAGAAGGAAAAACATGTGTCGGCAAGGAATTCCACAACTTGGATGTCCTCGGGACAAAAGAGCGGGCATGACAAGATGTTCTATGTCTGGTGACCTGGATAGTAAAAAGGTCCATTCGCTCTGTTTCCCTGGTAGATCTGTTGGGGGCAGCAGGTGGAGGAATGATGGAAGAAAGCTCCTCTGAGCAGTGCCCGTGCAGATATCTATAAAAAAGAGAGAGATGTCACCAACGACACGTCGGTGGGCAAGGGATGGCAGCCTTAAGGTGAGGGTAGGGTCACTGATGAGACGTATAGCTCTCTTCTAAACGGAGTCCAAGATAGCGAGTGTAGAAGCGGCAGCGGCACCACAGATGTGGGAGCAGTATTCGAGATTTGGTATTATTTGTGAAATATATAAGGTATAAAGATTAGCTGGTGAAAAGTATTTGCGAGCCTGGAAGAGGAAAGCTAATTTCTTAGCAGCCGCTTCTGCAATTGATGTGATATTTTGGTACCAATTGAGATTTCGATCCACAGAAATGCCAACAAGTAAAAAGGACTCATATGTCTAGAACGACAATCTGGGATTCACCGTGTAGTTTCATAGACTTGTTATAAGAATGGGTGACAAAGGAAAGGAGGTCGGTAGTTGATCTGCGCTGACGGATTTCATACTGCCTGTCGTGGATTAGACTGCCTTTTTCAATAAATTTTAGTAATTCGGTGTTTATATACTTTTCCATCACTTTAGAGACGACTGAAAGGAAAGAAATAGGTCTGCAGTTGCTAGGAGGCGCTTTGGATCTTTTCTTGGTGACGGGCTGTACTCGAGCAGTTTTCCAGTTACCAGGGAATATGCCTCTATTGTAGGATGTCTGAAACAGACGAGTCAGGACAGGAGCAAGTTCTGGTGCGCATTTTTTTAAAACAATTGCTGGGATCTTGTCAAAGCCAGAGGCTGTATTAAAAGAAGTGATCATCTTTCGTACCTTTTTAGTTTTGAAAATGATATCCGTCATTTTATTCGCGACATTGGGGACCCTTAGTGGTTGAACATTTGGAGGTGGGTTGAGAGTAGAATTCCTGACGAACAACGAGGCAAAAAGTTCAGCCTTGCCCAGGGCGGTAGAAACAATTTCATCCCTTGTAACAAGAGGTGGGCACGTGCTCTTGCCGAAATTATTCCCAATAGATTTAGCAAGAGTCCGGAAGGGTTTGCTGCCGTTGGAGCTTGAGAGGACTTTGTTTTCGATGTGGTTATTAAACAAGTTTTTTGCCTCAGAAAGAATGCGGACATAGCGGTATCTTGCGTCGTTAAATGCTTGACGATTTTCTTGACTGGGAGTGTAGAAGCGTTGTGTTAGCTTTGACCTTTTTAAGTCTGGCCTTGTCACATGATTTAGAGAACCAGGGCTATTGAGTGGCTGAAGAGGTTTTCTGTGTACGTGGAATAAATAATTCCATGCCAGCTTGGTTAATTTCGGTTAAGTTTTGTGAGATATCAGAGGGGTCAGGATGAGAGAAGCAGACAGACGCCCATGGAAATGAGGAAAAGTAATCTCGCATATCGTCCTAGTTCGCGGAGTTGTAGTGCCAAACGATACGTGGGTGTGATGACTGTGTGACCTCGGGTTGCGTTGCGCGGGAAGCAGTGATCATGCCGTGGTGTGAGCGACCAAGGGGGGCGGTGACTGATGTCTTAGAGCATTCAGGTTTTGTAGCAAGAAGGAGATCCAAGATATTTGAGCTGTGTGTTGAGATACGAGAAAAGTAAGTAGGTTGCTGAACCATGTTGGCTAAATAATTGCTGACTGCAAAGACCTCCGCTGCTCTCTCTTGTGGATCAGTTTTTGAAGATTTTAGCCATTCCTTATTATGGACATTGAAGTCACCAAGAATAGTGACCTCGGAGGAAGGATATTCAGAAATCAGATGGACGGTTTTCTCAGAAAGGTAATCAAAGAGCTGGACAAAGTTGTTGTCAGAAGGTGACCGGTAACTGCAACAGATGAATTTACTTGCAGCCCTGAGAGAGAGTTTTATTCATAGTATGTCTTTTCTACCAGCTTATAAATTGGGGAGTCTGGTGCATGGTAGATTGCTACGGACGTACTCGCACACGCCTCCATGCAATCTAAAAGAAGTAAGGAGCCCATACCCCGAGAAATTAAGGTGATTAGTGGCTGTTTTGGCACTGATTTTGGTTTCGGTGAGGAGGAGGAGTTGGGGCCTGTTAGCCTGGAGGAAATGGTAGACGGAGTTCACGTTAGAATTTAGGCCACACATATTTGAGAAGGATATGTTAACTCTTGATGCCGGCGCCCCCTTCTACCGCTCTCTCGGAGGTCCGAATGGAGGGGTATTTTATCTACGGAATTTTTTGTACACGGAGGAGCCATTATCATTTTTTTTTACAAGGAAAACCGACTTATACACTAGAACCGAAAACGTCCGTTGGGATTTCACCGGCCCCTTGATGTAAGGGGTGGTACCTCCTCGGTACCACCCCTTACACAAAATATACAGAGTATTGCATTTGAAAAAAAAGTCTTTTGAAAATTTCTTTCCGCAGGTTCAGTTCGCTGACCGGTTCTGAGTGCCAAGTTTTTCCATTTAAAATTGCAAATTTATTTCTCGAAAATGCTATATCTTAGAAATTGTTAATTTAGTTTTATGAAATTTAACTCATATATTGCCATCAAACTACAGATGCAATGTGCCAAAATTCGGTTTTGTTGAATAATTGTAATCCAAGTTTTTCCGGTACTGAATTTAGCAGAATCTAGAAAATAATGCAAAATATAGTCCTTGTCGTTAGAAAAGGACATTACTGTGCGATATAGACTTAAATATAATCAACAAAGACGGATACATTAAATGTTTTACTTGTCATTAGTGTTGCAAATCAACATAATCTGACATAAGTGGCATATTAAATTGGTAGAAAATTTTCAGATGCTTTGGAGTGAATCGTTTACAAAAACCATGTACTAAAATTTAACGGGTGTGTGTATATGGGTGCAGAGACAGGGATGACATTGGTTATCCATCATTCACAAACTAAATTTAAAATAAATAAGTTCAAAGAGGTCCAATAATAGGGTTAGCAGATAAAGTAAGTTGCGTTATGTATTACAAAACTTGTAAAAATTCGCCACTATAACGCACTTGCTGCGTCCCGACTTTTAAAATTTAAATATCTGGTAAATGAAGCCCAATCTGGAGAAAAACTATTTTTTGTTTTATGTTTAGAATTCTATTTCACATATAACATATTGTGTTGCTTCTACACAGAATGTCACACTGTTATTTAATATTAGTGAATTTTCTTTTAAAAAATTCACTAATAAGGAGATCCCGACTTTTGAATTTTGAAAAAATTTCTTTATATGTGCGCTATTTAGGACCCCTGGAACCCAAATCCGATGTCGGTTTCAGACTTTATATGTATATATATATATATATATATATATATATATATATATATATATATATATATATATATATATATATATATATATATCTTTAGGAATATTGCACTACACTGTAATCACTTTTAAATATACACTTTATTTGTTTGCTGTACGTTTGTGATTTCTTATTGGTTTGCGTGGACTGCAGTTTCGAACCGTCCCGGTTCATCATCAGCACGCTACTGGCCAGTAGCGTGCTGATGATGAACCGGGACGGTTCGAAACTGCAGTCCACGCAAACCAATAAGAAATCACAAACGTACAGCAAACAAATAAAGTGTATATATATATATATATATATATATATATATATATATATATATATATATATATATATATATATATATATATATATATATATATATATATATATATATATTTATGTGTCACACCGATATGTGATTTCTTTCAAAAAAAAATTATATATCCAGAATTAAACAGTAATGGCAACCAAATTTGGTACACACTAGTTTATATCATTATAGGTAAGTTACCTACCAACATTTAGCTCTATAGGTTAAAGGACAAAAAGTTACAGGCATTTAAAGAAAAATAAATTTGGGTTTTCCTCAAAACGTCAATGTCGCGATTTAAAACGTCAAAATTGTTAATATTTAGGCAATGAACCTGACACTAATATGAGCTATGGAAGAAAAATGTCTCAAGAAGAATGTTTTACAAAGCCTGAAGTCTTAGTTTCAAGCGTCACTGTCCTTCATTTTACTAAAATATCCCAAAAAAAATTCATTTCAAATAGACCCTTTCTCTGATGCTTTGGCAGTAGTGTTGGCTATAGAGTTTATCGGTTAATGGTATATCGTTTTTGTCGAATATTCGTAAAAAATCTTTAAAGCTCAATATATCCGTTATTATGCAAGATACGAAAAAAGTTGTATACATTAATTATAGGGTGTCTTGAGCTACATCTTAAAAATATTTCTACAATTACAGGCTGGCCCATAAGTTGTTGGTGGTTCAAATTTTCTTTTTTTTATCGAACACGCCTTATGTTATTACATTTTTGCATTTTCCATCGAAATATAATACATCTTTGCAAGAAAATAAATTCTGGACTCAGCAAGTGCGTTATGGTAGCGAATTTTCATAAATGCTTCAAATTTTAATAGCTCAATTTGCTATTAACCTACAAGGTTGACCAAGAAACCAGTTTTTTCGGGAACACTTTAAGTTTACTTGCGGAAATTTTTGTACATTTTCAAAAAATTAAGTTATTTTGATGAAACATGGCACATTGTTTCTACTATATAGGTTATACTGGTAACCAAATTTGATACCTGCTTTCTTAAAAAAACATATTTGCTATTAAAAACATTTCTATGAAAATTCACTACCATAACTCACTTGCTGCGTCCCGAACATTTTTTACTTTCAGCTTATTTTTATGGGTTGCTCTGTTTGTTTTTAACTAAAATAGCCCGAACTGAGAAAAAGTTATTATTTGTTTTATGCTTACAAAGCGATTTTACATATGAGAGTTCACTTTGTTCCTCCAGTTACCGAAGACTCTGTATACCAGGTGAGTATATCCGCGTTTGGTTATATAGTAATTGTTAATAATAATATAATATCACAATTATATCACTGAGTGTGTAATGGATAAATGTAAGTGTATAGGAAATTAATTTGAAAGTAACGCTCATTTTGAATGTCAACTAACATGTCTACCTTGGAAACTATTTAACTTTTTGCCTCGCTCAAAGACATGCAATTAGATGTAATTGTATGATTACTTGTCAACGGCATAGTAACCGTAGAATTACATTTAAATCTGTGGATAGTAAAGTTAATGTATTGATATTGTACGAATACGTGATTAGAGCTTTTTAAGAGGTTTTTTCTTAACTTTTAAATAAAAAAAATGTTAAACTCCACTAAAACCTATAAAATGAATCGTCTGGTACAAACGAACTGATTTACGAAATAAATCTAAAGTGGTATACTAAGTTCAAAGTTTCTATCATGTCTATTAATTATATTAATTGTTGTGAGATCAGATCTCTCTGGGATGTAGGGTTGAACATACTGAGACTATACGAACATACGATCCCCCAAGAGGTTTGGGGAGTAGGCATATTGAGGTCGCATAAGCGAGCTACAACAACTCAGCTTATCCTTATTCACCGCTCTGAGTATGCAAATCGAGGCCCTAGAGTGTATTTCCTTTCATGTTTTATCAACCTTTTGAAAATTGATCCAAAACAAGAGTTGAAAGTCAAGTTTCAGCCCAAAATAGAGTTTTAGAATGAAAGTGTAGCATAATGTAGTAAAAATGTAAACACGATCAAGTCAGGTCTCTACAAAAATGATTTTAAAGCAGTTTATTTTTTTATCTTTGAACATTAACATAAGACGTCATCTAAGATCGAAACAGTCGTTGAATGTGTTCCAAGTGACAATTCTTTTAATTCTGTAATTAATTGTAACGTTTACTTTTAATGTAATATAAAATATTCCGGGGCATGAAGCCGGCGTCAAGTATCATGTAAACAAAACGTTAGTTAAAATCTCCTTAGATAGCTCAGTGGTAGCGTGCTTGTCTTCTACGTAGAAGGTTCCGAGATTGATTCCCTGTCGATGAATGTATGTTTTTTTTTACTTTGACATTTGGAAAAACAATTGTATACAGATTGACCAAGATCTGATTTTTGTTTAAAACGCCTGAATAACTTTGTCACCTTTGAGTCTGCAATTATAATTTCCAGCAGTTATTGTTGATATTGAAAAAACTGGTTTGATTAGGTTGACTAAAACGAAATCATTCAGGCGATTAATAAGAAAAAATAAGTGCTACGTTTGTAATTTGGCAGATACTTTACTTTTCTAAATATGAATTAAGTTTCCTTCTGGAAATCTTTTGTAACTTTAATGAAATTTGTAATAGCAGGGTCTTTTAAAGAGATTTATTGTACCTAGGTATGCCAAATTTTAATTTTCTAACTTCATATAAAATTGAGATTTGGGTATTTTTCTCAAAATGAGTTAGAGCAAAATATTTTTTTGATAATAGAAAAATATCGATGGTAACACTTTCGAAATAATTCTTCAAATGTGCGCGTACTAGGACCCCAAAATCAATCTTCAAGGTATCTGTAAGTTTAAAGTATTAACTTTAGTAATATGCCATCTAATAATAGTGTACCATTCTTATGAAAATTCACTACTATAATGCACTTGCTGCATCCAGAACTTTTTTACTCTCTTCAGAACTATGGGTAAAATAAGTCGTGGGATAAAGGCCAAGCGGACCCAAGACATGATGGAAGAAGCTTTAGCTGTTCTAAGGCCAGACAAATACCAACGTTATGTGGAAAATAGTTACGGAATTCCTAGGCGAACATTACACAGCCATATGAAAACAGGAGATGTCCATATAAAATTGGGAAGAAAACCTAGAATGAATAAGCAACAAGAAGATGATTTAGTAAAAAACGTGATTAAATTCTCTAAAGTAGGGTTTTACTTTTCGGTCTGATAGATAGCTCCGGATGAGCTCTATATGCCCATGGCCCCCGGCTTCTTATGTCCATGTTTTCCGAAGCCTGAAAAAGTTAAGGATGACTGACAGTATCAAAGGCTTTTGCCAAATCCAGGAATGGATAGTAATGGATTGTCCAAAGTACGATAGATATTTCTTGTTAGCTCTAAAATATCGTCTTTACTTGAACGTTGAGCTCTAAATCCACATTGCCGTGAACTCAATATCTTATATTTATCAACAAATTCTATTAATCGTTTTTTAAATATAAGTTCAAAGACCTTGGCAAAGCAGGTAATTACCGAGATAGGACGGTAGTTTAAAGGCTGTGTTTTCGTACATTCTTGTAGATTAATATCACTACCGCCTACTTAAATGCATTTGGACAGACACCAGTTTCAAAGGACATGTTAATTATAAATGCCAATGGTTCACAAACAATATCAGCTATGCTTTTCAGACTTTCTGACTTTAGTTTATCACTACCAGCTGTTTTTTCTTGTTCTTTTAAGATATTTACGGTTTTAAAAACTTCCTGGGGAGAAGTTGGAAATAAATATGTATATAGAATGTGGGTTATGTGTGATATTTTCATAATAGTGAATATTTCTCCTAATTTTACCTCCCAATTTTGTACCCATCTCTGAGAAACATTTGCTAAACACATCAGCAATATCCTTAGGTGAAGTACATTGAACATTGCTTTCATTTCTGATGCTCGTAATGTTACCCGAGTTTCCGTTACGTAAGTCATTAACTGTTCTCCACATTTCTTTAGAAGACCGTCCAGTTTCTTCAATTAATTTTATATAATACATTGCTTTCGTTTTTTTATACAAGCATTTAGTAGATTATGGTACTTTATAAATGTCTTTTTCAAGTCAATATCAGGGATTTTTCTTAATTTGTTCTGTATACGATTTCCAGTCTTTATAAAATTAACCAATGTTGCAGTAATCAAAGCTTTCCTTCTATTAGGTTTAGCTTTAAGCTTTATTGCCCTAGTAATTTTTGCAACAAAATGCTTAATTTCCCTTATAAAATGCTGTGTAGCGGTCTCAATGTTTAAACAGGAGTACATGTAGTTCTAGTTTTTTGCGAATAAATCATGCCTTAGATTCGGTGTATCTACAATATTTCAATATTTATTATTTTTTACCTCATTTGTTTTCTGTCTTTTTTCCAGGTTTACTTGGGCTATAATTGGATAGTGATCAGTTATCATAGATTTGACCGTCAGCGGTAATATGTTATCTAAGTTTGGAGTCTTTGATTTTATTACAATATGATCAATGCAAGAAGAGGAACCGCCTTGTACTCGTATAGATGTATTTGTAACAAATATATAACTCCTCTCCCAAGACGTTCAAATATTCATCAGTATCTTCAATACGCTATAATATATCGACATTAATATCTCCAACGAATAGTGAATAGTCAGAATTTTCATAACTTGAATCCAAATAATAATGCGAACTCAAATTAAATTGATTTTGATGATTTGATGGTGACATACATGTCGCAACTATATTCCAATCTTTTTTGCAGTATGTATTAAAATTCAGTTCCATCATACTAAGCGCGCCAAGTTTCCTTATCGTATATTTAACATCATAAGTGTATCTCATGTACAAGACTACGCCATCATTTTGCTTATTTCTACTTTCGTTATAATATGCATTACATCCCTGCAATTTAAACACATTTATATTTTCTATTATCCAAGTTTATATGAGAACAATCACATCAAACTGGCTTTTGAACATCATAAACAATCTTCAACTCGCCAAAATGCTTGGATAGGCTTCTACTATTAGAATGAAAAATCTTGAAATTCTTGTTTATATCATTCACCTGCAGAACCTCATCGGCCTCCCAAAAATTCGCTAATCTTTTAGTTTTTATTAACTTGCCTTCAAACTCTCTTATATACTGTTCCATAGTAACACCTAATGCAATTTTCTACTCACAATGATAACAACATACAGAGATAAGTACACTTGGAGAACCCAAATCACCACAACACATTTTAAAAGACCCGACGATCGTTTCACTAACCAAGTTAGCGTTATCAGAGGACGAGAAATTCTAACTACTTTAAAAACTAACATCACCTTATATACCGGATCTTAGGTAAAGAGACGGAACCGAGAGGGGAACTAGTCGCAGGTAAATTCTGCAGTGTATTGTATTTTTATCGCCGGACGAGGTCTTTGAACTGTCTTTATTAACTCATCTAAAAGGTGTTCATCTATAATAATTTTGGGAAGGTTCAACGACAACTAATTAACATAGTTTCGTTTGGCGGAAATATATGTACTCTTATGTTATTTCTAGGACGGGTTGAAACGTGGGAATTTATTTTACAAAGCAATCGATCAGGTGACTCGAAATCGGCGGTGGTGAAACGTTCATAATTTTTTGTTGTAATTATATTTCGCAATATATATATATATATATATATATATATATATATATATATATATATATATATATATATATATATATATATATATATATATATATACTCTCGAACGCGTTTAGCTGTCCTGGTTGTCTAACATTTTTAATTAATTTTAGATTATCTTCATTAACGTAATGACTATTATCCAAAATATGTAGGGCGACGGAATATCTATTCATTAATTACCCGATTTACTAAAAAATTCAGACTGGCAATTTTTTGTACGTACGTATGAAGTGAGTCGTTCGGAATGTAGCTTAGAGTGGTGGTTTCTTTTCTATAGACATCGAATTCTTTATTCTTGGTAACTAGTACATCTAGAAAGGGTAATTTATTATTAATTTGTAATTCGTGGGTGAATATTATAGAATCAAATTTATTGTTTTAAGCTTTTAATTTCATTCGATGTAACCTCATTGTTTCCTAGCGTTCCCACGGAACAAACGTTAACGTATTTAGAGCAGGTGTTAAAAATGAATAACATAAATGAAAATTTCTGCAAAGAATATTTAACTTTAACAAACCTTTGTATTAAACAAAATAATTTTCAATTCAACAATGCATTTTTTGAACAAACCCAAGGCACGGCAATGGGCAATCCGCTATCGCCATTGATTGCAGACCTTTTCATGAGCAGATTTCAAACAGATCTTGAAAGTTAAAGTGGTTATTTTCCTAGAGTGTGGTTTCGTTACGTGGATGATACTTTCGCAGCGTTTAACACAAACATTTGCAGAATAGAAGATTTTATTGCTAAATTAATAAATTTCATTATATAAAATGTACCCACGACGTAGAAATTAATAATAAATTACTCTTTCTAGATGTACTAGTTATCAAGAATAAAGATACTTTAGAATTCGATGTATATAGAAAGGAAACCACCACTCTAAGCTACATTCCAAACGACGCACATCATACGTACGCACAAAACAATGGCCAGTCGGATTTTTTTAGTAAATCGTTTAATTACTTTTCTTTTAAACAAAAGTAGATATACCAAAGAATTAAATTATATTAAGAACGTGGCCGAATATAACGGATATACTGCTTGCCTAGTGGAAAAATGAAAAAACAAACAGAAAACAAAGAAAATGTTGACGGAATCAACGACGTTTAGAAGAGAGAAATCCAAAAAAACTTTGTTTGCTTACCATTTGAACCTTGAAACACGAGGGGTCTAGATAGCGTTCTTAAAAAAGTCAACTTGCTGCTAACATTTTCGACAAAAAATACCTTAACAAACTTGCTAGGTAACCCAAAAGACAAGGAAAGCACGGTCAAAATGTCGGTAATTTATGAAATAAGTTGTAAGGCTTGTAATCTTAAGTACGTCGGACAAACAAAAAGATCGATTGGAATTAGCTTCAAAGAACACTTAGCCCAATTACGATACGGTACTATAGATGATCTTCCGTCGCCCGACATGTTTGGGTAATAATCATCAAATTATTAAAAAATTAATAAAAAATGTTAGACAACCAGGACAGTTAAACTATGTTAATTTAGTTGTCGTTGAACCTTCCCAAAATTATTAGAGATGGACACCTTTTAGATAAGTTAATAAAGAAAGTTCAAAGACCCCGTCCGGCGATAAAAATAAAATACACTGCAGAATTTGCCTGCGGCTAGTTCCCCTCATGGTTGTGTCTCTTTACCTAAGATCCTGTATGCAAGGTGATGTTAGTTAGGTCGTTACGTTTTCGAAACCATGACAAACTGTTAATCTCGATCGCTGCATTGCAAAGCTCGTTAACTCCTTTTTCCCAGCAGTTCGACATCGCAGATGTGTGTGCTTTTAGCAGGATCGTGGTACTGCTCACATGGTACGAGTTTTGATGGCCGTCGTACGGAAGAAGTTTTCTGGATGACTCATCTCCAGATTCGGTGACATTCAATAGCATCCTCAATCCCCTGACTTGAGCGTATGAGATTTTTTTGTGCGGGTACTTGAAATGGTAAGTATATGTGGGCCAGCCACGATCCCTTGGTGATCTAAAGACTAAAATTCGGGAAAAAATCACCCGTATCCCATGCCATATTTTGACGAAAACTGTTCAGAATTTTCTGGAGCGACTGCATTTGTGCACCAATGTTGTTGACCGCCATCTGCATGAAGTCATTTCTTCACGTAGTAGTAACATTGGTGGGGAGGCTGACGCCAGGGAAGTAGACCACAATGGGCCCTTTGTGCCAACCTCGGAAACCCAGCAACCATGCTCTACACTTCCTCGGTTCCGTCGCCAAACCGCCTCGACCTCGAAATGAAGGCCATAACGGTCTTCCATTGGACGGTACTTACCTGGTTCCTCTGCTAGAGTCCTCGAACCGAACAATTCTGCTCGAAGACTCCCAAAATGCTCGCATTCGCACAGGTAGTGAAAAGACGTTTCTTCATTCTCGCCGCATTCCTGGCAAATGGGATCCCTCTCGACACCTATCAAAGTGAGGTGTCTTCTAAGGGCACAGTGACCTGTCAGCACCTCAAGGATGCGGCGAAGCGCAGGTCGACTCCTACCGAGTAGCCAGACAGCTTTATCTCTGTACGGCCCCTCCACGAAGTCCCTCGCCTGCCTACAGCTACAGCCTACATTTCTTCACGTAAGAAACGTCCACGTTATTTTTAACGGAAAATTGACGTGAGTTGTGCTTATTTCAAAACCACCCGATTCCCGTGACAGGGCCTGTATTTGTACGAATAAATTATTGGGTAAGCTAACATGCTGCTTCTAGCAGATTAAATTATCAATTTCGGCACATTTGAAGTCGACTGCTTGTTAATATCTATCCTGATTTGTTAGCATTCAATAACATAACACTTTAAGACACATAATTAGAAGCGTTTTCAATTAAAATGTTCATCTTATTAATGAAGGCGAGACGCAGCATATGGCAAGCGAGTACACCGAAAAGCATTCTGAGACTATCGTGCATAAGAATATTAAAATACCTGATTTTATTGGGTTAATAGTGGCTTCATCATTTATAATTAGTAATTTAACTATGCACTGGACGTTCAACTATTAAACTAAGCTAGGTGCTAAAAATCAAAACATTTTAATATACACATTTATAAGCAAAATTAATTTATTAATTGGAATCCATTTAATATATCTAAGGTTACTTGAAGCTAGTAAATTTCTTATTTTGGATATAAGAACCTAGGTTTGATATATATATATATATATATATATATATATATATATATATATATATATATATATATATATATATATATATATTATTTATTTATTTATTTATAGGGCGGCGCATTGAAAACGAAACAGACTGATTTGCGTCCAGAGAATTTTTTTTAAGAAACGCTGAAATACGTCAATTTTAGTATTGAGGGGACATGTTTTGACATAAAACTTGACTTTGTCACATCAACCCCTTAAGGGTGGTGATAACAACCCTTATATTTTAAATAGAGAACATGGGTCGAGTGTTACATCATTTGAAAGCTTTTTTTTTTAATTCAGCACACAAATTTTTTTTGAAGTTTTATTAACTCGTTTAAAAATTATTCACAGTTGGAGTTGCAAGAACGTATTTCATTCATTGTGATAAGAAATGCACTAATTAGTCATTTTTTCGTTAAAAGAAAACTAAAAAACAAAACCAAACCTTCAAAAATGTTTATTCAGTAAAGTAAGTGTTCAAATTGTTGACCACTAGCTTCCATACAAAAGTACTAGTTTTGTTCAAAACGAGCTCTGACATTCTGGAGCATTTGTGGAGTTATTAGACGGCATTCTTTAACAATGCGTCGTCGTAATTCTTCCAGACAATCCGGCTCTGTTGCGTAAATTCTACTCTTTAAACGGCCTCATAGAAATAAGTCTAAAGGAGTTAAATCCGGTGATATAGGGGGTCACTCAATAGCACCTCTACGCCCAATCCATTGTCCTAGAAACTCTCTGTTCAAAAACTCCCTAACACGTTGTGAAAAATGCGGACGAGCACCATCTTGTTGAAACACAAATTGATTTTCTTGATAGCGATCATCATTTTCAACAATGTCAATTAGTAGAGGGTAAACAATATCTTCTAGTAACTCAAAATACGTTTCGCCACTCAAATTGCCATCAAGAAAAATTGATCCAATTAAATGGTCTCCAAAAATGCCAGTCCAAACATTCAATTTCTGCGGCGTTTGAGTGTGGACTTGGAAAATTTCTTGGATTATTATCTGCCCAATAACGACAATTATAACGATCTACTGTAGAGTTTAATAAAAACGTACAATCGTCTGAAAAACAGATATTGAACAGAAAGTTCCCGTTATCAGCTATTCGTGCAGTCATAACTTCACAAAACTCCAGCCGCCGATCAAAATCAACTTCATTCAGGTATTGTACAAGAATTTTATACGGGTGAAATTTATGATGCTTCAATATTCGCTGAATAGTTCTTCTTTTGATGTTTGAAACAGTGGCCAATTTTCTCGTGTTCATAGTTGGGTCTGCAGCAATTTGTCCTCAAACTTCAATCTCAGTAGTCTCATTTCTAATCGGAAATTCATGTTCAGGATCCAGTTTTTTGTTGGCTACTGAACCACTTTGTCGAAACTTTGCAACTAACTCCAAAATGTATTTTCTGTTAACATGTCTGTTCGGATGTCATTCATTAAACAACTTTGCGGTACGGTTGGCACAGTCATCGTTTTTGAAAAACAGAGTAATTATTTCAACTCTTTCTTCTACAGAATACACCATTGTCAAATTAATTTTCGGTAGTACTATCAAGTATCAAACCGACCGATAAACTGAAATAATAAACCGCATTTCTCTCATTCCGATAAGAAGTGTTCTGATAGTCAGTTTTTTGTTTACAAACCAACAAAACATTGACTATCAGCACATTTCGTATCGGAATAAGTGAAATGGGTTTTTGCATCTTCAACTGTGAATAATTTTTAAACAAGTTGATAAAACTTCCAAAAAAATTAGTGTGCTGAATTCAGAAAAGAAAGAGCTTTCAAATGATGTAACACTCGACCCATGTTCCCTATTTAAAATATAAGGGTTGTTATCACCACCCTTAAAAGGTTGATGTGACGAAGTTGAGTTTTATGTCAAAACATGTCCCCTTCAATATTAAAATTGATATATATCAGCGTTTCTTAAAAAAAATTTCTCTGGACGCAAATCGTCCTGTTTCGTTTTCAATATATATATATATATATATATATATATATATATATATATATATATATATATATATATATATATATATATATATATATATATATATATATATATATACATATATATATACAGTGCCCCAAATTGGCGATGCCTGTATAGGGATCTCAGATCTCAGAAACTATAAGATATAGAGAAACGTCTAAATAGGGAAAGTCGTAGGCAACTTTATTAGCAATCCAAATCTGCTTATCTCACTTCCCTAACTTTTTTGGTTTTTGGGATTTTTTTTGAAAATAAGACAAATGGCGCATTTATTCAAAGTGCTATACCTTTTTTATTTATCAGAATTTTTGAATTCTCTAAAAAGATTTTCAGAGTAACTTTTAACGTAGAATTCAATTATCTAGTCGGATTTTATGTTTATTGTTAAATAGTCGCTAGACGATTCTCAACTTTTTTCTTATGGACGCCATATTGGATTTTGACAGTTTAAAAGAGACCATAATTTTTTATTTTCAATCATGTATCACACATTACAAAAGAACGGTTAGAAACTTGAAAAAAAAACACATTTTAAGATTTATTATTACATTCATATGGCAACGTCGCAAACTGTAAAGTAAAAAAAGGAATAACATGAATTTTAAAACATTGCGTGCTAGCTGTTTAACGGAGGCTGGACAGAATATTAATTATTAATTATAAATACAAACAATAGAAGCAACAACACATCGAACATCGAGTAACATCATAAAACAGATAAACAAACCTTAGACACAACAATAAATTGAAAATCAACACATAGTATTAAGAAACAAATAACAAAGTTGGCGCCTTTAGAAAAGCAAAGAAAAATAACAAGTATCACTTTTAAAGTTCAAAATGTCCGCTATTTTTGTCAATACAATTCTGGCATTTTTTTATTACTGAATTGGTAACCCGTTCTAAAGTATGTCCATTAATTCCAGCAAATAGCTCCATTGGACTTTGAATTAACATGTCTGTTTCTTTAGGTGGATCGAATTCATACATTTCATTTTTTACATGTCCCCCACTAGTAAAAATCCAGAGGCGTAAGATCTGGACTCCTAGCAGGCCATAATACTGGACCGCTATTTGAAATTATTCTTTCCCCGAAAGTGTAACGGAGTAGAGTCTGTACCTCTCTAGAATTATGAGCAGGACTGCCATCATGCTGAAACCAAATATTTTCAAATTGAATCTCTGGCACCGCTTGTCTGATTGCGGAGATTATTTGGATTTGTAACATATCAAAATAACGCCGGCTATTAAGTGTATCAGCGTAAAAAATGTCCCAATTAACTGATGTCCTGAAAAATAAAAAAATAGAATTGCAGCTTGCAATTTAAGAAATTAACACTACACTTTTGGTTCACTTTTAAGATATGCTTACCATGAATTCCATACATTCACTCCAAAGCGTGTTTGAAACCTACGGGGATTTCGTAATTCTGGATTCTCAGTTGCCCAGTAATGATAGTTGTGACGATTGAACACTCTCGAATTTGTGAAACGACTTTCATCAGTCCAAACTACTTGCTTAGGAAAATCTCGATTTTCACGGCATTTATCAATAAACCAGTTAGAAAACCTTAATCTACGTTCATAATCACCTTTCCGAAATCCTTGTACAATTGTTGGTTTATAAGGATGGCATTTGCTTTTTTTAAGTTCTTTGAATGGTTGATTTTGGTACATCCAATCCTGTTTCGGCTGTTCATGTTAACGTGGCAGGATTTTCTTAAAAAAAAAAACCTGACAGATTGCATGATCGCGATTTTCATTACGGACGTAATTTAGAGCTCGGGAACCTGGAAAGCTTACAAAATTTAACAAATTTGTTACCAGCTTGGCAAAATAGCGAACATTAGGCTGACGTCTTTCTGGGAAACTGTTAGCGTAGTTTCGTAACGTTAGATTAGCGTTTCTGTTAGATGATATGTAACAGACAAGCATGTCAAATTTTTCTACATTAGAATAATTCTGCATGCTGCTATTTCTAAATTTTAGTGATAAGCAAACTTACTTTTTAATTGAAATACTAAGATTTGAACTCTTGAAAACTCAATTAAAATTCGGCAAAAAAAAAACCAACTGAATAAAACAGGTAGAATTCAAAAAAAATTCTGGACGCAGCAAGTGCGTTATGGTAGTGAATTTTCATTAAAATGTTTTTAATAACAAATATGTGTGTTTTTTTAAGAAAGCAGGCATCAAATTTGGTTACCAGTATAACCTATATAGTAAAAACAATGTGCCTTGTTTCATCAAAATAACTTTATTGTGTGAAAATGTACAAAAATTTCCAAGAGTAAACTTAAAATGTTCCCGAAAAAACACGTTTCTTAGTCAACCTTATAGGTTAATAGCATATTGAGCTGTTCAAATATGAAACATATGATCAAAATTCGCTACCATAACGCACTTGCTGCGTCCAGAATTTCTTTTCTTACAAACATGCATTATATTTCGATGGAAAATGCAAAAATGCAATAACATAAGGCGTGTTTGATTTAAAAAAAATGGAAATTTGTATTACCAACGACTTATGGGCCACCTGTGATTGTAGAAATATTATTTTAAGATGTAGCTCAAGACACCCTATAATTAATATATACAAAAATTTTTCATATCTTATATAATCACGAATATATTGAGCTTTATTGATTTTTTACGAAAATTCGACAAAAATTATATACCATTAAACGATAAACTCTATAGCTAAGGCTACTGCCAAGCATCAGAGAAAGGGTCTATTTGAAATTAATTTTCTGGGAATATTTCAGTAAAATGAAAGACAATGACGATTGAAACTAAGACTTTAGGGTTTGTAAAACATCCTTCTTGAGACATTTTATTTCTATAGCCCGTATTAGATTCAAGTTCTTTGCCTAAATGTTGCCAATTTTGACATTTTAAATCGCCACTTTGACGTTTTGAGGAAAACCCCAATTTATTTTTCTTTAAATGCCTATAACTTTTTTGTCTTTTGACCTACATAGCTAAATTTTAGTAGGTAACTTACCTATAAGGATGTAAACCTGCGTGCTAAATTTGGTTGCCCTTACTTTGTTAATTCCGGAGATATAAATTTTTTTCGAAAGAAAACACAAAATTTTCCGGGAAAACCTGGGCAGATTTTCCTAGCTAACGAACTTATCCAAGCCATTTGCAAAAGGAAGGTATTCACCAAATTTAATCAAAATCGGCCATTATTTTTTGAGTTATCAGTGTGATACATATATATATATATATATATATATATATATATATATATATATATATATATATATATATATATATATATATATATATATATATATATATATATATATATATATATATAAACATATAAAAATTGAAACCGACCCCGGATATGTTTTCTGGGGGGCCTCATTAGCGCTCATTTGAAGAAATTTTTTCAAAATTCAAAAGTCGAGATCTCCTCATTAGTGATTTTTTTAAAGAAAATTCACTAAAATGTCAAACATTCAAACATTTAATAGTTGTTAAACAAATGTCACAACAATTAACACAAGTTGTTAAGCAACTGGAATAATTGCGAATCATGGATATCTTGAGGTGTCAGGAATATTCTAGTAATTAAAGTAGCATAAAAATATTTAAAATAATGTTACTTGCAGAGTTTCAAATGTCTTACTATTTTTATTGATCTTAATAAAGAAATCATAATAAGCGCCGTATGTTTTACCGACTGCGACGTCCATATGTATGTATTAATCAATCTTAAAAATTTGTTTTTTTTCAAATTTCTAACCGTTCTTTTGTAATGTGTGATGCATTATTGAAAAGCAAAAATTATTGTCTTTTTTAGGCTGTCAAAATCCAATATGGCGTCTGTAATAAAAAAAAGTTGACAATCGCCTAGCAATTATTTAACAATAAACATGAAATCTGACTATATAATTGAATTCTACGTTAAAATTTGCTGTAAAGATGTTTTTACAGAATTCACAAATTTTGATAAATAAAAAAAGTTATAGCACTTTGAAGAAATGCGCCATTTTTCTTATTTTCAAAAAATCCCAAAAACCAAAAAAGTTAGGGGAGTCGGACAGGCAGCCTTGTATTGGTAATAAAATTGCCTACAACTTTCCTAATTTAACCGTTTCTCTATCTCTTATAGTTTCTGAGATCCTTATACATGCATCACCAATTTGGGGCACACTGTATATATAGGGTGTAGCCATTACCACCTATAGTAGTACTATAGGTGGGAATGGTGTAACACCTAAGACGCCCCGGGCGATTAAAACAACAGCAGTAATGAGGGGCAGCCATTATGCCAACTTGATCGCCGATCTTTTTCATTGATTTTTGTTTGGGGACAAATTTCTGGCGAATTCAGATTTAGTGTTGCAGAGCCTCAATGGACGAAGTTTCTTCCTTTTGAACCTTTTGTATAGTTTCAATTTCAATTTTAAGAATTCATCAAATTTATCCCTTAAAGGTGACCTCTTAGACTGTCGAAACGCGTCGGGAAATATATTTTTAAATAAATTTGTTGTCTGGAGAGAAGCCTTTCATTTAATGTTTAGTTACGCCTTATAGCATTTTTGCATTTTGCCTCGAAATATGTGACATGTTTGTAAGAAGAGCAATCCGGGACGCTGCAATTGCGTTGTAGTAGCGAACTTTCATTAAATGCTTCAAATTTCAATAGCTCAATTTGCTATTAAAGGTTCGTTGGCCAGGAAGCCAGTTTTTTTTCGGGAACATTTTAAATTTATTTTCGGAGAACTTTTGAATATTTTCAAACAATACCTTTATTGTGATGAAATATTCTACATTGTTTTTACTATATAGGTTATACTGGCTACCAAATTTGATGCCTGCTTTTTAAAAAAAATACTTATTTTCTATTAAAACCATTTTAATGAAAATTCACTACAATAACGCAGTTGCTACGTCCAGACTTTTCCTACATCATTTGAGCTCTATAGGTATACCAACCAAAGAAATGATATCAAATGAAGCTTTCAATTTTATTAAGCACCAGAGGCAACATGAATTAAAAAAAGTCATGTTTTGTTATCTGCTATCGCGTCAAACAGGCCTTCTACAGCAGAAGTAATTACATAATCACACCGTGGTTTTCAGTGAGAACTGTTAAGTGATTACACATGTACACTGTGTTGTATCAGAATACATCTAGTAAACTGGGCCTGTAATACTCTCTTCGGTGTTGTCAAACTTATAAGAAGAGATAACACTTGGGGATTTGAGGAAGTAAAATCGTGCTTAGCATTTGAAAATGGTACATGTCTGGTTGAACGACATATTAACAATATTAAATTTCTAAGATTATAAAGTTGTATAAAAGGCCTATACTTCTAGCCAAAATTTAGTTTAAAAATCCCTACCCGTTTCGGCTTCTACAGGGCAGTCGTCAGGAGATCGATATCTTTGTTGTTTTGTCAGAAATGTCTCTGGTGGGTAGCATGCTAGGCACGACAGAATTATACGATATGTAGCGACTTGGATATTTCTGTAGTTGTTAAATATCATATCATCTGGCAGTAAGAGCCTTTTAATTATTTCCTTTAATTATGTCAAACCCAGACGTAATGACGTTCAGAAATAATATCATTATGTTATACTGAGGATACTACCCACCAGAAGCTTAGTTGCTGACAAGCATCGGTCCCGTGAAGATACCTTTGTAGAGCCGAAACGTGTAGCGTTTTTAAAAATATACTTGTCTGAAAATATAAGCCTTTTTTTTAACTTTGAAGGGTAGTAAAATTATGTAGGGAAGAAACTATTTGTAAATTATACTGACTTTCCGAAAAATACGAACACTCAGTAAGAGTCGACCAAGGGCAAAGAAATTTTCTATACGACTCTGTTTTGTCTCTGATAAAAATTGTATGTATATATATATATATATATATATATATATATATATATATATATATATATATATATATATATATATATATATATATATATATATATCTGTGTGTGTGTGTGTATATGTATGTATACGAGCGATAAACCAACAAATACTAAACTGATTTCAATCAAACTTGGAAAAAATCTTTTTTGGGCGAAAACCGAAGTTGAGTTCGTTAAACAGCCTTTATGCTCAAATTTTTTCGGTGGAAAATCGGGGAAAACTTGTTGAAAACGGTTTATTTTTGTAAGTTTCAGAATAACTGGAATGAGACTTTACATGTGGCTAGAAATAGTGCAAATAAACCTATGTTTTGAATTTTAGGTGATTTGGTACGCAATATTTAGAGTTTTTTTCAAATAAAAAATAAAATTCCAAAGACATGCGTTGAGACGACTTAGTGGTTAAAGTCCAATGCCTGACAGACAGAGTATGCCTAGATTGATTCATACAACAGGTATAAACCATACATCAACGGTAACCAAACTAAATATATCCGAGGCAGAAAACATACTACCCGAAACAACAATCGTGCAAGTTCGGTCGCAATTATTTAAAATGGCAGACGACATGAAATTAAAAATTTGCCAACTGATTGTTATTTAACTGGGGGATTCAATCAGTTATTAAAAGACGCTATACTTGTAGCTTTATGAACGGCCTCAAATACAGTTTTAGCGCAGCATAGTTATATTATGCTGTCGTATACTATACTAGAAATGTAAACAAAATCAAGCCAAGTCTCTATAAAAATGATTGTAAAATAGCTTCTTTTATCTTTAAACTTAAACATACGACGTCATATAAGACCAAAACAGTCGCGGGATGTGTTTTAATGGTAATTCTACTAATTCTGTAATTAATTACGTATATTTTGAATATAATACCCAGGGCATGAAGCCGAACTAAGGTATCGCGCAAATAGTACGCTAGTTGAAGTGTATTTATATGGTGCCGGGGATATCGCGCTTGCTTCCTAAGCAGAAGGTTACGCGATCGAATCCAGCTTGATGAATTTATGTTTTTTTATGTTTTATTTTGACATTTGGAGAAACAATAGTGCACAGATTTCATGCGTTTTGAACAAGATCTAATTTTTGTTTAAAACGCATAAATAAGTTTGTCACCTTTGAGTCTGAAATTATAATTTTCTTATTGATGATATTGAAAAAACCGGTTTGATTAGCTTGACTAAATCGAAATCATACTGGCGATTAATAAGGAAAATAACTGCTACGTTTATAATTCGGAAGATACTTGACTTTTCTAAATATGAATTAAGTTTCCTTCTGGAAATCGTTTCTATAACTTTAATGAAATTTGTAATACAAGTTGCTTTTAAAGAGACTTCCACTATCTACAGATATAGCAAAATTTTGTCCATTAGCTTAATAGAAAATTGAGTTTTGGACAGTTTTCTCAAAAGAAGTTAGAGCACAAGATAATGGTAAATGTTTACTTTCGGGGCGCATGTGCGATTTTAATGAAATTTTGCACGTAGACGTATTTTAGTGTGTAGATGACAAAAATCACAATGTAATCTAGGGCAAATGCCAACTAATGGCGTTATTTGCAATTTTTTGTTGGAAAAATGTAGGTTATACTCACTTTTGCGGCATGTTTTACACATTTTCGGGAGCCGTTCGTTTTATATCAAGCTAAAGAAGGGTCTATTCCACTATTCTAATTCATTTTCACATAGTTAGTGGACCCCCTTACCTGTTCTTGTGTCTCTGAAAATTACCCTTCTTTTTACCCTATAAGTTGGAACTGACATTTGACATATAAATCGAGCTTAATCTCAGATGTCCATTTCAACAATACGATGAAAAGAAGGGTAATTTTCAGAAACACATAAACTGTTAAGGGGGTGCACTAACTATGTGGAAATGAATTAGAAAAGTGGAAAACACCCTTCTTTAGCTTGACATAAAACGAACGGCCCCCGAAAATGTGCAAAATATGACAAAAACATGCAGCATAAGTGAGTGTAACCTACAATTTTCCAACAAAAAAAATCCAAATAACGCCATTAGTTGGCATTTGCCCTAATTTTTATTGTGATTTTCGTTATCTACGCCCTAAAATACGTCTTTATGCAAAAATTTTATAAAAATCGGACATGCGCCCCGAAAGTAAACCTTTACCAAGATTTTTTTTTGAAAATAGAGAAATATCGATGGTAACACTGTCGAAAGTATACTTCAAATGTGCGCGTACTAGGACCTCTAAAATAGATCTTCAAGGTCTGTGTAAGTTTAAAGTATTAACTTTACTAATATGCCGTATAAAATAATAGTGTAAAATTCTTATGAAAATTCGCTACTAAAACGCACTTGCTGGTTCCCAAAATTTTTAATTTTTATGATAATTCGCTACCAAAAAGCATTTACTGTGTCCGGATTTTTCAAATCTTTATTGCCCAAGTCTGCTCTGCGATTTAGATGTAAAATTTCACACTGACAATAAATTTTCCAATAAATTATTGCTCCCTGCTGCGGTATCGCAGGATTTTGTCTGTCCACAGCTAAAATTAACTAGGTATCAATACAAAATCACACAGCTAAAATTTTACACCGTGTAAAAGTGAAAGTAGTATTTCCGGTGCAGTCTATTGAAAAAAAATATGTTCGGGACGCAGCAAGTGCATTATAGTAGTGAATTTTCATAAGAATTGTACACTATTAGTAAGATATACTATTAAAACTAATTCCATCAAGTTAAATGGACCTGGGAGACCAGTTTTAAAGGTTCCAGTTAGCGATTATTTAAATGAGTTTCTATTTTCTATGGAGCTAGCAAATTATAGTTTGGTATATATATATATATATATATATATATATATATATATATATATATATATATATATATATATATATATATATATGTATATATATATATATATATGTATATATATATATATATATATATATATATATATATATATATATATATATAAGTACTGCAAGTGTCTTTAAAAAAATTGTGTTACAAATTTCATTAAAGTCACAAAAGTTTTTTAGAAAAAATTAATTCTTTACAAAGGGAACGTACCTGCCGAATCATAAATATGGCAGGTACTTTTCCTTTTAATTGCTTGGATGGTTCTGTTTTAGTCAACCTAATCGAACTTGTTTTTGCAAGCAAAATAACAAAAAAATATTTTTTAAAACTAACCTGTAGTTATCCGCGAAGCTCATTATGTTATTTTTCTTGAATTTAGTACCCAGGCTGCGTTTACATAGGTGTTACTATGGTTCAAGCTTGAAGATTCTAGCTTAATAGGAAATCGATTTCAAATATTTTTACAATATACCATAATGTGTTTGCTGTACCCAGATCTTATTCAACATTTATTTTACTGTTGCTGTATCCAAACTTTTTGAAAATGAAGAAATATTGTAGCTCTCTATGCAAGACTGACAAACAAGGCAACCTAAACTTCACTTTTGGAAAAAAAATTTAAAGAAATGAAATGGGGTAACAATTTAAACCTACATTGAAAATCTTGATTCGCTGCTTTGTCGCAGAGGTTCCCCTTTCCCCCATTCTGCATGCACATAACCACCCTCAATGCATAAACAAGAAAACTTTCTTGGGAACAACCCGCAAGAAAGTTACGGTAAATATAGAAGTTCTGGGCGGGAGAAACAGAATTTTAAGGAGGTATAGCTGCAAAATGTGGTAAAGCGACCTTATAGAGGTCCAACTAGGCTGGTTTCTTCGAACTTTTCGCTCACATTTACTTTTTATCTTCTTCCCCGCCCAACACCATTATTTACTCCTGGTTCCGTAACTATCTTGGGGGCTGTTTACAAGAAATATTTCTTGTGGTTTGTGCATCCAGAAGGAGATTTAAACCTGTTTCTGAATTTGTTTTAGAAAAAGCCCCTGTGTGCTAATCTGCAAATTTGCCGAAAATTTAATTTTTATTTACAAAACTTTAGTACACTCAATCGAAATAGTTTCTGCAAACAAAATAAGAAAAATAGTTTTCTAAAACAAATATCTCGTTGCTTGTGAAGCTCATTGTGTTATTTTTTAAATTTAGTTCCCACGTTGCTTTTTTATAGGTTTTAGTATGTATCAAAACTGAAGATTATAGTTTAAGGGAAATTGAATTATCACCATTTGGAATATTTTTACGAAAATTCGCTACCATAACGCACTTGCTGCACCTAAACCCTTTCAAGATTTATTTACTATTGTTGTATCCATACGTTTTGAAAATGAAATAAGTAAATATAAACAATGCAAAATTTTGAAATTAAAATTTTAATAATTTACACAATATCTGTTTATTGTTATAATATAAATAAAGATTCTAAGATATTAGCTGAATATTATTATTTATTTATGACGCCTGTAAACAAAGGAGAAGTAGAAGTTATACCTCGAATTCGACTCCCCCCTACTGTCAGATTCCAAAGTGACAAATGACAAATAGCTAACTGACGTTGTCAGATTCAACTAGGAGAGAGCGAGGGTTTTAAATATCTTGAAGATTGGGAAGCTTAATATTTATACATAATAAAACGTTGGTCTAGATTGCCTTTAAACAAATTTAATAACTTTCATTACAATTTTTATTTATTACTATATATTTTCCTCATATCTTCAAATTCAGACGACAGTTTTGGCAAATGGCAACCCAGCTGATTGTTTATTGTGACATATTTTTCTAATCTGTTCGTTTATAGTTTAATTTGGAGCATTTTTTGCAATAGCAGCGTAACCCTGATATATCTGTCTGACCTTGCCTAACATTATGGGCACCTATTCCGAGGTAATTTCAGGTTATATCGTAAATTATTTAGAGAGGGAAACGACGTTGTTCAAACTTGGAAACTGCTCTTAATGCGAATCAACTTAATAATCATTTTACAAGTGTCGGTATAAATGTGTCTAGTAGCCTTGAACACTCAGTAAAGGAGGCTATGGGTATGCTGCATAACAAAAAGGATAGAAATCTGCACACCATGTCTTTGTACCCAACAACCAATGAAGAACTGACCAACATTGTGAAAAATTTTAAAAATAAGCCCTCATCTGATATATATATATATATATGGAATGGCAGTTCCATTGTTAAAGAAAGTATTCTCTATCATAGTTAGCTGTTTGTGTGAGGTGCTTAATCAGTGTATGATCCAAGGCAACTTTCCTAAAAAAGTTAAAGCTGGGAAAAGTGATTGCAATACATAAAGGTGGCACTTTGGATGATTGTGACAACTACCGGCCTATCTCGCTACTTCCGATTCTATCAAAGATATTTGAAGAGCTCCTTAAGAGAAGGTTGCTGGCATTCATTAAAAGATACAAGATATTAGATCCGCGCCAGCATGGCTTTAGACCCAAACGTTCAACAGACACAGCCTTGACCGAAATTGTTATGAGTATTGCCGAAGGACTCGATGAAAAAAATCATGTTGAAGTCGTAGCTTGCGATCTGAGTAAGGCTTTTGATACAGTTTCAAAGTGTAGTTTGTTGGGGAAGCTGGAACATTATGGTGTCAGAGGTACAGCCCTCTCTCTCTTTGGGTCTTACCTAGAGGATAGAAGGCAGGTAGTGTATTGGGATAAACAGCTATCCGATGAGATGACAGTAGATTGTGGTGTTCCGCAGGGTTCCATTTTGGGCCCCCTACTCTTTATCATCTATATGAATGATCTGCCGGCCAACATTGCATCGGATGCGATCGGTCTTTATGCCGATGATACCAGCTTTGTTAACAGAGCAACAGCAACGATTGATTTGGGTCTCCGTACTAGGACTTGCCTTGACCAAGCAGATGAGTGGTTTAGAATAAACTCTCTAAAACTGAACTTAAATAAGACACAACGACTGGTGCTGGGTGCGGGACACAGCGGCGGAGCGAGGCTAAAGCTTCTTGGTGTAATTCTGGAGGATGGCCTTGCCTGGTCTGCTCATGTCTCGTCCCTGCTTGGAAGGTTGTCTACGGCTATTTTTACAATGCGGCGAATGAAAGCTGTGGTGGGCCGGGAGGCCTGCAAGATGGCATATTTTTCCAACTTTCACTCTGTCGCTGGTTATGGTGTGCTTTTGTGGGGGTGCAGTCCAAGCTTGCAGCAAGTGCTCCTGAAACAGAAAGAAGCCCTGCGTGTCTTGTGCGACGTGTCTTGGAAGACTAGCTGCCGTGGGTTGTTCGAGCGCTAGCGTATACTTACCGTAGTATCGGTATTCATTTTTGCGTGCTTAAAATATGTGCATCAAAACAAAGACTTATTTCTGGACAATGAGCAATTACATACCTATGATACCAGAAAGAAAGCTAACTTTAGCATACCATATCATAGACTGGTTAGAACGCAATTGGGTGCAAATTATCTGGGTTTGAAGCTGTATAACAGACTGCCAAGTGACTTGAGGGAAATGCCCGAATCACGATTTGCCAGAGAGGTTAAGAGACTTCTGCTGCGGACGACAGTGTATTCAGTGGATGAGTATTTTGAGACTGGTTGGTGAGATGTATCAAAACAGCTTCTTAGGGACTTTAAGTGTATTTTGTGTTGTTTAGTTGTCTATATATTTGTACATAGATTGATTTGTTTGTTCCTATTGTTTTGTGGTATTCTTTACAACTATTGTATTTTAAATATTTGACCATCTGTGTTTATGTGTATACATATTATTTACCTGACACGCCATGTAATCTCTTGATGGCAAATAAATATTATTATTATTAACAAAATGAAGGGAATTGCCAAATTTGGTTTCGATTGGTGAAGTATTTTTTGAGTTATCGGTTGTATACATACATATACATATATATATATATATATATATATATATATATATATATATATATATATATATATATATATATATATATATATATATATATAGGACTTGTGTTCTAGCGGCCCTAATTCGCGCTCATTTGAAGAAATTTTCTAAAAATCTTACCATCGATACTTCTCTATTAGTGAATTTTCTTAATGAAAATTCACAAATATTTTCTTAGTGAATTTTTAGTCATTCAAATAACTACATAAAAAACAATCCAACTTATTAGCACATCCTGTAGAACACCACATGTGTAATACCTATGTGCGATGGAAAATTATTCAAGAAAGTAATTCGTGCGTCTGCGCCTGACAACAATGTCACCGTATGACTTTATAGCAGGCCGGGTCTCACGAGAAAGACGGTATGCCACAAGCCGAGCCAAGGGAAATCGACAATGTGGAGTACACATTTCATGACCTATCTTCATACTGTTCAGCTCCTCTACTGTAAATAAATTATATCACAGTTTGGAGATGGAGACTTCATTAATAGATGATTCCCATGCTTTTTACGTTGTTTATCCTGCGTAAGTGGTGCAGGTTCCCATTGGAAAACCTTCAGTGATATAAATAAAACGACATGAAGACCATGGTGAGAACTTTATCAAACTAAATTAAATGTAGAGTGTTTATTGATACATCACAAGGATGATTTAGTGTTTCAATGCTATTAGCAGATTAAGAGGTGGGATGAAAAGCAATTATATTAAGGAACATAAGTGTCCTGTTGAAATCATATAAATTTTACGTATAATTTAGCTTAAATATTGCATCATAAACTATGTGTTTTAGGAATAGATTCTAGTAAATATTTACGATACAGAACTAATCCCCACTTCAGAAATCGATAAGTCAGCTTTCTAACTACGCTCTTGAGACAAATTGTTGGTAGATAATAAAGAGGAGGCATCTCGTTTTGATAAGTAATGCCACTTTGAAACAAAGCTCTCCAAAATGATATACGCATTCAACAGATATTTTATAAATATTTTACTTCACACTTCACCGATAAAAAATTAACTTAAGTTAGTTTTTTTACTTTCAAGGTAAAATAGTGTTCTAGTGATTTTATTAGTGAATTTTTATTTTTAAAAAATTCACTAATAGAGAGGTATCGATGGTGAGACTTTGCAAACATTTTTTCAAATGAACGCGAATTAGGACCCCTAGAACCCAAATCCGGGGTCAGTTTCAATTTATATATATATATATATATATATATATATATATATATATATATATATATATATATATATATATATATATATATATATATATATATCCGTCTGATAACTCAAAAAATAATTAACCGATTTTAATGAAACTCGGCAAGGGCCTTTCTTTTATTAATGGCTTGGATGAGTTCGTTAGCAAGGAAAATCTGACGGGGTTTTCCGGAAAATTTTTGAATTTTCTTTCAAAAAAATTTTTTCACCGAAAATAACAAAGCTGTTTTAATGAAATTTACTACATATGTTGCCTTTGGAAAGGCCTTACTACATACCAAAATTTAACTTTCTAAGTTTATAGAAAATCGAGTTATTCATATTTTAAATTTTCTTTCAAAAAAAAAATTTCTGTGTTGAGTGGTTAGTAAAAAGAATGGAAAAGCACTTAAGATATTTGTTATTCAATGAACAATGTTTCAAGACAAGTTTTTCGACATTTTTTGCTACAAATTGGCGCTATTCAATTTTTCCTACCGTAATTAATATCGTTCCTATGGCAACTAAATCTTTTTTTTCAATGGTACTATGTAATCTTCTTTGCATTTTCGGGAGGAACTTCTCTTTGTCTATACTATATTATTTTAATCGGGTTCTATGATAAAAAAATTGCAAAAAATTAACTTTTTAGCGAATTTTCATTAAGAAAAATTCGTTAATAGAGAGGTCACGATGAAAAGCTTTTGAAAAAAATTCTTCAGATGAGCGCGAATTTGGATCGCTAGAACCCAAAACCAAGGTCCGTAATTTTTTATATACATACATATATATATATATATATATATATATATATATATATATATATATATATATATATATATATATCCGAGCAATAACTCAAAAAGTACTAAACTGATTTCAATCAAACTTGGCAGAAATTTCGTTTGGGCGAAAACCGAGGTTGAGTTCGTTATTCAACAAAAAATGTCTTCAGATGAGCGCGAATTTGGATCGCTAGAACCCAAAACCAAGGTACGTAATTTTTTTATATGTTTATATATATATATATATATATATATATATATATATATATATATATATATATATATATATATATATATATATATATGTGTGTGTGTGTGTGTGTATCCGAGCAATAACTCAAAAAGTACTAAGCTGATTTCAATCAAACTTGGCAGAAATCTCGTTTGGGCGAAAACCGAGGTCGAGTTCGTTAATCAGCATTTATGCTCAAGTTTTTCCCGCGGAACTTGGCAAAAATCTTGTTTAGGCGAAAACCGACGTGGAGTTCGTTAATCAGCCTTTATGCTGAAGTTTTTCCGGTGTAAAATCGGGGGAAACTTTTTGAAAACGCTATATTTTTGTAAGTATCAGAGTACCTGGAATGAGACTTTACATGTGGCTAGAAATAGTGCAAATAAACCAATGTTGTGAATTTTAAGTAATTTGGTAGACAATATTTAGAGTTTTTTCAAAATTAAAAATAAAATCCCAAAGAGATGAGTTGAAACGACTTAGTGGTTAAAGTCCAATGCCTGCCAGACAGAATAGTTAACTGCCACGCGTAGATTAGTTCATACAACAGGGATAAACCACACATCAACGGTAACCAAACTAAATATATACCAGGCAGAAAACATACTACCCACACCAACAATCGTGAAATATCGGCGGCAATTATGGAAAATGACAGACGACATAAAATTAAAAATTTGCCGTGTGATTGTATTTAACTGGGGGATTCAATCAGTTATTAAAATACACTATATTTGTAGCTTTATTAACGGCCCCAAACACAGTTTTAGCGCAACATACATATATTATGCTGTTGCATAATATAGCGGAAATTTAAACAAAATCAAGCCAAGTCTCTATAAAAATGATTTTAAAATAGCCTCTTTTATCTTTAAACTTAAACATAAGACGCCATATAAGACCAAAACAGTCGTGGGATGTGTTTCAATGGTAAATCTACTAATTCTGTAATTAGTTAATTCTGTATACTTTGCATATAATATCCCGGGCATGAAGCCAATCTAAAGTATCACGCAAATAAAACATTACTTGACGTGTGCCTATATAGCGCAAGGGGCTCCGCGTTTGCCTCCTGAGCACGAGGTTACGCGATCTAATTCAGCTCAAAGAATGTATGTTTTTTATGTTTTATTTTGGCATTTGGAGAAACAATAGTGCACAGATCTCATACGTTTTGAACAAGATCTCATTTTTGTTTAAAACGCCTCAATAAGTTCGTCACCTTTTAGCCTGAAATTATAATTTTGTTATTGTTGATATTGAAAAAACCGGTTTGATTAGGTTGACTAAAACGAAATCATACTGGCGACTAATAAGGAAAAATAACTGCTACGTTTATAATTGGGCAGATACTTTACTTTTCTAAATATGAATTAAGTTTACTTCTGGAAATCTTTTGTATAATTTTAATGAAGTTTGTAATACGAGTTTCTTTTAAAGAGACTTACACTATCTACAGATACAGCAAAATTTTATTCTTTAGCTTCATAGAAGATTGAGTTTTGGGCATTTTGTTAAAAGGAGTTAGAACACAAGATTTTTTGATAATAGAGAGATATCGCTGGTAACACTTTCGAAATAATTCTTCAAATGTGCGCTTACTAGGACCTCTAAAATCGATCTTCAAAATCTGTGTAAGTTTAAAGTATTAACTTTACTAATATGCCGTATAAAATAATAGTGTACAATTCGTATGAAACTTCGCTACTATAACGCCCTTGCTGCGTCACGAAATTTTAATTTAAAAATCACCTCCTTCGGTTGGACTTTATTCATCAATTTCTTATCAAGTTACTCATTGAAGAAATGTGCTGGTATTTGTAGCTGTCAATTGCAAACATTATTTGCTGTCAGTTATCTGCAGTTTGTATCACTTTAGAGAACTTCACATCAGAAAATTGAGAGCTTTTATAATCTAATAGTAATTATTATTATGGTAGAATTGAGCAAAAAGTTAAGATTTTAAATATGAATAATGATGGGCTAAGGTGACAGGAAACGTAGTTATAAAGAAGTGCGAATGCTTTTTCATGAAGTGTATCCTAATCGAGCACATTAATGCAGGGTATGTTCCCACATTATTGAAACAATTTAACGAAACTGTTACACCAAGGATGGGAAGACCAAAAACGGCTGTTGCTGGCAATAAGGCATTAGACTGCTGACTATGAATTTCAAGAGGGGGCTGGATACACTGCTTCCCAACATAAGGGATGTATTCAGGGCCAGCCTGGCGTGGGGCTACGTCGCAAAGGCCTGGCGCCGGGTTAGAGGGGTCTTCATTCCCAAGCCGGGAAGGGAGGACTACACGCTGGCCAAGGCGTACAGGCTAATCAGCCTTACATCATTCCTGCTTAAGGCATTAGAAAAGATAGTAGATAGGTTTATGTTGGGAGAGATCCTAAAGGATCATCTCTTCCATAAAGGTCAGCACGCATACCAGCGGGGGAAGTCGACGGAAACGGCGCTCCATGCTGTGACGCGGAAGGTGGAAAGGGCCGTACACTACGGGGAGAGCACATTAGCTGTGTTCTTTGATGTGGAGGGGGCCTTTGATAAGGCAAGGACGGTACGGTTTGTACCGCCCTACAGGATAGGGGAACGCCGAGGTCCCTAATAAGCTGGGTGGCGAGCATGCTGGAGGACAGGAGAGTTTCGCTGTCCTTAGGGGGCCGGGGGCTGGACGTCGGGGTGACGGGCGGCTGTCGTCAGGGCAGCTGCCTTTTGCCCCATCTATGGTGTCTGATCATAGACGGCCTCTTGGTGCGGCTCTCCGAGAACGGCTTCTACGCCCAGGCGTACGCAAATTCCTCGGCGTCGTCTGTGTGTGCATGCAAGCTGCCTGTAGCATAATCGAAAGGTGGTGTGGTGAGCTGGGACTCTTCGTAAACCCGGCGAAGACGGAGATGATCCTATTTACCAAGAAGAGGAAGGTAGAGGGATTTAGGGCGCCCGTGATGTTTGGAAAACCTTTAGCTTTAGGGCGGGAAGTCAAATATCTGGGGGTGATCCTGGACTCCAAACTAACATGGGGGTCGCAAATAGAACGGGTTGTAAGGAAGGGAGTAGCGACCCTCTGGCAGCTGCGTCGAGTGATAGGGAAGACCTGGGGAGTTAATCCTCGGATCCTTCACTGGATCTACACTGCGATCGTCAGGCCGAGAATCCTCTATGGCGCGTTGGTTTGGTGGTGCGTTGGTTTGGTTCACACAAACTACCAGCAGGAAGCTGGCCAAACTCCAAAGGCTGGCAATCCTGGGTATCACAGGCGCTATGAGGACGACACCCTCCGCCGCGCTAGAGGTCTTGCTGATGCTGCCACCGCTTCCCATTTGTATCAGAAGGGAGGCTACGGCGTCACATCTCAGAATGCGAGACTCTGAAAACTGGTGCGGAGAGGGAGCAGTGATAGGGCATGCAAGAGTTGCCAATGAGGTGAAAAAGGAAATTCCGATTTCCGCCATCAAGGTACGGGATGCCGAGAATGATATTATATTGACGAGGCCATATACCCTCAGGATCCCCAGTAGAGATCAGTGGAGAGAAAATGAGGTTGCATTCCGGCCCACAGGCCTGGTCTGTTTCACCGACGGATCTCGACTGGAGGATCAACAATCCTCCGGGGCGGGAATATACATCGAGGGCCTGGGGGTGCGCGAGAGCTATGCTCTTGGCGCTTATTCCAACGCATTCGAAACAGAGGTGTTGGCTGTGGCCAATAGACAGGATGTGAAGAGGAGTCCCGAGAAATGTGTGTACATCTGCTCGGATAGCCAGGCAGTCCTCCGGGCAGTCTGCGCGGCCAGAATCAGGTCAACACTGGTTCAGAAGTGCGCTGACGCCTTAAAGGACTAGCCGGGACAAAGAAGGTACTACTAGTGTGGGTTCCGGGACACTGTGGCGTGGCGGGGAATGAGGTCGCGAATAATCTCGCAAGGTTTGGTTCCCGGCGGCCGTTTTGTGGCTCGGAGCCGGCGATAGGTATAAGTAGGAAGACGGTCTCTGTCGCCTTAGACAGGTGGACCGAGGAAGCAATGAATAGGCACTGGGGGTCGGTTGGTGGCTGCAGGCAGGCGAGGGACTTCGTGGAAGGGCCGGACAGAGATAAAGCTGTCTGGCTACTCGGAAGGAGTCGACCTACGCTTCGCCGCATCCTTGGGGTGCTCACAGGCCACTGCGCCCTTAGAAGACACCTCACATTAATAGGCGTAGAGAGGGATCCAATTTGCCAGGAATGCGGCGAGGATGAGGAAACATCCTACCACTACCTGTGCGAATGCGAGGCTTTTGGGAGTCTTCGAGCAGAATTGTTCGGATCGAGGACTCTGCAGAGGAATCAGGTAAGTACCGTCCAATTGAAAACCGTCACGGCCTTCATATCGAGGTCGAGGCGGTTTGGCGACGGAACCGAGGAGGAGTAGAGCATGGTTGCTGTGTTGCTGGGGTTGGCAAAAAGGGCCCATGGTGGCCTACTTGCTTGGCGTTGGCCTCCCCACCACTGCTACTACTACTGAATTTCAAGAAGGCGCACTACCTTCCATTTACAAGCTCCGTCACTACACATCCATCTTTTTCGGAGATTAGCCTTTTTGTACAAGGAAAGCAGCATGTGCTAAGGGCGTCCACGGAGGTAAAGTATCTAGGTGTCGTAATTGACAAACGCGTTAGATGTGATGTGCGCATCCAGTATCTGGTAAAGAAGCTACGGACCATTCTCTCTTGATTCAAAATCCTTCGTGACGTACTTACCATAAGGAAAATGAGATCTGTCTACCCTGCACATGTAGAGTCTCACATCTGATATGTTATAGTGAGTTGGGGTGGTGTCTTCAACTCTCATTTGAAGCAGCAGAAGCTCATACAGAAACGATTCTTGAGAAGTATGTTGGGCAGAGAAATGACTTATCGAACAGATAGTTTATATCATAGAAGCGGAAGTTATGGATCCGCGGCAGCTATTGTTTCTAAAGTTTAATCTTCTGCAGTTTACAAATAGACGTTCTTTCGCGGTAAGTTGTCACCCTTATGATACAAGATTTAGTAAAATGTCATACGTGCTCCAAAAAGCAAATAAAACGATTGGTCAGAGGGCATATTTATATCTTGGTCATAAATTATTTAGCAGTCTCCCGGATGAACTGAAGAATGAACAGATTTTTGCTGCTTTTAGGGGAAGATTAAGGGCTTTTATAGCTAAAATTCCGAGAAGAGAAATACATAAAAAGGTAGACCTAAAACCTAGATTCTGCGTTTGGGTGGTGATAATATTTTATGAATCCCTGCTCTTTTCGGGTTGTTAATTTGATTTCCTTGCCCCATTCCATGCCATTCTATTTTGTTTTAACTGATTTTAATTTACTTGACGTATTTTATATTATTCTCTGTTTTATATTATCTTGACATATTGTTTTGTCTATTGATTTTTTTATTGCTTGTGTATATAAGTGTTTGTGTATTCTTATGCCTCGTGCACAAATACTCAATATGAGTATTTCATTGACTTTATTGTTTATTTGTACCTAGGTAGTTATTTCGTTTATTTTTATTAAGGATAAGCATTTATCCTAATCCTTGAATCTAATTTGATTTTAAGTACGTCGGACAAACAAAAACATCTATTGAAATTAGATGCAAAGAACATTTAGCAGAACTAGTAGTAGTAGTAGTAGTAGCAGTGGTGGGGAGGCTAACGCCAAGCAAGTAGGCCACAATGGGCCCTTCTTGCCAACCCCAGCAACCCAGCTCTACTCTTCCTCGGTTCCGTCGCCAAACCGCCGCGACCTCGAAATAAAGGCCGTGACGGTCTTCAATTGAACGGTAGCAGAACTAAGATACGGTACTATAGATAGATCTTCCGTTGTCCGACATATTTGGAATAATAATCACCACGTAAATAAGGAGAATCTAAAATTAATTAATAATGCTAGAGAACCAGGCCAGCTAAGCGCTTGCGAAAGTATATATACATACATACATACATACATACATATATATATATATATATATATATATATATATATATATATATATATATATATATATATATATATATATATATATATATATATATATATATATATATATATTAGTATATAAGTATCGATCTTATAGATCTTCAGCACACTTATAAGCCATTCGTGTGGAACTGAATCAAATGCCTTTTTCTAATCCACGTAGGTAGCAAAGAGACTATTATCATTATTACAGAACCTCGGTGGTTCAGGGGTAAGAACGTGTGCCTCTGAATCGATGGGTACTGTGTTCGATCCCAGGGTACTCCTTTAACTTTTTCAGTACAAACTGTAAAATTAACATTAACCAAGGTTCTGGCATTGTATTTGAGCAAGTTGAATGTCTGCACGTTCCACCCTTCGGAGGGGGCGTAAAGCCGTCGGTCCCGTGTTGATGCGATGTTGGGCACGTTAAATATCTCTACCCTCCTTACAGAAAGGCAGGGGTTCGGCAAAATTTCCATTATTATTATTATTATTACTATTATTTATTATTGCACTGAAAACACTTGATATAATTGCTTTCGGATTGATTGACCACCCGTTCTATTCTGCGGATTTAGCACCATCAGACTATTATTTATTTCTAAATCTCAAAAAATATTTAAAAGTCTGGACGCAGCAAGTGCGTTGTGAAAGTGAATTTTCATCAAGATGTGTTTAATAGCAAATTTGTTTTTATGCAAGCAGGCATAAATTTGGGTACCGGTATAATCTATATAGTAGAAACAATGTACCATATTTTATCAAAATAACTTATTGTTTGAAAATGTACAAAAATTTTCGGAAAACAAGCTTGAAATGTTTCCGACAAAACTGGTTTCCTAGCCAATTAACCTTACGTTAATATCAAATTGAGTTATTGAAATTTGAAGCATTTAATGAGAATTCGCTACCAAAACGGACTAACTGCGTCACGATTTTTTTACAAACATGCATCATATTTCGATGAAAAATACAAAAATGCAATAATATAAGGAATGTTCGAAAAACAAATTGTAGGTATCACGAACGACTTATGGGCCATCCTGTGATTGACAAAATAATTTTATAAGATGGAGCTCAAGACACTCTATAATTAACGTATACAATTTTTTCTCCTATCTTGCATAATAACAATTATATTAACCTTTACCGTAGAAATGTGTATACCACAAACTTAACTAAAACTACTGCCAAAGCACCAGAGTCTATTTGAAATGAATTTTCTGGAAACATTTTAGTAAAATGAAGATCAATGATGATTGAAGTTGAAACTTAAGGGTTTGTAGAACACTCTTCTTGCAACATTTTCTTTACATAACCCGTGTTTTCTCAGGTTCATGCCTAAATGTGGCCAATTTTGACGTTCCAAATCGCGACTTTGACGTTTTGAGAAAGACCCCCAAATTTGTTTTTTTTAAATGCCTATAACTTTTTTCTCTCTTAACTTACAGACTTAGTTTTTCGCACATGTTTCACTTTTTATAATACAAATACGAGTACTAAATTTTGTTGTTCTTGCTTCGTTATTTCCGGAGATATAAAAATTTTCCGAAATAAAATACCAAAATTTAAAATTTCCGGGAAATCTTGGGCCGATTTTCCTGGCTAACGAACTTATTTAAGCCACTTACAAAAGGGAGGCACTCACCAAATTCGATCAAAATCGGCCGCCCATTATTTTTTGAGTTATCGATGTGATACACACACACCCAGAGATATATATATATATATATATATATATATATATATATATATATATATATATATATATATATATATATATATATATATATATATATATATATAATAATAAAATAGCCTTTATTCACACAGTAGATAATACAATACTCAAGTGCACAATTAAAAAGAACAAAAAAATACAACAATACAACGTTGTTTACAAAAACACAGTTCCATGTACATAATTAAAAGAAAAATAATAAGAAACTGTGTGAATTGGGCGAAGTTCAGACGGATGAATAATCATCCCCTGCTCTCCCACTTACGCCCATATGCAAAACTGGTAGTCAACAGCCAGCCCGGCAACCTGCCTAAACACCACGCATAATCAGCAACAGTTTCTTTTTGAAGGAACGCACAGAACAGCTCTTAACACTCTCATCAAGACCATTGTATATAGCGTATATCTGATAGGTAAAAGACCGTTTAAACAGTGTTAGCCTGTACTTAGGTGGTGAAATTAAGCCCTTCGACCGTATGTTAATGCTATGAACATCAGTTCTGTGCGTTACCTTTCTATACAAGTATGTTGGGACTCTAGACACAATAATAGAATGGAACAATGTTGCTGCTCTCAGAGTGAAACGATTACGCATATTAAGCCACTTCGCTTCATTTAGTTTATGCGAGATATGTTCGAATTTTCGAATACCATACGCGAACCTCAGACAGGAATTTTGCAGTCTCTGTATCCGATTATAATCGCAACCATCCAAGCATGGCGAATATAATTCCGAGCAATAGGCAAACTGCGAGAGGACTAAGGTATTCCCAAGCATTAGCTTAACACCAGTCGGAAGATAAGTCCTTTGCGGGTACAGCAGACGCAGGTTGTTGTAGGCCCGCTGAAGGCAGGCACCAACATGCCGCTTATATCTAAACTTGTTATCCATTATCACACCCAAGTTTCGCACCTCATCCAAAAGCTCCAGAGGCTCCCCATTGATCATGACCCTCACATTTACCTTTAAGCGCTCTACAAGAATCTGACTCCCAAACAAAATAGCAGCCGACTTCTTCGCATTTAGACACAGCGATTGGTCTTTGGACACTTTGTACAATGAATCCAGATCGGAATTCACCTTTCCCAGTGCATCCGAAAGCTCCGCGGCATTGAAGGAAATGTATATCTGAATGTCGTCAGCGTACATCTGTACTTTAGAATACTGAATGACCCTAGGGAAATGATTTACGTAAATAGCGAAAAGCCCAAGGACCGAGCCCTGCGGCACACCACACTCCACAAGACGAGCATCCGACTCGCAGCTGCCAACTCTCACAATAAGGTAGCGTTCTCTCAAGTAATTTCTGATCAACGCCAGAGCTTCCGAGCCCATCCCAACCGCTCTCAATATTTTCAGCAGTATATTATGATCTATGGTATCGAAGGCCTTGGAAAAATCCAACAGCACCAGTAGTGTCAGCATACCCTGGTCCGTGGCCCGCAAAATGTCGTCTGTAACCCTTAGCAGTGCAGTGGCACAGCTATGATTAGCCCGGAATCCAGACTGAAAGTCAGATAAGATGTTCTTATCACTCAAGTAAGTCCTAAGCTGCGAGTCCAGCACTCTTTCCAGCAACTTTGATAATATGGGCAATATATATATATATATATATATATATATATATATATATATATATATATATATATATATATATATATATATATATATATATATATATATATATATATATATATATATATATATATATATATATATATATATATATACCAAAACTGACCCCGGATATGTGTTCTAGGGGGCCTAGTTCGCGCTCATTTAAAGAAATTTTTTCAAAATTGAAAGATCGCGATCTCTTCAAGAGGGAATTTTTTTAAAGAAAATTCACTAAAAGCTGACCTGTTTTCGACAAACGACGAAGTCTTATCTACCGTTGAGAAGTGGTTTGGAGACCAACGATAATTTTTTTTAAGGAATTAGAATTGCTTTATAAACCTTCTCCTAGATGTCTAAGGCTTAGAACATTATGTAAAATTTACTTTAAAAACATTACTGCGCTTTCTGATATAGACTAAGAGCTTTTCAACACCTCCTCGTAGATCACCTGTATAATACAGTAATTAAACAGGGATTAAATAAATTAATAACCTACTCTTCTACATTCTTTCATACCGCTTGATAAATGTTTGCGTTTAATGAACGTTTACACAGAGTAGTCCAGCCAATCAGAGGATGGTTAGGAAAAGTCATAAGTGACGTAAGAACAATCATAAAGAGATTAACGTGATCAGTAATTCACATGATCGTGATGATAGGTGAACAGTTAGGACCCCGAAATGTAATCCCCACGGTTGGGAGAGTGGATCCATCACCAACAGCATCAAAACACAACACACAGATGAGTACGAGATGCGATTGTCCGTGATTTACGCCACCTTCTGCAGGCGGACAAAGGTGAAGGCCGAAACAGGGGGGTCATGAGAAATTGACCGACGGACTCCTCGCCGATGTCCTAATCAATGTTGCCAACAATACGAAAGATTATACACTATTATTTTAGGTTTTACCGTACAAAACTTTGATAGAAAAATGTATTTACCTTAAAGGTAGGTGAATATATCAGCTTATAATATAGTTTTTTCCTGCCTATGATAATTTGGCTGTTTTCCTTTGCTAAACTTTAAATGTAAAATCATCATCATCACAACCTAAAGGCAACGTTGCCTAGTCGCAACCCTACCTGTTTCCAGCAGCTGTTTTCATTTTATTGTAGCTTATTCGTCTTAAAACTGTCAATTTTGACGATACAAATCGCGATCTTGACGTTTTAAGAAGAAAAACTATACAATTTTCAAAGTAATTTTTCTGGTATTTATTGGCCGTTTTGCGTCGAAAAACTGAAATCTTGGTCTGTAGGTAGGCTAGGTACAGTTGTAAAAATTTTGCTTTGATTGCTCATAATATTGCCATTGGGGCTTTAAACATCACGCAAATCATTGTAAATAAAAAAAATACTCATTTGTCTTCATATTTCATTTAAAATGAAAAGCCTATTTGCAATAGTTATTGGACAGCGAGACATTGTACAACAAGTGTACCACAGTTACAACCAACCTCATACCAGGGTCGGTTGTAACAGTGACGGGAAAGAGTTTTAATACATCCAAATAAAAAACAATATACGAATTTTAACCAGTTTTATTACTAATAAGTTACATTATAGTACTTTGGATTACTTATTTAAGATTATGGCATCATTATAAACAGTCTTAAAAAAAGCCTATAAAATAGGTAAACATTTTCAAATTAACGAATAGGATCTTTATCAAATATAAGCAAATATTTTAACAACATGGAAAACCGACTTCACAAAAAAATATTCTAAAACAAAAAATGCACTAAAAAGTAAAAAATAATTGCGTATTCTTCTGTCTACAACTTACAATCAACCTATTTTTTCCACTCAATGTACGATCTATGCATTTACCACGCAAGAATGTAGGTACCCACTTAAACTTAACCTCTAACTCAACACATACCTATGACTAACAGACAATTATCAAATTATTTATTTAGAGTTCACCTAAACAGAAAGTTTTAAATATATGTGCAGACTGCTTAAAAGACAATCAAATTATTAGGATCATATAATGTAAAATTATTGTTATTTTTGGAGTCGGTCAGCCAAGGAAATACGACAATATACCTTACATTAATAATACGAGAATACCTTATGAAATCTATTTTACAAATGAAATTTTATACAATATACTGTGACAATATCCTGAGACCTTGAAACGGCAACATACCAATACCTAATTAAACCTTTTTACAAACGAATTTGCGTACGCGTTTGCCTCGCTCGCTCGGCTATACCCCTCCAACCATTCTTTCGGACGCGCGCGCGGAAGCGACCCGCCCGCGCTACGTGCTGCGTCTATGTGTGTAAAGTGTGTATGTCAATTGTTATATAGTAAGACATTTCAGGTTAAGTAGTTACAAACCCATCTTGGCTGTCACCGACTCCAAAAATAACAATAATTTTACATTATATGATCCTAATAATTTGATTGTCTTTAAGCAGTCTACACATATATTTAAAACTTTCTGCTTAGGTGAACTCTAAATAAATATTTTGATAATTGTCTGTTAGTCATAGGTATGTGTGGAGTTAGAGGTTAAGTTTAAGTGGTTACCTACATTCTTGCGTGGTAAATGCATTGATCGTACATTGAGTGAAAAAATAAGTTGATTGTAAATTGTAGACAGAAGAATACGCAATTATTTTTTACTTTTTAGTGCATTTTTGTTTTAGAATATTTTTTTGTGAAGTCGGTTTTCCATTTTGTTAAAATTTTTGTTTATTTCTTTATTTTTAGTGAATCTGAAGCTTTATATATGATTTAATTAGACGGAAGCGCAACGGTGTGATCCACAATCATCATCAATGTAGTCGAAGTCAATTATATACGCATTATTAAGGATAACTCAAAAACTACTAGTTGGATCCTGATCACATTTATATGAGACCACACGAGAAGCACCAGCTTTCTAATAAAAAAAAATCATCAAAATCGGTTTACCTAGGAAAAAGTTCTGAGGTAACACACAAGAACATCATAAATGTAGTCGAAGTCAATTAAATACGCATTATTAAGGATAACTCAAAAACTACTGGTCAGATCCTGATCACGTTTATATGGGACCACATGAGAAGCACCAGCTTTCAAATAAAAAAAGAATCATCAAAATCGGTTCACCTAGAAAAAAGTTCTGAGGTAACACACATAAAAAGAACATACAGTCGAATTGAGAACCTCCTTCTATTTTTGAAGTCGGTTAAAAATATATGGCAAAAAACAAATGAGAAATATAATTAGTAAAAATAAGAGATTTAACTAAAATCAAACTAAATCAAATAAAATATATGACAAAAAACAAACGAGAAAAACAATATATAAATAAAAATAAGAGTTTTAACTAACATCAAACTAAATCAAATAAAATATATGACAAGAACAAATGAGAAATATAATTAATAAAAATAAGAGTTGTTAAAACAAATCAACAAACTGACTTTTGCTTTGCAATACTTAATCAGATTCATTGCAATTTGGGCAGATATAATATCTCCCACCATCAGTGCACTCCAAGTGAGACCATAGCCGACAGGCACCTTGACAATGCACCCATTTTTCGCCAGGTCTACTATCTGTATAGGCTTCCAGACAAACGAGGCAATAAAAATCTTCATCCTCTGAAGAAATTGACGGTGTGTGAGCTTTTTTCTTACCTTTACCTTTCCTTTTATTTTTCTTCTCTGTAGTTGGATTTAAAACTTTTTTCTTCACTTCTGAATCTTTAGATCGTTTCTGTCTCGCTTCATACGCCTTTCTAATTGCTTCTTTTTCAGGTGTGTCGATATAAATTGCAGACCTTTTTGTTTTTCGACTCCTAATTGCTGTTTTTCTGGCAGGAGCTTTTGGGTAGGGTCATACTTCTTCTGGTAAAAATGCAAATTGGGTACTAGTAGACAGCTTAGGCGATGATTGTTGTACATTCACGTCACTTTGTTTAGGAGGCGATGTCAAAGTAATGTGACTAGGAGGAACGTAGTTCTTGGCTAGGGTTGACGATTCTTGATGCCTGGCTGGTGTCATCGTCGCCAATTCATCGAGGGTTTGCGAAATATGGATCTCGGCATTCTGTTTAGAGGCTTCAATTTCAGCTAGGTGTTCGACGCTGGTTGAAGCCTCGGTCAACAACCAAAGTGATAGTAATGGTGGTTCGTCATCAGGAGTAAGTATGAAATTGCTCGGATTAGGACCAAGTGAAGCAATCACATTTCCTGGACTATTTGGGTTGGGTCTGTCTGTTACAAACGAAGAAGCAAAATAAATTTCTTGGAATATATTCCAAGCGAATGAGTCAATTTATGTCTTATGAAAACCTGCCTGAATATTTGTGGGAGTGAGGGCAAGCGGCATTGCACTTTTTATAATATCTGGTATGTCATAAATAGTCATAGTTCGTCCTGGATGATTTCGCATCCAGACATCACAGGCTGTATTTACAGCTTCCTTGAATGGTCCACAAACAGACATATCCAAAGGCTGGAGCTTATGAGAGCAATGGGGTGGAAACGACAGCAAAACTATCCTGTTTTCTTTACAGAAATCTAGTGCATTTATGTGAACATGAGATGGGTGGTTATCAGAAGCAACACTTTATGAGATAGAGAGGCGTTACTGAGTCTTTTAAAATGTTCCAAAAAGACAATGTGAGATCTTGAATCCAGCCCGACGGATTGCCTGCTCCAGTTGAACTCATTGGTCCATATCTGATGAAATTTTCCTGATAACGAATCCGTGTAAATACGAACATTGGAGGAATCGCATGGGCTAATGCGTTTGCTGCAAATGCTAGTGTGACCAGAGTGAGTCGTTCAGCAGAGGTAATGGATCCTCCTTGCCTCATTCCACGTCTTGCTACTACTCTGTCGGGTTTTTGTGCAGTAGTCACGCCCGTCTCATCCATATTATAAATATCTTATGGTCCAAAGTGGTCACGGTTCATAACAGTTTTCAAATTATCATAAAAGGCATCGACATTTATCCTATTGAAGCTGGTCGCTCTAGATAGGCTTGTAGCCTGAGCCGTGCGGCAGATAGTTCCGGATTTTTTCTCATAAAGGACCGAAACCACCGCTCTCTAGCCATTTTATTGCCAAAACAAGTAGAAGGCATTTTCAGGTTATATTTAAGAGCCAGTTCAAATGATAACTTTCTTACTTCTTTAGAAGAAAGTCCGAAATATATGTCTGTACATCGGATTAGATATTTCGCAAGTTGGTGTTCTTGATCATCTGTAAATACTCTGTTATGAGCTACATATCCCATAATAACATTTTGTGTCGCATCGTCTTCGTTCGCAGAATCCCTCTTTCGTAGATATCTCAGAGAGACATAGTTAAAGTCATATATCTCTGCTGCTCGTCACAAAGAAGTCCCACTTTTAACTTCGTCATAAGCGACCTTAGAGCGGTGCATGTCTCTTACACCTCTGCATGTCCTTCTGACATGTTGCCTGAGCATCTACAATGTAAATAAGGAATATTACTATTGTCACAACCGTACCTACAAAAATTGTTACAACTGTACCCAACCTCACACCTCTATCAGTAAAACCGTCCCACATTTGAGACAAAATAACTTACACTAAATTTAACACGTATTTACTTACTTCTTAAATACAACAAACATGCAAGAAAACTGATGGAAATAAAAACTGTATTATTAGCGAAGATATTTTAAAAAGAAATCGAACGAAAATACTTAATTTTGGCGAACAAAACACAATAGGCCCCTCTACCAACGAATTAAGAGCGCGAAGTGCGACGCAACACTGCCGATCGTGTTGTGACCTTTTTTTTTAAATTTCAACAACACACCACGAGGGCTTACAGCCTAAATACTATCGTACCGTGGGTGTTGACAAGGAGGAAAGAGGCATCTTGTTAATTCTGGACTTGAAGGTTTGGAGGTTCGGAGGAGAAGGAAAAACATGTGCCGGCAAGGAATTCCACAACTTGGAAGTCCTCGGGACAAAGGAGCGAGCATAACAAGATGTTCTATGTCTGGTGACCACGACAGTAAAAGGGTGCATTCGCTCTGTTCCCCTGGTAGATCTGTTGGGGACAGCAAGTGGCGGAACTATGGAGGAAAGCTCCTCTGAGCAGTACCCGTGCAGATATCTATAAAAGAGAGAGAGGTCACCAACGGCACGTCGGTGGGCAAGGGATGGCAGCCTTTGGGTGAGGGTAGGGTCACCGATGAGACGTATAGCTCTCTTTTGAATGGAGTCCAGGATAGCGAGTGTAGAAGCGGCAGCGGCACCCCTGATGTGGGAGCAGTATTCGAGGTTTGGCCTTATTTGTGAAGTATATAAGGTATAGAGATTAGCTGGTGAAAAGTATTTGCGAGCCCGGAAGAGGAAACCTAATTTCTTAGCAGCCGCTTCTGCAATTGATGTGACATGTTGGTGCCAATTAAGATTTCGATCCACAGAAATGCCAACAAGACAAATGACTCATTGCTTTGAATAACTTGGTTGTTCATTGTGATGGGTCTAGGGCTGGTGTATCTCTTGTGAGAAAGAAAGCAAGACTTAGTTTTGGTGGGGTTGAATTGTACAAGATTTCTACTTCCCCAGTCTAATATTTTTTGGAGATCCACGGATACAGAACCCTCCATGAGTCTGCCGTCCTCATCTAATTGAATATTGTATATTTGAATGGAGGGTGCTGTCGTCCGCGTAGCTGTGAACTGGGTTGTATGTGCTAGAGAGGAGGTCACTGATGTGGAGTAGAAACAAAGTAGGGGCTAAAGCTGAACCTTGAGGAACTCCTGCATTAATTGAATACAGTTTAAAGGAATGGCCATCCACAACAACAGATATGCTCCTGTTGGAGAGGAAATTTGCTGTCCAGGTACAGAGTTTTGGTGGTAGGCCATAGGCCGGCAGTTTATTGAGCAGCGCTGCGTGCCAGACCTGGTCGAATGCTTTGGATATGTCTAGAGCAACAATCTGGGATTCACCGTGTTGTTCCATGGACTTGTTCCAAGAATGGGTGACAAAGGAAAGGAGATCGGCAGTCGATCTGCGCTGACGGAATCCATACTGCCTGTCGTGGATTAGACTGTGTTTTTCAAGAGATTTTAGTAATTCGGTGTTTATATACTTTTCCATCACTTTAGAGGCGACTGAGAGGAGAGAAATAGGCCTGTAGTTGCTAGGAAGCGCTTTGGATCCCTTCTTGGGGATGGGTTGTACTCGAGCAGTTTTCCAGTTACTAGGAAATATGCCTTTATTATAAGATATCTGAAACAGACGAGTCAGGACAGGAGCAAGTTCTGGTGCGCATTTTTTGAGAACAATTGCTGGGATCTCGTCAAGGCCAGAGGCTTTCTTGGTATTAAGAGAAGAGAGCATATTTCGTACCTTTTTAGTTTTGAAAATGATATCCGTCATTTTATGCGCAACATTGGGGACTGTTGGTGGTTGAACATTTGGAGGTGGGTTGAGAGTAGAATTGCCGGCGAACAACGAAGCAAAAAGTTCAGCCTTGCCCAGGGCGGTAGAAACAATTTCATCCCCTGAGACAAGAGGTGGGAACGTGCTTTTGCAAAAATTATTTCCAATAGATTTAGCAAGAGTCCAGAAGGGTTTGCCGCCGTTGGAGCTTAAGAGGACTTTGTTTTTGATGTGGTTATTAAACGAGTTTTTTGCCTCAGAAAGAATGCGGACATAGCGGTTTCTTGCGTCGTTAAATGCTTGACGATTTTCTTGACTGGTATTGTGTAGAAGCGTTTTGTGAGCTTTGACCTTTTCAAGTCTGGCCTTGTCAGAGGATGTAGAGAACCAGGGCTTTTGAGTGGCTGAAGAGGTTTTCTGTGTACGTGGGATAAATAATTCCATGCCAGCTTGGATAATTTCGGTGACGTTTTGTGAGATATCAGAGGGGTCAGGATGAGAGAAGCAGACAGACGCCCATGGAAATGAGGAAAAGTAATCCCGCATTTCTTCCCAGTTTGCGGAGTTGTAGTGCCAAACGATACGTGGGTGTGATGACTGTGTGACCTCGGGTTGCATTGCGCAGGAAGTAGTGACCATGCCGTGGTCTGAGCGACCAAGGGGGGCGGTGACTGATATCTTATAGCAGTCAGGTTGTGTAGTAAGAAGGAGATCCAAGGGATTTGAGCTGTGTGTTGGGATACGAGGAAAATAAGTAGGTTGCTGAACCATATGGGCTAAAGAATTGCTGACTACAAAGGCCTCCGCTGCTCTCCCTTGTGGATCGGTTTTTGAAGATCCTAGCCATTCCTTATTATGGACATTGAAGTCACCAAGAATAGTGATCTCGGAGGAAGGATATTCAGAAATCAGATAGTCGGTTTTTTCAGAAAGGTAGTCAAAGAGCTGGACAAAGTTGTTGTCAGAAGGTGACCGGTAAATGCAGCAGATGAATTTAGTTGCAGCCCTGAGAGAGAGTTTTATCCATAGTATATCTTTTCTTCCAGCTTCTAAATTGGGGAGTCTGGTGCAGGGTAGATTGCTACGGACGTATGCGCACACGCCTCCATGCAATCTAAAGGAAGTAAGGAGCTCATACCCCGGGAGCCGAGTCCCTTTCCCCTTGTATCATCACCAGTCAGTGAATAGTTTCGCGGATATTCGAATTGTTACAATGGTACCCTGTTACAACCCTATCCAGTCTACCCTAATATACAATAGATTTTGTTATCAATTAAAATATTTTGGTCTTGTGCGTTTTTCTGAACACCAGTGACACCCAATTTTTTTCTGTATATAAAAAATCCAACAAGTGCTTGCATCTCTAGAATTATTGCACAATATGTTATAGATGATTTACTTGAAACATGTATACCAAAATTCAATTTTAATATTCCTTTTTAAAAATTACATTATTTGTGGTATTCCTCTACATTCAACGACACACATTTGAGATGTTTTTAATTCTTAGAACCAATTTATTAAATTTACTTTAGAAGAGAAAACAGATAACAGTGTACCATTCCTAGATACAAAATTAATTAGGACAAACAATAACAACATAATTTTAGAATGGTATCTAAAACCAACTAATTCTCACAGGTATATTAATTTTCATTCAGATCATTTATTTAAAACTAAAATTAACGTTTTATTAGATTTAAAAATAGAATACTGAACATATGCCACCCTTCTTTTCATGAAATGAATTTAAGAAAACTTTATAGTATTTTTGGAAACAACTCGTATCCTTCCAAAACACTTAATAAACTATTACGCAATTCTTCAAACAATCGCCATTACAATACAAGACACTCTACAAACATTATCAAATTTATCTGACAGACAAAATTCCCACAACACCCATATAATTTCGAGTTCAGAAACTTTTTCTACATATCGATCCCTTACATTAATAATACTTTTAGTAAACTCAAAAGTAAGGATAAAATCTCCGAAGTATCTGGATGGTATATTCTATTCCATGTAGTAACTGTTATTTAAAATACGTTGGCCAAACAAGCAGAGTCCTTAAAGATAGATTAACGCAGTGTAAAAGTGGTGTACGTTTACAAAAAACAATTTGTGCAAACAAAAACATGTATTGAAATTAGATGCAAAGAACATTAAGCAGAACTAAGATACGGTACTATAGATAGATCTTCCGTTGCCCGACATATTTGGGATAACAATCGACATGTAAAGGCGAGGAGAATCTAAAACTAATAAAAAATCTTAGACAACCAGGACAGCTATACGCTTCGAAAACATATATATATATATATATATATATATATATATATATATATATATATATATATATATATATATATATATATATATATATAAGACAAGGTTTCTTCTCCTATCTTTCCTACATTCACCATCATCCGTAATCATACTTGCAAGGTACGTGAACCTTCTTACTCATTCAATTTGTTGGCCATTTAGCTTTTTATTTTATTTTGATGTTTTCAATCTTACTTACCTTTATGACTTTTCTTTCTGTCATTATGATTTTTATCTTTTATTTTTCCACATCGTCCAATACACTGAGCATTCTTCAAAATCTTTTTTTGTATTTTAGGTTTTTTTTTAACTCTTATGGTTGGTTTTACAAAGCTCGATTACTATTTAACGGACGGTTGTGTAATAATTGCTTAATATAACCAATCACAGCTTCAAAATATTTGGTTGTCATGTCAAAAACTCGAATCATACTTTGGGATTGGTCGTCTGAAGCAACAATTAACTAAGCGTCTGTTAAATATTTAATCGAGCTTTGTGAAACAGGGCATTAGAGTCTTTCTCTTTCCATTAGTAAATAACTTTTGATGAAAACTCGATGAAAATTAATGTGGTGTATAAAAATTCAAGTTGTGTTCTGTTTGCACGTTTCTTTTAACTTTCGCTTACAAAATAATTTACATCAACTTTAAAAGGTTATTACTCTCACATTTACGTAGTTAATTGTTGACTGTACTCTCCAAGCATAGAGTGTCTACTTCAGATATTTTCCGTAATATCAAGTCCCAGACGTAAGCTTTCTTTCATTCCACCACTTCAACGTGAGATAACTGGTACATAAAAAGGGCGACATGGGACTATTTATCAAACGCATTGTAGACCGAGGTTTATTTACAGTTCGAGCGTATATTTAGGTCGGTACTGTATAAGCAGTATATGCATGTTGATAAATTTAATGTCACACGAAATCCACCATATGTACACCTATTTTAAAACATGTGTGAAATTAACTGGTAAGTGCATTATTTCCCACAGTATACGGAACTGCAGGAACCTCGTCGGTAATGACTTCTCCGAAGTGCAGTTTCATTTCAGTTTCATAATATAGTCATTTACAGCGTGTTGAATATCTGCGGTTTACTTAAATGAATCATTTTTAGTTCATTGTGCAAGATGTATTCTTGCAAAACAACACTAAGTGAAGATTGGAACCTGTGATCAGCACTGATAAGCACACTTGGAAAACTCAAATCACCGCAACACCTTAAAAAACTCGGGACGCAGCAAGTGCGTTATGGTAGTGAATTTTCATAAAAATGTTTTTAATAGCAAATATGTGTTTTTTTTTTTTTCAGAAAGCAGGCATCAAATTTGGTTACCAGTATAACATATATAGTAAAAACAATGTGCCATGTTTCATCAAAATAACTTTATTGTTTGAAAACGTACAGAAATTTCCGAAAGTAAACTTAAAATGTAACCGAAAAAATCCGTTTCTTGGTCAACCTTATAGGTTAATAGCAAATTGAGGTTTTCAAATATGAAACATTTAATCAAAATTCGCTACCATAGCGCACTTGCTGCGTCCAGAATTTCTTAACTTACAAACATGCATTATATTTCGATGGAAAATGCAAAAACATAAGGCGTTTTCCACAAAAAAAATATTATTTGTATCACCAACGACTTATGGGCCACCCTGTGATGGTAGCAATAATTTTTTAAGGTGTAGCTCAAGACACCGTATAATTAATGTATACAATATTTTTTCATATCTTGTATAATAACGGATATATTGAGCTTTATTGATTTTTTACGAAAATTCTACAAAAATTATATACAATTAAACGATAAATTCTATAGCTAAGGCTACTGCCAAGCATCAGAGAAGGAGTCTATTTGAAATGAATTTTCTGGAAATATTTTAGTAAAATGAAGAACAATGACGGTTGAAACTAAGACTTCGGTGTTTGTAAAACATTCTTCTTAAGACGTTTTCTTTCCATAGCCCGTATTACATTCAAGTTCTTTGCCTAAATGTTGCGAATTTTGACGTTTTAAATTGTCACTTTGACGTTTTGAGGAAAACCCCAATTTATTTTTCTTTAAATGCCCATAACTTTTTTGTCTTTTGACCTATAGAGCTAAATTTTGGTAGGCGCCTCACATTTAATGACATAAATCAGCGTACCAAATTTGGTTGCCCTTACTTTGTTAATTCCGGAGATATAAATTTTTTTTGAAGGAAAACCCAAAATTTTCCGGGAAAACCTGGGCGGATTTTCCTGACTAACGAACTTATCCAAGCCATTTGCAAAAGGAAGGTATTCACCAAATTTTATCAAAATCGGCCCATTATTTTTTGAGTTATCGGTGTGATACATATATATATATATATATATATATATATATATATATATATATATATATATATATATATATATATATATATATATATATATATATATATATATATATAAATATATATATATATATATATATATATATATATATATATAAAAACATATAAAAATTGAAACTGACCCCGGATATGGGTTCTGGGGGGCCTAATTAGCGCTCATTTGAAGAAATTTTTTCAAAATTCAAAAGTCGGTATCTCCTCATAAGTGAATTTTTTTAAAGAAAATTCACTAAAACCTGAAATCGTTTCACTTACCAAGTTAGCGTCATCAGAGGATGCATAATTCTAAATCTCTTGTATCCACAGCTCTATTAGTGAATTCTTATTTTAAAAAAATCACTAATAGAGAGGTATCGATGGTGAGACTTTGCAAAAATTTCTCAAATGAGCCCGATTTAGGACCCCTAGAATCCATATCCGTAGTCGGTTTCGATTTTTATATGTTTATATATATATATATATATATATATATATATATATATATATATATATATATATATATATATATATATATATATATATATATGTATCCAACCGATAACTCAAAAAATAGTTAACCGATTTCGATGAAACTCCGCAAGTGCCTTTCTTTTATTAACGGCTTGGATTAGTTCGTTAGTCAGGAAAATCTGACCAGGTTTTCCGGAAAAATTTTGAATTTTCTTTCGAAAAAAAATTTTTCTCCAAAAATTACTAAGCTATTTTAATGAAATTTGGTGGATATATTGCGTTGAGAAAGACATTACTACATACAAAAATTTAACTTTCTAAGTTTATAGAAAATGGATTTTTTTAGTGAATTTTCGTAGAAAAAATTCACTAATGGGGAGATCCCGACTTTTGAATTTTGAAAAAATTTTTGCAAATGAGCGCGAACTAGGACCCCTAGAACCCATATCCGGGGTCAGTTTCAATTTTTATATGTTTATATATATATATATATATATATATATATATATATATATATATATATATATATATATATATATGTATATGTATCACACCGATAACTCAAAAAATAATGGGCCGATTTTGATAAAATTTGGCATATACCTTTCCTTTGTTAATAGCTTGGATAAGTTCGTTAGTCAGGAAAATCTGACGAGGTTTTCCGGGAAAATTTTGAGTTTTCATTCGAAAAAAATTCATATCTCAAAAAGTAATAAGCCGATTTTAATAAAATTTAGCACATACCCTCCTTTTGTAAATGGCTTTGACATATTTGTTAGTCAGGAAAATCGTACGAGGTTTTCCGGGAAGATTTTAAGTTTTCATTTGAAAAAAATTCATATCTCAAAAAGTAATAAGCCGATTTTAATAAAATTTGGCATGTACCTTCCTTTTGTAAATGGCTTTGACATGTTCGTTATTTAGAAAAATTGGACAAGGTTTTCCGGGAAAATTTTGAGTTTTCATTTGAAAAAATTTTTATCCTAAAAAATAAAAAATCTATGATAACCAAATTTTGTAGGTAGGTTTACGATATAAAAAGTAAACTATACACCAAAATTTAGATTTCTATGTTACAAGAAAAAAAAGTTATAATAAAATATTTTGTGCCAGATCATTTCTATGAAAATTCACTACCATAACGCACTTGCTGCGTCCCGAGATTTTTAAATTTTCCGTTTTATTCCGAAAAAATTTTTTTTCTCCGAAAATTACAAAGCTATGTTAATGACACTTAGCGTATATGTTGCCTTAAGAAAGACCTTACCACACACCAAAATTTAACTTTCTAAGTCTATTGAAAATTGAGTTAGCCAAGTTTGAGGCATTTAATAAAAATTCACTGCCATAACGCACTTGCTGCGTCGCGAATATTTTATATTCTTCTGCAAGTAGTCGGTCACTAACGATTTAGAGAGGTTCAACGACAGAAAAATTCGCATATTTCGGTTGACGGGAATATCTGTATTCTTTTATTATCTATCGAACGTGCTTCTGCCGGTATTTATTTTACAAAGCAATCTATCAGGAGACTACTCATAGGCGGCGGAGCGAGATTCATACATTTTTTATTATTACTATATTTAGCAATATATATACTTTTGAAGGCGTTTAGCTGTCCTGGTTGTCTAGAATTTTTTATTAATTTTTTATTCTCGGCATTGGCGTGGTGATTATTATCCCAAACATGCCGGGCGACGGAAGATCCATCTGTAGTACCGTATCTTAATTGTGCTAAATGTTCTTTGCGTCTAATTTCAATAGATCTTTTTGTTTGTCCGACGTGTTTAAGATCACAATATTTACAACTTGTTTTACAAATTCGCGACGTTTTGGCCACACTATCTCTGTCTTTTGGGTTACCTAGCAAGTTTTTTAAAGTATTTTTTTGTCAGAAATGTTAGTTGCAAATTGGCTTTTTTAAAAATGCTATCCAGACCCCTCGTATTTCGAGGTTTAGATGGTAAGCAAACAAAGTTTTGTTCGGCTTTCTGTCTTCTAAAAGTGTCGTTGATTCCGCTAACATTTTGTTTGTTTTCTCTTTGTTAATTAATTTCTCCACTAGGCAAGCAGTATATCCCTTATATTCGGCCACGTTCTTAATATACTTTAATTTTTTGGTATACTTGCTTTTACCTAAAGGAAAATTAATTAACCTGTTTAATAAAAAATCCAGAATGGCCATTTTTTGTGCGTACGTATAATGTGAGTCATTCGGAATGTAGCTTAGAGTGGTGATTTCCTTTCTATGGACATTGAATTCTAAAGTGTCTATTTCTGATAACTAGTACATCTAGAAAGGGTAATTTATTATTAATTTCTAACTCCTGGGTAAATTTTATAGAATCAATATTATTGTTTAATTTGGCAATACATTCTTCTATTCTGCAAACGTTTGTGTTAAACACTGCGCAGATATCATCCACGTAACGACTAAATCACACTCTAGGAAAATACTCACTTTCACTTTCAAGATCTGTTTCAAAGCTACTCATGAAAAAGTTTGCAATAAATGGCGATAGCGGGTTGCCCATTGCCGTGCCTTGGGTTTGTTAAAAAAAACTCATTGTTGAATTGAAAAAGATTTTGTTTAATACAAAGGTTTACCGAAGTGAAATATTCTTTGCAGACCTTTTTATTTATGTTATTCATTTTTAACAACTCTTCTAAATACGTTAACGTTTGCTTCGTGGGAATGCTAGGAAAAACGAGTATAAAGATAAAGTTTTTAAAATGTGTTGTGGTGACTTGGGTTCTCCACATCTGCTTATCTTGCAAAATAATTTAAATTTGGCCTATTTCAGGGGAAGTACAATTTGAAGAACCAAATTCAACACAATACAGTTTTTACACCTGACGATCGTTTCGCTAATTAAGCGAATAAAACTAGAACCACTATTTATATGTTAGTTGCTAAGGAGTTTCCAACAGCGTCCTCTACGAAGGTATAGACACTGACCCCTACTGCTGAGTCTTAAATCCCTGTGATTAAAATTGCATACCTGCTTTTGTAAAACTGTGTGTCGTTATCAAATATTCATTCTTAGAAGGACACACTGATTATTAAGGTAGCAGTTCGAACAATGGACTACACAAATTTCTAACGATATATATATATATATATATATATATATATATATATATATATATATATATATATATATATATATATATATATATATATATACTTTCGTAAGCATCTAACCGTCGCGACTCTCTGACAGTTTTGATGAACTTGAGATTTTCTTGATTTACATGATGATTATTATCCCAAATATGCTGAGCAATACATGACTTATCAATAGTGCCATATCTAAGTTGCGCTAAATGTTATTTAAATCTAGTTTCAATAGTTCTTTTAGGTTGCCCAACATATTTAACTTCACAATCCGTACAACCTATTTCATAGATTGCCGACACTAATGTGGTTTTATATTTATCCTTTGGCTAACCTGACAAGGAGGATAGGGATATTTAACGTACCCAACATCGTATGGACACGGGACCGACAGCTTTACGCCTCCTCCGAAGGGCGGAACCCGCAGACATTCAACTTGCTTAAATACAGTGCCACAACCTCGGTTGGTGTTAATTGTACAGTATGTACTGAAAAAGTGAAAGAAGCACACTGGGATTGAACCCAGTACCCTTCGATTCAGAGGCAAACGTTCCTACCCTTGAACCACCGAGGCTCTTGTTGAACTACGTGACATGCATTATTATTATAGTGGAGCTGTCGGCAATGCACTTGCTGCAAGACGCTTGTTTGGTGAAGCATTGCCAAATAGGAAGCTACCAAAATCCCGAATGTTCAGTAATACCGATCGAAGACTGGGATAATTCGGATCATTTAAAAAGACATTTCAAGATGTTGGCCGTCAGCGAAATACTCGAACTCCTAGAGCAGAAGTACGTGTATTAAATGCAATACGGTTAGTCTCTACTCAGGAGAGTATCCCGAAAAGTACTATGCATGAAATTCTCAAGGAGCAACTTATTCATCCTCACCATTACACGAAGGTTTAAACTTTATTTCCTGAAGATCCGGGAGCTCGTGCGAATATGTGCAATATAATTCGAAATCTGCATAATAATTTAATTATCGATTCTCTTCACAGATGAAGCTGGAAATTTGATCTGGTGGTTCTTGAGAAATACCTAACACTATTGAAGTGCCTTTTGATTCTAATAGCGCATATGATTGATATTGTTAGTAGTATTTAACGATAAAGCATACAATTTTTTCGAACCTTTTCATTTTATTACATGTTATTGATAAGAACATTCAGATAATTTGTTGCCGTTGAAGAGTTTTGGTTTTAAGCTAGTGGATGTTCTGTTTGCGGGGTGTGAAACTATGTTGTTAAAATGGTTAAAATTTTAGAGGATAGCAAATAAATGTTTAAACTGCATTACCGCAATAATGATTGCACTAGAGCTGCTGCAAGAATCTTCAACACGCAGTTTTCTGTAAAAAATGTTCAAGCTAAATACGTCATGGAACTGGTGATAAAATTTGTCAAAACTGATTCGGTACACAATAGAACACGCATTCTTTCTCAGTCAATTACCAATGCGGATATGCAAATAGGTGTTGGATATTTAGAAGCTGACTCTAATAAATTTAGAAGTGTTCGACAACTGTCACAGAAATCTAAGGTGCCTAAACTTTAGTTCAAGGACTATTGAAACCTGCAAGATTAGATTATTATGAAAGCAGCTTGGTACACGAGCTGGACGACGATGACTACAATCGTCGGGGTAAATCTTGCGGACGTAATGTCATACAATTTACTAGAAAATTCCTATATTCTCTACAACATCTGTTTTTCTGACGAATGTGCCTAAGCCTTTCGGAAGCAGCGAATAAACGTAACTGCATGTAAAAAACCAAGTAACTATTTATTTTTAAATTTAATTCCTTAAAAAATGTAAGGTATTAGTTTACCAGAAACCCCCATTTTTACAGGAAGCATCATTCCCAGAGATCGCAGAAATTAAATTTAGAGGCAGGCATTCTTACATAACACAATATATCCTATGGCCGTCCAAGTATTAGAAGAAGTTGCCAATCACCTTGAGCACGAATTGTTTTTTCAGCAGGATGGGGCTCGTTCGTATTGATTTTTTTTTGAGTAAGGGAATACTTAAATCAGACATTTCCAGGAAGATGGATCAGTCGGAGAGGGGCCATGGAGTGGTCACTTCGGTCTCCATATCTAACACCATTAGATTTATTTTTTAGGAGCACATTAAAACCAAAGCTTATGCAACAAAGCCTAATAATTTAGAAGATCTAAGGGAGAGAACTATTTAAAGAATTTGCGATTTTTTATTAATTTTTTAATGTGTTGTAGCGAAGTTCGTCAGATGATTTTTTGTGTTAATTTTGCGGTAAATTAATTTGAAAAAAATGTATGTTAATTATGAAACTAACGTCTTACAAATGTAAAAATGGCTGCCAAGGAGCCTGTGGTTGCAGTAAGGCTGGTTTGATTTTCTCTATATTATGGGCCAACTGCAGTGTTGCTTGTAACAATAACCACATTAGGAGGACGAAGCTTTAGGTAAACATGATTTTTTCACCAGATGGGGGATGAGAACTGAGAACTTAGACCGACCACCAACAACAGTGGAATTCCTGAGCGACCCACAGGAGCCAGAATACCCCCTTCTTACAGCTGCTGAAAGAGAACCTGAAATAGGGGTCCTGCTGAAGAGGACACACAAGATGAAAAAGAAAAACCTGAGGAAACTACGTACTACGATACTCATACAACTTCAAAGCGTTGACGATTGCAATAATGCTAAATATATTATATAATAATTATTATGCTCATACATATCTCATTGTTCAGTTTTGCAAGCTTTTTTGTGGAAAGCTGTTGCTGCCGAGTTAACGACATTATTTGTTTATCGCTGGTCACATATCATAAGTTAAAACTAACATTTAAAACATTTGTGGTTAAATGCACGTATCAGTGAATTTTCTCAACAAAAAATCCACTAATGAAGAGATCCCGACTTTTGAATTTAAAAAAAATTCAAATTAGCGCTAATTAGGCCCCTAAGAACACATATGCGGGGTAGGTTTGAATTTTATATGTTTTTATATATATATATATATATATATATATATATATATATATATATATATATATATATATATATATATATATATATATATATATATATATATATGAGTCGAAACAGAGCTGCTATAGTGTGTGTATCGATATATTTTGCACTGCAAATAAATTAAATTTTAACTGGTTAAAAAGTAGTTTAAATAGTGGAAATTTTGTAGTGAGGTTTAAAAATTTCTCACAACAGTGTCAAATTATAAATTTATATAAAATTAAGTTTGTACAAACAAAGAAACGCAATAGGATAGAAGGTAGGTAGGTCATGAAAGAAAAGGAGGGCGGGCCTGAAGGCTCGCCCGTTGAGATGGAAATACAGCCAGAAACGGTAAGTGATAACGTAAATGATAAGAACATTGTAGATACCACATATATTGACTTTGAAAATAAATACAAACACACAGATCAAGGTCCTTATTTTGTGCATGTTCAACATCTAAACAAAAACATTGGAAGACTTTTTCCGGTTCGTGTAGGTCATCACTTGTTTACACAAGAAAGATATAAAAAAGAGATAATAGATATTAAAGTAATAGGATACAATAAGGTTAAGGTTATTGTTAAAACATATAAAACCGCAAATGAACTTGTTAATAATGATATTTTAAGGAAGAATGGGCTAATTGCATTTATTCCAAAATATTATACCCAGAGAAAAGGCATTGTGCGTTTGATTGATACCTTTTTTGATGAGGATTATCTGTTAAAAGCAATTGATTCGCCTAAGACTGTAACGGAAGTTAAACGAATGTACAAAAGAATAATAGATGAGAACGGAGAATCAAAATTAGTCAAAAGACAAGTAATTATAGTTTCGTTTCTAGGCGATCAAATACCTAGAGAAATTCGCATAAACGGGGTGAATTTTGAGGTGGAACCATACATATATCCAGTCGTGCAGTGTATGCGGTGTTTAAGGTACGGGCACGTCGCAAAAATTTGTAAAAATTCCAATTCCTTTTGTAAAAAATGCGCCTCGATACACGAAAAAGACCAAATATGCACAAATGAACAATATTGCCTATACTGTAAAAACAGTGCACATAATACGGTTTCTCGCTTATGCCCGGTTTTTATGAAACAAAAGAGAATTAAGGAAATTATGGCATTTAAAAATCTCACCTATAAGGAAGCTGAAAATATAGAAAAAAACCCTACATATGCTAAAGTTACCACACAAAATAGGTTTTCTGCTCTTGCAGATATCAAAGAGTTTCCAAGCCTACCCTCAACCTCTACTTCACCGCCACTTACTAGAAATTTAAAGCCGATAACAAATACAAAAACGCCTACAAACGTATATAGTCAAGCTTATCAAGTGAAGAAACGTAAGGCTAGTCGATCTCCATCCCCTTCTTCATCCACAAATAAAACAGACTCTCAGCAGGTAATACCAAACCCATATAGAGACGAGTTTATCGACTATAAAAAAAGGATTTTAAATGAATTAACAGTTTATGTTGATCAATTTTTGCAAAATATAATTACAAATAAAAAAGCAGATATAATGAATATTAATATTAAAGAATCATTAGAAAAATTAGTCGCGGAGGTATTTCAAATGAAAAAATTAAATTTCAATGCAGACGAAATTGTGTGTATCAATGATAGTGATGGCGAGTCACAGGCAGAATAGATTAAACATAATTCAGTGGAATGCTCGATCAATTGTTCAAAACAAAGACAATTTATTACAATATGTATTACGTAATCGAGTAGATGTTTTCATGATAAGTGAAACTTGGTTAAAACCAAAACACGATAAATTTAATTTTAAAGGGTATAGGTTGGTGCGTAAGGACAGAATCGGAAGAAACGGCGGGGGCGTAGCCATTTTAATAAACAATAATTTAGATTTTCAGGAAATACTTATAGCAAGTTCATTAAACAGTGACTTAGATATTTGTGCTATATATCTTCCTATTGTTAACCTAACCATAGTTTCAGTGTATAAACCACCAGATATTGCTGTATCTACAAATGAGTGGACAGCAATTTTTCAACAGTGCCTTTCCAAAGGAAAAGGCAATATATTGTATGGCGGTGATTTCAATGCACATCATAGTCTGTGGGGATCTCCTAGAGATGATCACCATGGTACTTGTTTATACAATGCCCTGGATAATATGAATTATGTAATACTAAATACGGGTTTACCAACTAAACTTTGCAGACCGTTGGAATCGCCGTCTATGATTGATATTACTTTTGTAAATTCCCAGCTGACAAACATAGCTGCCTGGAATGTACTCAGTGATAGCATGGGCTCTGATCATTATCCAATTTTGATTGAACTGGGGCAACAGTTTATTTTAGAACATAAAATTCCTTACGCTAAGTGGAAGGATACCACGGCTGACTGGGATGCATTCCGGGTGGCTCTAGATGATAGATTGTTAGCGGTTTCTATAGGTGGGCATATAAGTAATTATGACCTTTTTATAAGTGCTATTAATTTTGCGGCGAGCCAAACAATTGAACAGACGAAGATCGTGGAGGCAAAAAATAAACAGCCAACTTGGTGGGATACAGAATGTCACAGTGCAAACCAGAAAAGAAAAAACGCGTTAGCTAGATACAAACAAACATCAAACTGGGAAAATTACCTTAGTTATAAAAACGCGGAAGCACAAGCTAAAAAGCTATATAAATCTAAAAGAAAACAGGCTTGGAAAAATTATGTAAATAGCTTAAGTGGGCAGACAAACATATCGGCGATATGGAAGCAGGTTAAAAAAATGAAATGTAATGGAACGTCGACAACTCGAAAGATACCAGAAAATGTAATCAAGGAATTTTTAGTTAAATTGGGTCCCCCAGGCGCCTCAAGTTTTCGACATACCTTTACTGCAGAAGAGGCAGCAAATTTCATGGATTTACCTTTCACAGTTAGCGAACTCAATGTTGTGTTAGAATCACTGAGACAAAATACATCACCAGGCATTGATAAAATCACATATTATATCATCAATAACTTGACAACAATGGCAAAACATATGTTGCTACAAATTTACAATGATTGGTGGATTAACGGAAATTATGCAGAGGACCTTAAAGAAACAATAATATGTTTACTTTTAAAATTTCAGAAAAATGAAAATTTGGCTACATCTTACAGGCCTATATCTCTTCTGAACTGCCTGCTAAAAGTCTTTGAGGATATGATTAAAAGACGGGTAGAATTTCATCTTGAAGCAAAACAACTTCTGCCTTATACACAGTATGGGTTCAGAAACGGCCTGGGTACAATGGATGCAATTGGCAAATTAGTGATGGATATACAGTTTGCTTTGTCAAAAAATTTGTATGTTGTATGTCTGTTTGTCGATGTCCAGGGAGCATATGACGCAGTCAACTACAATTTATTGTTTAGAGACTTGGTAGAGTGTGGTCTGTCTAAAAATGCTGCCACAAATATTGTTCAACTATACAACGAAAGAAAAGTATACGTTAGGGATAGCAACAACAAATTTCATGGCCCAATAACAGCAAGATGTGGGGTACCACAAGGCTCTAAGCTGAGTCCTCTCTTATTTAATGTATATACTAAAAACTTTCATATGCTGTGGGACAATAGTATAAAATCAATTCAATATGCTGACGACTTCTGTATTTATAGTGTGCAGCCTTCTTACTCACACTGTGTTACAAAACTGAGACATATTGCTTATAATTTGAGGCAATGGACAGAAGAGCGAGGATTTGAAATAAACGTGGAAAAAACGGTGGCAATGTTCTTCACCCGACATCGAATAACTTTACCTAGCCACATAAGAACAAGTTTTTATACAATCAAGGTTGTTAATTCTTACAAATATCTAGGAATAATTATCGACAAAAAACTGTTGTGGACTGAACACATAAAATATGTAAAGTCTAGATGCGAGAATGGGCTAAACTTATTAAGAGCAACCATTGGTTATAAGTGGGGCGCAGATGTAGCTACATCGCTACTATTTTATAGAACTTACATTAGGTCGATTCTGGACTACGGGTGTATTGTTTATGGCTCAACTTCCAAAACTAACCTTAACGAAGTGGAAAGAGTACAACTTAAGGCCTTGAGGATATGCTTGGGAGCAATGATATCGACACCTTGTCCAGTTATATTTGCTGAAGCTAATGAACGTCCATTCCATCTTAGAATTGAACAATTAGCAAACCAGTATGTCCTGAAGTTGAGAGGTAAAGATGACAGCGAATTGCTTGTAATACATCATCTTTGGACAGAAACCTTATCTAATATATATTGGAGGATAAAAACCAATCCACCCATAACAGACGGTTATATGGCAACAAGGGAGTTCGAAAGATTGCTAACTGGTACGGCAAAAATTCCGACTGAAGAAAAATTTTGTCATCTTTACAACAAATTCAAAGTGTTAGTACCAACTTATACTGAAAACACCATACTGAATAAAGCTTTGTTGCTTCCTCTCATTGAAAAATATCCAGGATACACACACATCTATACGGATGGGTCTAAAAACTCTTCTGGTACAGGAGCAGCTGTTTACATACCACACCTAAACGTCAGGTTGCAATACAAACTCGATGATATCACATCAGTATATACCGCAGAATTTACCGCCATAGAAATGGCACTAAATTGGGTTAAGGACAGCAAATGCAACTCGCTTATATTTAGTGATTCATTATCAGTTTTGCTATTCCTAAAAAGATACAAGCCAAAAAATTTTAGAAATCGCGATGTAAGAAAATTTGTTTCCACATATAGAGAAATAATAGATAATAACGATGTAATATTCATATGGGTGAAAGGACATAGTCAGATATTAGGAAACGAGATTGCTGATAAACTAGCCAGAGAAGCTATAGTATCTGGAGAAATTCTCAACAAGGTAACCTTGTTTGATGTAAAAGCTCATCTCAGGCATTCTATTGGGAGAAAATGGGCAGAAGAATGGGATGCATATATAAAAACATCCAATAACCATTATGCACTACTAAACCCAAATCTAAAAAATAATATTAATAAATATGGAACAGAACCAAGAAAATTTACAACAACGGTGATAAGAGCCAAGTTTAATCATGGCAGATATCCTGCTCACCTCAATAGAATAGGAGTGCTAAACAGCCCGTTCTGCACATGTGACGGATCCACCATTGCTGATCTCAATCATATAATTTTTTCTTGCCCACTCAACAATATGGCCCGTAATAAATTGTTAGACGCGTTGAGAATAATGAACATTACAATGCCACTTAGTATAACTCACCTATTAGGCCTCGATAAAAAGAACGTGTACATTTATTTAGTTAGTTTTTTTAGAGAAATTAATTTAAAATTGTAAATAATAGTATGTAAGTAGTTAAGTAGGAAACTAGGTATAAAAATAAACTGGTGGTTGTATTAAACAATAACATTAAATAGATAAGAATTTTGCAGAAATTATACATGTAATTAGATCTAGAGTCCTATTGTCTGTCCCAGTGTAACCTCAATCAGTTCCGTGGCCCAGTTAGTTTGTGTATGAGCCATGGCGGGTCCCTTGGCGAGCAAGTGTCCTTGTGTATCCCGAAGAAAAAAAAAAAGAAAAAATAAAAAAAAAATAATAAAAAAAAAAATAAAAAAAAAAAATATATAATTATATATATATAAAAAAAATTAAAAAATAAAAAAAAATTAAAAAAAAAAAAAATAAATAAAAAAAAAAAATCTAAAGGAGTTTATATGTGTGTATATGTGCATGTGCGTATGTATTTGTGTTTGTATATTGATGTTATTAAGTACGTAAAACATACACTAATTATATAAGACAAAATATAAGCACCGTATCTAACTCATATGTTTAAACATATCAAATAAATTTTCTACTTGCCACTTGCCTATCCCGTATCATATATAAAACTTCAAATCCACACCGTGTAATTTATAAAAGTCTGTGGCTAGTGGAGGATCATTCCGTTGCCATCCTAGCATTTGAACACACACACATGTATATATATATATATATATATATATATATATATATATATATATATTATATATATATATATATATATATATATATATATATATATATATATATATATATATATATATATATATATATATATATGTATGTATCACACCGATAACTCAAAAAATAACAGACCGATCTTGATCAAATTTGGTGAGTACCTTCCGCTTCGATAAGTTCCTTAGCCAGAAAAATCGGCCCAAGTTTTCCTAGAAAATTTTGTTTTTTCTCTCTAAAAAAATGTATATCTCCGGAAATAACAAAGTAAGGACAACTAAGTTTGGTACGCGTGTTTGTATTATAAAGAGTGAACCATGTACCAAAATTTAGGTCTCTATGTTTAAAGACAAAAAGTTATGGGCAGTTTAAAAAAAAATTGGAATTTTCCTCAAAACGTCAAAGTCGCGATTTGAAACGTGAAAATTGGCAATGTTTAGGCAAAGAACGTGAAACAAATACGGATTGTGAAAAGAAAATGTTGCAAGAAGAGTGTTATGCGAACCCTTAAGTTTCACCTTCAACCGTCACTGCCCTTTATTTTACTAAAATATTTACATAAAATTCACTTCAAATAAACTCTTTCTCTGATGCTTTGTCTGTCGATTTAGTTAAGCTGATGCTTTCGCTGTAGGTTTAGTTAAGTTTATGGTTTAAGGGTCTATAATTTTTAGCTAATTTTCGTAGAACAAGTTCATTAATGAATTTTGCATTTTTTATCGAAATATGATGCATGTTTCTAAGAAAAAATCTGGACGCAGTGCGTTTGGGTAGCGAATTTTCATTAAATCCTTGGCTCAATTGGCTATTAACGTAAAGTTTGTTGGCTAAGAAACCAACATTTAAGTTTATTTTCAGAAAATTTTTGTATATTTTTAAACCATTAGTAATTTTGATAAAATATAGTACATTGTTTCTACTACATAGGCTATACCGATAATCAGATTGATGCCTGCTCGCATTTGCTATTAAAAATATTTTTATGAAAATTCACGTCCACAACGCACTTGCTGCGTCCAGCCTTTTTTTTTTGCATCCTTGTTGTCTCCAATGGTTTTCTGTGGTCATATCAGTTTAGGTCAGATCAAGTCAGGTCATTCAGGCCTGCTTGGTAGGGTGTTTTGTGCAGAAATAAAGAGAGAAAAGTTGTGCCTTCAACCCCTAAACAAGATGGGAGACCTGGATCAAATAGGCGTGCTTGAGAGGGAAGAATATTATTACGAGAAAATGTTGATGCAAAATCTAAAAAGGCTGTTTGTAGAAGTCCAACTAAGCTGTTTTTGCCGATGTTTCTTCTTTATTTCCTTCCTCTCAGCACCCCTGTTCACCCGGATCCCGTAACTTTTGCAGGGGTTGCTTCCACGACATTTTTCTTCTTGCTTATGCAAACTGGACTGGTATGTTTCTGAGAAAAAATTCAAAAATCCGGTTGGCCCTTAGTATGCATTATTACCATAAATTGAAAGAGAAACTTCAGAAAATGAGTCAACACAATCTAATTTAATTGACAAGAATATACATAACATTTTATTTTTTGACCGATTCATCCAACAACAAAAATTAATAGAATCAGTTTGGCAGGAAGTTTGATCTTGCTTCAAAACTGCAAACGTTGTTTCGGTAATTTCTACCAAAAATAGTTGTCAAAAAAAAATAATTTCACCAAAAAAGGGTTCGCCAGTTAAAATTTTTGTTGGCAAACCTTAGATTCGTGTTCAACACCTTGAAAAACATAAACGTACTAGAAATAATCTTTCATTCACAACTTCACAGCTAGACCGTTAATTTAGTCAACGTTTCTTGGACTATACGGTAAAAAGAAACTTTAGTGTCGATACAGATGGAAAAATGTCAAGGTTTTTTTGACAGTTGTATAACATTTTTTTTGTAGATGTAGAATTGAAATCGAATTGATTATATAAGGAAACACTTATGTAATTTCATTGGATTTACATACATACACCAAGGCTTGGCTTCGCATGCGTCCGCTCCATTATAATAATAAGCTTTTACTGACGTCTCGGTTACACTACAAAGAATAGGGACTTCGCTTGCTATAGGGCTTCTGAATTGAGCACAGTGGCTACCAACCCTCGAGGTATGAAATATTATCGGTGAATACATTGTTACCAAGCTAATTTTTGAAGAGAAAGGAATCAAGCAACTAACTTTTGTTTTATTTTCGTGCCATCTTTTGCTTAAGGGTAAACGTGTTATGTTACAGGCCGAGAAGAAACACTATACTCCAACATGACGTTATAGAGTATACTTTGTGTAAAAATTAATATTATTTGCTACTTGATCTTCTTTACCTAAAGTATGGTTTGTATAATAGTTACGCATAAAAACATAAAGTGGGCAGCAGTCAAATCGCCTTTGAGAATATACTGAAACAAGGCAAATAATAAAATTTGAATATCTATTTCACTTTTTTTTAACTGATATGTGGTAGTTATTGTGGTCTAATACCATATCTATTATTTCAGTGATTTTTGTGAACATTCGTAGAAAAGTTCACCAATGAGGATATATATGTATATATATATATATATATATATATATATATATATATATATATATACATATATATATATATATATATATATATATATATATATATATATATATATATATATATATATATATATATATATATATATATATATAGGGTTACTTTAAAGTATGGAAAATATTGAATATCTTTCAAACGGAAAACGATAAAAACAATATTTTGATACATGTTGCAAGGTTGCCATAGCTGCATATTTTCACGATACAACACATACAGGGTGGTCCTGAAAAGCGTAGTGGTTGCAATGATTGATTTTTTAAATGGAACATCCTATATATTATATAATTTTATGAATCCTTCTAGATTAGCTTTGTTATAAGGTACCATACGCCCAAATTCTATGGTTACGCAGATATCAGCACTTGTATTACATGTATTGATAAAACTGATAGTAACACATAAATATCTTATCCATGGAAAACAAGAAACAAAAACCTTTTCACAGGTATTGTAGGGTTGTCGTGGCAGCGTCTTTTCAAGGTTAACGTTGACGTTTAAAAAAAAACTATATTTTTTCTAAAAGCTTATAACTTTTTTTTCTTTTAACGTAGAGATCCAGATTTTGGTGTATGGTTTTTTTATGATATAAACCTGCGTACCAAATTTGGTTTGCATAGCTTTGTTACTTCCGGAGATATAACAATTTTCCAAAACAAAACACAAAATTTTCCTGGAAAAACTAGTCCGATTTTCCTATCTAAAAAACTTATCCAAGCTACTTGGCAAAAGGAAGGTACTCACCAAATGTTATCAAAATCGGCCCATTATTTTTTGAGTTATCGGTGTTACACACACATACACACACATACATACACACACACACACACACACACATATATATATATATATATATATATATATATATATATATATATATATATATATATATATATATATATATATATATATATATATATATATATATATATATATATATATATATATATATATATATATATATAAAGTCTGAAACCGACCTCGGATTTGCGTTCCAGGTGTCCTAAATCGCGCTCGTTTGAACATATTTTTTCAAAATTCAAAAGTTGCAATCTCATTAGTGAATTTTTTTAAAGAAAATTTACTAAAAATTGCAGGTAAAAGGTACCAATAATTGGGAATTAAACATTTGGAGGATAAAGTTGGAAAAATTGTGTTTTATACCCTTACAAGCATTTGCTTGTTTGTAAAACAAGGTGTTAAATTTGAATGGCAAATAAAGTATGTATGTATTATTATTTATATTATTATTACTAGGTATTTGAATGAACCAGTAGGAAAGGCACTTTCTTGTTGGAAAAAAAAATGAAATGGATCTACACGAAAAACATCGTGTAGTACCTGACAGTTTATTATACACTAAAAATAAAGTCATGAGCACTAGACTGTCGGAAAAAAATCAAGTCTACAAAATTGCTACATAGAGTAGTCCACAAAATAATGGTACATGGAACAGAAGTAGATTGTTGAAATCAAAATATTAAGATAGAGCAAAACTTACCTCAGTTTACGAGCCAACATTATGGGGGATACAAGGTGTTAAAGTGATAATTAAACGTGAATTTCCCTTGATACCTAGAAAAGTAATTCACATATTGTTCTCATATTAATTCTCTTAATTTTTTATTTTATTTTTATTTCAACAACACACCACGAAGGCTTACAGCCTAAATACTATCGTAACGTGGGTGTCGACAAGGAGGAAGGAGGCAACTTGTTAATTCTGGACTTGAAGGTTTGGAGGTCCGGGGGAGAAGGAAAAACATGTGCCGGCAAGGAATTCCACAACTTGGGAGTCCTCGGGACAAAAGAGCGGGCACAACAAGATGTTCTATGCCTGGTGACCTGGACAGTAAAAGGGTGCATTCGCTATGTTACCCTGGTAGATCTGTTGGGGACAGCAGGTGGAGTAACTATGGAAGAAAGCTCCTCTGAGCAGTGCCCGTGCAGATATCTATAAAAGAGAGAGAGGTCACCAACGACACGTCGGTGGGCAGGGGATAGCAGCCTTTGGGTGAGGGTAGGGTTACCGATGAGACGTATAGATCTCTTCTGATTGGATGTCAGGATAGCGAGTGTAGAAGCGACAGCAGCACCCCAGATGTGGAAGCAGTATTCAAGGTTTGGTCTTATTTGTGAAGTATATGAGGTATAGAGATTAGCTGGTGAAAAGTATTTGCGAGCCCGGAAGAGGTAACCTAATTTCTTAGCAGCCGCTTCTGCAATTGATGTGACATGTTGGTGCCAATTGAGGTTAAGATCCACAGAAATGCCAACAAGTAAAAATGACTCATTACTTTGAATAACTTGGTTGTTTATTGTAATGGGTCTAGGGCTGGTGTATCTCTTATGAGAAAGAAAGCAAGACTGTGATTTGGTGTGGTTGAATTGTACAAGATTTCTACTTCCCCAGTCTAATATTTTTTGGAGAGCCACGGAGGTAGAACCCTCCATGAGTCTGCGATCCTTATCTAATTGGGATAAAGAGACAGGCTTAGAATATTGTATATTTGAGTGGAGAGTGTTGTCGTCCGCGTAACTGTGAACTGGATTGGATGTGCTAGAGAGGAGGCCATTGATGTGGAAAAAAAAACAAAGTAGGGGCTAAAGCGGAACCTTGAGGAACTCCTGCATTAATTGGATACAGTTTAGAGGAATGGCCATCCACGACAACAGAAATGCTCCGGTTAGAGAGGAAATTTGCTGCCCACGTACAGAGTTTTGGTGGTAGGCCATCGGCCGGTAGTTTATTAGGCAGCGCTGCGTGCCAGACCTGGTCGAATGTTTGGATATGTCTAGAGCGACAATCTGGGATTCACCGTGTAGTTCCATAGACTTGTTCCAAGAATGGGTGATAAAGGAAAGGAGGTCGGCATTTGATCTGCGCTGACGGAATCCATACTGCCTGTCGTGAATTAGACTGTGTTTTTCAAGAAATTCTAGTAATTCGGTGCTTATATACTTTTCCATCACTTTAGATACGACTGAAAGGAGAGAAATGGGCCTGTAGTTGCTAGGAAGCGCTTTGAATCATTTCTTGGGGACGGGTTGTACTCGAGCAGTTTTCCAGTTACTAGGGAATATGCCTCTATTGTAAGATGTCTGAAACATACGAGCCAGGACAGGAGCAAGTTCTGGTGCGCATTTTTTGAGAACAATTGCTGGGATCTCGTCAAGGCCAGAGGCTTTCCTGGTATTAAGAGAAGAGGGCATCTTCCATACCTTTTTAGTTTTGAAAATGATATCCGTCATTTTATGCGCGACATTGGACACTGTTGGTTGAACATTTGGAGGTGGGTTGAGAGTAGAATTGCCGGCGAACAACGAGGTAAAAAGTTCAGCCTTGCCGAGGGCGCTGGAAACAATTTCATCCCCTGAGACAAGAGGTGGGAACGTGCTCTTGCAGAAATTATTCCCAATAGATTTAGCAAGAGTCCAGAAGGGTTTGCTGCCGCTGGAGCTTAAGAGCACTTTGTTTTTGATGTGGTTATTAAACGTGTTTTTTGCCTCAGAAAGAATGCGGACATAGCGGTTTCTTGCGTCGTTAAATGCTTGACGGTTTTCTTGACTGGGATTGTGTAGAAGCTTTTTGTGAGTTTTGACCTTTTCAAGTCTGGCCTTGTCACAGAATTTAGAGAACCAGGGCTTTTGAGTGGCTGCAGAGGTTTCCTGTGTACGTTGAATAAATAATTCCATGCCAGCTTGGATAATTTCGGTGACGTTTTCTGAGATATGAGAGGGGTCAGGATGAATGAACACAGAGGCCCATGGAAATGAGGAAAAGTAATCTCGCAATTCGTCCCAGTTCGCGGAGTTGTAGTGCCAAACGATACGCGGGTGTGATGAGTGTGTGACCTCGGGTTGCATTGCGCAGAAAGCAGTGACCATGCCGTGGTCTGAGCGTCCCAGGGGGGCGGTGACTGATATCTTACAGTAGTCAGGATTTGTAGTAAGAAGGAGATCCAAGGGATTTGAGCTGTGTGTTGGGATGGGAGGAAAGTAAGTAGGTTGCTGAACCATATTGGCTAAAGAATTGCTGACTGCAAAGGCATCCACTGCTCTTCCTTGTGGATCGGTTTTTTTTAAATCCTAGCCATTCCTTATTATGGACATTGAAGTCACCAAGAATAGTGACCTCGGAGAAATCAGAATTCAGAAGGTCGGTTTTTTCAGAAAGGTAATCAAAGAGCTGGACAAAGTTGTTGTCAGAAGGTGACCAGTAAATGCAACAGATGAATTTAGTTGCAGCCCTGATACAGAGTTTTATCTATAGTATGTCTTTTCTTCAAGCATCTAAATTGTGGAGTCTGGTGCAGGGTAGATTGCTACAGACGTACGCGCACACGCCTCCGTGCAATCTAAAGGAAGTAGGGAGCTCATACCCCGGGAAATTAAGGTGATTAGTGGCTGTTTTGGCACTGATTTGAGTTTCTGTGAAGAAAAGGAGTTGGGGCCTGTTAGCCTAGAGGAAATGGTCGACGAAGTTCAGGTTAGAATTTAGGCCACATATATTCGAGAAGAAATTAACTTCGCTTAATGACTACAAGCACTTTCATCCAAAAATCGCATCATTTTTTATACTCTAAGTTATCCAACTCTAAGTACTTAGAGTCAAAACAAAATTAAAAGAGATACGAGGTGGAGGAACTCGAACTTCGAAATAATTGACCTATTGTTATGAGGTTTTCATAGTGGTAGAAGATAATGCATTACCAGTTTGGCTCTAGCGGATGGAGGCTGTAGCTTTGCGTTATACTACAGATCTTAAGAATAATCACACTTTATGTTAGGGTTGCTAGGAAACTTTTCATAAGAAAATAATATTGCCTTAAATTTTGTAAAATTCGTTCAATTAATTTACGTTGGAGTCAACTTTTAGAAAGATTTGCAATTTTAACATAAAGGAGTTTTAATACCAAATAATTAGTTTGGCTAGTTCTTTCTTATTATTATACATATTTAAGTTGTATAACAACTGGCCGATTCAGAATTGTACATGTTTTATGCACTGTCTTCGAATAACCATCATAAGCACATAAATATGAATGTAGATGTATGAAATGCATTATAGTAGCCTGGAGTAAGTGCATTTATGTGACATAATGATCAAATTTAATTAATTACTTAATGAATCTAAAGTTTCAGATAAAAAACTTCCGGTATACTATTACTGAAGGTTGTAAAAATATTATCGTGCTTCAAAAATTACATCATGCGATATTTTAACATTTTAACCTGATTTTAGATTTAGCTTTGCAATTGGGTATACCTATGTACTTCCTCGAGTCGACCTCAATAAATAAATTTGTACAATTCAACTTCCCTCACTCAAAATTTAACGTTATTCATATTTACTAGCGCTACAGTGAAATCTAAATTTGGTTTATAATTTTACATGACTCGTGTTTGCTTTTCCTTTGTTATGAACAATCATCTTCAACAGGTTTAACGTTACCTGTACACGTCCCCACCACGTTTCTTAGCGAGGGCGTATCAACACCTGAATCACGACTGCTGCTGGAGATTCTATCCGGTGTTAATTGATTGAGCGGGTGGGATTAATACCATCTTCAACACCTTCCAGATAACCTTATAATTGCTTAGAGATTAGGGTTCGTTATTGCAGAGTCATATGAATTCACTAACCTTTAAAAAGCACCACATCAGAGAACTGTTAGTCTTGAGTAATCAGTAAAAATTTTGTTTAACGATTTACTGTTTAAATAATTATGGCTCATGTTAATTGAAGCTTTCATTACTCAATTACTTTTAAACAACTGATGATATTATATATATATATATATATATATATATATATATATATATATATATATATATATATATATATATATATATATATATAAGAAATACTTGGTTCTCGGGTTGAAGAGCGTCTAGAATTTACTAAGTGAAGATTGAAACCTGTGATGAGCACTAGCAAGCACACTTGGAGAACCAGAATCACCACAACACATTTAAAAAAGACCTGGCGACACTAACAAACTTAGCGTCATCAGAGGATGAAAAATTCTAACTACTTTAAAACTAACATCACCTTATATACTAAATCTTAGGTCAAGAACGCAACCGAGAGGGGGGCTAATCGCTGGCAAATTCTGCAGTGTATTATATTATTGCCGGACGAGGTTTTTGAACTTTTTCTATTACTTTATCTGAAAGGTATCGGGCTCTAATAATTTTGTGAAGGTTCAAAGCATAAAATTAAGATAGTTTCGTTTGGCGGAAATATCTGTATTCTTTAATTATCTCTCGGACGTGTCGAAACTATCGGAATTTATTTTACAAAGCAATCTATCAGGTGGCTACTGATCGGGGCTGGTGCAAGGTTAATACATTATTTATTATTAATATATTTAGCAATATATATGCTCTTGAAGGCGTTCAGCTGTCCTGGTTGTGTAACATTTTTTAATAATTTTATATTCTCTTCACTAACGTGGTGATTGTTATCCCAAATATGTCAGGCTACGGAAGATATATCTATAGCGCCGTATTGTAATTGTGCTAAGTGTTCTTTGAATCGAATTCCAATATATCTTTTTGTTTGTCCGACGTACTTAAGATCACAATCTTTACAGCTTATTTCATAGATTCCCGAAATTTCGGCTGTGGTATCCTTGTATTTTGGGTTACCTAACAAGTTTTTTTAGGTATTTTTTGTCGAAAATGTTATTTACAAGTTGGCTTTTTTTAAAATGCTACCTAGACCCCTCGTGGTTCGAGGTTCAAATGGTAAGCAACGTTTTTTTTCTGTTTTCTCTCTTCTAAACGTAGTTGATTCCGTTAACATTTTCTTTGTTTTCTGTTTGTTAATTAATTTTTCCACTAGACAAGCAGTTTATTCGTTATATTCGGCCACGTTCTTAGAATAATTTAATTCTCTAGTATGTCTACTTTTGCTTTAGGAAAATTAATTAACCGATTTACTAAAAAATTGAGACTGGTCATTTGGTTATTCTCCCAAGCATTCACATTCTGAATTGCTCCGTGGTAAACCTATTTTCCGAGATATAGTGGGTTTTTCAATAGCGACATAACAGCTTTGTATTTTAATACCAACGCACTCTCAAACTTTTTCCAGGATCTGTCAATGTCAAAACGTCAGTCAAGGTCTACATTTTTATCACGGCGAGGTTCACGAACGAGCAACGTTTAGAAATAATTAGAAATTACTACCAAAAATCAGCACAATGAACAACCAAGTTATTCCAAGCAATGAGTCCTTTTCACTTGTTGGCATTTTTGTGGATGGAAATCTCAATTGGCACAAACATATCACATCAATTGCAGAAGCGGCTGCTAAGAAATTAGGTTTCCTCTTCCGGGCTCGCAAATACTTTTCACCAGCTAATCTCTATACCTTATATACTTCACAAATAAGACCAAACCTGGAATACTGCTTCCACATCTGGGGTGCCGCTGCCGCTTCTACACTCGCTATCCAGGACTCCATTCAAAAGAGAGCTATACGTCTCATCGGTGACCTTACCCCCACCCAAAGGCTGCCATCACTTACCTACCGACGTGCCGTTGCTAACCTCTCTCTCTCTTTTATAGATATCTGCACGGGCACTGCGCAGAGGAGCTTTCTTCCATAGTTCCTCCACCTGCTGCCCCCAACAGATCTACCAGGGGAACAGAGCGAATGCACCCATTTAGTGTCCAGGTCACCAGACATAGAACATCTGGTTATGCCCGCTCTTTTGTCCCGAGGACTTCCAAGTTGAGGAATTCTTTGCCGGCACATGTTTTTCCTTCTCCTCCGAACCTTCAAGTCCAGAATTAACAAGTTGCCTCTTTCCTCCTTGTCGACACCCACGGTACGATAGTATTTAGGTTGTAAGCCCTCGTGGTGTGTTGTTTTTTTTACCGTCGGCCTATTTCCGCGACTATGGCCAATCACCGACACCAGGAAGCAGTTTCACCTCACTATCCTGGAAATTTTGCCGAACCCCTACCTTTCTGTAAGAAGGGTAGGGATCTTTAACGTGCCCAACATCGCATGGACATGGGACCGACGGCTTTACGCCCCCTCCGAAGGGCGGAACGTGCAGACATTCAACTTGCTCAAATACAATGCCAGAACCTCGGTTGATGTTAATTTTACAGTTTGTACTGAAAAAGTGAAAGGAGTACCCTGGGATCGAACCTAGTACCCTTCGGTTCAGAGGCACACATTCTTACCCCTGAACCACCGAGGTTCTTTGGTGTGTTGTTGAAATATAAAAAAAAACATACAAGTTCTTCTGAACTTGCGTGCTTCTGTTCCTAATATTAGTCAGTAAGTATTATTGTATGTATATTCTAAATCGAATTGTAGTATTTTTATAAAATGTATTTTCTTATGGATGAATAAATAAATAAATAAGTAAAGTTCTGGACGCAGCAAGAGCGTTATGGTAGTGAATTTTCATTAAAATGTTTTTAATAGCAAATATGTGTTTTTTTTTTAAAGAAAGCAGGCATCAAATTTGGTTACCAGTATAACCTATATAATAAAAATAATGTGCCATGTTTCATCAAAATAACTTTATTGTTTGAAAATGTACAAAAATTTCCGAAAGTAAACTTAAAGTGTTCCCGAAAAAACACGTTTTTTGGTCAACCTTATAGGTTAGTAGCAAATTGAGCTATCAAATTATGAAGCATTTGATTAAAATTCGCTACCATAACGCACTTGCTGCGCCCAGAATTTTTTTTCTTACAAACATGCATTATATTTCGATGGAAAATGCAAAAATGCAATAACATAAGGCGTGTTTGATTAAAAAGAAAAGAAAATTTGTATCATCAACGACTTACGGGCCACCTGTGATTGTAGAAATAATTTTTTAATATGTAACTTAAGACACCCTATAATTAATATATACATTTTTTTTTCATATCTTATATAATAACGGATATATTGAGCTTTATTGATTTGTTACGAAAATTCGACAAAAAATTATATACCATTAAACGATAAACTCTACAGCTAAGGCTACTGCCAAAGCATCAGAGAAAGGGTCTATTTGAAATGAATTTTCAAATGGAAATATTTTAGTAAAATGAAGGACAAGACGGTTTAAACTAAGACTTCAGGGTTTGTAAAATATTCTTCTTGAGACATTTTATTTCCATAGCTCGTATTAGATTCAAGTTCTTTGCCTAAATGTTGCCAATTTTGACGTTTTAAATCGCAACTTTGACATTTTGAGGAAAACCTCAATTTATTTTTCTTTAAATGCCTATAACTTTTTTGTCTTTTGACCTACAGTGCTAAATTTTGGTATGTAACTTACCTATACGGATATAAACCCCCGCAAATTTGGTTGCCCTTACTTTGTTAATTCCAGAGATATAATTTTTTTTTCGAAAGAAAACACCAAATTTTCGGGAAAACCTGAACCGATTTTCCTGGATAACAAACTTGTCATATAAAAATTGAAACTGACCCCGGATCTCCTCATTAGTGAATTGTTTTAAGAAAATTCACTAAAAATAAAATATACTAATATGCCGTATTAATAGTGTATAATTCACGACTATTACGCACTTGCTGCGTCCCGAATTTTTTTGATTTTCTTCTACTTTGTTCTGTTATCAAAGCTCCTATTTTAGAATATTCTTCAGCACAACAGGATGAATTTGAAACTTCAAATTTTTGTTTTTTCCAGATATTTCCCATAAAAATGTATTTTTTGTACAATTTCACCTAATATACTAATCATAATAAAGCTGTATCAGTTTTTATCAGTTTATCCCGTGCTGTAACTAAATGATATAATTGCAGTATAATTACGTATTAATAAAATGTTATTGCTCCAACCATAACAAGCGTTTTTCCCTTCAGGTCTTAATTAATGAATTATTAAACCTACAAAATACACACATGATACAATAACATTGTATCATGAAATACACAGGGACGTGATACCGCGCGGTAATATGTTCTTCGTTCTTTTAAAAAGGTAATTGCTTATGTCGTGAACTGTATTAATTTAAGAATAAATCAATAAGTCAGTCCCCGATTTTGGCGACAGAGATACGTTAAATAAAATTTACGCGATTGCAAAAAGAGGTTTCTGCAAATATGGTATGTTTAAATTGTTTCCGTATGCGATCGATATTGCTGGTACACATACTGAGAACTCATTAGGTTTGTGGTTCCTGCAGTTCCGCGTTCCCATGAGAGAAACAATGAACTTATCTGCGGTTTTCACACATCTCATAGTTGATAAAGATGTTTTTATTATAACAAAAAAAAAAACAACATGTTTTCTTAGTAACGTGAAAAAGATAGGATTAGGCAATAAAAGAGGTGTGTTTTTCTGTAGAGGGTGATTAACGTCAGCTTCTAACCCAATTGAGTTTTAACGAATCTTCGAAGAACAAAATCACTATTGAGGGACTTTAACTATAAGACCCGGAAAATGTTTTCAAATGAGCGCAAATGAGGACCGCTAGAATCCAGAAAAAACTCTGGACGCAGCAAGTGCCTTATGGTAGTGAATTTTTATTAAATGTTTCAAACTTGAATTACTCAGTTTTTTATAAACTTAGAAAGTTTAATTTTGGTACGTAGTAAGGTTTTTCCTAGGGAAATATATCCACCAAATTTCATTGAAATAACTTTGTAATTTTTGTAGAAAAAAAATTGTTCGAAAGAAAATTTAAAATTTGAATAACTCAATTTTTTATAAACTTAGAAAGTTGAATTTTGATATTTAGTAAGGTCTTTCCCAAGGCAACATATATAATACATTTTATTAAAACAGCTTTGTTATTTTCGGAGAAAAATTATTTTTGAAAGAAAAGTCAAAATTTTTCCGGAAAACCCCGTCCAATTTTCCTGGCTAACGAACTCATCTAAGCCATTAATAAAAGAAAGGCACTTGCCGAGTTTCATTGAAATCGATTAATTATTTTTTGAGTTATCAGACGGATACCTATATATATATATATATATATATATATATATATATATATATATATATATATATATATATATATATATATATATATATATATATATATATATATATATATATATATATATATATATATATATATATATATATATATATAAATATATATATATATACAGTGCACGGCGTATCGAGCGTCCATTAGAAGTATCTACAAAACTATACCGATTTTTAATCTGAAAATTTGGTCACTTGGGTTTTCTGGATAGCTGAATTTAACAAAAATATACACGTCATCATACCACTTCCGGTTATACCGGAAGTGGTTACTAACTTTGTTTTTTCAAATGAAACATGACATTTTTGAGTAGAGTTTTGGATTTATCGTAAAATTTTAGGTTGACTTTTGATAACATACCATATGTAAAAAATCAGCCGTTTTGGAGTTATATCGATTTTTTTAAAACTTAAAAAAAAATTATGTATGTATATTGAGTGGTATATCTCCGGCAAATATGATGTCAGCGATTTGCAATTTCGTCTGTGGTTTTTCAAGATACAAGAGTATCGTGAAAATAGGCAAATGCGTTGATAGCATATACAGGGTGGAAGAAATTCACATACCAACTTGGACAATTTCGGACCCCTATAACTTGCTTACTTCAAATGGAACACCCTGTATATTTTTATCTTATTGCTTAGATATTTGCATTATCTTTCGATTTATATCAGCATGTCCTATACCTAAATGCAACAGTTATCCAGATACTGGAACATTTGTATAATGATAATGTTATAAGGCTAAGGGTGCACAATATTTCAGTAGAGTGCCTTGACGGAAATGTTATTCTTCATGAACTTCAATAATTATTAATTGTTGGACACCCCATAGAACAAAATTATAAATGAGAATACCATAATAATAATCTGTTTAGGCAACTAGATAAACAATTTATTAAGTACTACACAACTAAACCAATGAAAGTGAGAAAAAATGTGGCAACTGGAATGATAAGGAACAATCTAATAAGTAACATGTATATAAACAATGGGTGTTCAAGAAAGATGTTCAAAAGTAGCTCCATTTTTTAGCAAACAGCAATTAATTCGCCTTAAAATTTCATTGCTCGTAGCACGTTTTATACTTTCTCTGCTTATTTCATTGAAGGCGGCACGTACTCTTTCTTGCATATTCTCCTTTGTGGTTATAGGGTCTTTATAAACTTTATTTTTAATAAAGCCCCATATGAAAAAATCTAATGGAGTTAAGTCAGGGGAGCGTGGTGGAAATTTGTAGGGCCCATTGTTCGCAATCCACTTCCCACTGAACATTTCTTCTAATGTCGCACTGACTTGATGAGTAGTATGTGGTGGAGCACCGTCCATTTGATAAAAAGCGTTTGATCTTTCCCTAATTTCTAAAGTTTCTAAAGCATCTCTCACTACGTTTTTTAACAACCACACATATCGATCCCCTGTTAAGTTTTCGTTATAAAAATACACACACAAAATACGAGAGTCTTTGACGGCACAGAACACATTAAAGCTCCACCGGTTTTGGTAATTTCTTTCTCTGCAGATATGCGGATTTTCTGCAGCCCAGTAATGACTGTTATGGCGGTTAAACACGCCGTTTTTTGTAAACTTTGTTTCATCAGTCCATATTATACTTTTGACAAAGTTATCGTCTTCTTGAATTCTTGTCAGCAACCACTCACAGTAATTCACACGACACAATAAATCTTCAGTTTTCAAATTCTGAACCAAATGGAGCTTAAAAGGTCGCCAATTATACTTTCTTAAGATTCTGTGGATAGACCTGGTTGATATTCTAAGATCCCTTTCAGCCTCTTGTAGGGAATTTTCAGGATACGAATGGAAGTATCCTAGTACCATGGCTTCATCGTCTTCGGTATAACGGTTTTGCCTGCTAACAATTGGTTGAAAGGAACCAAACTTTATACAATTATTAAGCAGACGTTTGATGGTATGTTTATTCGGTCTGGGGCGATCTTGATACCTTTCAGCGAAAACTCGGCAGGTTCTACTCATAATGCGATTGCATTCGCCGTATGTAACTAATAAATTTAGAAAATCTTCATTAGAAAACCCCAAACGCGACATATTTGTTGATTGTTATAAACAACTGTCATGAAGTAATGGCGTTGCTAAGAATAACATTTCCGTCAAGGCACTCTACTGAAATATTGTGCACCTTATAACATTATCATTATGCAAATGTTCCAATATCTGGATAACTGTTGCATTTAGGTATAGGACATGCTGATATAAATCGAAAGATAATGCAAATATCTAAGCAATAAGATAAAAATATACAGGGTGTTCCATTTGAAGTAAGCAAGTTATAGGGGTCCGAAATTGTCCAAGTTGGTATGTGAATTTCTTCCACCCTGTATATGCTATCAACGCATTTGCCTATTTTCACGATACTCTTGTATCTTGAAAAATCACAGACGAAATTGCAAATCGCTGACATCATATTTGCCGGAGATATACCACTCAATATACATACATAATTTTTTTTTAAGTTTTAAAAAAATCGATATAACTCCAAAACGGCTGATTTTTTACATATGGTATGTTATCAAAAGTCAACCTAAAATTTTACGATAAATCCAAAACTCTACTCAAAAATGTCATGTTTCATTTGAAAAAACAAAGTTAGTAACCACTTCCGGTATAACCGGAAGTGGTATGATGACGTGTATATTTTTGTTAAATTCAGCTATCCAGAAAACCCAAGTGACCAAATTTTCAGATTAAAAATCGGTATAGTTTTGTAGATACTTCTAATGGACGCTCGATACGCCGTGCACTGTATATATATATATATATATATATATATATATATATATATATATATATATATATATATATATATATATTGAAACTGACCCCGGATATGGGTTCTAGGGGTCCTAGTTTGCGCTCATTTGAAAAAAATTTTGCAAAGTCTCACCATCGATTAAATAAAAATTCACTAAAAAATCCAGATGGCTTGGAGTGAACTGTTTATAAAAACCAGCTACTTAAATTTAACATAAATAAGTTTTAAAAAAAATTATAAAAATGCTTTGAATATCAAATATGTCTTTTTAATGCAAGCAGTCATCAATTTGGTTACCGGTATAACCTATAGTAGTAGAAACAATGTGCCATATTTTATCAAAATAACTTATTGTTTGAAAATGTACAAAAATTTTCCGACAATAAACTTTAAACGTTGGTTTCCTAGCCAACAAACCATAGGTTAATAGCAAATTGAGTTATTGAAATTTGAAGCATTAAATGTAAATTTGCTACCAAAACGCACTTACTGCGTCTTGATTTTTTTTCTTACAAACATATTTCGATAAAAATGCAATAAAATATGGCACTTCAAAAAAAAAATTGTAGGAAACACCAACGACTTATGAGCCAGCCGGTGATTGTCAATATAATTTTATAGGATGCAGCTCAAGATATCCTATAATTAACTTATACAATTTTTTCTCGTCTCTTGTATAATAATAATTATAGTGAGCTTTACCGTAGAAACGCGTCACCCTGTATATATGTAAGCAGATCAAAACTGAACGTAAACGCGGATATGGATTCCAGGGGGCCTAGTTTCGCTCATTTGAAGAAATATTTTTAAAATTCTAAAGTCGCGGTGTCCTCATTGGCGAAAACAGATAAACATAATATAAACAATGTCATACCAAACGATTACGATAACGCCAGTTACAGCGTCTAACAGACCTGCGCAATAATATCAAATGCTCCATCGCCTAGCAACGACATACTAGATCTCATATAAGCTAGGTTTGCGATTAACAATGAAGAGCGGTGATATTAAAAACAAATGTTTCAAATTTGAATAGCTCCATTTTCTGTAAACCTAGAAAGCTAAATTTTGGCACATAGTTAGGTCTTTCCCAAAGCAATATGTACACCAAATTTCATCGAAATATCTTTGTAATTTTCGGAGACAAATTTTTTTTCCGAAGAAAACTCAAAATTTTCCCGGAAAACCTTGTCCGATTTTCCTGGCTAGCGAACTCATCCAAGCTATTAATAAAAGAAAAGAACTTGCCGAGTTTCATCAAAACGATTAATTACTATATATATATATATATATATATATATATATATATATATATATATATATATATATATATATATATATATATATATATATATATATATATCATATAAAAATCGAAACTGAACCCGGATATGGGTTCTAGGGGCCCAAATTCGCGCTCATTTGAAAAAATTTTAGCAAAGTCTTCCCCATCGATACCTCTCTATTAGTGATTTTTTAAAAATAAAAGTTCACTAAAACTTCAATATCTAATCCACAGGGCAACGGAAGCCTGCGAGAAATATAGATTTGAGCTCAATTAACAAAAGTCTGGACGCAGCAGGGGCGGATTTTCATACAAATGTTTTAAATCTTAAATGTTTCTTTTAACGAGACATCAGATTTAGTGGAAAGTATAACCTTTATAATAAAAATCATGTACCATATTTCATCAAAATAATTTTATTGTTTGAGAAAGTACAAAAGCTTCCTGAATATAAAAACAAACTTAAAATTCACCCAAAAAACTAGGAATTTGCTGGCCAACGAACCTATCCAAGCAATTTACACAAAAAATACACCTGCTAAGATACAATTATTTACAGAAAGCTATTTCACAGAAAAAATGTTTACATAAAAAGTTGTCTTACAAAAATTTGCCGTTTTTTTTACGAAGATTGGCTAAGTGATCTTACACGCATATTATATGAAAATCTTTTTATGTAAATTTAAAAAAAATTACGCCAATATTTGCTAAGAAAATTTTTTCACAAAAATTTAAAAGCAAGTTTTGCACGTGAATTCGCAAAATAAATTACAATAATTTATTAAATTGTCACGAGATGAATAAATACACCTCGATACAAGATAATTTAAAGCACAAAGACGAGATACCGAGAAAAGTGGTTTCAGTGAACTTTCTTTAGAAACATCTATAATGAGATCGCAACTTTTGAAGTTTGAACACTTGTCTTCAAATGAGCGCTAACTAGGCCACCTAGCACACATATCCGGAGTGAGTTTCAATTTTTATATGTATATATATATATATATATATATATATATATATATATATATATATATATATATATATATATATATATATATATATATATATATACAGGGTGGCGAATTGAAAACGAAACAGACCGATTTGCGTCCAGAGAATTATTTTTTAAGAAACGCTGAAACACGTCAATTTGAATATTAAGGGGGACATGTTTTGACATAAAACTCAACTTTGTCACATCAACCCCTTAAAAAGTGGTGATAACAACGCTTATATTTTAAATAGGGAACATGGGTCGAGTGTTACATCATTTGAAAGCTCTTTCTTTTCTGAATTCAGCACACTAATTTTTGGAAGTTTTATCAACTCGTTTAAAAATTATTCATAGTTGGAGATGAAAGAACGTATTTCATTCATGGTGATAAGAAATGCACTAATTAGTTAATTTTTCGTTAAAAAAAACCAAACGTTAAAAAATGTTTATTCAATTAAGTAAGTGTTCAAATTGTTGACCACCAGCTTCCATACAAAAGTACAAATTTTGTTCAAAACGAGCTCTGATATTCTGGAGCATTTGTTGAGTTATTAGACGGCATTCTTCAACAATGCGTCGTCGTAAGTCTTCCAGAGACTCCTGTTATATTGCGAAAATTCTAGTCTTTAAATGGCCCCATAGAAAGAAGTCTAAAGGAGTTAAATCCGGTGATATAGGCGGGCACTCAATAGCACCTCTAAGCCCAATCCATTTCTCTGGAAACTCTCTGCTCAAAAACTCCCTAACACGTTGTGAAAAATGCGGATGAGCTCTATCTTGTTAAAACACTAATTGATTTTCTTGATAGCGATCATCATTTTCAACAATGTCAATTAGTAGAGGGTAAACGATATCTTCGAGTAACTTCAAATACGTTTCGCCACTCAAATTTCCATCAAGAAAAATTGGTGCGATTAAACGGTCTCCAAAAATGCCAGTCCAGACATTCAATTTCTGTGGAGTTTAAGTGTAGACTTCGTAAACATTTTTTGGATTATTATCTGCCCAATAACGACAATTATGACGATTGACTGTAGAGTTTAATGAAAAGGTAGACTCGTCTGAAAAACAGATACTGAACAGAAAGTTCCCGTTATTTGCTATTCGTGCAGTCATAACTTCACAAAACTCCAGCCGCCGATCAAAATCATCTTCATTCAGTTGTTGTAGAAGATGAATTTTATACGGGTGAAATTTATGATGCTTAAATATTCGCTGAATAGTTGTTCTGTTGATGTTTGAAACAGTGGCTAATTTTCTCGTGCTCAACATTTTTATAGAACAAAGTTATTTTGATGAAATATGATACATTGTTTCGCCCATACAGGTTATACTGGTAAGCAAATTTGATCCGTGCTTTCTTTATAAAAAAAAGCCTGGACGCAGCAAGTGCGTGATGGTAGTGAATTTTCATAGAAATGATCTGGCACAAAATATTTTTTTATAACTTTTTTTTCTTGTAACATAGAAATCTTAATTTTGGTGTATAGTTTACTTTTTATATCGTAAATCTACCTACCAAATTTGGTTATCATAGCTTTTTATTTGTTGAGATAAAATTTTTTTCGAATGGAAACTCAAAATTTTCCCGGAAAACCTCGTCCGCTCTCCCTAAATAACGAACTTATCCAAGCCATTTACAAAAGGAAGGTACATGCCAAATTTTATCAAAATCGGCACATTATTTTTTGAGTTATCGGTGTGATATATATATATATATATATATATATATATATATATATATATATATATATATATATATATATATATATATATATATATATATTGAAACTGACCCCGGATATGGGTTCTAGGGGTCCTAGTTTGCGCTCATTTGCAAAATTTTTTTCAATATTCCAAAGTCGGGATCTCCCCATTAGTGAATGTTTTCTACGAAAATTCACTACCATAACGCACTTGCTATGTCTAGACTTTTCTTTTATTTCTAATAAATGCAAAAATGTGACAAAAATATACCTACACTAGGTAGAGTAGAACAACAGCTATTGTATGCAATTGTGACGGAGAACTTTCATTGTCCTTTATAAGTGATAACTTGTATGAGATTTTTATTTGGTTTGATTAAATATTCGACTTGCATTTTGCACCTGCGTTATTTCTTCACAAGTAAATTACAGGATTAATTTAATGCGGTTCGTACTGACTAACCTTGAAGTACATATGTGGTCCAATATGAAAATTGATCAATGATCGACTTGAAGGTTTATTCCAGCTATTTGCAACAGGTGCATTCTGTTAACATTTTTGGTTGTGATCCTATTCAGCTTGCTTGCGATGCAGCTATTTCTCACTTCTCTCTTTGTGTACTGATTGTGTAAATATTTCTTATATACCTATTGGTCATTAAAGCGCATAGTCCTTGGAGGTAGAAAATAAATCTTTTTACATCACATATTGAAGGCGATGTCTCTTGGTGTCGCCTTCGTGACACTATGGCCCAGTTTCACAAAGCTCGATTGAATATTTAACTGCCGGTTAGTTAATCAAGACTTAATACAACCACCACTTCAAAATATTTGGTTGTCAAACCCGAATCCCAGCCTGTGATTGGTCATCTAAAGCCGCGATTAACTAACCGTCCATTAAATATTTGCTCGAGATTTGTGAAACTGGGCGTATATCTCTGATTAGCTTATGGATTTCATTAGTTAGGCCAGGCGTTCTAAAGGCTTTCGCTAAGAAGCACAGCGCTGACCACCTTTTCATAATATTTCTTCACTTATAGCCCTCAAAGCCTTCACCCACATGATGTGTGGCATCCTCCAGACGAAAGCTCTTGAAAAGCTTCAAGATCTACCCATTATTGTGCAATTGTGTGATTGAGTAAACTTTTTCTATATGAAACTTTAATATTTTGAATTAAGTTCTGGTCCATCGGCCGTAACACTGCAGTAGCTATAAATGTATAAAGTTAGGGTTTGAGTTAATATTAGCGAATTTTCATTAAAAAAATAGAGAGGAATCGATGCTTAGACTTTGATTTTTTTTTTAATGAGCGCAAACTTGGGCTCCTAGAACCCTAAACCAAGGTCCGTTTCAATTATATATATATATATATATATATATATATATATATATATATATATATATATATATATATAGTATATGTATCCAACCGATAACTCAAAAATTTATTAACCGATGTTAATGAAAATCGACAAGAATCTTTCTTTTATTAATAGCGTGGACGCGTACATATAATATATATATATATATATATATATATATATATATATATATATATATATATATATAGTATATGTATCCAACCGATAACTCAAAAAGTTATTAACCGATGTTAATGAAATTCGGCAAGAATCTTTCTTTTATTGATAGCGTGGACGGGTTCGTTAGCCAGCCCTATCGAACCAGTTTTTCTACAAAAAATGTGATTTTTCCGGAAAAAAATTGTATCTTGAAAAGTAACAAAGCTATTTTGATGAAATTTGGTTGAAATGATGCTCTCGTAAAAATATTACGTCAAAATTCCACTTTCTAAATTTATACAAATTTGAAGCATTTAGTGAAAATTCGCTACCATAACTCACTTGCTGCGCCCTGAATTTTTTTGTTGTTCTTCGGATGGGCAGGTGAATGATCTAAAAGTATCAGTATTGGATGAGCCTCTGGAATACTGGGGAGACTGGATAGCTCCGTTATACTATATATAGGCACGGTGAGTTTTGTAAAGTAAATTTTCATAGAAATGATCTGGCACCGAAATTTTTTTTTAAATTAAATGCTTATAACTTTTTTTTCTTGCAACATAGAACTCTAGATTTTGGTGCGTGATCTAACTTTTATAACGTGAACCTACGAGCCAAATCTGGTTACCATAGCCTTGTGATTTTCTGAGAAATTTTTTTTCGAAGAAGACCCAAAATTTTCCCGGAAAACCTGGACTGATTTTTCTGGCTAATGAACTCATCCAAGCCACTTACAAAAGGAAGGTATTTGCCAAATTTTATCAAAATCAGCTTATTGGTGTTTGAGTTATCGGTGTGATATAAATATATATATATATATATATATATATATATATATATATATATATATATATATATATATATATATATATATATATATATATATATATATATGTATGTATATAAATATAACAAAACTGATCCTAGATATGAGTTCTAGGGTCCTAGTTGGCGCTCAGTTGAAAAAATTTCAAAATTCAAAAGCCGGAATCTCTCTATTAGTTAATTTTTTCTACGAAAATTCGCTAAAAACAGAAACCCAGATTCCATCCGATTATGTAATCAGGCCCATTCATTTGAATGGAATATTTGAAAACAGGTGTACTGGCCGAGCAGGTCCGATCAACTGGCCTGCTGTGTTCCCCGATTTGAACCACCTTGATCATTTCTTTTGGGGTTTTATAAAGGACAAGATGGTGGCAATCGCACCTATAACTTTAGATGATATAAAAAGCAAATTTGCCTGCTCATTAGTGACACCTGATTAGTTGTAGTATGTACGGGATTCATTTAGAAAAAGAATGAGCAAGTGTTTGGAAGTTGAAAGGGGACATTTTTCACCCATGACAGACGATAAGTAAGTTGCAATTTTATCGTTAATATTTTTTTGTACTTTAACCTAATAAATGACAATTCCGTAACCGAAAGAGCAAATTAAAATGGTTTTTGTATGTGTGTATTTACTTTTATACATGGATTTTAATTTTGATAAAAAAATTCCATCACCCACATATAAATATGAAGTTAACCCCCCGCCATCCCTCAAAACGATGGGGGGGATACATGTCAAAAATGTGTTAGCATATGTCCCCCCGTCTCCCTATTACCACTCTAAATTGTGACAAAAACAGTTTTCGAGTCCTTTTGTTACACGTTAAATAGATATATATATATATATATATATATATATATATATATATATATATATATATATATATATATATATATATATATATATATATATATATATATATATATATATATATACGAGGGCGGGTCAATAAGTCCGTGACTTTTTGAATTTCCCGCCTCTTCACAGGAAGGTCAACACTGCTCCTGTCAACAAGCATCTGTCAGTTGCCTCCTGTCAAATTTTAAACAGGCTGCGTTATTTAGTTTGTGTTAGATAGCCATTGAAAGCAGACAACCTCTTCAGTTACGAAATAGCGAAAATGGAAAAAAGTTAATTTCGTGTGCTCATCAAACATTTTCTTTTGCGGAAAAAAACCATCACTCAAACCAAGGCTAAGCTGGGTAAATACTATGGGGATTCTGCACCATCAATATCCATGGTAAAAAAGTGGTTTACTGAATTTCGTTGCGGCCGTACAAGCACAAATGACACCGAACGCCCAGTTGAGGTCGCTACACCTGAAACAATTTAAAAAATTCACGATATGGCGGTGGCCGATCGGAGATTGAAAGTGCGGGAGATAGTGGAACCCATAGGCATATCACGTGGCTCAGTGGTTTGGATTTTTCCTGATCACTTGGGTATGAGAAAGCTATCCGCAAGATGGGTGCCGCGTTTGCTCACAATCGACCACAAGCGCAATCGTGTGACAGCTTCGAAGGAGTGTTTGGCGTTGTTCAACCGCAATAGGGACGTGTTTTTGCGCCGTTTTGTAACCGCGGGAGACACATGGATTCACCACAACACACCAGAGATCAAGCAGCAGTCAAAACAGTGGGTTTCTCCGTTCGAATCGACGCCGAAGGCGGCCAAGGTGGGTTTGTCAGCCAATAAAGTCATGGCGGCCGTTTTTTGGGATGCACGCGGTATAATCCACATTGATTACCTTCAGAAGGGAAGAACAATCAATGCAGAATATTATACCAACCTGCTGTATCGATTCAATGACGATTTGAAGAAAAAACGACCGCATTTGGCCAGGGAAAAAAGTTCTTTTCCACCAATACAATGATGCAAGGGTGCACACATATGTAGTCTCCATGGCGAAATTGTATAAATTGGGCTACGAATTGCTCCCTCATTCGCCGGATTTAGGCCCGAGTTACTATTTCTTGTTTCCAAACTTAAAGAAATGGCTTGGCGGAAAGAGATTTGACTCCAATGATGAAATCATCTCACAAACAAATACCTATTTTGAGGACCTTGACAAATCTTATTTTTTGGAAAGGATCAAAAAATTGGAGAAACGTTGGACGAAGTGTAGGGAGCTCAAAGGAGACTATGTTGAGAAATAAAATGATTTTTTGTCAAAAAACCTGTGTTTCATTCAAAAAATCACGGACTTATTGAATATATATATATATATATATATATATATATATATATATATATATATATATATATATATATATATATATATATATATATATATATATATAATATATAAGAAACGGAGGGGTGTTTTATGGGCCACAGTTTGCACTCATTTGAAACTTTCTTTTTTATTCTCCATAAGAGATTTTGTGAAATTCGCTAATAACATTATTTATTTAGCGCAAATTGGATATTAAAATCATATGCTGCTATGTTTTTTAAAAGTAGTACTACCATTATTTATTTTGATGTTTATTCATGAGCGTAGAGGAGACTAATTTCCTCTTATTGTACCAGAAAAAATCACGTTTAAGAAAGAGTAGAATGATTAATAACTGTGGTGTCCATCCGCTCGAATCTCAACAGGATAATTTAATTAATTAAATGGTCCAGCAGTGAATGCAATGAATTTAACAGAGTGCCGACATGTTACAGACAATGATGCATCCGAGTTAAGGAAGTACACTGGTCGATTAGTGCCGTTAATTCACTCTGGGAAAATATATTTTAATAAAATAAACACCTAGCATCCCATTCTTTCCTTTTCTCGGCTATACAGAAAAATAGATAAACAGACAAATTGATTTATACCATTTTATTGTATGCATAACTGCTGCTTCGCTGAAGTTCTTGGCTTTGTCAAATACAGAATGAAAGTAAGATTTTAAAATTCCAAATTGTTTGTTTGTTTACCTGAAAAGACAGAAACGTGCCAATTGTTACAAAGGTTAATTCTAAACGGAGTAGATATTTGGAATTTTAAAATCTTACTTTCATTCTGCATTGGACAACGCCGAGAACTTAAGCGAAACTGCAGTAATACATACAATAAAAAAAATTCAGGACGCAGCAAGTACGTTATAGTAGTGAATTTTCATAAGAATTTTATACTAATATTATAAGGCATATTACTAAAATCAAAGGCCTTCGATATTTGAGTTCATAACTCAGCTATCCACAACTCAGCCGCTTCTCACCCAAATACTCATCTCCGTAGTGCCACCGACTACGATGAGCAACTTCCACATAAGCATAAGCGTCCAAAGCTTATACTTACCCGCTAACGCCCCCGCGGCAAAAACAGAATGGAAACATTCATACCCAAAAAGTCATTGTGTGAAATCTTTCCGACGGAGGTATGGACTAAGGTCCGGTACTCCCAGGGAGGGGGTTTTAGTGAGTACAGTCTCACAGTACCTCTATATTCCACGGCACCTACGGGGCCGTGAATAGGGTCTGCATGAGCATTTCCCCCTCCTGTATTAAAAAAAACTAAAATTAATACTTTAAACTTACACAGACCTTGAGGATCGATTTTAGAGGTCCTAGTACGCGCACGTTTGAAGAATTATTTCTAAAAAGTTACCATCGATAACTCCTTTTCTCAATTTTCTATGAAGCTCAAAGTTAAATTTTGCTATATCTATAGATACTTTTTTCCCTTAGGGCTCGTCCGCGTCTTTGCCGCCTCGATGGCACCGCTGCCTTTGGTTTACTGTGCATGCCTTTTGTCTTTTCTACTCTACCCATTCCAAAATCACTGTGCCTGGAACTAGTCTGCACAGCAATTGGTAGGGTGTAGTTTTATTATGCTTTGTCTCCGGTCTAGGCTGTCCGTAGATCAGTTGTCTTTTGCGGTCCAGAGCTTTACACTCGCACAATATGTACTGGGCTGGTTCCTCCCCATCGCCGCATAGTCTGCATGCCAGGTCCCCTTCGAACCGCCCCATTTTATGCAGGTGTCTCTTGACAGCCATGTGTCCCATCAAGAGTAATTTTTTCTTCCTGAGCTGTCTTCTGCTAAGATTTAGCAGCTCCACAGCTCTCTTTGAACTGGGTTCCTCAATTACTGACTTCCCATGTCGGATCCCTGGACAGTCTGCCCAGTACACCTTATGTTCGTTTCTGACCCTGGACTTAATGGATCCCCTGGCAGTGCTCTTCGTCACGCCCAGGACCGGTTATGGTCCCATAAATGGTTCTGTTGACCTTCTCTACGCGAGAATATCAGGTTCTTTATTGCCTTTGACCCCAGAGTGACCCGGCACCCAGATGGGAGTACCCTCATTCTGCCCAGCCAGGTCGCTCGTCTCGTCTCGGCATTCACTTACCAGCCTGGAATTTACCCGTGGGCTACTTAGGGCCTTAAGGGCTGCCTGGCTGTCTGTCGATATGATGATCCGCTTGTTGATGTAGCCCTCCTCTTGTTCTCTCGCACGCAATGCAAGATGGCATATATTTTGGGCTAAAAGACCGTTGCATGAGCTCCGAGGGAAATATTGTGACTTACCCTCGTTCCTTCCGAATAAACGCCTGCCCCCGTCCCACACTCCCCGCCGGATCCATCCGCGAACCAGAGCAGTGCGTCCCGTGGTAGGCCTCGCGGTCGGGAATATCCACTGTAAACTTATTGTCTCTGCAGATTCGCGGGCTCACGAAGTCAGACCCTATTTCAAGCATGGGCTACTTTGATTCTCCTCTGATTTTTGCAGTAACCCCTGCAGCCTGGGTTGATCATCAGTCTATCATTGCAGGCTAGTCTGTATAGTCCTAGCCTGGCCTCCCCCATGAAAACGAAATGTATGGGGACGGGCAGATCCAGCAATACCTCCATGGCGGCTGTTGAGGTTATGTATATATATATATATATATATATATATATATATATATATATATATATATATATATATATATATATATATATATATATATATATATATATATACTGGAAGTTTCTTTAAAAGAAACTTATTGTATTACAAATTTCATTAAAGTTACAAAAGCTTTCCAGAAGGAAACTCTATTCATATTTAGAAAGTAATGTAAATTATAAACGTAGCAGTTAACTTTCCTTATCAATCGCCTGAATTATTTCGTTTTAGTCAACCTAATCAATTTTTTAATAACAACAATAACAAAATATCTGCTGACAATTAAAATTTCACAAAGTTATTCAGGCGTTTTAAACAAAAATTGGATCTTGTTCAAAACGTATGAAATCTGTTCACTATTGCTTTTCCAAATGTCAAAATATAACAAAAAGAAATCATACATTCATCGAGCCGGAATCGATCACGCACCCTTCTGCGGTACCACTGAGCTATCTAAGGATGCGTTAACTAACGTTTTATTTACATGATACTTGGCACGGGCTTTACACCCGAGATATATTATATTGTTATTAAAAGTATACGTAACAAGTAATTACAGAATTAGTAGAATTGCCATTAAAACACATTCAATGACTGTTTTGATCTTATGTGACGTCTTATCTTTAAGGTTCAGGATAAAAAAGAAACTATTTTAAAAGCTTTTTTACAGAGACTTCACTTGATTTTGTTTACATTTACACTATATTATGCTACACTTTCAGTCTACAACTGTATTTGGGGCCGTTCATCAAGCTACAAATATAGTGTATTTTAAAAATTTGTTGAATCCCGCACTTAAATAACAATTGGGTACTTGGCAAATTTTTTATTTAATGTCGTCTGTCATTTGCGAAATTTGTGGCCGAGATCTCACGATTCTTGGTTCGAGTAGTATGTTTTATGCCTGTTATTTATTTTGTTTCGTTACCGTTGATGTATGGTTTATACCTGTTGTATGAATCAATCTACTCGTGACAGTTAACTACTCTGTCTGTCAGGCATTGGACTTTAACCACTAAGTCGTTTCAACGCATGTCTTTCACATTTTATTTTTAATTGGGAAAAAACTCTAAATATTGTTAAAATATGTTTGTATTTTTTGGGGGAAAATGTCCGTTATAGCTGATATACGAACTAGTCTGCGATCTTAATGAAATGAAGATATGTGCCAAGTTTTGTTCAAATAATTTTTTTTCTGAAAGTCTTCTCTTCCAGTGAATTTTCTTAATGAAAATTCGCTAATAATGCTGCAGATTGAATCATAACCTACACATAGCTGTGGTAATTTAATCTCCCCAGAAAGACATTCTGATGGAATCAATTTAGGGCCCATGACTTGACCACAAAGAAAGTATTTATTATCCGGTACCCATAAACTTTTGAAACGTTATATTACTCAAGTTTAATTGAAAAAATATAAATTTTCTCTAAATCGCACCTTATTAACCCCCTACCCCATGAAGCTATCTTACCCAAAAACAATTCGAAGCGTTCCTTTGTCGAGTGCTAACTGGATACCAAATTTGACAATGATATCTCAATTCGTTCGAAAGTTATTGCGCCTATTAAGAGACACACGTACATGCCGAGAGACCGACAGACCGACCTACCGACGGACCGACAGACCAAAAAAAAAATTGATCCAGAATCATGTTTTCTATGTTTTGAAACTTATTACGCCGTTTTAGCAAAGAAAAATTTCAAAATTGCTTTTTACAATATTCCACCGTCACACATTCAACCCCTAATTTAATTTCAGCATAGAATACCAGATGTATGATGAAATTAAAAGTTTCTTAATAAATAAACCCTAAGACGTTATTGTAGTCGAGTTTTAACGAAAAAATGTAAATCTTGATTTTTCTAAAAGTTTATTTTCGATATCTAGGAAATCGAGATGATGAGTTCTTAAAACACTAAGTGAGTGGTGAACGTGTCGCCACCTAGTTCGGAACCAAGACAACATAGTACTTGGTTCCGAACTAGGTGGCGACACGTTCACCACTCACTTAGTGTTTTAAGACTGGCTATACGATAGCCGTGTTATTTTTGGTGCATTTTTGCTACAATTAGTATGCCGTACTGAAGAGCTCTAATGAGAGCGAAACCGGTCTACGGTTCTAATTGTTGCGAGAATGCATCTAGTCTTACATACTTTGTCCCTATATTGGGGTAGAAATGGGCCAGGGCTAACAATTTTTGAAATTGTTAGTTAGTTGTATACCGTCTCTATTTTTAATACTCTGTGTTATTTGGAGCGGGCGTGACAACATAGTACTTGGTTCCGAACTAGGTGGCGACACGTTCACCACTCACTTAGTGTTTTAAGACTGGCTATACGATAGCCGTGTTATTTTTGGTGCATTTTTGCTACAATTAGTATGCCGTACTGAAGAGCTCTAATGAGAGCGAAACCGGTCTACGGTTCTAATTGTTGCGAGAATGCATCTAGTCTTACATACTTTGTCCCTATATTGGGGTAGAAATGGGCCAGGGCTAACAATTTTTGAAATTGTTAGTTAGTTGTATACCGTCTCTATTTTTAATACTCTGTGTTATTTGGAGCGGGCGTGACAACATAGTACTTGGTTCCGAACTAGGTGGCGACACGTTCACCACTCACTTAGTGTTTTAAGACTGGCTATACGATAGCCGTGTTATTTTTGGTGCATTTTTGCTACAATTAGTATGCCGTACTGAAGAGCTCTAATGAGAGCGAAACCGGTCTACGGTTCTAATTGTTGCGAGAATGCATCTAGTCTTACATACTTTGTCCCTATATTGGGGTAGAAATGGGCCAGGGCTAACAATTTTTGAAATTGTTAGTTAGTTGTATACCGTCTCTATTTTTAATACTCTGTGTTATTTGGAGCGGGCGTGACAACATAGTACTTGGTTCCGAACTAGGTGGCGACACGTTCACCACTCACTTAGTGTTTTAAGACTGGCTATACGATAGCCGTGTTATTTTTGGTGCATTTTTGCTACAATTAGTATGCCGTACTGAAGAGCTCTAATGAGAGCGAAACCGGTCTACGGTTCTAATTGTTGCGAGAATGCGTCTAGTCTTACATGATGAGTTCTTATAAGTGTCGTCACGGAAGGTCAAAAGGGTTTAAAGAGGAATTAATTTTCAATTAGACAGACATGTTAATGTAACAAAATATTGAATTTATTCACATGAATTGAATTTGAAATGGTGAACAAAATAAAATTAAATGGTTGATAACTCTCAAAATGAACATTAATTGTACACAAATAGAAATCAAATAGATAGCAAGAGCTTCAATAACAAGAAATTATCAATTAACATGCATATGACAGAATAATGAGATAAATGTGGTTGTATCTTGCTAAAGAATTATAAGCACTTAAATATTGAGGTATACTAAAAATCAGATACTGTGTGTCTGCAGCTCAAAAGTAAACAAATTATTATGTAAATTATTTGACATTTGTCAATTAACTTGGTCAATTTTATATTTAGATCCTGGCCAGTTCTTAGAGTGAGGCTCAATTTAAATATATATATATATATATATATATATATATATATATATATATATATATATATATATATATATATATATATATATATATATATATATATATAAATATTTACGTGAAAACTCTATAGTAGTATTATTGAAAAACAGGTGACATAAAAGACAATGTACAGGTTAGATATTTTTACAGACAAAATTTACTAACTACAATTTCAAAAACTAAATGATTAAATTTACAAAAACTGAGATAATTTCCAGAGATTAAACAGGAAATCTATAATTATTTTAACAGCACCTCCTTGGCATGTTTAAACTCAAAACTTGATTAAGTGAGTTTGAAAGTTCAGATTATAGAACATTCAGATATCAAATGACTGCATGAAATATTGGTTGGTTCAGAGAACAATTCTATGTGGACTCACCAAACTTTCCTGGCTTGAATTACCTGTTACTCTATTGGGGATGCCCTCCAAGTTGGATCTACTAAGAATGCCTGACACAAGTTTCAGTGACCTCGATATGAGAGAAGAAGCTGGGAAAATCAGTGATGCTTCCCATTGGTGGTCAATGCAGGTGGATTTGTTGTTTCACGTGTACAAGACCATTTGACACCTAGGTCGATATTCTGAATTCGCTTGTTGGAAACTTCGCGAATCGCAATTTAAACGTAAATTAAAGCAGCAAGGCAACAGGTTAAAACAAAGAACCACAACTTAAGTTCCGCTTTTATGCTAACTACGATGTTTATTTAAGCTCGAAAATCACTAAAACATTTCAAATAACCACTGAGTGTTGTTAGAAGGCAGTATAGGTAATAGGAAGACTATTAAAAACTCAGTTTACAAGACAGTTCGAGAGACACCTAAAGTCAACGTGTTTATGCCACAGGCATCAGTGCCATACTCCCAGGGGTAGAAAGCGTTCGGCTGCTCCTGACCCCTACGAAATTTTCAGAGTCATCAGCGTTAGTGGCTATGTGCGAGCTCTTTCTCGCCTTCATGCTTCGAATGGGATAAAACGTGACCTCCACTTCTTGGCGAAGTCACCGACGTCTTCTATACACACCTCCACAATAATGGACTCGTCCGTTCATTTTCTAACCGATTTTCTATATTTCATTATGATAACGTCAGCTTTTACCTAGAATTTCAGGACAATAGAGATGTTTATTTTCCCCAACAAAATGCAACGTTTTTCAATATTTAGATTTCGACGTATATTATAGGGAGTTCAGTACGCTTCTTACGATACAGAATTTTTTAGAGAATTTTCATCAGCATTATTTTGAAACCAAAACTTGAAATATTTAATATAGATAGGGTCTCTGGCATTGTTTATTGCTTGGAGGTTTTCTAGGTGTTTTTAAACCAGTAATGATTCTACGTAAAAACTGAATCGTTACAATGTTTTGATAACTTTTACGACGTTTAAGCGAAAAAAATATTTTTTTGATATTTTTTCGCCGATGCGATACTTCCACACGTTCTGATGATGTAGAAGTAAGGGTGTAAATCAATTTGTCTGCTTATTTAAGTTGACATTATATTTACATCAAGTATCGACCTCCACAATATCAAATATACAGAAATTGCTTTGTACAATTTTGGGATATTAACGAGGCTCAAGAGTACTTTTAAGGTAATCATCAGTAGTTTAATTTTGAGCCACCAAATAGATCATTTCGTCAGCTTATAGATAGATAGATAAATTAATTAGACCACTTTTTACATAATAAAAATACAACAATTTTGGCAAGTCTAAATAATTCACTTATAAAACTCAAGTTTTAAAAAGCACAGAGCAAAATATACACACACATAAATTAGTTAAAAATACCTATGCAATAAATTTTGCAAATTACAAATTATTACATGTGAACATACAGAATAAGATACATTAAAAAAAAATACAAAAGTTTGGACGCAGCAAGTGCGTTGTGGTAATGTTTTTAACAATAAATATGTCTTTTTTTAATGAAAGCAGGCATCAAATTTGGTTACCAGTATCCCTATATAGATGAAAACATGCACCATATTTCGTCAAATAAGCTTTTCGACAAAACGCCCAAAAAAGTTTTTTGCATGAAAATTAACAAAGAATGTTTTCACGAAAATCCGAAAACATTTTTTTGAATAACTTATTAAACATTTATTATTATTCCCTTCACTTCTGAAATACAGAATACAGGCTGTGTAATTTGAAAAAATTGAGTTAGGACAGTCTATTTTTTTTTAAGTTACCCACTATTTGAGAGTGCCCTGTATACGGCATTTCGATTTTTTCTCGAAATCATATAAAAGAAAACATCTCCGAATGCGTCAGTTCCATGAGACTTTTCTATTGCTAAAAACGCCATATCACAATTTTCGATATGTAACAAAAATGTGAAAAGTTGCAAAACAATTGAAATAACTCGAAAATAAGCATGCATTACAATTCGATGGAAACTGCAAGAATATAAGGGGTGTTCGATCTAAGAAGAGAAAATTTGGATCGCCAACGACCTATGGGCCACCTGTGATTGTCGAAATAATGTTTATAAGATGCCGCTCAAGATACCCTATAATTAACATAGATAATTGTTTCTCCAATATAAGGCTGGATGTAATCTTACCATAGTTGGAAACTCAGACCGGTGTGGCTCTAATTAGAGCTCGTCAGTGCGCTACGCTAATTACAGCGAGAACACACCTATAAAGTAATACGGCTATGGTAGCCAGCCTCCTAGAATATTGTGAGATATACGACAGGATCGCCATCGTGTTTCGCGTACCTTGTACAGTTATTTACCATAAAAATGCGTCACACTGTATATATGTAAACAGATAAAAACTGAAAATAACCCCGGATATGAGTCCTACAGACCTAGTTCACGCTCATTTGAAAAAATGTTTTTAAATTTCAGAAGTCGCGGTCTCCTCATTAGCGATTGTCTCCTACGAAAATTTGTTAAAAATTACAGACAATTAAACCATAAACTCTATAACTAAAACTACTGCTACCGCATCAGAGAAAGGGTCTATTTGAAATGAGTTTTCTAGAAACATTTGAGTAAAATGAACGACAATGACGGTGGAAGCTGAAACTTAAAGACCTGTAACACACTTCTTGCGACGTTTTCTCTACATAGCCCGTATTCACTTTAGGTTCTTTGCCTAAAAGATGCCAATTTTCACGTTTCAAATGACGACTTTGACGTTTTAAGAGGAAAAGTTATCAAATTTTCAAAGTAATTTTTCTGGCATTTCTTAACCTGTTTGTGTCAAAAAACTGGCAACCCAATTTTTTAAAATTTAAATGTCTAAAACTGTTTTGTCTTTCAATCTGTATCTCTAAGTTTTGGAACGTAGTTTACTTTTTATGACATTACCTCGTGTGCCAAAGCTGGTTTCCCTAACTTTGTTATGTCCGGAAATATAAAGGGTTCCCGAGAAGAAAACAACATTTTTCGGGAAAAACCAGAGCGATTTTTCTGGTAAATGAACTTATGGAAGCCACTTGCAAGAGAAAGGTAATCACCAAATTTGATTTAAATCGGCCCATCAATATTTGAGTGATCGGTGTGATACATACATACATACACACATATATATATACATACATATATATATATATATATATATATATATATATATATATATATATATATATATTATTTATTTATTTATTTATTTATATGCGTGTGTGTGTTGTGCGTGAAGTGTCAAAAAGCGGTGAGATGTTTCACTCTCTTTGTGTGCTCCCTTACTGGCTGCTTCTCATATTTTGTTTAGGTTTTGGCTGATGAAGTACCAAATAAGGTGTAAAATATAGAGCATGTTTTAGCAAAGAACTTGTATTTTTTAATGCCCATAGAATTTGGAGGTCGATAGCCCTTGTTGAGGCTTTAAATTTGGGAAACTAACAATAACGACCATTATTCCCTACCAGTTCTCTCTCTCTCTCTACACACACTCATACACACACACAAATATATATATATATATATATATATATATATAATATATATATATATATATATATATATATATATATACGGGGTGTCCCAATAGTGTGTAATTTCTCTATATATCCCTTACCCTTAGAGCTAGCCGAAAAAACTTTAAACAAAATTTCCTTGTGACTATCTAAGCTATATCGGGAAAATATATTCAGCTTTATGGAACTTCCAGTTGCACCGGAAGTAGCTATCAACTTCGTTATTTTAAACAGAATGCTATACTTTTTATTACATTTTTGGATAGAGATTAAAAAATTAGTGTGACTTTGTGTAGCATTTTTTATAGCTATCTTTGATATTTTTGAAAATATTATGACTTTCTTTTTTTTTAGCTCCGATTTATGTGTTATTTGAAACGTCTGCCGTGAGCTGAGTTTTGAGTTGTGCTACCTTAAATTCTAAATATTGTTGCGTTTTCTCCGGGTTCTGGATAAGTGAGACTTTTAATTTTAACAAAACAACTTTATTTACTCTCTAAATATGGATACAATAAAATTTCTAGAATGTCTCTCTCACAAAACACTTCATTTACTGGCCTTACAATTACTACTCTCAACAAAAGTCACTAATCTGGTACTACAGTCACTACTCTCTTAACACTTTACACTGCTTCAAGTCACTACCACATTCTCTTACTGAACTGAACTAACTCGGGCTGGCTTGCTTTCGCTTTTATATACTCGCCGTACCTTCCCCTCCTTTCTAGAGCGTTCCATTCCAGAACGTTCCAGGACCTTCTTTTACTAGAAGGTTCTGTGAATACAGATCGGTCCCGTGTGTATACAGAGGGATGTATATACAGGATGATCCAAATGTGGTCACCACTCCTATGTTACACAAGAGGTGTTTCTCGAACTATAAGATCTCTCTGCGTATACAGGGTGTAAGGGTTCTCTGCGTATACAGGGTGTATATACAGGGTGTTCGGAATGTGCAGACCTCAGTTATCCGTTCCGACGGGGTACAAGTTGGTAACTTCGTTATTTCTGGTCCTAGAGGGTTGAGACTTCGCCTGAGGGGGGTCACCCCAGGCACCCCCAGGGGGTGGGGAGGCGGTGTTGCCAGATTGTGCAAAAATTCCCAGATGTTGGGGAAATTCTGGAGATGTGGCAACACCGCACCTACGTCTATTGAAGTGCTTTGTAACACTACCCCCCTCCTTAAGACTGTTCGTCCCGAACAGTATTTACCGGCCGCCAACTTGGGGGTTCGTTGCCCCGATAGGGACTCAACCTTTCTATGTGAACAACTTTGGGTTTAGTTCTTGGAGACAGCTGGATTCTGTAGACTAGGTCGTTAATTTTCTTAGTCACCAAGTATGGCCCTTCCCATGGTTTCTGAAGTTTGGGACTGAGGCCCTTTCTCCTTGTTGGTTGGTACAGCCACACTGCATCACCTTCCTTGAATGTATGGGGTGTTGCTCTGCGATCCAAGCGCATCTTCATCCGGTCACTGCTTAAGAGGAGCCTATCTCTGACACATCTGTGTATAGTGCGCAGTTTTCCTTCTAGGTCGGCGACATACTCAGGTAACGTAGCTAGGTCCGCTATGTCCTCGTTCGGTGGTGGTCTCGTCATGTCGATTGGTAACCGCATCTCTCTGCCGGTCAACATCATGGATGGAGTGTAGCCGGTAGATTCATGCTGAGAGCTTCTGTAAGCTAGGAGGAACAGAGGTATCAGCTTGTCCCAGGTTCTCTGATTCTCGTCGACAAACATAGCAAGATACTGATTGATGGTCCTGTTATGCCGTTCTACCATGCCGTCTGATTGAGGGTGGAGTGGCGTTGTTCTCGTTTTCTTTATGCCTAGCAAGTCCATTAGGCTCTTCCAGACCTCTGATTCAAAATTCCGGCCCTGGTCGGTGTGAATCTCCAAGGGTACGCCATGCCGTGATATGACATTTTCCATCAGGGCTTCTGCCACGGTCGTTGCCTCTTGGTTGGGGATCGGCGCAACTTCAGGCCATTTCGAGAAGTAGTCCATCGCCACCATTATGTATCTGTTCCCAGACTCTGTGATGGGAAAAGGTCCTGCGATGTCTACGGCAACTCTCTCCCACGGTGTACCTGAGATGTACTGCATCATTTTTCCTCTGGATCGGGTCTTTGGTCCTTTCTTTGAAGCACATTGGTCACACCTTTTGCACCATTCTTCCACGCTTCTTCGGCAGTTTATCCAATAGAAGCGGTCTCTCACTCTGGCAAGAGTCCTGTTGACCCCAAAGTGGCCTCCACTTCTACTATTGTGTAACTCTTGAAGAACACTGCTTATGCACTCACTTGGCACAACGGTCTGGTATATACAGTCTCTACCATCGGCAGTTTCCCATTTTCGAGTGATCATGTCATTCTTTAGACACAATGAGTCCCATTGTAGCCAGTAGCCTTTAACCTCCGCCCCAAACCGGGACACATCGTGCCACTCAGGTCTTTTCCCCTTTTGTAGCCATTCTCTAATATTTTTCAAGTCTGGATCTGTCTTCTGTGCGTCTCTGATGTATTCAAGATTTACGTCTAGATCGGTGTTATTCTCCTGTCCTGCCACCAGTTGTTTGATCTGATGAGTTACTTTGTCGATCTCTTTGTTCTCTTGTCGCTCGCAAAATTTACATTCATGCACTGAACATGGTCTTCTTGACAGGCTGTCTGCATTGGCGTGACTTCTTCCTCTTCGATGTTCAATCCGGAAGTCGTAGCTCTGCAGTTTCTCTATCCATCGTGCTATCTGTCCTTCGGGATTTCTAAAGTTCAGAAGCCATTGCAGAGCAGAGTGATCTGACCTCACGCGGAATGTTCTTCCGTACAGGAAGCTGTGGAAATGTTCGATGGATCTTACAACTGCCAGCAGTTCTTTCCGGGTTACACAGTAATTTCTTTCTGCTTTTCCGAACGTTTTGCTGAAGTAGCCTATCACAACTTCTTCTCCGGCTTGGAGCTGTGAGAGTACTGCCCCAATGCCATACTGGGAAGCATCGGTGTCCAGTATAAACAGTCCTTCGTCCTGAGGATAAGCCAGCACAGGAGCAGTGAGAAGACGATGTTTGAGCTCTCTAAAAGACTCTTGGCAATCTGGTGACCAGATGAACTCGGCCTTATTTTCAGTCAGGCTATGCAGAGGTTTCGCAATGCTGCTGAAGTACTTTACAAAGCGTCGGTAGTAGCTGCAAAGTCCCAGAAAACTTCTGACCTCATGTTTGTTCTTCGGCACAGGCCAGTCTCTTACTGCCTTTATTTTCTCTGGATCAGTTTCTATCCCTTTCTCAGAAACGACATGTCCGAGGAAACTCACTTTCTTCTGGAAGAGGACGCATTTCTTGGGATTGAGTTGCAGATTGGCACCTCTCAGCCTGGAGAAAACCTGCTTCAGATTCGACAGGTGTTCATCGAAAGTCCTTCCAATCACCATGACATCGTCGAGATACACCAGGCATGTTTCCCATGTAAGTCCTCTCAGCACTAACTCCATTAGTCGCTCGAAGGTGGCAGGAGCATTACATAAGCCGAATGGCATGACCTTGAATTGGTACAACCCATTCCCGGTTGAAAAAGCAGTCTTCTCCTTATCGTCTTTATGGAGTTCTACTTGCCAGTAGCCACTTTTCAGGTCTAATGTAGAGAACCACTTTGATCCGGCCAAAGTGTTCAAAGTGTCGTCGATCCGGGGCAGGGGATAACTGTCTTTCTTGGTGACATCATTCAGCTTCCTATAGTCCACGCAAAATCTCATAGTGCCGTCTTTCTTGGTGACCAAAACTACTGGGGACGACCAAGGACTATTAGACTCCTCAATCACACCATCTTCCAGCATTTCGTTAACCATCGCCTTGATTTCTGATTGCTTGGCAAAAGGCAGTCTTCTCGGCGGCTGTCTAATTGGTCTTGCGTCGCCAGTATTAATTCTGTGTTGCACTAGACTCGTACGACCTGTGATTTTATCTTGAGCGAAAATATCGGCCTCCTCCAATACGAACTTCAGGGCCATTTCCATCTCCATGTCGTTCAATTGGCCCCAAGAATTCTTGAACCGCTCTACCATTTCTACTGGCAGTCTTCTGTCTAATGCCGTGGGTGTCACCCTTCTTGACAACGTCACTCGGTCAATGGGCTCGCAAGTGGCGATAACCTCACCTTTCTTCAATGTGACCCTGTTAGTTTGCACGTTAGCCACTCTTATGGGTATTGTCCTCTTCGGGTCTACTAAGCATCGTGCGACGAGGGCACCATCAGGTCTATCTTTTAGGGGCTCCGCTATGAGAGCAGACATACCATCAAGTTTCTTCTCTAGTCTGGCTCTGACAATCTTCTCACTGTTACCAGGAATCCGTGTATCCTCGTCGACAATAAGTCTCACCCTGGGATTAGCTTCGCCTGCTGTTGGAGATAAATACAACTCTTCGTTACCGATTTTCAAGATCTTATTCTGGAAGTCTACTGACAGGACATCGAAATCTTCCATTAAATCCAGGCCCAGAATAAATTCGTCGACGATTTCTGCGACGACAGCCCTTACCTGTAGCTCAGTACTGCCCAGCCTAATGAAAACAGTGGCCTCTCCATGCACAGGTATCCTATCTCCTTTTGCCGTCTCCAACACAGACTGTTTGTTGGTCGTGAGTGCCGACCTGTTTGGCAACATGTCTGGACGTACAACGGATCTAGTAGCACCAGTATCGATGGTGAAACTGCATTGTCTTCCGTCTATGCTGCCAGGTATAACGAGGCTCTCGCGGTAGCGTCGGATAGTGGAGACCCTGACCTTGGGGCCTTGGGTCTCGCATGCCACGTGTCGCCCACCTACACTGGCGTCAGGTCGTTTTCCCTGATGGCGCTCCCTGTTGGTATATTCTTGTCTTCCGTGAGCCACCTGTTGGGTTTGTGAGCACTGTCTACTAATGTGTCCTTTCCTACCACACTTGTAGCATTTTATGTCTGACCAATCTGCTTTCGTTTTACGTGCTCCGACCGTTGCAGTGAGCTTGTTTATGGCTTCCTTTATAAACTTTATTTCCTGCCTTAGTTCCCCAGACGTGTCTGAAAGGTCCTCTTTCTCCTTCACTTCGCGCAGCCTGTTGCGGCGAAGTTGAGATGCATTCTTCGCTGCTTCAAATTCCAAGCCGTAAATGACGCAGTCTGTAAGTGTTTTGAATCTTCCGAGCCTTAAAGCTTGTTGCATTTCATTGTCAAGTACCCCATCTATGAAGGTCTGGACGGTGATCTGGTTGACAAATTCATCTGGGGCTTGGGGATATGCCAGTCGCACAAGTTTCTCCACTTCGGCACTGAATTCTTGCAGAGTCTCATTTGGCTTCTGGACCCTTGTCTTTAGTTGTGTCTGGTAGACTTGGCTCATGTACTTGTTACCATATCTCAAATCTAGGGCCTGTATCACTGTTAAGTAGTTTTGCTGTTTCGACTCCGGGATGTTCTGGAGGATTTCTAGGGCTTTACCTCGAAGCGATAGAATTAGAGCAGTTGCTGCCTGTTGTTCGCTCCACCCATTGCTGAGAGCTGCCGCCTCAAACTGCCTCCTGTACATGGGCCACGATGTTTCTCCGTCAAAAGTCGGCGGCTTCAAGGTTCCATGAGGCTGCTGCGCGGCTGGTACATCCAGCTCCGGCCGATTTTGAACTGGGGCCATTCCAGTAACTCCTCTTGGTTCCGTTCTATCAGTCTGGACAATCAACTGTTCGGTCAGTTCTTTATGTGTGCATTCTGTTCCTTTCATGATCATCTTCATTTGTTCTTTCAACCCTTCCACTTCTTCCCATCGTTTATTCAAATCCTCTGTTACATTTTCTACTTTCTTGTCCACATTTTCTACTTTCTTGTCCACATTTTCTATTTGTTCGTTGATCTGTTCAATTTCTTCTTTTACATCGACTCTTATATTGTGGAACATACTTCGGAGCTCTTCTTTATCTTCTTGTCGCCTCTGTTCCTCATCTTGCCGTCTTCTCTCGTCTTCTTCGCGCCGTCTTCTTTCATCTTCTTGTCGCCGTTGTTCGTCTTCTTCGCGTTGCCTCTTGAGGTCTTCTTTATCTTCTTGCCGCCGTCGTTCGTCTTCTTCGCGCCGTCTTCTTTCTTCTTCTTGTCGCCGTTGTTCGTCTTCTTCGCGTTGTCTTTTCAGTAAGTCCATCAACTCTTTGATTTCAGCCATCTCGTCGTAGTCAGTCGATCTGGTGTTTACCATTTACAGCTAGCTTAATTGTTCACTTCTTCACTCACTTATCCCACTTCTGACACCAAATTGTTGCGTTTTCTCCGGGTTCTGGATAAGTGAGACTTTTAATTTTAACAAAACAACTTTATTTACTCTCTAAATATGGATACAATAAAATTTCTAGAATGTCTCTCTCACAAAACACTTCATTTACTGGCCTTACAATTACTACTCTCAACAAAAGTCACTAATCTGGTACTACAGTCACTACTCTCTTAACACTTTACACTGCTTCAAGTCACTACCACATTCTCTTACTGAACTGAACTAACTCGGGCTGGCTTGCTTTCGCTTTTATATACTCGCCGTACCTTCCCCTCCTTTCTAGAGCGTTCCATTCCAGAACGTTCCAGGACCTTCTTTTACTAGAAGGTTCTGTGAATACAGATCGGTCCCGTGTGTATACAGGGGGATGTATATACAGGATGATCCAAATGTGGTCACCACTCCTATGTTACACAAGAGGTGTTTCTCGAACTATAAGATCTCTCTGCGTATACAGGGTGTAAGGGTTCTCTGCGTATACAGGGTGTATATACAGGGTGTTCGGGATGTGCAGACCTCAGTTATCCGTTCCGACTGGGTACAAGTTGGTAACTTCGTTATTTCTGGTCCTAGAGGGTTGAGACTTCGCCTGAGGGGGGTCACCCCAGGCACCCCCAGGGGGTGGGGAGGCGGTGTTGCCAGATTGTGCAAAAATTCCCAGATGTTGGGGAAATTCTGGAGATGTGGCAACACCGCACCTACGTCTATTGAAGTGCTTTGTAACAATATCAATAGACGACATTTAATACTTTAAAATGTTTAAAGAATATTTAATCATCATTGTACAGGGTGTATTATTTTGGGGTTACAGCATATCTAACTTTAAAGTAGCATAACTTGTGTTTTTCAAATAGAACACCCTGTTTTTTATGGATTAATCAGGTAGATCATTAAATTCTGCATCGACGTATTATAGGTTGTTTTATAGATATAGTTGATAGTTTTTGAGTTATAGTGATTTATTTTAGTTTCGCTTGTAAAAATAATGGTACTGTCAGATACAGTAGACGCAGAGAATGAAACAACTAATATTTATTGTCAGATGACAGATAAATGTCACCTAACCAAAACTATAACTATTTTCAGTTCTCAGGTATTTGACCCAAGTTTTATGTGCTAACTTTTCTGTTATTTAATTTTAAATGAATTATAATATTGAAGAATTAGTTGATATGACACTTATTATAGGCGAGTGTCAGCGAAATTTTTTTTAGCATCTCGTGTATACTCACAAACATATCCGAATCGAAGACATCCTCAGGAAAAATGTTTCGTCAAATGGTTGGACCGTTTTTTGCGAACTGCTAACGCCAATTATGAAATGACCACACGCAAAAGGAGAGTAAGCGGCAATGAAGAAAACGAATTTTCTATTGTTGCATCGGCATAAGATAATCCGCACACAAACGTGAGGAAAGTTGCCGACGAAATAGGAATATCAAAATCTTTAGTGAACAGAACATTGAGAAAATACAAGTTTCATCCATATAAAATGAAGCTGCAGCAGGCATTGACGAATGCACATTTTCGAATTCGCCTCAGTTTTTGTGAGTGGGTAGTAGCTAAGTACAATGAAAGTGAGAATTTTTTTAATTACGTGATGTTCAGTGATGAATCTTCATTTTCAAGTTGTGGTAGGGTTAACGGACACAACTTTGATTATTACGCTTCAGAAAATCCAAACTTTTGCAGATCAGTTGACAACCAGCACCGTTTTACGATAAATGTTTGGGCTGGAATAATTGGGACTAATCTTATTGGGCCATATTTCTTTGATGGGCACCTCAACAGGAAGGGATATCTGCGTATATTAGAAAAAAATGTAGAGGCTTTTTTGGAAGATTTGCCTCTAGATAACAATCGACGTATGTGGTTTATGCAGGACGGGGCACCAGCACATTATGACATAAATGCACCGATTTTTAAATCATCAGTACCCTAATAAATTGATAGGGCGAGGTGGTCCCGTGTCGTGGCCTGCAAGATCTCCTGACCTCACATGTCTAGATTTTTTCCTGTGGGGCTATATCAAGGAAATTGTGTATCAAACACCGTCCAACACGCCACAGGAACTAAGAAATAAAATTGCAGTCGCGCGCAGGGCAATAACTTCGCAAATGTTGAGCAATGTTTAAGAAGAATTCTTAAGGAGGGTTAGATTGTGTATTCGGGTCAATGGGCAAAATTTCGAATAATTCTAATGTATCGCTTTTTTTACATTATTTTTTTCTGTTAATGACCGTGGATTATTATTATTATTATTATTATTATAGTTATGTTATTATAGTTTACTTCACTTTCTGGTTCTGATAATTATCAACTACCTTTATTAAACTGTGTTTCACTTTTTGTATGGTAAAAATATGAATTATATAACAATCATTGCATGTAGTTGCATTCGATAAGTTTTTTTTGTCGACACATTATCTAGTTACGAGGATATGAACAAGTGAGTTGCATCGTGACTATCTCATTTTATTTGGTAATTCTATTAAAATTATTGTTAAAACAAACATTTATTAGACGGAAGTAAGCTCAAACAATAGAGATATAAAAACTGCTGACTTCCTTGTCAGGGAGACGTTTAGGTGTCATCTGACATTGTTCACATGCTCTGTGCCTCATACATTGACAATCTGACAGTACCATTATGTGCCTCATACAGTGACAATCTGACAGTAGTTTTACAAGCGAAACTAAAATAAACCACTATAACTCAAAAACTATCATTTATAGCTATAGAAAGACCTATATTACGTCGATGCAGAATTTAATGGTCTACCTGATTAATCCATAAAAAACAGGGTGTTTTATTTGAAAAACACAAGTTATGCTGCTTTAAAGTTAGACATGCTGTAACCCCAAAATAATACACCCTGTACAATGATGATAAATTATTCTTTAACCATTTTAAAGTATTAGTTGTCGTCTATTGATATTCAAAATTTAAGGTAGCAAAACTCAAAACTAAGCTCACAGCAGACGTTTCAAATAACACATTGATCGGAGCTAAACAAAAATAAAGTCGTAATATTTTCAAAAATATCGAAGATCGCTATAGAGAATGCTACACAAATTCACACTTATTTTTTAATCTCTATCTAAAAAATGTAATAAAAAGTATAGCATTCTATTTAAAATAACGAAGTTGATAGCTACTTCCGGTGCAACCGGAAGTTCCATCAAGCTATATATATTTTCTAGGCATAGCTTAGATAATTACAATAAAATTTTGTTAAAAGTTTTTTTGGCTAGCTCTAAGGGTAAGGGATATATAGAGGAATTACACACTATTTGGACACCCTGTATATATATATATATATATATATATATATATATATATATATATATATAATGAAATTGACACCGGATGTGTGTTCTAGGGGGTCTAGTTGGCGCTAATTTGGAGAAATTTTTTCAAATTCGAAAGTCGGGATATCCCCATTAGTGAATTTTTAAATAAAATTCACCAAAAATGACAAATACAAAATTACTTTGTATAAAATAGTTTATAAATCTTACCCCACATAAAGTTGGACGTGTGAGTTAAAAAAAAAAGAACTTGATACAAAAAATAAGAATGAGAATGAGCAATTAACGAGGACTGCATTTTTACATTTTTGCCCCGCCTCCAATATATGCAAGATCCGGGGCTGTTGAAATTCACCCACGTTGGCGTACCTGAAGGAAAATGTTTTCAAGTTCTCACTACCTATAGGCATAGCCTGAATAAATTGACTTTTAATTTGGATGATGTTTTATGTGCTGTTGTTATTTTAACACGTACGCGAACAAATGCAAATAATTCATTTGTAAACCCCTTACCATGTTACTGCAACATTTTCATGTTACCATTAAAAATTGATTTCGCAGGGTGCTGGTAGGGGTAGAGGTACAATAGTAACCCACGTGGCGGCACGTGTCAGGTGGGGTAAAGCCGTGGGAACGCTAGAAGTGTAGTCCGGAAAGGCATTATCTGGCCGCTATGGCCATCGCCCACAGTCATTGCACCGTATCCGGAACAGTTTCCCAGGGACAGCGTGCATTAACAAGCGCTAATCGAATGTGTACCAGGTCTCACAAAAAGTTACTAAGCTGGTAATGTAGTAGAGGAAGTCTTGATTGAAAAGAGTTAAGTGTTTATATATATATATATATATATATATATATATATATATATATATATATATATATATATATATATATATATATATATATATATATATTTGTGTGTGTGGAAGGCAAGATATATTTGTTAATAAAGTTAGTAAAAAAAGGGATTTTAGTGATTTCTTTTTAAAGAAAATTAACTAAAACAGGCACTTGTGAAGGCACGGGAAAAGTACGACTGTATTAAATATGGAACGGTTTCACTAAGTTAGGGCAAGAACATACAAGCAGATATGCTATTCTAATTGCATTAAGTCTTAAAACTTTCATCTCCTCTTTTTCAGATTATTTTTTATACAAAAACTCGCCAAAAAAATTCATCGGAATAACAGCAATCTGATTAGATAACGGTAAAGTGAAATGGGATTCAAAAAAAATTGATAAAAAGTAAAGTCACTAACTAGGATTAGAACTCGTCATGTAAGAGTCGACTATCCGATGTACACGGCTCACCCAACTGGGCAACGCTGGACATATATGTACTAGCAGCTAGCAGGTGTATCTCGTAATACATGTTAAGCGTATAACATTACTATTTACACAAAACAATTTTGATTTACAATGAATTTTTTGGTCATAGTTTAACGAAATAAAGGAAAATAACGACTTAGACACATATTAAGGAGCTTGTTAGTCATTTCTTGTCGTATTTTTCACTCATATTCGTACTTCTACCATAATTCTCAATTTTGACCAATTAACTTTCTTGAATATGATTTATTTATTTAAAAATTAATTTACCTCTCAAGTTTTTTGTCTTTTAACATAGAGATCTTAATATTGGTGCATAGAATACTCCTTATGACGGAAACCAGCATACCTAATTTAGTTGCCCTTACTTTGTTATTTCCGGAGATATAATTTTTTTTCGAAAGAAAACACAAAATTTTCCGGAAATACCTGGGCGGATTTTCCTGACTAACAAACTTATCCAATCCACTTGCAAAAGGAAGGTATGTACCAAATTTGATCAAAATCGGCCCATTACTTTTCGAGTTATCGGTGTGATATATATATATATATATATATATATATATATATATATATATATATATATATATATATATATATATATATATATATATATATATAAACATATAAAAATTGAAACTGTCCCTGAACATGGGTTCTAATTCGAGCTCATTTAAAGAATTTTTTTCAAAATTCAAAAGTCGGGATCTCCTCATTAGTAAATTTTTTTTAAAGAAAATTCACTAAAATGTCAAATTATACAGAAATTAGTAGTTTAGAATAGAACTCGGAGTAGAACAAGGTGCCAATTTCAACATACATAAACACATAGCATTGCTATATCGATTCCAGATTCATGAAAACATTATTTGTATAAACTTTGAAGATATTCTGTTGTAAAAGTGCGAATGTAAAGCAAAAGTGATATATAAGGTAAATGGCAAATATTTATAAGTCTCTAGACGGACCCTTTAAGTTAAAATTCATGTTACAAAAGCGAATAAATTGTTGTTGAAAGGAATTTTGTTTGTCGTACAATTATACTATATATATATATATATATATATATATATATATATATATATATATATATATATATATATATATATATATATATGTTTGTAAAAGAAATTATATTGGAAGCTATACATTTCATAGCTCCGTGTATGTGAAGTTACATAATTCTGGTAAATTAAAAAGGGTAAAGGTCAGAATTGTTCTTGAAATAAAACATTTAGGTTTGCGGAGAAATTAGGTAAGAATTTTCATTAGGTACCCAAAACTATATACATACCTGCAGAGAAGAGTCAGAGTAGCCGTGGAAGTTCTCTAAAATAACTGAAGTAACAAAATAAAGGTAAATATATATATTCACACCGCTATTTTATATATATATATATATATATATATATATATATATATATATATATATATATATATATATATATATATATATTATATATTATATATTATACAGAAATAAAGTTTTAAGTAAAATTTTTACAAGAGAAATTAGAGGCGCCCAACAATTTAAATTTGAATTTTATAAATATAATATATAATATATGCTTTATAATACCAAGTTTACAAATATTGGAATCTAAAATTCTACAAATACAACACTTGAACACAAAATTACATAAAGAAAGAATATATACAATAATACACCCCATTAAAACCATTATATATATATATATATATATATATATATATATATATATATATATATATATATATATATATATATATATAGCTGTGTGTGTGTGTGTATCCAACCGATAACTCAAAAAATACTTCACCAATCGAAACCAAAAATTTGGCAATTCCCTTCATTTTTAACAGCTTGGATGAGTTTATTAGACAATTTTGACACTCAAATACTTATAGAAAACAAATTATAAAAACTATTTGAAAACGCAATATCTTTTAAATTACTAAAAGTATGAAACTAAAACTTTACACGCATGTAGATATCGTACAAGTGGTCCTCTCTACCAAATTTGAAACTTAATCGGTTCAATAAATTTTGAGCTATAACCAAATAAAAAATAATTAATTTACGATATTTAAATTACTTCAGAATGGGTGCTTATAATGTTAGACAAGGTCAGACAGATATATCAGGGTTACGCTGCTATTGCAAACAAATGCTCCAGATCAAACTTTAAACGAACAGGCTACAAAAATATGTCACAATAAACAATCAGCGGTGTTGCCATTTGCCAAATCTCTCAAGATAAACAACTCAAGATTTCAGAAAAATATATACTAATAAATAGTTTTTTATGAAAGTGATTGAATTTCTTTAAAGGCAAACTAAAACTTCGTTTTATTATGTATAAATATTAAGCTTCCCATTCTTCAGGGTATTTAAAAGCCATCTCGCTCTCCTAGTTAAATCTGACAACACCACTTACCTATTTGTCAATTGTTATTTTGTCAAATGAGAGCAGGGGTGGAGTCGAATTCGAGGTTATCTTTTCTTCTTCTTTGTTTACTCTTTACTGTTTACTCTACTTTGTCGACTCCGCTGCCGCTAATACCTTAGAATCTTAGAATAAGGTACTTATTGTTAACTTTTAGTTTTTATTTACTCTTCATCTCGTATATGGAAAACTTGAGGTAAATGAAATTACATAATATCCTGCAGTAGTTTAAAGTAAACCTATAAACAGATGTTGAGCGTAACTTATTAAAATTTTAATTTCAAAATTTTGTATTGCTTATATTTAGTTATTTCATTTTCAAAAAGTATGGATACAGCAATAGTAAATAATGTTGAATAGAGTATACGTGCAGCAAGTGCTTTATGGTAGCGAATTTTAGTAAAAATATTCCAAATGTGATAATTCAATTTCCCATTAAAGTAGAATCTTCAGTTTTGATACATACCAAAACCTATATAAAAGCAGCGTGGATACTAAATTTTAAAAAAATTACACAATCAGCTTCACGGGCAACGATAAACTTGTTTTGGAAAAACATTTTTGTTATTTTGTTTGCAGAAACTGGTTCGATTGAGTTGGCTAAACCGGATCATCCAAGCGACTAATAAGGAAAAATACCTGGCACGTTTGTAATTTGGCAGGTACATTCGTTTTGTAAATAAAAATTAAATTTTCGCTAAATTTGCAGATTAGCACACGGGGGATTTTTAGAAGAAAAGATTCAGAAACATGCTTAGATCTCCTTCTGGATGCACAAACCACAAGAAGTATTTCTTGCATGCAGCCTTCAAGAAAGTTACCGGACCAGGAGTGAATAGGGGTGTTGGTCGGGGAAGAAGATTAAAATCTCGGGACGCAGCAAGTGCGTTATGGTAGTGAATTTTTATAAATGCTTCAAATTTGAATAACTTAATTTTTTATAAACTTAGAGAGTTTAATTTTGGTATGTAGTAAGGTCTTTCCTAAGGCAAGATATTCACCAAATTTCATTAAAATAACTTTGTAATTTTCGGAGAAAAATATTTTTTCGAAAGAAACTTTAAAATTTGAATAACTCAATTTTCTATAAATTTACAAAGTTGAATTTTGGTTCGTAGGAATACCTCTCCCTAGGCAACATATATCGTAAATTTCATTAAAACAGCTTTGTTACTTTAGGAGAAAAAAAAATTTCCGAAAGAAACTCAAAATTTTTCCGGAAAACTCCGTCAGATTTTTCTGGCTAACAAACTCATCCAAGCCATTAATAAAATAAAGGCACTTGCCAAATTTCATCGAAATTGGTTAATTATTTTTTGAGTTATCAGATGGATACTTACATACATACATACATACATATATATATATATATATATATATATATATATATATATATATATATATATATATATATATATATATATAAATTGAAACTGACCCCTGATATGGGTTCTAGGGGTCCTAGTTCGCGCTCATTTGAAAAAATTTTTGCAAAGTCTCACCATCGATACCTCTCTATTAGTGAATTTTTTTAATAAAAATTCACTAAAAAGGAAATGTGAGCCTTACTATATACCAAAATGCAACTTTCTAGATTTATAGCAAATTGAGTTATTCAAATTTGAAGCATTTAATAAAAATTCGCTACCAAAGTGCACTTGCTGCGTCTCGAATTTTTTCTAAATTAGTCATATTCTTTGTGTAATGCATATTGTATTAGCAGAATTAATACAATTATAATTAATATTTAAAATATGAGATGTCCTTTATATTATTATTGTTGTTACGTAAGATATAAAGTTTCAATTGATACATAAATAAATGCAAAATACTTTCACCAAGAGTTGTTTCAACTAGTTCACACGAAAACGTACAATTGAGTAACTTTGCATAAATGTAAACGTGAGAATTTTTTGTTTGAAAAGAAAGGTACATATTATGATGGCATATTCATTTCTTCGTCTGTTAAAAATACTGTAATATTGTGCTCTTGCATGTCCAGTTAATATTATTTTGATGAGTGGAGAAATTCGTCACTTTGTCGGTTAAATGCATATTTTGCGTATTACAAGTATGTAATTTGCACAACTGAAGTATTTATTTGGAATATTACTTTATTATACATATTCACATAATACTTTGTCTCCACATCTAATTTACTTCCATATGAACAGAAGCTTGCTTCTGAGTTCTTTGGTCTACCTATACAGTGTTGCCAAGACCATTGTAAATTTCTGTATTACGGGTATATTAATATATATACTTTTTGTCTTTTTTTTGGATACAGGAGGGGGCAATGCTCATGCAGACCCCATTCACGGCCCCGTAGGTGCCATGGGATATCGAGGTACTGTGAGACTGTACTCACTAAAACCCCCTCCCTGGCAGTACCGGACCTTAGTCCATACCTCCGTCGGAAAGATTACACGCAATGACTTTTTGGGTATGAATGTTTCCATTCTGTTTTTGCCGCGGGGGCGTTAGCGGGTAAGTATAAGCTTTGGACGCTTATGCTTATGTGGAAGTTGCTCGTCGTAGTCGGTGGCACTACGGAGAAGAGCATTTGGGTGAGAAGCGGCTTTTGCGAACTGAGTTGTGGACAGTTGAGTTATAAACTCAAGTATCGAAGGCATTTCCAGATCAGAGTGAATCTGACTGTTTCGGACAAACCATGGTGCTCCGGTAGCCATTCTCAGAATTTTGTTCTGGATGATTTGAAGGGTCTTGATGTGTGTTGCGGCCGCGGTAGCCCATGCAGGTGATGCATAGGTCAAGGCTGACCGGATAATGACTTTGTACATGAGCAACTTATTGTTCATGGACAATTTGGAATTTCTATTTAGAAGTGGGAACAGCTTCGAGATGAACATCGAGGCTTTTTTTCGGGCGTGATCGACATGGGGGCACCATGTTAAGTGTTTGTCGAGGAAAACTCCGAGGTATTTGGCGGAATCTTGCAAGGGAATTAGACGGTTGTCTAATGAAGTGCTGGTGTCTGAAACCGAATTGCTCATCCGGGAGGATATGATTTTCTGAGGTGAAAGAAGCTAGCCTTTTCTGAATCAGTTTTTCGGCGATTTTGCCGATGACTGGTAGCAGGCTAATGGGTTTGTAGTTCTGAGGGAACAACGGATCTTTGTTGGGTTTCGGGATGTTGATAATGTCGGCAAGTTTCCACATGGAAGGAAAATGTTGAAATCGCAGCATGGCATTCATAATCGTAACTAGGAATACCACGGCTTTGCGGGGGAGGTTTTTCAAGGCTACGTTGGAGATTCCATCATATCCTGAAGCTTTCCTATTTTTTAATGATTTGATTATTTGGGAAACTTCTTCGAAAGTTGTGGGCTCGATGGTTGTGTCTGGGGTAGCGCGAAGCGCACTCCTGGCGTAGCGGTGCGTTCTTGCTACGTGCGACAGATCAACGTTGTTATGATTCGGGCTGAATTGCAACTCCAGATGATCTGCGAATGCAGTAGCTTTCTCCGCATCCGTGTATACGACACCGCTACGGCCGTGAAGCGGGGATATCGGAAGTTTTTGGGAGCGAAGGGATTTTGCCATTTGCCAGACGGAATTGTCTTGGGTAGACAGGGTTTGCAGGCGCTCCTCCTAACGATTGTTGCGGAGTTCTTGTAGGGCGGATCGTACTTATTTGATGAGTCTGTTTGCGTCTCGTTTGTCGGTGGGGTTTCTCGTGCGTTGAGCTAGTCTACGCACGCGGTTCTTTTCGAGTATCATTTCGCTGATACTGGACGGAAAAGGTGGGTATATTAATAGAGGGTATCCGATTAACGTTTATAGATTAAAGAGGTTGTATGGTAACTCTAGACCAACCAGAGAGTGGCGCGGGAATACGTCACATGTATGTCAAATTTAAATCTGGTGGAATAATAGTGCAGTGAACATTGAAATCAGGCGGCATTATTTTCAAGTTATGTTCTTTTTGAACTTATAACAAAATTAAACGTTATAATTAGGATCTTGTGTACACAGTCACAGAAAGTATTGAAATTTTAGGATATTAATCGATTCCAAATGATTGTATTAATTAACTGGTTTATCTTGAAAAGAGTACATAAAAAAAGCAATATTTATGAAATTATAAATTCATAATGCCTCAGATTAGACTGAATGTTTTTCTTCAAAACCAAAAGGGTTTTTACTTCTTTAATAGTTTACTTATTTTACTGGATATGCCTCATTTAATAACATGCAACTAATCGCAATAGGTAAATGATTACGTTTATAATATTTAGGTAAAAAGGTAAGATGCTTACTGGCAATTAGGCAATTGCTGACCCTTTTTGCTCATCTAAACTAACCTACCCTCCACCTTAAGCTCAATCTCAACGACAGTGATTTGAAAAATCATCCGCCGCCGGTGAGTCTCGAACCGTCGACCCCCGAGTCGGTATTGGAAAGTCATCGACCTTCCCGCACAGCCACGGAGACGCTTTTATAATATTTAGGTAGGTATAATGTATTTTTACATATACAAAATAGTAGGTTTATAATTTTTGCAATTAATTTCTAATCACAAAAGCACCCACATCTTATAACTCAATTTTAAAGCAGTACACTGGGGTACATAATAAGTAAAGAATTTCAGTCTATAATATTTAGGTAGGTATTTATTTGTACACATACTAAATAATAAGTTACGCATTTTTAGAATCAATCTAAAAGCAAAAAACCTAAACATGTTATAGTGAATTGTAAAATAATAATATATTGGGCTACTGTAATAAGTAAATAATTGAAGCACCTAATATTTAAGTAGGTATTTATTTGTGCGCATACAAAATAGTATATTTATAATTTTTTCTTAAAACACAGTTTTTCATTTTGCAATTCTTACAGCGGTAAATTTGCAGATGAGCTCACAGAGGGGTTTTAGACAATTTTTTTAGAACCATGCTTAGAACCACACTTGAATGCATAAAACACCAAAAAAATTCTTGCATACAACCCCTAAGAAAGTTACAGGACTAGGAATGGATAGGTATGCTGGCTGAGGAGGATAACCTGTATAGGTGAAACATAATGTATCATATTTCATCAAAATAACTATATTTTTTGAAAATGTACAAAACTTTTCAAAAAATATACTTAAAATGTTCCCGAAAAAAACTGGTTTCCCGGTAATCTAACCTTATAGGTTAAAAGAAAATTGAGCTATTCAAATTTGAAGTATTTAATGAAAATTCGCTACCATAACGTGCTTGCTGCGTCCTAAATTCCTTTTCTTACAAACATGCATTATATTTCGATAGAAATAGCAAAAATGCAATAATTAAAGGTGTGTTCGACTTAAAAAAAAGAAAATGTGTATCACCAACGACTTATGGGCCAACCTGTGTTTGTAAAAATAATTTTTTTAAGCTGAAACTCGAGACATCCTGGAATTAACGTATACAATTTTTTTTCGTATCTTCGGTAATAACGGATATATTGAGCTTTATTGTTTTTTACGGAAATTCGCTAAAAATTATATACCATTAAACGATATACTCTATAGCTAAAAAGACCGCCAAAGCATCAGAGAAAGGGTCTATTTCAAATGAATTTTCTGGAAACGTTTTTGTAAAATGAACCATGCTTAGAACCACACTTGAATGCATAAAACACCAAAAAATTTCTTGCATACAACCCCTAAGAAAGTTACAGGACCAGGAATGGATAGGTATGCTGGCTGAGGAGGAAGATAATAGTTTGGACGCAGCAAGTTATGGTAGTGAATTTTCATAAAAATGGTTTTAATAGCAAATATGTGTATTCCCTTTTAAGAAAGAAGGCGTCAAATTGGTTACCAGTATAACCTATATAGTAAAAACAATGTGCCATGTTTCATCAAATAACTTTAATGTTTGAAAATGTACAAAAATTACCGAAAGTAAACTTAAAGTGTTCCCGAAAAAACTCGTTTCTTGGTCAACCTTATCTGTTAATAGCAAATTGAGTTATTCAAATTTGAGGCATTTAATCAAAATTCGCTACCATAACGTACTTGCTGTGTCCCGAATTTCTTTCCTTACAAACATGCATTATCTTTTGATGGAAAATGCAAAAATGCAATAACATACGGCGTGTTCGACTAAAAAAAAAAAAAAAATTTGTATCACCAACGACTTATGGGCCATCCTGTAATTGTAGAAATATTTTTTAAGATGTAGCTGAAGACACCATATAATTAATATATACAATTTTTTTCATATCTTGTATAATAACGGATATATTGAGCTTTATTGATATTTTACGAAAATGCGTCATAAATTATATACCATTAAACGATAAACTCTATAGCTAAGACTACTGCCAAAGCACCAGAGAAAGGGTCTATTTGAAATGAATTTTCTGGAAACATTTTAGTAAAATGAAGAGCAATGACGCGTGAAGCTAAGACTTCAGGGTTAATAAATCATTCTTCTTGAGACAGGTTTCTTTCCATAGCCCGTATTAGTTTCAGCTTATTTGCCTAAATGTTGCCAAGTTTGACGTTTTAAATCGCAACTATGAGAAAAACCCAATGTATTTCTCTTTAAATAACTATAACTTTTTTGTCTTTTAAGCTACAGAGCTAAATTATGGTACGTAATTTGTCTATAACGATATAAACCCGTGTACCAAATTTGGTTGCCCCTGCTTTGTTATTTCCGGACATATAAATTTTTTTATAAAGAAAACACAACATTTTCTGGGAAAACCTGGGCCGATTTTCCTGGCTAACGAACTTATCCAAGCCACTTGCAAAAGGAAAACATCTAATTTCATCAAAATCGGTCCATTATTTTTTGCGTTATCGGTACGCTATATATATATATATATATATATATATATATATATATATATATATATATATATATATATATATATATATATATATATATATATATATATATATATATATATATATATATATTAAAAGAAAATTCACTAAAAAGGAAGTATGAACGAGACATGCGAAAAAAACAGCTCACCCGGACCTATATAAGCTGCCTTTATCCTATTGTGCAACTATACCTGGGTGGTTGTAGGCATGGAGAAGGGGAAGGAAAAACCTCCAGTGTTTATTGGACTGCTTCATTCTGGGGGTTTTCCTTTACGTTCCTTTCCACCGTCAATACATAAATTAGAAGAAAATTTCTTGGAAACAACCCCCAAGAAAGTTAGGGCACCTGGAGCGAATAGGGGTTATGTCCGGGGTTAACAGGATTTTAAGGAGGTTTACCTGCCCAATTGGATAAAAGCAGCTTATATAGGTCCCGCTAAGCTGTTTTTTCGCATTTTTCGTCTATACTTCGTTTTTACTACTTCCTCGCCCAGCACCCCTGTTCACACCTTGTGCCGTAAGTTTCTTGAGCGTTGTTTGCAAGACACTTTTCTTCTGGTTTACGCATCCAAGGGAGATTATAAGCATGTTTCTGAACAAAATTGTCTAAGAGCCCTCCGTGAGCTCATCTGCAAATTTACTCATATTTTCTTTTATGATATCATATTTTGTTGCTTTACTCAGAGATGGTCTGCTCAAAATTTTCTCTTGAGGCTTAATTTCATCAGCTAGTTCTGTAATGTCCAATGATATTTCTTCATTCCTGCTAACTAAACTTTTTAAAATAGCTTTACTTTTAGTGAATGTTCTTTTTAAAAAAAAACACTAATGAGGAGATCCCGACTTTTGAATTGTGAAGAAATGTCTTAAAATGAGCGCGAACTAGACCCTCTAGAACGCATACCTAGGGTCAGTTTCAATTTATATATATATATATATATATATATATATATATATATATATATATATATATATATATATATAACAACGAATGCTACACGAAAGAGCAACGCAATGTTATGGCTAAAACTTGTTATAAAAAAAATTCAAAGTGTTGTTGCGACAGTTCGCAAACTCAATTCAATTCTTGGCCGGCGAAGTGTACCAAATGACCGATCTGTCGGCGTCTAAACCACAAATTTAAGGAAACGGGTTCGGTGATGGATCCAACTCCCCATGTTCAGCGATAAGATCGCTAGGGTGGAGGTAAGCGTTACCAAAAACAGGAAAACATCAATTCGGTATCGTTGTCAGCAATTGGTCATTTTCAGAAGCTACTTTCAACGAATAATGGTAACAGATTTCCATAATTACCCATACAAAATTCAATTATATTAAAGGTTAAAAACTACTGCTCATTCACAACGTAGACAGTTCGTCAATAAGTTTTTAGAGCAGTTTAAACTAAACCATCATTGCGTCAGCAAACAAAAATTAGTGGCGAGCAGTGGCGTCTCCTGACCAAAATGTTCGGCTGTGCGGTAACGAGTTGCTGTTAGTGGTGGTTTTAAAAATTATTAACACTATATATATATATATATATATATATATATATATATATATATATATATATATATATATATATTGTACCTATATGGGAATAATACGTAGATAAATAAATAAATTTCCCACTGAAACACCAACAAATTAAAAAGTCACTTAAAACTTTAAAACACGAAAAGAACATGAAATTATTATCAAGCTCTTCTCTTCACACAAATTTGTGTTAGCGTTAGCACTGTCCGGAACGGGGTGAAAACTGAAAACATTAAAAGTAGTTCAATGTTAATATGGTACTAAATAATAAAATGTGTAAAAAGCCTGGATGCAGCAAGTGCATTATGGTAATGAATTTTCATAGAAATGATCTGGCACAAAATATTTTATTATAACTTTTTTTTCTTGTAACATAGAAATCTAAATTTTGGTGTATAGTTTACTTTTTATATCGTAAACCTACCTATCAAATTTGGTTATCTTATCTTTTTTATTTTTTTATTTTCCCGGAAAACCTCGTCCGATTTTCCTGACTAACGAACTTATCCAAGCCATTTACAGAAGAAAGGTACATGCAAAATTTTATCAAAATCGGCCGATTATATTTTGAGTTATCGGTGTGATACCTATGTGTGTTTATATAGTTTATAGTTTCTTGTTATATAAATAGTACGAAGCATCTTACAAATAAGTCTAAACTTGTGGCTGCAAATGATGCAATTTTGACAAAATTTTAATCTAAATGTCAATTGTTCTAAAGTTCTGTCATCTGATTGCTAATCTCCAAAATTACCTCACCTCATTATGTACCATTATAATTTCTAGAAATATGGATGGTACTTGAAATCAGTTTTTTCATTTTAATCAAAAATTTCAAAAATTAAATTCTACATATTTTTCAACAGAAACATTATATATATATATATATATATATATATATATATATATATATATATATATATATATATATATATATATATATATATATATATATATATATATATATATATATATATAAACATATAAAAATTGAAACTGACCCCGGATATGGGTTCTAGGGGTCCTAGTTCGCGCTCATTTGCAAACAATTTTTCAAAAGTCGAAATCTCCCCATTAGTGAATTTTTTCTACGAAAATTTACTAAAATGTATTATAGTCTTTGATTCTAGAATACTGTGGTCTGTGCAAGCGCAGTCGTAATGTTTGTAAATAATGCTATCACAACGTTGGTTAGACCGGCGTTCCATTCATTTGTCTTGGGCGGTATTTTTACCGCTCACTGCAGTGTTAAAATCAATGGTATTTTCCTCACTATTTTAAACACATGGGTGGGGGACTGTATTGTATACCAATTCACTGAAGTTGTTCGGAAATATTAACGCACACCTAACCCGAATTCATTCCCAGTTGCTATTGGCATACTCATATTCTCCGAATGAAGACTTGGTACCCACTTCATTCCAAGTCACTATTAACCGACTATTTATGAAATCAAATAAGTAAATTAAATCGATTGTGATAAAATATGTAGTGTATTAAGACTAAGGGAAAAAGAAATAAAACATATATAACTGTGCACATTTTAATTATATTTTAGGGTGTGCGGCGCACACCTAGCTCACTAGGAGAAATCGCCACTGGTGGCGAGGCTCATTGCCGCTTTGACAAATACATCGTCAATATACAAAATTGTTGTATCTGGGGTTTACAGAACCCTCATGTTATTTATGAATAACGAATGCATTCTCAGAAAGTTACAGTTTGGGGTCGCTTTTTGTTCAGCGGGATCATAGGGCATTTTTTAAGAAAGTAAGTTGGCGATGCGGTTAATTTTATAGTTTGAGGTATCGGAACACCCAGCAGGAGTTTTTTTTTAAACTAATTGGAAGATATGGACCCCGATCACCGGCAGTAGAAATCTTAATTTTTCAATCAAATAATTTTGTCGATTTGCTTTGTTTACATATTTGAAACTTTATAATAAATTCAACATTATCAAGAAAAATTAACTCTAGATTATGGACATATAATTTCGTGAGGTGTAATAACGAAAATGTAAATAAGGCAACACTGGTAAAGTACAGTTACCCACAAGATAGGCAGTTGATTGTTTATTGAGGGCGTTCTTCTCCCTATATTTACCGCAGCCGGATGACAATTGATTGCTGGTTGTTGATCACCATTATTGCTGTTTACCTGTCATGAAGTCTGACGGGAATATTGTATGCATTTGGGGAGAGAATTAGGGTGGAAATTACTAACCCTAATTCCCACAATTCTTTCCTTTCTTGATCGTTTGATAGTATCTTATTTATTAGGTTATATCACGAACAAAACTTTGTATTTGTAAGTGGAATTTTGGTTAACTTTGTGCTTGTTTTAATTGTACCTTATGATATAAAAGTGGGAACGCAGCGAGTGCATTATGGTAGTGATTTTCATTAAAATCTTTTTAATACCAGCAAATATGTTTTTCTTAAGAAAGCAGGCATCAAATTTGCTCACCAGGATAACCTGTATAGGTGAAACATAGTGTATTATATTTCATCAAAATAACTATATTTTTTGAAAATGTACAAAAATTTTCCAAAAATAAACTTAAAAGGTTCCCGAAAAAACTGGTTTCCCGGTAAACGAACCTTATAGGTTAATAGAAAATTGAGCTATTCAAATTTGAAAAATTTGAAATACTTAAAGAAAATTCGCTACCATAACGTGCTTGCTGCATCATAAATTCCTTTTCTTTCAAACATGCATTATATTTCGATAGAAAATGCAAAAATGCAATAATTAAAGGTGTGTTCGATTAAAAAAAAGAAGATGTGTATTACCAACGACTTATGGGCCAACCTGTGATTGTAGAAATAATTTTTTAAGCTGAAACTCAAGACATCCTGGAATTAACGTATACAATTTTTTTTTTCGTATCTTCGGTAATAACGGATATATTGAGCTTTATTGTTTTTCTACGGAAATTCGCTAAAAATGATATACCACTAAACGATATACTCTATAGCTAAAACGACCGCCAAAGCATCAGAGAAAGGGTCTATTTCAAATGAATGTTCTGGAAACGTTTTTGTAAAATGAAGGACAATGACGGTTGAAGTCGAGACTTCAGGGTTTGTAAAATCTTCGTCTAGTGGCATTTTCTCTGCATAATCCGAATTAGTTTCAGGTTCGTTGCCTAAATGTCGCCAATTTTGACGTATCAAATCGCGACTATGACGTCTTGAGGAAAACCGCAGTTTTTACGTACGTGATTTACTTTTAGTGATGTAAACCTGTGTACCAAATTTGGTTGCCCTTACTTTGTTATTTCTGGAGATATAAAAATAATTTTTTGAAAGAAAACGCATAATTCTCCGGGAGAAACTGGGTCTACGTTCCTGGATAACGAACTTTTCCAATCTACTTACAAGGTGAAGGTACTCACCAAATTCTATCGAAATCGGTTCTTTTTTTTAGTTATCGCACACACAGATACACACACACACACAGTTTTTTAAAGAAAATTCACTGAAAATGGAAATAACTACTATAACATACTTGTTGCACCCAGACCGTTTCCAACACTTATTTACGGTTGCAGTATCTATACTTTTTGAAAATGGTAAAATATTACAGCTACACTATGTAAGACTGACAAAGAAGCAACCTCAAAATCATTTTTGGAAAAATATTTAAAAAATGAAATGAGATAGCAATTTAAACATAAATTGAAAATCTTGGTTCGCTGCTTCATCGCGGGGGTTCTCCTTCCTCTTCTGCATGCCTACAATCACACTCAATGCATAAACATAAACAATGTAAACAAGAAAAATTCCTTGGGAACAACCCATAAGAGCGTTACGGGACCTGCGGTGAATATAGACGTTCTGGGCGCGGTAAATAGGATTTTAAGGAGGTATAGCTGCAAAGTGGGATAAAGGCAGCTTATAGAGGTGCAACTAAGCTGTTTCTTTCGCACTTTCCACTCACATTTCCTTTTTATATTCTTCCCCGCCCAGCGCCCCTATTCACTCCTGGTCCCGTAACTTTCTTGTAAGCTGTTTGCAAGAAATTCTTCTTCCAACTAGAAGAGGTTCTAAGCATCTTTCTGAAAAGATTTTTCTAAACACCCCCCGTGCTAATCTGCATTTTTACCGAAAATTTAATTTTTATTTACAAACGGAATGCATCTATGAAATTATATGTGGCAGGTAAGTATTTTTCCATTTTTAAAACAAATTTGTAATTATCTGTGAAGCTCATTGTATTATTTATTAAATTTAGTACCCACGCTGCTTTTATATAGGTTTTACTAAGTATCAAAACTGAATATCCTAGTTCAATGGGAAATTGAGTTATCACCATTTGAAATATTTTTATGAAAACTCGCTACCATAACGCACTTAAACTCCTTTAAACACTTATTTACTAGTGCTGTATCGAAAATGAAAATGAAATAAATATAAGCAATACAAAATTATGAAATTAAAATATTATTAATTTAACCTAAAGATCTGTTTATAAAATTTAAACTAGGGATGTAATGTACTTTATATTATGTAGTTTCATTTAGTACACATTTTCCATCCACTCCATGAAGAGTTAAAGCTAAAAGTAAACAACAAGTAGGTACCTACCTAGATACTAAAAGTACTTACTGTATTAGTTTGAGGTAGGTATATTTCTTCTTGAAATAACTTTGCTTCACTTTGGTAATACCTACCAGTGAATTCTGTAATACATACGATATCTACAATCTACATGCAGATTACGTATCAGTTTCATATTTGTTTCATTGTATGTTACAATCATAATATACTACTACAGTTGATGGCCGAGGGCGTTTGTTACAGTTAGTTAAAATTAAAAGTAAGTAAAACTATTTGTATTAACCTTAGAAATAGGTACCTACCTAGTTGTTTTATATTATAAGATTCTAAAAAGGTATTAGCAATTAGCATCAGCGGAGTCGATTTCGAGGTTATGCGATGCGCAGAGCGTACATACTTCTCTGTGAAAAATAGCTACGTGTGGTCAGATTAAACTAGGAGGGAGAGATGTCATTAAATTTTTTATTTATTAGTATACATTAGCGTACTAAAATTTAGCGCTTTTGGATGCAAACATTGTCCCGGTATTAGGAAAGAAATGGTCCAAGCGTGACAATTTACAAAATTGTTAGTTGGTTGTACATTGTACACAGTCTCTGTCTATATAATTTTATGTAAACTTGAGCTGGCGTGACTACATGCTATCTGGTCCCGCACCGAGATGGCGTCCCTGTCGCAATTCTCAAAATGTTCTCCAGTCTGACATCTTGCAATAACTTCCATTGTTTACATTTTTATCTACGATTTATTTAAATAGCAAAGCAGTACAGATAACGTCAACAGAATCTGAAGTGATGTCGAGGATTATTTTATCATTAATTTCGAATAACTTTATTTTCCTTTGATCAAACGACACAAACACGTCTATCTGTGTTCTCTTAAGTTGTAAATTTTTGTTTCAGTCACTTAGACAATTTGAGATATATTGCGTTTTAAATAATATTTTTTAATTTTCTATTAAGAACAATTGGCCATTAAGATTTGATGAACTAACTCATCCAAGCCTTTAGCAAAATAAGGGTAATTCTCAAATTTTGTCGAAATCAGTGAAGTATTTTTTGAGTGATCGATTATATATATATATATATATATATATATATATATATATATATATATATATATATATATATATATATATAAACTTTTTAACTGACCATGGAAATGGGTTCCAGGGGCCGTAAGTCACGCTCATTAAAAAAATTCCAAAAGTCTCACCATCGATACCTCTCTATTAGTGAATTTTTTTAATGAAAATTCACTAAAAAAACATAATTGGGAACGAAATTTTTTTTGTCTGTATGTCTGTCTATTTGTAGCCACGATAACTTTAGAACGAATTGAGGTATCGTCTTCAAGTTTGGTACAAAGTTAGAACCCGACAAATTAACGGTTCGGATTGTTTTTGGGTAAAATCGCTCCAGGGTGTAGGGGATGATTTGGGGGTGATTTGGAGAAAATTGACACTTTTTCGTTAAGACTCGAGTAATATAACGTTTTAGGGTTTGTTTATTAGAAAACTTTCAATTTAATCAAACATCTGGTATTCTGTACTGAAATTTAATTAAAGGTTGAATATGTGGGGTGGAACATCAGCGACAAATTGTTTTTTGCTAAAACGGCGTAAAAAGCCTTAAAACATATAAAACTTGATTCTGGTACAAAATTTGTTTTTGTCTGTCGGTTTGTCAGTCGGTCGGTCGTCGGTCTGTCGGTCTGTCTGCCTGTATGCCTGTATGTTAGTAGGCGCAATAACTTTCGAACTAATTGAGATATCTTCTTCAAATTTGGTATCCGTTTAGCACGCGACAAAGGGATGTTTCGAGTGGTTTTTGGGTAAAATCGCTTCAGAGGGTAGGGGATAAATGAGGGGTGATTTGGTGAAAATTGACATATTTTAGTTAAACTCGAGTAAAATAACGTTTCAGAAGTTTATGGGTACAGGAATACGAATATTTTCTTTGTCGTCAAGTCATGGATCCTAAATTCATTTCAAGGGGATGTCATTCTGAGGGGTGTAGATTATCACAGCTATGTGGAAGGTATGATTCAATTTGCAGCACTATTTATTTTTGCGATCAGTCAATAATAAAAAATTCCCGCAAAATTTGCGTGTGTAACTTTAGAGGAACGATTTTTAACCAATACATGAACTCCGGCATTATCAATTAAAATATTTTAAATTGCTTAGAGCTTTTCACACCATAACATTATTCTTATGTTACCTTAATATACAGGGTGTTACAGAAAATACCAACACAATATGAGGACGGATATAATTTGGGTTATTTTTATTATTTTCTATTTTTGATGAACCTTTTCAATTACTCAGACCATTAGCAAGACGCATTAAGAAAAAATATGGGGTGGTATGATACTTCTAATGCGTTCTTAAACAGAACACGTTTATTAGCTCTGCCTGCAGCGTGAGTCTGGATCAAACCAGACGTGTCTGGGAAACCGACGTTAGTTTTATTGCAAGCTGAGCCACGTGGGCTCCAATTTTATTACTATTACCTGTCAATTCTGATATACCTTCATAATTTCCTTTACGATAATTACTTAGACGACACTCTATTGGGTAAAATACGCAAACAAAAGCAAATAAATATTCCAGCTGTCAAAACTGTCATCTTGTCATATCATCAACGTCAAAATTCCAGTACCATATTTCCATTCATTTTGCTCTTCAATTATAATATGAAAGTAATTGGTACCAAATCATATGACCTACATGGGGGAAATCAGAGCAAATTAGAAAAATCAAAAACTGTACCGATCATTGAAGAAGGTAGATACTACAAAACCACAGACTATCCATGTTCATATTCTGACTCCAATGCAGTTATTGTTAAAAGTTTAAATCAAACCGCAAGTCAACTCTTACAGCCAGTTGAAGTTTCGTCTCCCGTGGAGGAGTCTTCGCATCAAATCAATGATAAGGAGGTAAAGATTATTTACAAAGTGGAAAATACGCAAACAAGCCTGTCGTATAAGAGCCGACATCGAAAAGTTTATGGTTTCAAAGTCGTTCCATTCCTGAGAAGGGTATTTAGATGTGTCCTAAGCACTGAGTAAGTCTGAGATTTAATTAAATCGAAGAATTATTATCTATCTGTAACCAGCTTTAGTACCTATATTATCCCTACCACTGGAATTTCCGCTTTTCTTAGCTCACTTGAATCATAATCCTTACTGGCAGTTATTTAATAGGTTTAGGACAAAGGCGGGCAAGATTACCACTCTAAGGTTTATACCTAAAAATATAATTGTAATAACGTTTTTTATTTATTGTTTAATTGTTATAAATGATTCAATTATACACAACGCAATCGTTGACACGGTGCATATAACAAATAATTTCTCATTTTTTAAATTAACTATTTTTTTTAATATGCGAAAGTAGTCATATTACCCCAGCAGTTCCTCCAACATATTATCGCGTATGAATTTACTTTTGAATGCAAATGTCGCATACCTGCGCAGACGTCGTGAGCCTATTTCTCAGCAAGTTCTAGAGCTGGTCAGCTCTTTAATGGCTGGCTGGTGTAGTATACTTGAAATATGGTAGGTGGTAGTGGACTTTCCCTTTACATGATAGTTGAGGATTTTTTTCACTCCCGAGGAGGTACCACCCCTTACATCAAGGGGCCGGTGAAGTCCTAACGGACGTTTCCGGTTCTGGTGTATGAGTCGGTTTCCCTTATAAGCAAAATGATGATGGCTCCTCCGTGTACAAAAGTTTCCGGAGGTAAAATACCCCTCCATTCGGATCTCCGGGTGAGGGGTGTACAGCGGGCGCCAACATCAAGATTTAACATTTCCTTCTCCAAGATATGTGGCCAAAATTCTAACCTGAACTCCGTCCACCATTTCCTCCAGGCTAATAGGCCCCAACTTCTCTTCCTCACCGAAATTCAAATCACTGCCAAAACAGCCACTAATCACCTTAATTTCCCGGGGTATGAGCTCCTTACTTCCTTTAGATTGCATGGAGGCGTGTGCGCGTACGTCCGTAGCAATCTACCCTGCACCAGGCTCCACAATTTAGAAGCTGTAAGAAAATACATACTATGGATAAAACTCTCTCTCAGGGCTGCAACTAAATTCATCTGTTGCATTTACCGCTCACCTTCTGACAACAACTTTGTCCAGCTCTTCGACTAAATTTCTGAAAAAAACCGACCATCTGATTCCTAAATATCCTTCCTCCGAGGTCACTATTCTTGGTGACTTCAATGTCCATAGTAAGGAATGGCTAGGATCCTCAAAAACCGATCCACAAGGAAGAGCAGCGGAGGCCTTTGCAGTCAGCAATTCTTTAGCCAATATGGTTCAGCAACCTACTTACTTTCCTTCCATCCCAACACACAGCTCAAATCCCTTGGATCTCCTTCTTACTACAAATCCTGACTGCTATAGGATATCAGTCACTCTTGGTCGCTCAGACCACGGCATGGTCACTGCTTCCTGCGCAATTAAACCCGAGGTCACACATTCATCACACCCACGCATCGTTTGGCACTACAACTCCGCGAACAGGGACGAAATGCGAGATTACATTTCCTCATTTCCATGGGCGTCTGTCTGCTTCTCTCGTCCTGACCCCTCTGATATATCACAAAACGTCACCGAAATTATCCAAGCTGGCATGGAATTATTTATTCCACGTACACAGAAAACCTCTTCAGCCACTCAAAAGCCCTGGTTCTCTAAATCCTGTGACAAGGCAAGACTTGAAAAGGTCAAAGCTCACAAAATGCTTCTACACAATCCCAGTCAATGAAAACGTCAAGCATTTAACGACGCAAGAAACCGGTATGTTCGCATTCTTTCTGGGGAAAAAAAACTCGTTTAATAACCACATCAAAAACAAAGTCCTCTTAAGCTCCAGAGGCAGCAAACCCTTCTGGACTCTTGCTAAATCTATTGGAACTAATTTCTGCAAGACTACGTTCCCACCTCTTGTCTCAGGGGATGAAATTGTTTCTACAGTCCTGGGCAAGGCTGATCTTTTTGCCTCGCTGTTCGCTAGAAATTCTACTCTCAACCCACCTCCAAATGTTCAACCACCAACAGTCCCCAATGTCGCGCATAAAACGACGGATATCATTTTCAAAACTAAAAAGGTACGAAAGATGCTCTCTTCTCTTAATACCAGGAATGCCTCTGGCCTTGATGATATGCCAGCAATTGTTCTCAAAAAATGCGCACCAGAACTTGCTCCTGTCCTGACTCGTCTGTTTCAGACATCTTACAATAGAGGCATATTCCCTAGTATTTGGAAAACTGCTCGAGCACAACCCGTCCCCAAGAAAGGATCCAAAGCGCTTCCCAGAAACTACAGGCCTATTTTTCTCCTTTCAGTCGTCTCTAAAGTGATGGAAAAGTATATAAACACCGAATTACTAAAATTTCTTGAAAAACACAGTCTAATCCACGACAGGCAGTATGGATTCTGTCAGCGCAGATCAACTGCCGACCTCCTTTCCTTTGTCACCCATTCTTGGAACAAGTCTATGGAACTACACGGTGAATCCCAGATTGTCGCTCTAGACATATCCAAAGAATTCGACCAGGTCTGGCACGCAGCGCTGCTTAATAAACTGCCGGCCTATGGCCTACCACCAAAACTCTGTACCTGGACAGCAAATTTCCTCTCCAACCAGAGCATTTCTGTTGTCGTGGATGGCCATTCCTCTAAACTGTATCAAATTAATGCAGGAGTTCCTCAAGGTTCAGCTTTTGCCCCTACTTTGTTTCTTCTCTACATCAATGACCACCTCTCTAGCACATCCATTCCAGTTCACAGTTACCCGGACAACAGCACCCTCCACTCAAATATACAATATTCTAAGCCTGTCTCTTTAGCCTAATTAGATGAGGATCGCAGACTCATGAAGGGTTCTATCTCCGTGGATCTCCAAAAAATATTAGACTGGGAAGTAGAAATCTTGTACAATTCAACCCCACCAAATCACAGTCTTGCTTTCTTTCTCATAAGTGATACACAAGCCCTAGACCCATCACAATGAACAACCAAGTTATTCAAAGTAATGAGTCCTTTTCACTTGTTGGCATTTCTGTGGATCGGAATTTGAATTGGCATCAACATGTCACATCAATTGCAAAAGCGGCTACTAAGAAATTAGGTTTCCTCTTCCGGGCTCGCAAATACTTTTCACCAGCTAATCTCTATACCTTATATACTTCACAAATAAGACCAAACCTCGAATACTGCTCCCACATCTGGGGTGCTGCTGCCGCTTCTACACTCGCTACCCTGGACTCCATTCAGAAGAGAGCTATACGTCTCATCGGTGACCCTACCCTTACCCAAAGGCTGCCATCCCTTGCCCACCGACGTGCCGTTGGTGACCTCTCTCTTTTATAGATATCTGCACGGGCAGTGCTCAGAGGAGCTTTCTTACATAGTTTCTCCACCTGCTGCCCCCAACAGATCTACCAGGGGAATAGAGCGAATGCACCCTTTTACTTTCCAGGTCACCAGACATAGAACATCTTGTTATGGCCGCTCTTTTGTCCCGAGGACTTCAAAGTTGTGGAATTCCTTGCCGGCACATGTTTTTCCTTCTCCCCCGAACCTCCAAACCTTCAAGTCCAGAATTAACAAGTTGCCTCTTTCCTCCTTGTCGACACCCACGGTACGATAGTATTTAGGCTGTAAGCCCTTGTGGTGTGTTGTTGAAAAAAAAAATTAATCACAGAGCTGAAACATCGAGATTCGCTCACCCTGTACAAACTGCAGTCGAAGGCGATTTTTTCAGGGTTTTGTAACACCAAGTTTTTATCACAAGTGTTCAAAGTCTCCCAGGTCTACACTCTATGCGGGAGGATTCAAGACATTTACGAAAAAATTAAAACATTGTAATGCATTTTAATGTTTTATTACAGTTCAAATTATATCAACGTAGTTATCAACCACGTGGAAGAAGTAAAAAAAATAAAGGTTTCATTTACAACTCAAAGGGTTAGTCTCATTCTTTTATTTTTTTACAGGAGCCATGAAGAACGTTAAAAATTCTTCAAGCAATGAAAGAAAAATGTGCCTCCTAATCAACTACAATCGAAAGAATTAAAAACTCATTGCTGCATGCCACTTGATTCTTGACAAGTATTTAAAAAGAAAAATTTCGATTAACATGCTGAATACCCCTAGACAGAGATTAAGTGGTTGATTAAAACGTTGAAATTACAGTAGAAATAGTTGAAAAATGTAAAAGCTTTATCTATCACCAAGAAAAACCATCTTAAGCCGCTTATTACCCATTGATTTATCAGCAGATAAAACTTATGTCTTAAACATTAATAAATCAGTACTAAACGCTGGTGTGTTACTTTTATATTAGTTGGTAAGAAGCTTAAATGATTGACGACCCGATAGTTTCAAGACGAGGATTATGGTATCGTAATTATGTTTAGAAGCGTAGACGTGTTTTCTAAAACGCTAAAAGCGACCACTTGCAAGCCAATATTATTCAGGTATTAGAATTTTTATGTGTTTTTTGTAGAGGATTATAAAAATGTTTTCGATCGTATCAGCTTGTAAGTTTATATTAATGTAACAAAATCCTCAAGGTGACAATCAAATGGAAGGTGGTTATAATGTTTTGGAAAAAGATACGTTTGCTACTTATTAGACACGGAGGTAAGCATATTTTCCCATCGAATGAGTAAAACTATTAAGCCATAACTCTTAACAGGGTACCGTTTCTGACCTAATTTTAGACCGACCTAAAAATAGGGAGGCTTTCACTTGGATATGTGTGCTCTTCTTTTCTAGCGAATTTTCGTAGAAAAATTCGCTATTGAGGAAATTACGACTTTAAAATTTTAAAAAAGTTTGTCCAAATGAGCTTTAACCGGCGTCCCTAGGGCCATATATATATATATATATATATATATATATATATATATATATATATATATATATATATATATATATATATATATATATATATATATATATATTCAGCTTGTGGTAGTGGACTTTTCCTTTAGGGGATAGTAAAGGATTTTTTCACGCCCGAGGAGGTACCACCCCTTACATCAAGGTGACGGTAAAGTCCCAACGGACGTTTCCAGTTCTGGTGTATGAGTTGGTTTCCCTTATAAACAAAAAGGATGATGGCTCCTCCTTGTACAAAAGATTCCGGAGATAAAATACCCCTCCATTCGGATCTCCGGGAGAGGGGTGTGCAGGGGGCGCTCGCAACAAGATTTAACATATGCTTCTCGAATATATGTGGCCTAAAATCTGACCTGAACTCCGTCCACCATTTTCTCCAGGCTAATGGGCCTCTTCACCGAAACCCAAATCAGTGCCAAAACAGCCACTAATCACCTTAATTTGCCGGGGTATGGGCTCCTTACTTCCTTTAGATGCATGGAGGTGTGTGGGCATACGTACGTAGCAATCTACCCTGCACAAGACTCCCCAATTTAGAAGCTGGAAGAAAAGACATACTTTGGATGAAACTCTCTCTCTCTCTCTCTCAGGGCCGCAACTAAATTCATCTGTTGCATTTACCGGTCACCTGACAACTTTCTCCAGCTCTTCGACTACCTTTCTGAAAAAACCGACCATCTGATTTATCAATATACTTCCTCCGAGGTCACTATTCTTGGTGACTTCAATGTACATAATAAGTAATGTCTAGCATCTTCAAAAACCGATCCACAAGGGAGAGCAGCGGAGGCCGCTGCAGTCAGCAATTCTTTAGCCAATATGGTTCAGCAACCTACTTACTTTCCTCGCATCCCAGCACACAGCTCAAATCCTTTGGATCTCCTTCTTACTACAAAACCTGAATGCTATAGGACATCAGTCACCGCCCCCATTGGATCAGTCACCGCCCATCTTGGACCTCAGATCACCGCATGGTCACTGCTTCTTGCGCAATGCAATCCGAGGTCACACAGTCATCACATCCACGTATCGTTTGGCACTACAACTCCGCGAACTGGGACGAAATGCGGGATTAGTTTTCCTCATTTCCATTTGCGTCTATCTGCTTCTCTCATCCTGACCTCTCTGATATCTCACAAAACGTCACCGAAATTAGCCAAGCTGAAGTTATTTATTCCACGTACACAAAAAACCTTTTCAGCCACTCAAAAGCCCTGGTTCTCCAAATCCTGTGACAAGGCCAGACTTGAAAAGGTCAAAGCTTACAAAACACCTCTACACAATCCCAATCAAGAAAACCGTCAAGCATTTAACGACGCAAGAAATCGCTATGTCCGCATTTTTTCTGAGGCAAAAAACTCCTTTAATAATCACATAAAAAACAAAGTCCTCTCAAGCTCAACTGGCAGCAAACCCTTCTGGACTCTTGCTAAATCTATTGGGAATAATTCCTGTAAGAGCAGGTTCCCACCTCTTGTTTCAGGGGATGACATTTTTTCTACCGCCTTGGGCAAGGCTAAACTTTTTGCCTTGTGCGCCGGCAATTCTACTCTCAACCCACCTCCAAATGTTCAACCACCAACAGTCCCCAATGTCGCGCATAAAATGATCATCATTTTCAAAACTAAAAAGGTACGAAAGATGCTCTCTTCTCTTGATACCAGGAAAACCTCTGGCCTTGACGAGATCCCAGCAATTGTTCTTAAAAAATTCGCACCAGAACTTGCATCTTACAATAGAGGCATATTCCCTAGTAACTGGAAAACTGCTCGAGTCACTAAGTCTCTAAGAATCGATCCAAAGCGCTTCCTAGCAACTACAGGCCTATTTCTCTCCTTTTAGTCGTCTCTAAAGTGATGGAAAAGTATATAAACATCGAATTACTACAATTTCTTGAAGAACGCGTCTAATTCACGACAGGCAGTATGGATTCCGTCAGCCTAGATCAACTGACGTCCTCCTTTCCTTTGTCACCCATTCTTGGAAGAAGTATATGGAACTACACGGTGAATCCCAGATTGTCGCTCTAGACATATCAAAACCATTCGACCTGGTCTGGCACACAGCGCTGCTTAATAAACTTCTGGTATATGGCCTACCACAAAAACTCTGTACCTGGACAGCAAATTTCCTCTCCAACCGGAGCATTTCACAGTCGTGGATGGCCATTCCTCTAAACTGTATCCAATTAATGCAGGAGTCCCTCAAGGTTCAGCTTTAGCCCCTACTTTGTTTCTTCTCCACATCATTAACCTCGATCGAAATCTAAATTGGCACCAACATGTCACATCAATTGCAGAAGCGGCTGCTAAGAAATTAGGTTTTCTCTTCCGGGTTCGCAAATACTTTCACCAGCTAATCTCTATACCTTATATACTTCACAAATAAGGCGAAACCTAGAAAACCGCTCCTACATCTGTGGTGCTACTGCCGCTTCTACACTCGCTATCCTGGACTCCATTCCGAAGAGAGTTATGCGTCTCATCGATGACGCTACCCTCACCCAAAGGCTGCCATCGCTTGCCCACCGCCGTGACGTTGGTGACCTCTTTCTCTCTCTCTCTCTTTTATAGATATGTGCACGGACACTGCTCAGAGGAGCTTTCTTCCATAGTTCCTCCACCTGCTGCCCCTCACAGAGCTACCAGGGGAACAGAGCGAATAGGCTATAAAATGCCTCGGTGATTGGTGGTTTGCTTTTATTTTTCCAATATTTATTTCTCAAAGTTTCAATACGTAATGTATGTAGTTGATTTACTGACTCTTGACCTCTACTCAATTTAAGAAGGACTTTTTCTGCCAGGTAAACTATTCTTAGATGCAATGGAGGTTCTATGGCTTCAGCGAATACAATATCTATGGGAGTTGTCTTCATAGCCCCAAGTGTTATTCTTAGGGCTTTAAGTTATATTCGTTCTACCTTTTTAGTGAATTTTCTGTTAAAAAAATCACTAATGAGGAGATCCTGACTTTTGAATTTTGAAAAAATTTCTTCATATCCGGGGTCAGTTTCAATTATTACAGGTTATATATATATATATATATATATATATATATATATATATATATATATATATATATATATATACAGGGTTTTCTACAAGCTCTATGACAGACTTTGCGAGATGATAGCTATCAAAATTCTAAACATGTTTTGTTAATGAATATGGGTCCGATTCGTTTTTGTTTAAAAGTTGCAAGCATTTAAAGAATCATAATTTTTCCAGTCAACCAGAAAGTGACAAGACAAAATCATTTGAATGTGAAACAATGCACACCTATAAAATATAGGTACACCTACTTCAATCAAAAGTAGGCTGATAAATAAAAATGACAGTTGTTATGACAATAAATATTGTTAGTGTCATTTTAGTTGTACAATATTTGATACTTCGTGTAAAGGTTCTAAATAAACAATGCATTTATTCACAACTGAGGAATATGCAGATATTGTGTCTGTATATGGGTATCCTAATGGGAACGCCAGAGAAGCAGCTCGAGAATATCGACGCAGATATCCAAATAGACACCAACCTGCCCACACGGTGTTTAGTGCATTATTTCGTAGACTTCGAGAAGCAGGTAACCCCGCTCCAAAGAAGGCCATTCGTCCTACTGAAGTAAATGTACAAGATGAAGAAAATGTAATAGATGCTGCCCTTGATAACCCTTCAATTAGTGTTCGGCGTATATCTAGTAACGTTCATGTATGACCGAATTTTGCATGGCGTGTATTGAACACAACAGAAATGTTACATCCGTTTCATCGCCATTGTAAAGGTGTTGCATGCTGGAGATGCCCCACAGCGATTAGAATTTTGTCGCTGGTTACTTCAGCAACAAGCGCAAAATGATAGATTCATTTAGATCGTCATGTGGTCTGATGAAGCGTGCTTTACTAGGCACGGCATAAATAGTAATCATAATGAACATGTATGGGCGTTGCAAAATCCACATGCAATTAGATCAAGACGATTTCAGCAACGATTCAGTATCAACGTTTGGGGTCGCATTTTCAACAATAATCTATTACCGGTGCGTGTTCTAAATGATCGTTTAAATGCAGATCTGTATAGACATTTCTTAGAACACGACCTTTTAGAGTTCATTGATGACGTACAACTTAATATTATTCAGAATATGTGGTATCAACACGACGGCGCACCACCACATAGAAGAAGACAAGTTGCTGCTTGGTTGAATGAACATTTCCCAAATAAATGGATAGGTCAAGGGGGTCCAATATCATGCTACTGGGAAATGTTCATTTAACCAAGCAGCAACTTGTCTTCCTCTATGTGGTGGTGCGCCGTCATGTTGATACCACATATTCTGAACAATATTAAGTTGTACGTCATCAATGAACTCTAAAAGGTCGTGTTCTAAGAAATGTCTATACAGATCTGTATTTAAACGATCATTTAGAACACGCACCGGTAATACATTATTGTTGAAAATGCCACCCCAAACGTTGACACTGAATCGTTGCTGAAATCGTCTTGATCTAATTGCATGTGGATTTTGCAACGCCCATACATGTTCATTATGATTACTATTAATGTCGTCCCTAGTAAAGCCTCGTAGCCCCGAACTAAATCCTCTGCATTTTTATTTATGGGGACACATGAAACAGCTCGCCTACCACGTTTAAATCACTACCCATCAGCAGTTACTTGAAAGAATTCAAGATGCAACTAACCAAATAAGAAATGATCCAAATCTCATCCTTCGAGTGACCGAATCTTTAGTTTGTCGATGTGAGGCTTGCATTCAAGCCGAGGGTGGACATTTCGAACAATTTTTATATTATTAAGTTTTGTGATTTTCATTTTAGTTAAATTTTTATTGTTAATTGTTAATAAAGGTTTAATGCTTGTAAATTCTTAACAAAAGCGAATCGGACCCATGTTCATTAAGAAAATTTGTTTAGAATTATGGGAGATATTATCTGGTAAAGTTTGTCATATAGCTTGTAGAACAGCCTGTATATATATATATATATATATATATATATATATATATATATATATATATATATATATATATAAACATATAAAAATTCAAACAGACCTTGGATATGGGTTCTAGGGGCCGTAATTCGTGCTCGTTCAAATACACCGAAAGTCGGTGTTCCGTCCATTATTACATCTATATCAGAGAATTTTCGGACCCATGTTCATTAAGAAAATTTGTTTAGAATTATGGGAGATATTATCTGGTAAAGTTTGTCATATAGCTTGTAGAACAGCCTGTGTATATATATATATATATATATATATATATATATATATATATATATATATATATATATATATATATATATATATATAAACATATAAAAATTCAAACGGACCTTGGATATGGGTTCTAGGGGCCGTAATTCGCGCTCGTTCAAATACATTTTCCGAAAGTCGGTATTCCGTCCATTATTACATCTATATCAGAGAATTTTCTGAATGAAAATTCACTAAAGATAAAATTTAATTGTGTGTCTACACCGTTTCCTTCGTAGTCAGGCCGGGAAATTTCGGCGCTTTTCTCGTACATTTGTTATTTATGTTTTATTGTTTTATTTGATATAAAGAGTTGCACTTTTATCGGATCTGTCTATGTTAAATCATCTGGCTAAATACAAGTCGAACATTTTTTTAATATAACAACACACAGCAGTTTTGTATCTACTTGGAGTTCAAATTAATAAGCTAATGATTTCTTTCGAAATACGTATTAAACAGTAAACCACATATAGCACGTAAAACAGAAAGAACACCACATTACTTGAAAGTACCCAGAATGCGGTACGTTTTTAAAAGGCGCGCTAACAAGAAATGTTTTCCTTTTAATTAGAGATACGTTTGCAGACTTCAGATGTAGAAAAACACGCATTCGATTACTATTTTGGTAAAACGATTTCGGCATAAAAAACGCCATCTTTCCAAATACTCACGCAAAGCGGACGATTCTTCGAATACGCATGCACATGATACTGTCAAGATGACATGTTGGATGTCCAGATAAGGGACGCGGCCCTCGGTATAAGAGAGGCCTTATACGGCCTTGATGTATTGAAGTTTTTGTCATTCGCTGATTGTAATGTATATTGCATTAGTGGGTATTTAGCGACAGGACAGGAGTAGTTTTTGTTTATCTTAGTCTTAGAACTTTGTTTTTCAAACGAAAGACTTGTTAAACGTCATGTTTATGGTAATCGTTTTAGGATTTGTAAATCAGTATCGGATTCTAAATTTTCTTGTTAAAGATAACAAACATTAATAAAATTTGGGTTTAATTATAAACAGTTTTAACGAATGTTTATTAGGAAACATGTATTTCAATGAGTGCGAATTAGAACCCCTAAAGCCCATATAATATTGGCTGCATCAGCTCCATTATTTTAAATGGAACAGCCTGTGTATTATTGCATTTTTGAATCACACGTAAAATGATAGTCCAAATTTATGTGGAATATTATAGGTAAAAAACAGTAGGTTTTAAGTTATTCAACTCCAAAAAAATTTCGAAGCTTTATGTCAACAATATTCCACCCCCACACATTCAACTGTTAAATTTAATTTCAGCACAGAATAACAGATGTTTGACGAAATTTAAGGTTTTCTAATAAACCAACCCTAAAACGTTATATTACTCGAATTTCAACGAAAAAATGTCAATTTTCACCAAATCATCCCCTACACCTACAGCGATTTTACCAAAAATCAATCAGAACCGTTTGTTTATCGGGTGCTAACTGTATATCAAATTTGAAGACGATATCTTAATTCGTTCTAAAGTAATCGTGGCTACAAACAGACAGACATACAGACCAACAGACTGAAAATTTTTCGTTACTAAATCATGTTTTCTATGTGTGATGAGACTTTTTACGATGTTTAAGCGAAAAAAAGTTTTCTAATGTTTTTCGCCGATGCGATACGTCCACAAGTTGTGACGTTTTCTGATAAATAAACCATAAAATGTTATATTACTCGAGTTTTAACGAAAAAATGTAAATTTTCACCACTCACCCCCCATTCATCCGCTACCCGCTAAAGCGATTTTACCCAAAACCAATCCGAACCGTTCCTTTGTCGAGTGCTAACTGTATACCAAATTTGAAGACGATATTTGAATTCGTTCTAAAGTTATCGTCGCTACAAACAGACAGAGATACAGACCGGCAGACCGACAGACAGGCAGACCGATAAACGGACAGACCGATACACAAACAAATTTCGTTCCCAAATAATGTTTTCTATGTTTTGATACTTTTTACGACGTTTAAGCGCAAAAAAATTTTTGAAATTTTTGTCGCCGATGCGATACTTCTACACGTTGACAACGTGAAAGTAAAAATCACTATCTCAGCTATTTAGCCGCAATTCATTACAAACATTGGTACATACAAACAGTTAACGGTATTGTTTCCAGATAATAAATTAGAATTTCATTTCTGAACACATGTGTTCGCAAATTGTACACTGTTTTTCTAAACTTGAAACAACATTAAGTCGAAAATTTTTAATGAAACTCGCTGTATGTTATAACCTCATTGTCTTCTAGGTTGAATTACCTTCTCAGTGGTATATGAGTTCCCGATACCTATCTCTTCTAGCTTGGATGGTATTTAATAAAGAAGTCATTTTTGAGTTATTCAAATTTTTGAAAGAATAAGTCAGTAAAAAAGTCTGGACGCAGCAAGTGCGTTATGGAAGTGAATTTTCATAAAAGTGTTGTTAATAGCAAATATTATGTCTTCCTAATGCAAGCAAGCAGGCATCAATCTGGTTACCGGTATAGCCTATATAGTAGAAACAATTTACCATATTTTATCCAAATTACTTATTGTTTGAAAATGCACAAAAATTTTTCGAAAATAAACTTTAAATGTTTCCGAGAAAACTGGTTTCCTAGCCAACAAACTCTAGGTTAATAGAAAATTGAGTTATTGAAATTTAAAGAATTTTGTGAAAATTCGCTACCAAAACGCACTTACTGCGTCTCGATTTTTTTCTTACAAACATGCATCATATTTCGGTAGTAGTAGTAGTAGTAGTAGCAGTGGTGGGGAGGCCAACGCCAAGCAAGTAGGCCACCATGGGCCCTTTTTGCCAACCCCAGCAACCCAGCAACCATGCTCTACTCTTCCTCGGTTCCGTCGCCAAACCGCCTCGACCTCGAGATGAAGGCCGTGACGGTCTTCAATTGGACGGTACTTACCTGATTCCTCTACAGAGTCCTCGATCCGAACAATTCTGCTCGAAGACTACCAAAAGCCTCGCATTCACACAGGTAGTGGTAGGACGTTTCTTCATCCTCGCCGCATTCCTGGCAAATGGGGCCCCTCTCTACGCCTATCAATGTGAGGTGTCTTCTAAGGGCGAACTGGCCTGTCAGCACCCCAAGGATGCGGCGAAGCGTAGGTCGACTCCTTCCGAGTAGCCAGACAGCTTTATCTCTGTCCGGCCCCTCCACGAAGTCCCTCGCCTGCCTGCAGCCACCAACCGACCCCCAGTGCCTCTCCATTGCTTCCTCAGTCCACCTGTCTAAGGCGACAGAGACCGTCTTCCTACTTATGCCTATCGCAGGTTCCGGGCCACAGAACGGCCGCCGGGAACCGAGTCTTGCGAGATTATTCGCCACCTCATACCCCGCTACGCCACAGTGTCCCCGAACCCACACCAGTTGCACCTCCTTTGTCCTGGCTAGTCATCTGAGGGCGTCAGCGCACTCCTGAACCAGTGTTGACCTGATTCTGGCCGCGCAGACTGCCCGGAGGACCGCTTAGCTATCCGAGCAAATGTATACACATTTCTCGGGACTCCTCTTCACATCCTGTCTATTGGCCACAGACAGGATAGCATACACCTCTGTTTCGAATGCCGTGGTATATGCGCCAAGAGCATAGCTCTCGCGCACCCCCAGGCCCTCGATGCATATTCCTGCCCCGGAGGATTGTTGGTCCTCCAGCCGCGATCCGTCGGTGAAACAGACCAGGCTTGCGGTAAAAAAAATGCAAAAATGAAATAATATAAGGGTGTTCGAAAAAACAATTGTAGGGATCACAAACGACTTATTGACCACGCTGTGATCGTCAAAATTTTTTTATAACATGCAGCTTAAGACACCCTGTAATTAACGTCTACAATTTTTTCTCGTATCTTGTATAATAAGAATTATATTGAGATTTACCGTAGAGATGTGTCACCTTGTATATATGTAAACATAAAAAATGTTACGCCCGAAATGTCTGCAACTTTTGATTTTTTAAATTGGTCCTCCGGTAGTTTTTTGGTTTATTTGATAGAAACTGACATTCTGAATACAATGACACCTCACATGTCCACTTTTGACATTTTCGCTTAAAAAATAATAATAGTTTAAATTTCAATCTAGAGTGTCATGATTATGTTAGAGCCATTATGTTTTAATCAAGGAGCCATGGAAAATTGATTTGATCATCTTATGTTTTTGTCTCTTTTCCTGCCACGTTAAAAGATCCCCAAACTGCATTTTTTTAATCATAACTAATTTTTTTTCAAATGGAACGAGGGTAGCTCATTAGCATATTAGGCAAAAACATTGTCTTCTAGGTTGAATTGCCTTTCCAGTGGTATTAGCATATTCGACAAAAACATTTTTTACGAATAATTTGGCACCACACACATGATATTTCGAGTTAAATTGTCGTTATAAACCGTCTATTATAATTTCATATGATCGATAAGTTTAATGGCATTTGTAATAAGTAGGCCTGGAAATAACAATTTGTTATCAAATTGTCAAATTATTATTTCCAGGGCTACTTAATACAAATGCTAGGCGTCTCCGTGGCCGTGCAGGAAAGTCGATGACTTTCCAATACGGACTCGGGGGTCGACGGTTCGAGACTCACCGGCGGCGGATGATTTTTCAAATCACTGTCGTCGTTGAGATCGAGCTCAAGGTGGAGGGTAGGTTAGTTTAGATGAGCAAAAAGGGTCAGCAATGGCCTAATTGACAGTAACCATCTTACCTTTACCTTTAATACAAATGCTATTGCGCTTATGGCAAATTCCAATCGTGTAATCATACGAAATTATAATATGCAGTTTATAACGACAACTTAACTCGAATGTGTGTGGTACCAAATTATTCGTAAAAAAATGTTTTTGCCAAATATGCTAATGAGCCACCCTCGTTCCATTTTAGAAAATTGAGTTATGATTAAAAATACGATTTGGGGATCTTTTAACCCGCCAGGAAGAGACGCAAAACATTAGATTATCAAATCTATTTTCCATGACACCCTAGTTAAAAAATAATGGTTTTAACAGTCATGACACTCTAGATTAAGTTTTAAAATATTATTTTTTAAGGAAAAATGTCAAAACTTTACATATAAGGTGTCATTCTATTCACAATGTCAATTTTTATCAAATAAAGCAACAAAAAAAACCGGAGTTCCTATTTAAAAATCAAAAGTTGCAGACATTTCCGGGGAAACCGGAAGTGACCTAAAACAAGTGAACACGACAATCAATCTGGAATATAATATACTAACATCCAAATTTTATTTTTTTATCTCAAAAAGTAAAAACGTTATTAGGGTGAGCCACTTTTGAAAAACACCCGATAGAGGATGTTAAATTTAAAATAACCGAGTTGATAGCAAGTTTCGGTATAACCGGAAGAGCAGCCATCTTAAAACTATTTAATTTGCATAGGTCTCCAGGGATAATAGCTAGATCCAAATTTTTTGAAAAAAAGTTCAGCTAGAAGTACAAAAACTTTGCATTAACGAGTTAATCTAGACGCTGTGTACTATATCTACTTAAACAAATCATTTTTTGTACATCCAAAAATTATATATCAGTAATTTGCGATTGTAAGACTTCAAAAAGTTTTAAACAAAATACTGATATGACAACTCACACACCAGTTGACCGATTTGGGTAAAACTTAAAAGTTTGGGTAAATTTTTCAGGCAATCTGTTTGATTCACTACAATTAAGGTTTCTACGATAACTAATAATATAATTATCACCATTTGAAAATGTTTCATAAAAGTTCACTACCATAAGTACTTTCTGCATATATTTTTAGTGAATTTTTATTCAAAAATAGAATAGAAAGGTATCGATGGTGAGACTTTGCAAACAAATTCTCAATTGAGCGCGAATTTGGGCCGCTAAAACCCATATCCGGGGTCAGTTTCGATTTTTGTTTGTTTACATATATATATATATATATATATATATATATATATATATATATATATATATATATATATATATATATATATATATATATATATATATATATATATATATATATATATATATATATATATATATATATATATATATATATCTATATATATATATATATGTATCCAACCGATAACTCAAAAAATAATTAACCGATTTTGATGAAACTCGGCAAGTGCCTTTATTTAATTAATATCTTGGATGAGTTCGTTACACAGGAAAATCCGACAAGGTTTTCCGGAAAAATTTGGAGTTTCCTTTGGAAAAAAAAAATTTTCTCCGAAAATTACAAAACTATTTCGATGACATTTGGTGGACATATTGTTTTGGGAAAGACCTAACTATATACCAAAATTCAGCTTTCCAAGTTTACAGAAAATTGAGCTATTCAAATTTCAAACATTTATTTTCAATATCACCGCTTTTTATTGACAATGGTAAATACTGGTTTATAGGTTTATGAGATCTAGTATGTCTGAGTCGTTACCTAGCAACGGAACATGTGATATCATTGCGCAGGTCAGTTACACGCTGTAACTGACGTTTAGCGTATATTATTAGATCGTTTATCTGTTTTCAATTTCAGTTGACAAATTATTTGTGTTATTTGGGAATTTTAATATGCAAGTGCAAATTCTTCCTTTACTATTTTATTAATGTTAGCGGGTGGACTAAACAGTGTTTGTTATGTTTTGTCAACAGATATAAAGGATCGAAGTTTTACAAAAAGGGCTGATATGCAACAGGTTACTTATTTTCTCTCTGATCCTTTAGCAGTAGTTTTAGTTAAGTTTATGGTTTAACGGTCCATCTTTTTTATCTAATTTTCGTACAAAAAAATCGTTAATATGGAGACCGCGACTTTAGAATTTTAAAAAGAATTCTTCAAATGAGCGCAAACTAGGCCCCCTAGAATCCATATCCGGGTTTACGTTCAGTTTTTATCTGTTTATATATATACATATATATATATATATATATATATATATATATATATATATATATATATATATATATATATATATATATATATATACAGGGTGATGCATTTCTATGGTAAAGCTCAATATAATTATTATTATACAAGAGACGAGAACAAATTCTATAAGTTAATTATAGGGTGTGTTAAGCTGCATCTTATAACATTATTTTGCTATCACAGGCTGGCCCATAAGTCGTTGTTGATCTCTACAATTTTTTTCGAACACCCTTATTTTATTGCATTTTTTATCGAAATATGTTTGTAAGAAAAAAAAATCAAGACGCAGTAAGTGCGTTTTGGTAGCAAATTTTCATTAAATGCTTCAAATTTCAATAACTCAATTTGCTATTAACCTAAGGTTTGTTAGCTAGAAAACCCACATTTAAAGTATATTGTCGGAAAATTGTTGTACATTTTCAAAAAATAAGTTATCTTGATAAAATTTTGCACCTTGTTTCTACTATATAGGTTATACCGGTAACCAAATTGCATTAGAAAGACATATTTGCTATTCAAAGCATTTTTATAAAAATTCACTTCCATAACGCACTTGATGCGTCCAGACTTTTTGTTATTGGAGAACAAAGGAACACCTCCCCAGACAAATATATATTCGCGACATTCGTTAACTCCTTCCCTGCACAACGGTAGCTAAGCCATGCGTAGTTCGTTACCCAGTGGGACTCCCGAGTTTGGCTGAACAGCAGATCAAGATCAACTATTGCAGGTTGCCATTTGAGTTTGGTATCAGTATCGACCAGCAGGAGCACGTGCCGTAAATTACAACCATTACAATAAAACTACAAATGGTATAATCAGGTACTCAATACGTATATTGACTATTTAAGACTCTTACTTCAAACAATTTAAATTATATCCTCGCTGTACTTGCACGAAGCCTATTTCGATACCTATCTGCCGATATGTATGTAATTAGCCTTTGCGTAACTCAGAACCTATATAAAATTTCACTTTACCAATTAAATCCGTTTGTAGTGCAGAAGCTATTAGACGTTTCATGGAGTCATTTACCTACACGATTCTTTACTGTTCTTGGGAAATGTAATGCTGTACCCATATGTAGCAGTAAATGTAGTACCCGATGATTACTTTTAAATATTTTAAGGCAATTTTCTGCATGGATGTTGGACATGACTAAGCTCGTTGTCACCAAATATGGATTTGTATTTTGTATGTTACCGGTAGAATTCTAATAAGACTAAATGTCTCAGAATGGTGTGCAACTAAACTACTCAACACTGCAACTGCCGCTCGCAAGAATTTTACCTGAATTTTCTTTAAAAAAATAAACTAATGACGAGATCCGCGTATATATATATATATATATATATATATATATATATATATATATATATATATATATATATATATATATATATATATATATATATACTATAACAGGATTGATAACACGGCATTTATGTACTATACAAGGAGAAAAGGTTCAAGGGCAAAGCCGCAAGGAGGAGCCAGGTGAAGATCATCTTCATCCAGAGTGTTCCCATCTTCACCTGGCTATACCGTACTGATGATGGCTAATAAGCCTGAAACACGTGTTTGCGGTTGTCTCCTTGCGGCTTTGCCCTTAAACCTTATCTCCTATATATATATATATATATATATATATATATATATATATATATATATATATATATATATATATATATATATATATATATATATATATATATATATATATATATATATATATATATATATATATATATATATCGTACTCAAAAAGTAATGGACCGATTTTGATGAAAGTTGGTAGGTGCATTCCTTTTGCAGGTGGCTTGGATAAGTTCATTGGCCAGGAAAATCGGCCCAGGTTTTCTCGGAAAATTTTGTGTTTTCTTTTGAAAAAAATTATATCTCCAGAAATAACAAAGTAAGGGCAACCAAATTTAATAAGCGGGTTTATATAATTATAGGTAAATTACCTGCCAAAATTAGCTCTGTAAGTTAAAAGACAAAAGAGTTACAGGCATTTAAAGACAAATTAATTGGGAGTTTCCTCAAAACGTCAAAGTCGCGATTTAAAACGTCTAAATTGGCAACATTTAGGCAAAGAACTTGAATCTAATACGGGCTATGGAAAGAAAATGTCTCAAGAAGAATGTTTTGCAAACCCTGAAGTCTTAGCTTCATATTAATTGTATATCATTTTTGTCGTATTTTCGTAAATAATCAATAAAGGTCAATATATCCGTTATTGTACAAGATATGAAAAAAATTGTATACATTAATTATATGGTGTCTTGAGCTACATCTTAAAAAATATTTCTACAATCACAGGCTGACCCATAAGTCGTTGGTGATACAAATTTTCTTTTTTTTTAGTCGAAAACGCCTTATGTTGTTGCATTTTTGCATTTTCCATCGAAATATAATGCATGTTTGTAAGAAATCAAAATCGGGACGCAGCAAGTGCGCTGTGGTAGCGAATTTTGATTAAATGCTTCAAATTTGAATAGCTCAATTTGCTATTAACCTATAAGGTTGACCAATAAACCAGTTTTTTCGGGAACATTTTAAGTTAACTTTCGGAAATTTATGTACATTTTCAAACAATAAACTTATTTGATGAAACATGGCACATTGTTTTTACTACATAGGTTATTATACTGGTAACCAATTTGATGCCTGCTTTCTTAAAAAATAACACACATATAAGCTATTAAAATTATTTTTATGAAAATTCCCTACCAAAGCGCACTTGCTGCGTCCAGACTTTTTTTAAATTCATATAACATTCGAATGGCGCCATCAAATTGAACTCGGTTAAAAGCGTTTGAAAGCACGATCCTTTCACTATTAGCTTGTTGTTCTGTAAACTATCAGCTAATTCACATAAATTTTGTACAGAGTGTTGAATAAAACATTGAGAATTTTCTATACTCTCAAGAAGCTCCCGTTTGAAAAACAAATTTTATTTCTTAAATTTCAAGCAAAAACAAGTTGACATAGAATCCAAGCTATAGGGTGGTGTTCGAATTTTCCGTTGCTCCGTTTTATTTACAAGAGGATGACAAAACATTCTGGACGCAGCAAGTGCGTTATGGTAGTGAATTTTCATTAAAATGTTTTTAATAACAAATATGTGTGTTTTTTAAGAAAGCAGGCATCAAATTTGGTTACCAGTATAACCTATATAGTAAAAACAATGTGGCATGTTTCATCAAAATAACTTTATTGTGTGAAAATGTATAAAAATTTCCAAAAATAAACTTAAAGTGTTCCCGAAAAAACACGTTTCTTGGTCAACCTTATAGGATAATAGCAATTTGAGCTGTTCAAATATGAAACATTTGATTAAAATTCGCTACCATAACGCACTTGCTGCGTCCAGAATTTCTTTTCTTTTAAACAAGCATTATATTTCGATGGAAAATGCAAAAATGCAATAACATAAGGCGTGTTTGATTTAAAAAAAAAAAAGGAAATTTGTATCACCAACGACTTATGGGCCACCCTGTGATTGTAGAAATATTATTTTAAGATGTAGCTCAAGACACCCTATAATTAATATATACAATTTTTTTTCATATCTTATATAATAACGGATATATTGAGCTTTATTGATTTTTTACGAAAATACGACAAAAATTATATACCATTAAACGATAAACTCTATAGCTAAGGCTACTACCAAGCATCAGAGAAAGGGTCTATTTGAAATGAATTTTCTGCAAATATTTTAGTAAAATGAAGGACAATGACGGTTGAAACTAAGACTTTAGGGTTTGTAAAACATCCTTCTTGAGACATTTTATTTCTATAGCCCGTATTAGATTCAAGTTACTTGCCTAAATGTTGCCAATTTTGACATTTTAAATCGCCACTTTGACGTTTTGAGGAAAACCCCAATTTATTTTTCTTTAAATGCTTATTACTTTTTTGTCTTTTGAGGTATATAGCTAAATTTTGGCAGGTAACTTACTCATAAGGACATAAACCTGCGTACCAAATTTGGTTGCCCTTACTTTGTTAATTCCGGAGATATAAATTTTTTTTGAAAGAAAATACAACATTTTCCGGAAAAACCTAGGCAGATTTTTCTCGCTAACGAACTTATCCAAGCCATTTGCAAAAGGAATTTTTTTTTGAGTTATCGGTGAGATACATACATACATACATATATATATATATATATATATATATATATATATATATATATATATATATATATACACAAATATATATATATATATATATATATATATATATATATATATATATATATATATATATATATATATATATATATATATATATATATATAAAAATTGAAACTGACCCCGGATATGTTTTCTGGGGGGGCTAATTAGCGCTCATTTGAAGAAATTTTTTCAAATTTCCAAAATCGGGATCTCCTCATTAGTGAATTTTTTTAAAGAAAATTCACTAAAAAGGGTTTTTTGTGTTTTTAGATATAACTTTTTACTCGTCAACCGATTTTCGTAATGGAGGGCTCATATTGAATTCATGTAGAATGAGCGATAAATACACAGCGCAGCATCAAAAGTGATCCAAATCCTCATCGAATTAAAAATTTCATTTCGACAGCAGAATTGACTGTAACTCAAGTTGATTATGAAAGAACCATTAATTCTGGGCACTAAAAATTGTTTCTCGTCTGCATAGGTCCAAAATTGTCGTCAAAAGAACTCAATTACGAACGGCTTGTTTGCAAAGGAGACTCATTCAAACTATTACTTGCAGATGCCCGTAACCAAGATAATGTTTTCGTTACCTTAGTTACGAACATTTTCAGAAGAGAGCGCAAATGAAAGTGGAAATAAAGTGAGGCTGAAAAATCATCAGGCCTTGATAACGTCTGTCCAAGAGACATTCTCTGGACAAATGAAAATCTTGGTAGTCAACAATGAGGAAGTTGCATATAATTTACTTTTGATGAAAAACGTATTTAAAGTACAGCAAAATACTCTAAAAATATATGTCTACAAGTAAACCCCCCTTAAAGTCAACCACTAATGAGTAATTAATTATTGAAATATTGAATATAATTCAAAAAGACAGGCTGGGCGAAAACGCGATCTGATTGGTGAAGTGGTTTGTGACGTCACGATCCGGTACCTCTGCTTATTTTCGTTTGTGTTTGCATCGAATTCTGAGCAGTTTTATCATCATTTTAAGTAGTTTTGGTGTTTAGTGTATAATATAGGTTCAAAGGTAGTAAGTTGTGTTTAATATAGTTTAGTGCGTGACTGTGTTATGGCTTCAGCAGATTCAGAATCACAAAACGAGAATGCGAAAGACATAACAGTTCCTGGACATAAATATTATAAGTGCTGTATAGTGCCCAAATGTACTTCCACAACAATAACTACCCCCAACAAATTATTATTTAATGTACCTAAGGATGAGAAAATCAGGAAGAAATGGTGTATATTTTTCTTGTAGATTATTTGAATGGAGAACATTTTGAGGTTATGCTTTTATTTACATTATATTTTATAAGAAATTACTACATAAAATCCAACAAAGGTATTTACAGGATAAAATAAGGTTCATATCAGACACATACCTCCCAGCTTTCATTCCTTTTAGCTCAGCACCAATGAAATTCGGGTAGTTTTCTAAAAACGCAAACATTGCTAGTACATCAATTTTTGGTACATTATCAGATTGTCCTTGGACAGATCCAACTTCTGTAGTCATACTATAAGACTGTACAGTTTTTAAAATAATTAATACGAGTATATAAATATATATATATATATATATATATATATATATATATATATATATATATATATATATATATATATATACAGGGTGTCCCTCTAACAATGGGCCAAACCCATATATTCGGATAGAGCATCAAAAATTAAATAGACTTTCATCAATACGTTTTGTCCGATTGTTGCTTGTTTTCGATATACAGTGTGTTAAAATTGACTTTGAAAAAAATTAAATCGCTCGTTTTTCTGCTAATTACTGGAATATTGATTTGGAACTTTGTAATAGGGGGTTATCGAGGATGCAGCTTCCAACCGTGATACCTATTTTGAGCTACATCATAGTTGGCGCCACCTACACTAAACCCGAATGTTTTACAGGGGCATAACTTTTTCGATGATCAACTTTCTGCAAATCTGTTCAGAAAAACTGAAAACTACTAATTTTTTGTACGAAAAAGGTATACTTAGTTGAAACTCATAAAGTGAGTGGTTACCGAGATATTGCGGTTTTAATAATGGTGTGCGTTGAAAATCTCTCAAATCTGCAATTTTATTCTGGCCCAAAGTTCATCTCTGGAGTTACAAACACTATTGTGTATGTACCAGTTGTTTCAAGTAACCCCAATGGAAAATTCTAGAGGATTGAGGTCGGTGTATTTTAATCATAATTTTCTAATTCTAAATCAATTCCTAAAAATTGGGAAGTTTCTCTGGATCACAACAATCGGAGAAAACGTATTAATGAAAGTCTATTTAATTTTTGATGCTCTATCCGAAAATATGGGCTTGGCCCATTGTTAGAGGGACACCCTGTATATATATATATATATATATATATATATATATATATATATATATATATATATATATATATATATATATATATATATATATATATATATATATATATATATAAACAATAATATAAGTTGATAACAATAACTATCCGGCACACGTAAGTCGCATAAACACTAATGGTGAGATGGGGATCTCTGTGTGAGTAAGCGTGACTCGTTTGGCCGATACCGGATCGTGACGTCACAGTAGGCCGTCTTTGTTTACGGCTGCGTTTTGGCGCGGAGACAATTATTTTGATTTCAGATATTTTTTTACATATTGGTTAAAAATTTAAATTTTATATGGCAATTGATTTTTTACAATGTGGGAAATTGAATAAGATGAGAATAAAAAAATTCTGGACGCAGCAAGTGCGTTATGGTAGTGAATTTTCATAAAAATCTTTTTAATAACAAATATGTGTGTTTTTTTAAGAAAGCAGGCATCAAATTTGGTTACCAGTATAACCTATATAGTAAAAACAATGTGCCATGTTCCATTAAAATAACTTTATTGTGTGAAAATGTACAAAAATTTCCAAAAGTAAACTTAAAATGTTCCCGAAAAAACACGTTTCTTGGTCAACCTTATAGGTTAATAGAAAATTGAGCTGTTCAAATATAAAACATTTGATCAAAATTCGCTACCATAACGCACTTGCTGCGTCCAGAATTTATTTTCTTACAAACATGCATTATATTTCGATGGAAAATGCAAAAATGCAATAACATAAGGCGTGTTTGATTAAAAAAAGGAAATTTGTATCACCAACGACTTATGGGCCAGCCTGTGATTGTAGAAATATTATTTTAAGATGTAGCTCAAGACACCCTATAATTAATATATACAAATTTTCTTCATATCTTATATAATAACGGATATATTGAGATTTATTAATTTTTTACGAAAATTCGACAAAAATTATATACCATTAAATGATAAACTCTATAGCTAAGGCTAATGCCAAGCATCAGAGAAAGAGTCTATTTAAAATGAATTTTCTGCAAATATTTTAGTAAAATGAAGGACAATGACGGTTGAAACTAAGACTTTAGGGTTTGTAAAACATCCTTCTTGAGACATTTTATTTCTATAGCCCGTATTATATTTAAGTTATTTGCCTAAATGTTGCCCATTTTGACATTTTAAATCGCCACTTTGACGTTTTGAGGAAAACCCCAATTTATTTATTTTTAAATGCCTATAACTTTTTTGTCTTTTGACCTACATAGCTAATTTTGGTAGGTAACTTATCTATAAGGATGTAAACCTGCGTACCAAATTTGGTTGTCCTTACTTTGTTAATTCCGGAGATATAAATTTTTTTCGAAAGAAAACACAAAATTTTCCGGGAAAACCTGGTCAGATTTTCCTGACTAACAAACTTATCCAGCAAAATTTTGATCAAATTTTTTCACAAAATTTGATCAAAATCGGCCCATTAGTTTTTGAGTTATCGGTGTGATACATAATATATATATATATATATATATATATATATATATATATATATATATATATATATATATATATATATATATATATATATATATATATATATATATATATATATATATATATATATATATATATATATATATATATATATATATATATATATATATAAACATATAAAAATTGAAACTGACCCCGGATATGTTTTCTGGGGGGCCTAATTAGCGCTCATTTGAAGAAATCTTTTCAAAATTCAAAAGTCGGGTTCTCCTCATTAGTGAATTTTTTTTAAGAAAATTCACTAAAAATGTGCAAATTCCTCATTGCGGTCATTTAGATAAGTTTCTGTCAAAGGCTATTATTATTATTATTATTATTATTATTATTATTATTATTATTATTATTATTATTATTATTATTATTATTATTATTATTATTATTATTATTATTATTATTATTATTATTATTATTATTATTATTATTATTATTATTATTATTATTATATTATTATTATTATTATTTTTATTATTATTATTATTATTATTATTAAAATATTTGACGTTTTGTCACTTCGGACCTCATACCACTTAAACGACACAACTTAGATAAAGCAAGTTGCATTCAGGATCAGTTGTCTATCGATTGGCATCATAGCTGGCCACGGATTTTCAAAAAGATATGCCCAGTTGTTTCGCCGATGACGAATTTGAATTCATCACCTGCTCTTACGCCAAGTGGTGTTGATTTCTTAAATATTTACGGGGTTATTTTGGTGAGACACTTAAAAAATATCCCTGTACGCGGCTTAATCACAGCATAAGACTATGATGTGGTTTAATGTCGACAAAACTTGCTGCTTCTAGTTTGAGCAGCACCATTTATTATTATGAATATATTATGCTAATTTCTGGTACAGGTTCCATAAACCCATATGGTAGAATACGGTAAATAAATGTCTTTGGAAGAAAGGTGTGTGTTTGTTTGGATTTTATTACATGATTAACATAAAAATGCATTGTTTGCTTACGTCTTTTGTTCGCTACGAGCGTGTTTCTTTTCACCATATATTTAATGGCTTTTTCTATTATTCTGTTTTTAAATAAATCTTTTGGATTAGAAAGGTAACAAGGACATTTTTTCAGCAAAACACCTTTATTTATGGCTTTACACCGATGGATTGTACGCGGCTAATGACTTACAAATTTACAACACGAAAATCGTTAATAATTATAGATGTATACATATGCGCTTACAAGAATACTTGGCTATTGTTTCCTTCACGAAGCAGAAATTATAGTATGTAACTGACATTAGAAGTACCTACAATGTTAACGGTTGTGTCTAAGCTTATCTACATAAAAATAAATTAATTTCTTTCAGAATTGAATAGTTCGACCACAATTGAAACGATTGTCTCATTCTGTATCTGGTATTTTAAGAGATGGGTACCCGATTAAGTTACCAGGTGACTAAGTTTAGGTTTCTAACCACCCATAAGTTTTCAAATTCCCTTATTAAAAATCCAATTTATTGACAATATTTAATTAAGGAAATAATCATGGTAACCGAGGAGGACACCAAAAAGAAGATACCATTTATCATTAAACAAGTTTTTCAAATTATCAACGAAGAATCACTTCCACAGGGTTACAAAGTGTGAAAGTATGGTATCGGTGACAGAAAAATCGATTTTTTTGCCAAAACGGCGTAAATTAATGCTGCAAATTGATTAATAATTTCCACATAACTGTGATAATCTACTTTCCGCAGAAAAACATTCTCATGAAATGAATTTAGGGTTCATGACTTTACCACAAAGAAAATATTTGTATTCCGGTACGCATAGACTTCTTAAACGTTATATTACACGAGTTTTAACGAAAAAATGTCAATTTTTACCACACCGCCCTTCATTTATCCCCTACTCCATGAAGATATCTTACCCAAGCGTTTTTTTGTCGGGTGCTAACTGGATACCAAATTTGACGATGATATCTCAATTCCTTCGAAAGTTGTTGCGCCTAATAACAGACAGACGTACAGGCCGAAAGACCGCCGACCGAGAGACCAACAGATAAAAAAATTCGTTCCAAAATCAAGTTTTCTATGTGTTTTGAGACTTTTTACGCCGTTTTAGCAAAAGTCCTCTCGAGCTCCAACAGCAGCAAACCCTTCTGGACTCTTGCTAAATCTATTGGGAATAATTTCTGCAAAAGCACGTTCCCACCTCTTGTCTCAGGGGATGAAATTGTTTCTACAGCCCGGGGCAAGGCTGAACTTTTTGCTTCGTTGTTCGCCGGCAATTCTACTCTCAACCCACCTCCAAATGTTCAACCACCAACAGTCCCCAATGTCGCGCATAAAATGACGGATATCATTTTCAAAACCAAAAAGGTACAAAAGATGATCTCTTCTGTTAATACCAGGAAAGCCTCTGACCTTGACGATATCCCAGCAATTGTTCTCAAAAAAATGCGCACCAGAACTTGCTCCTGTCCTGACTCATCTGTTTCAGACATCTTACAATAGAGGCATATTCCCTAGTAACTGGAAAACTGCTCGAGTACAACCCGTCCCCAAGAAGGGATCCAAAGCACTTCCTAGCAACTACAGGCCTATTTCTCTCCTTTCAGTCGTCTCTAAAGTGATGGAAAAGTATATAAACACCGAATTACTAAAATTTCTTGAAAAACACAGTCTAATCCACGACTGGCAGTATGGATTCCGTCAGCGCAGATCAACTGCCGACCTCCTTTCCTTTGTCACCCATTCTTGGAATAAGTCTATGGAACTACACGGTGAATCCCAGATTGTCGCTCTAGACATATCCAAAGCATTCGACTAGGTCTGGCACGCAGCGCTGCTTAATTAACTTCCGGCCTATGGCCTACCACCAAAACTCTGTACCTGGACAGCAAATTTCCTCTCCAACCGGAGCATTTCTGTTTTCGTGGATGGCCATTCCTCTAAACTGTATTCAATTAATGCAGGAGTTCCTCAAGGTTCAGCTATAGCCCCTACTGTGTTTCTTCTCTACATCAATGACCTCCTCTCTAGCACATCCAACCCAGTTCACAGTTACGTGGACGACAGCACCCTCCACTCAAATATACAATATTCTAAGCCTGTCTCTTTAGCCCAATTAGATGAGGATCGCAGACTCATGGAGGGTTCTGTCTCCCTGGATCTCCAAAAAATATTAGACTGGGAAAGTAGAAATCTTGTACAATTCAACCCCACCAAATCACAGTCTTGCTTTCTTTCTCATAAGAGATACACAAGCCCTAGACCCATCACAATGAACAACCAAGTTATTCAAAGTTATGAGTCATTTTCACTTGTTGGCATTTCTGTGGATCGGAATCTGAATTGGCATCAACATGTCACATTAATTGCAGAAGCGGCTGCTAAGAAATTAGGGTTCCTCCTTCGGGCTCGCAAATACTTTTCACCAGCTAATCTCTATACCTTATATACTTCACAAATAAGACCAAACCTCGAATACTGCACCCACATCTGGGGTGCTGCTGCTGCTTCTACACTCGCTATCCTGGACTCCATTCAGAAGAGAGCTATACGTCTCATCGGTGACCCTACCCTCACCCAAAGGCTGCCATCCCTTGCCCACCGACGTGCCGTTGGTGACCTCTCTCTCTCTTTTATAGATATCTGCACGGGAACTGATGCCCCCAACAGATCTACCAGGGGAACAGATCTAATGCACCTTTTACTGTCCAGGTCACCAGACATAGAACATCTTGTTATGCCCGCTCTTTTGTCCCGAGGACTTCAAAGTTGTGGAATTCCTTGCCGGCACATGTTTTCCTTCTCCTCCGAACCTCCAAACCTTCAAGTCCAGAATTAACAAGTTGCCTGTTTCCTCCTTGTCGACACCCACGGTACGATAGTATTTAGGCTGTAAGCCCTCGTGGTGTGTTGCTGAAATAAAAAAATATATAAAAAAAATCGAAATTTCTGTCATCGATATTCTACCCCCACACATTCAAGCCTTAATTTAATTTCAGTACAGAATGCCAAAGGTTTGATGAAATTTAGAGCTTTCTAATAAGCAAACCGTAAAACATTTTACAACTCGAGTTTTAATGAAAAAAATCAATTGTCACCAAATCATCGCCCATTCATCCCCGACTCCCTGGAGCGATCTAACCCAACCAAAATCCAAACCGTTCGTTTCTCGGGAGCTAACTGTACCAAATTTAAAGACCATATCTCAATTCGTTTCAAAGTTATCGTGGTTACAAACAGACAGACATACAGGCCGACAGACCGGCAGACCGACAAACACAAAAAAATTCTTTCCCAAATCATGTTTTCTATGTGTTTTGACACTTTCTACGACGTTTAAGCAAGATGCCATACTTCTACACGTATTTACCTTGTGGAATTAAAATCTGTTAGTAGCCACGATAACTTTTGACAAACCTGACAAACGAACAGTCCGAATTGTTTTTGGGTGAAATCGCTTCAGAGGACAGGGGAGAAATGAGTGGTGATTTTGTGAAAATTGGCATTTTACTTTCATATCGTCACGTGTATAAGTATCGTATCGGTGACAAAAATTTCGATTATTTTTTTTGCCAAAAGGGCGTAAAAAACTCAAGACATATAGAAAACATGATTTCGGAACGGATTTTTTTGTCCGTCTGTACGTCTGCCAGTTAGTAAGCACGATAGCTTTTGAACGATTTGAGATATTGTCTTTAAATTTTCTGTACAGTTAGCATCCGGCAAACGAACGGTTCGGATGTTTTTGCGTAAAATCGCTCTAGAGGGTAAAAATTGGCATTTTTTCGTTAAAGCTGGAATAATATAACGTTTCAGGGTTGTTTTTTTTATAAAACTTTCAATTTCACCACAGAATACCAGCTAAGTGATAAATTTGAAGTAGGGGTTAAATGTGAGGGAGTGTAATATGAATTTAGTTTTGAAAGAATATGATGAAGCCGGAAAAAATGTGCGAATGGTCTGACGACCGCAGCCATGAACAAAGACAACACACACACACACACACACACACACACACACACACACACACACACACACACACACACACACACACACACACACACACACACACACACACACACACACACACACACACACACACACACACACACACACACACACACACACACACACACACACACACACACACACACACACACACACACACACACACACACACACACACACACACACACACACACACACACACACACACACACACACACACACACACACACACACACACACACACACACACACACACACACACACACACACACACACACACACACACACACACACACACACACACACACACACACACACACACACACACACACACACACACACACACACACACACACACACACACACACACACACACACACACACACACACACACACACACACACACACACACACACACACACACACACACACACACACACACACACACACACACACACACACACACACACACACACACACACACACACACACACACACACACACACACACACACACACACACACACACACACACACACACACACACACACACACACACACACACACACACACACACACACACACACACACACACACACACACACACACACACACACACACACACACACACACACACACACACACACACACACACACACACACACACACACACACACACACACACACACACACACACACACACACACACACACACACACACACACACACACACACACACACACACACACACACACACACACACACACACACACACACACACACACACACACACACACACACACACACACACACACACACACACACACACACACACACACACACACACACACACACACACACACACACACACACACACACACACACACACACACACACACACACACACACACACACACACACACACACACACACACACACACACACACACACACACACACACACACACACACACACACACACACACACACACACACACACACACACACACACACACACACACACACACACACACACACACACACACACACACACACACACACACACACACACACACACACACACACACACACACACACACACACACACACACACACACACACACACACACACACACACACACACACACACACACACACACACACACACACACACACACACACACACACACACACACACACACACACACACACACACACACACACACACACACACACACACACACACACACACACACACACACACACACACACACACACACACACACACACACACACACACACACACACACACACACACACACACACACACACACACACACACACACACACACACACACACACACACACACACACACACACACACACACACACACACACACACACACACACACACACACACACACACACACACACACACACACACACACACACACACACACACACACACACACACACACACACACACACACACACACACACACACACACACACACACACACACACACACACACACACACACACACACACACACACACACACACACACACACACACACACACACACACACACACACACACACACACACACACACACACACACACACACACACACACACACACACACACACACACACACACACACACACACACACACACACACACACACACACACACACACACACACACACACACACACACACACACACACACACACACACACACACACACACACACACACACACACACACACACACACACACACACACACACACACACACACACACACACACACACACACACACACACACACACACACACACACACACACACACACACACACACACACACACACACACACACACACACACACACACACACACACACACACACACACACACACACACACACACACACACACACACACACACACACACACACACACACACACACACACACACACACACACACACACACACACACACACACACACACACACACACACACACACACACACACACACACACACACACACACACACACACACACACACACACACACACACACACACACACACACACACACACACACACACACACACACACACACACACACACACACACACACACACACACACACACACACACACACACACACACACACACACACACACACACACACACACACACACACACACACACACACACACACACACACACACACACACACACACACACACACACACACACACACACACACACACACACACACACACACACACACACACACACACACAAGAATATGACATTAGATTATTTTAATTGAGCTATTAAGATGAAAGTTGGTACACAGGTAGCTGTTAACAAGCGGATAGTCTGAATTGTTTGTGCGTAAAATCGCTTCAGAAGAAAGGGAGGAAATAGTGGGATGACTGGAGAAAATTGACACCCTTCCATTAAAAACTGAGTAAGATGTCGTTTAAGAAGTTTATGGGCACAGAAATACGAATATTACTAAACATCTGACAATTTCGCATCAAATTCAAGTCTGAGTTGATTATGGAGATGTTCAATATTAATTTTCTTTGTAATCAAGTCAAATACATTTAATGAAAACGTCTTTCTGAGGCTAGTAGATTATCGCAGCGTTGTGGGAGTTACTATTCAATTTTCAACATTATTTTTTAAATAACCCCGAAATATTATAAATCGAGAGAGCTACCCAGTAAGAATGTGCATGTGTACTCTGCCCATATGCACTTACAACTAATCAAAAAACTTCAAGAGATGAAACACAACCTGTGTATATAATAATTAGTTAAAACGAAAATGAATAAATATTCCAATATACACGGTGTGCCGATTAAAACTTCCACCTGGAAAATATCGGAATTAAAAAAAACTCTGGACGCAGCAAGTGCGTTATGGTAGTGAATTTTTATTAAATGCTTCAAATTTGAATAACTCAATTTTCTATAAACTTAGAAAGTTTAATTTTGGTATGTAGTAAGGTCTTTCAGAGGGCAAGATATTCACCAAATTTCATTAAAACAACTTTGTAATTTTTGAAGAAAAAAATTTTTTTCGAAAGAAAATTTAAAATTTGAATAAGTTTATTTTCGATAAACTTAGAAAGTTAAATTTTGGTACTTAGTAAGGTCTCCTCCAAGGCAACATATATAGTAAATTATATTAAAACAGCTTTGTTATTTTCGGAGACAAATTTTTTTTTGAAAGAAAACTCAAAATTTTCCCGGAAAACCCCATCTGATTTTCCTGGATAACGAACTCATCCAATCCATTATTCATTGAAATCGGTTAATTATTTTCTAAGTTATCAGACGGATACATATATATATATATATATATATATATATATATATATATATATATATATATATATATATATATATATACATACATACATACACATATATATATATATATATATATATATATATATATATATATATATATATATATATATATATATATATATATAAAAACATATAAAAATTGAAACTGACCCAGGATATGGGTTCTAGGGGTCCTAGTTCGCGCTCATTTGAAAAATTTTTTGCAAAGTCTCACCATCGATCCCTCTCTAATAGTGATTTTTTTAAAATAAAAATTCACTAATAATCTCTGATGTAAATGCAATTCAAACGTAAATAATAAAACAAATGAATATTTGCATCTGTAGTTAATTACTACATGCATTTTGCTTTTGTTTCTGAAGAAGCCACATTTAACGAAACGGTTCATATTATAATTATATAGAGTGAATATCGTAATAATTTGTTTAATCACTATATAATTATATAAATATTTCCCTTCATTATTTAAATTCTTAAAATTAGAATACAATAACAGCCTAAAATTCTTGCCTTTAACTTAAAAGAAAGGGATGGGTATTGTTGATTAAATCTGACTGTCCATTAGGCACGTAATCGCATAACTTCCATGATTTTTCTTTTGGACGCAAGCGATATTAGATCTTATTCATGTGCCAATACCAATACCGACCTGAAGCGATCGCCAGACGCCACATGCATTATACACTATACTAAAAACTGCCTATCCTCTCATGTGATCCTGATACTAGAGACGTGAAAATCGTTTCGTCGTTTCTACGATTTCTGTGGTAAAAACTTCATGTTAAATATTAAATGCTTCAAATTTGAATAACTCAATTTTCTATAAACTTAGAGAGTTTAATTTTGGTGTTTTTTAAGGTCTGTCCTAACGCAAGATATCTACCAAATTTCATTAAAATAACTTTGTAATTTTCGGAGAAAAAAAAATTTTCGAAAGAAAATTTAAAATTTGAATAACTCAATTTTTTATAAACTTAGAAAGTTGAATTTCAGTACGTAGTAAGATCTCTCTCAAGGCAACATATATAGTAAATTTCAATAAAACCGCTCTGTTACTTTCGGAGAAAAATTTTTTTTCGAAAGAAAACTCAAAATTTTCCCGGAAAACCCCGTCCGATTTTTCTGGCCAACGAACTCATCCAAGCCATTAATAAAAGAAAACCACTTGCCAAGTTTCATCGAAATCGGTTAATTATTGTTTGAGTTATCAGACGGATACATATATATATATATATATATATATATATATATATATATATATATATATATATATATATATATATATATATATATATATATATATATATATATATATATATATATATATATATATATATATATATAAGAACATATAAAAATTGAAACTGACCCCGTATATGGGTTCTAGGGGTCCTAGTTCGCACACATTTGAAAGAATTTTTGCAAAGTCTCACCATCGATACCTCTCTATTAGTGAATTTTTTAAAATAAAAATTCACTAAAAAGATGAGACGCATTTGGTTTCAAGGGGAACACATCGCGGCGTAAGTTTCGGTGTCTTGGAACCCACCCCTTTGGCAGGGGCATAAAGTACACTTAAATTTTAAATGGAACCCTATACAAGGTGACACCTCATTTTAAAGGTTTCTTAGTTCTGCTCACAACATACGACGTTTTTAATTTTGATTTGATATGGCAATAAAGTCATAAATTAAAGAATAAGACAAAATATCAATGAAGGAAAGAATGTTATTTAATTAAATGTTCAAATTGTTTTCCTTCCGCTTCCATACATTTATAAGATCTTTGCTCCACTTTCGAACGAACATTTCGAAGCATTTTGGGCGTTATCTGACGACTTTTTCTCTATGAAAATATTTTATTTTATGATTTTTCGTTTATCTCTTAACAAAATTTATCACTTAAACTTTCTTACCCGTTTTACTTTAGACGAGACAAGTAAATATATTGTAAAACAATCACAAAGTCGATTGAATTTCAATCCGTGAAAATGGTTTTTACATTTACTGAAAAAATGAAAATAATTAGTTTGTTCTACAAGAATGACAACTGTGCATGGCTTAGATTTTTATGGATTGTCATCCTGAGAGAAACACTTCGCATCGGTACGTCCTGGATTTAATGCATAAATTTTGGGAAACTGGATCGGTTGCAAACAGAAAGCATCAATGTGGGCAGGTCGTACGTAATGAAGGTAATCAGGTAGCTGTCCTGGGTCACATAACAATGGAACCAAATTTGAGCTCCAGGAAACTTGCAAGTACTTTAGTAGTTTCTGTAGCTAGTTGCCGCGGAAGCTTAAAAAGTAATAAGTATCACCCTTACAAAATCAGTTTGGTACATGAACTTAATGAAGTGATCGTGCCAGAAGGAATCGAACCTTTTGTACTCAATCTGTTTTCGGGCTGAATGTACGTTCCAACTGGATGGCCAAATCAGTCGCCATAATTGCCACTACTAGAGTGATGAAAATACAAGAATTTTTCGAGAAAGTCATACGTAGTATCCGGGGAAATTGAATGTTTGTGCGGGCATACTGGGATACCACCTCATAGGGCCTTTCTTCCTACCGGGAAATCTGGATTGAAACTTGTGTTTGCATCTACTGGAAACGCATATCTACCCGATGATTGTGGACGTATTGGAATATGACAACGTTTTGGCACAAGAGGATGTGTGATGGTTCTCCACCACATTATACCGCAGGTGTGCGTGATTTTCTTAACCAGAACTTTCCTAATCACTAGATAGGACGCAGCGGTTCAATTGTGTGTCCCCCGAGATCTCCAGATTTAACACCCTTAGACTTTTTTATATTGGAACGCTTGTGGTCGAAAATTTACGCAACACGACCAAACTCACTTGAGAAGCTTCGACGGAGAATCGTTGAAGAATATCGTCAGATAACGCCCGTAATGCTTTAAGATGTTCGTTTGGAAGCGGAGCAAAGATTTTATTGTTTCATGGAAGTGGAGACAAAACAATTTGAACACTTAATTAAATATCATTCTTTCGTGCATTAACAGTTTATTTTACTCTATAATTGATGATTTCATTGCCATATCCAAACCAAAATTCAAAAATTCGTGAGATCATCTCTTAATTGTATCGCTATTGTGTATAGTTTAGTTACTAAGCATGGGTGGAAAGTAATATTACGGGATTGAAGCCTGATGTCGATTTGCCACCCAAAAAGTTCGCTGTACTTCTTTTTTATTATTTTCTTACAAAGGGCTAGAGAAAATATTCAAAGATAATGACTTGAGAGTTGTTAATAAAGTTGATAATTTGAAGAATCTTTTGGGTGGACCAAAGGAAACTATTGACTTCCGACAAAAAGCTGGAATTTATCAAATATCTTGCAATGATTGCGAAAAAATCTATATTAAGCCACCGCGGAGATCAATAGCAACAAGTTTCAAAGAGCACATAGCTCATTTCAGATTCAATAGAGCCGAAAAATTTAGTGGTGCCCAACATATGACCGACTCGGGATATAAGGTAGGCGGTAATAATCTTAAGTTATTGAAAGTAACCAAGTTAACAGATCCGCAAAGTGAATCGCCAAAATTTGATGAATTCAGACATGGGTCCGGTCAATTTAGCACTTTTTGAAATAGCACGAAATAATCCATGATTGCTTTCAACATTGGCCCAACCAGTCAGGCGTATCCACTGACACAACAATAGTCCTGGGGTTACGTCACCCGGTGTTACGTCATCCAGTTTTGCATCATTAGATAGCGAGGCAATCATCATGCGGTGTTGCATCATCCGGTATTTCATCATATGGTATTGAATAATCGGTATATCATTTTTAGTGTATAGTTAGGTATATAGGCTAATTTAGCCCATACAGTTAGTTTAGTGACAGATACTGATGAAGACAACTTTGTTGTCGAAATACGTATCTAGTTACTCTACTCTGTTATTATTTTTATGGTTTTTCGGGCGATCCTGCTTTTCGTTTCAGTTTACAGCCATAGTGTCCAACCTCAGTCTTGAGGAATAGCTGTCTAAAAATTTAGATTTTCAACTCCTTATATATCTGAAACAGGTATGTGATAAAAAACAAGGAAACGCAATAATATTCAGAGTGCTTTATTTGAAAAAAGTGTGGACGCAGCATGTGCATTTCTATTAAATGCTTATATTTTTTTTTCTTGTAACAAAGAGGTAGGTTTTGGTATGTAGTTTACTTTTCATAACGTAAACCTACGCACCAAATTTAGTTACCATAGCTTTGTTATTTTCAGAGAAAAAAATTGTTTTGAAAGGAAACTCAACATTTTCCGGAAAACCTGGTCTGATTTTTCTGGATAAGGAACTTATCTAAGCCACTTACAAAAGACAGGCACCTGCCAAATTTTATCGAAATCGGCTCATTATTTTTTGAGTTATCGGTGAATATATATATATATATATATATATATATATATATATATATATATATATATATATATATATATATATATATATATATATATAAAGTATTTTTTCTACGAGAGTTCACTAACAAAGTAAGTTTGATTTGCGGCAAACTTATGCGCCATTCTGTATACTTATGTATAAATAATTTTAATTTGTTCTTAACAGTTTATCCAGTTTGTACTGAAGATTTTCTTCTAATTCCTATAGTGGCCAATTTATTGTACTTGAACGCACTTGGCCCAACTGTATGTCCAGCTAATCAATAAATTAGAAAAAAAGTAACACAATGATCGTATCTAATAAATAATTATTAATCAAAATTATTGAATATCTGAGTATCCACTTGACTGCCTACAAGCTGAAAAAATGTTACACAATCTATGAATCTATTTAATAAATTATATTGAAATATATAATAATAATATTTATTGTCTCAATTACACAATGCGTTATGCAAACAAGCGTAACTTGTGCTTGGATATGACAACTTCAGCAAACGATATGTCCAAATGAAATTGTCGGAAAGATCTGATGTCACTGTCAATTTATAAATCTTGTCCAAATCTTTCAGTTACAATTTTGACCATCACCAATAGTATTGCAACCAGGTTTTATATTAAACAGTTCGGTGAAGGAGATACCCCTCTCAAAAGACGATATATTGAGGTGATTTGTCAACTAATTGACTTTTATGACAAAATTGTGCCATTCCAGTGCTGGCTTTTTTTGACACTACTACCAACCTAGCTCTAAATCACAATTCAAATGTAACTCTGTTAAAAAAATCAACTCTTTACAATTACCTCGTATTTACAATTATTCCACCTAGTGTTAGGTGCACAGATGGATATAAACACCTTTCGTTAAAACTTGTTTGTATGTACATCCATATAGCAAGATTCAACTCAAAATATACATGTATTTTACACTCAAAATTTAGAGATTAACTTTACCTGATGTAGTTATTTGTTACATAGTTTTGTTTACCTCACTGTTTTCACTATCTTCTTAAAAAAAAAAGTCTGGGCGCAGCAAGTGCGTTATGGAAGTGAATTTTCATAAAAATGTTTTTAATAGCAAATATGTCTCCTTAATGCAAGCAGGCGTCAATTTGGTCACCGGTATAACCTATATAGTAGAAACAATGCACCATATTTTATTAAAATAACTTGTTTAGCCGATGAACCTTAGGTTGAATTTTGAAGCATTTAATGCAAATTCGCTACCAAAACGCACTTATTGCGTCTAGATTTTTTTTACAAATATGCATCATATTTCGATGAAAAATGCAAAAATGCAATAAGGAATGTTCAAAAAAATTTGTAGGTATCACCAACGACTTTCGGACCAGCCTGTGATTGTCAAAATAATTTTATAAGATGCAGCTCGAAACACCCTATAAGTAAGGTCTACATTTTTTTCTCGTATCTTGCATAATAACGATTAGTTCAGCTTTACCGTGGAAATGTGTCACCCTGTATATATGTAAACAGAAAGTAAACCCGTATATGGATTCTAGGAGGCCTAGTTTGCACTCATTTAAAGAAATCTTTTTAGAGTTCACAAGTCGCGGTCTCCTCATTAACAATTTTTTTCTACGAAAATTAACTAAAAATTATAAGCCAAAGTATCAGAGAAAGTGTCTATTTGAAATGAATTTTCTGGAAATATTTTGGTTAAAGCTGAAACTTAAGGATTTGCAGAACACTCTTCACATAATCCGTATTTCCTTCAGGTTCTTTGCCTAAATATTGCCAATTTTGTCGTTTCAAATAGCTACTTTTTACGTTTTGAGGAAAACCCCTTTTTTTAAATGCCTATAACTTTTTCGTCTTTAAACTTACAGACCTAAATTTGGGTAAACGGTTTACCCTTTATATATATATATATATATATATATATATATATATATATATATATATATATATATATATATATATATATATATATATATATAAATTGAAACTTAACCTGGAAATGGGTTCTATGGGGCTTAGTTCGCGCTCATTTGAAGACATTTTTTCTAAATTCAAAAGTCAGGATCTCCTCATTAGTGAATTTTTTTTAAAGAAAATTCACTAAAACAATCACTTTTTAAGCCACGGGAAAAGTCTATGTCTGTATTAAATATGGAACGGTTTCACTAAGTTAGGGCAAGAACAAACAACCAGATTATACGATTCAAATTGAATCGAGTCTTAAAACTTTCATCTCCTCTTTATTAAATGATTTTTTATACAAAACTCGCTAAAAAATTCATCGGAATAACAACAATCTGAGCAGATAACGGTAAAGTGAAATGAGACTGATAGAAAAAAATTTTAAAAGATGAAGTCACTAACTAGGATTAGAACTCGTCATGTAGTAACCGATTATCCGGTGTACAGGGCTTAGCCCACTTGGCTACAGTCGACATGTATGTCCTAGCAGGTATATCTGGTAGTACCTATGTTAATTGTCTAACGGCTTTACTATTTACACCAAACAATTTTTATTTACAGTGGATTTTTTGCTGATATTTTAACGAAATGAAGGAAACTAATCACTTAGACACATATCTAGGACCTTGTTGGTTATTTCGTATCGTATTCTTAACTCACATTCGTACTCCTACTATAATTTTGACGTTTTAACTTTCTAATCAGATTTAATTAATTATAAATTAATTTACCCCTATCCTTTTTGTCTTTTAACATAGAGATCTGAATTTTGGTATATAGGACACTCTTTATGGCAGAAACCAGCGTACCAAATTTGGTTGCCCTTTTGGTGATTTCCGGAGATATAATTTTTTTTCGAAAGAAAACACCAAATTTTCCGGGAAAGCCAGGGCGGATTTTTGTGTCCAACGAACTTATCCAAGCCACTTGCAAAAGGAAGGTATGTACCGAATCTGATCAAAATCGGCCCATTATTTTTTGAGTTATCGGTGTGATACATACATATATATATATATATATATATATATATATATATATATATATATATATATATATATATATATATATATATATATATATATATATATATATATAAACATATAAAAATTGAAACTGACCCTGGAGGGTTCTAGGGGCCCTAATTCGCGCTCTGAAGAAAAATTTTTCAAAATTCAAAAGTCGGGATCTCCTAATTAGTGAATTTTTAAAGAAAAATCACTTAAACACAACGGTAAACTATGGCGCCATTTTGCTATATAAAAGCATGCACCCGTTGAGCAGTAACTGATATTTAATTAATACTTTAAGAGTGTAAACAATTAATGTGCTGAACGTAAATTATCCATACAAGACATGACATATGTTTAATTTACTAAGACAATAGATACTAGGTAAGAACAAGCTCTGTTAAGGAAGCAATTAGTTAGATAATAGATTTCATTACTCTCGTCTAAGTAGCGGTACTCTGTACCTTTGTAGAGTTCATAAAACATTAGACGACATCAGTTTTTATGCTGTCAAAAAATAACTATGCTGCATGACATGGAAACTGCAACATCCTATAACTACATACATTTCCAGATACAGATATAATTTTTTCAGTTGATTCATTTTATAAAGTATAGCACACGATGACGTATTCACTCAAAGCGCAGCTTTCACCGTCTTTAAAGTTTTCAGAAAAAAATTTTTTTTGATACTTTTCGCATTAAGCATTTTCTTAAAAAACATTTTCAGTTCTGTCAATCCTAGAACTGCGCTATCAATGGTTTTTGTGAGGATACGTGCAGTTTTTCATCAGGTAAAAGAATTTGAACAAAGTAGGTAAGTGGGCCATCTGAAGGTTGCGGTGTCCTTTCAGAAAATTAAAAATTGGCTGCATGCTACAATGATCGGGTGTTGAGAAACTTTGTTTGTACAAGACAGTCGTGCTCGTAAAGTCACTGGAACCATAAGAAGAACCATAGAAGAAAGAATCCTAAGACTATATCTTATATATACATATGCTTCTTCCTATATACAGGGCGGGTCCTCTGAAGCGCATATTAGAAGTTATTCAAGTTATTCAAACCAAGATTTGATGAATTTATTCTGTATAAATCGAAAATGTGACAACATTGTGGAGAGAACATGCCGTGCATTCAACGAGCAATATCCCTACTTGCCACCCTTGAATAGATGGAAGTTTGAAAGACTGAAATTGCATGTCGTGCGGTTTGTACAATCAAAAGCAACAAGAAATAAAAATAAACCTGTAACTGGCGACGAAAACAGTGAAATTAATTTTCTGGGCTATTTTGACGCATCAGTCTGAACAGCTGCAATGGATTTTGGGTCTGTCAGGGAAATCTGTGCACACTATTTTGAAGAACAATAAAATGCAGCCATATTCCATTATAACAGTACATTCACTAACACCTGGAGATTATAATCGGAGAAACGAAAATTGTGAAAGTATTTTAATAAGAATACAGTAAGATCTTTGTTTTCTATAGAAAATTATTTGGACCGACGAATCAAAATTTAGTAGATAAAGAATCATCAATCGACGGAATCTACATTTTTGGGCACAGCATAATTCAGGATTAACCAGAGAAGGACATTTTTAACATACAGTTAGTTTAAATGAGTTCTGTATGGTGATGGATCATCGGGTTGCCTTTGCAACTTACGATGAAAATATAACAAGTGAGAGATATTTGAGATTGCTGAGAGGAGTGGTTTCTGAGTTTTGCGATAATTTGCCATTTTTTTGTGCTGAATAACTGTTGGTATGAGATGAATGGCGCGCCGGCACTTTCCGCGTATCAAGTTGGCCAGCAATTAACGGAGATTTTTGAAGATCGTTGGTCCGAACGATATGGTCCCTCAGGATGGCCTTCAAGATGTCCTGATGTGACGCCACTACATTTTTATATATGGAGACACAAAACATCCTGTGTAGTCTACTCCTGTGGATAGCAGACAAGAACTGATGCGGCGATTTACAACAACATTCAGGAAGTTGGATCCAGAACAAAGTTCATACCAGAATTCTATAATGTCTATAAAATAATGGACAACACATAGAACACCTTTAATTTACTAATCATCTGAATATTTTACCATGATTTCAGTGTTCTAGTTTTTTTGTGTTACAATTTATTAGTGTTAATTAACTTCCATAAATACAGAATAAATTCATCAAATCATGGTTTGAATAACTTTGAACCTACATTTTTGTCTCTATCAAATTATACATACAACAATTACCCTAAAAGACGATGTTTGTTAAACAAAGTAATGACAGTTCTCATTTCCATGGCAATGGCGATTCATATACGAATGCAATTTTAAAACTAGTAATGAATTCCTGCAATATTATCAAAATTACTGGAAAACTATAAAATATAGGTATAGGAAATATTAATACAGATCGATTTAGAATTTAATGTTCCTTTATCTGATGAAGAAAAACTTGGGGCATTATTTGAAAAAAGGAGTATTTGAAGTTTCCTAATGTTAAAATGTTGGAGCTTATATTAATTTTGGTGCAGTTCTGATTACCCTAAAAGAAAGACGCAAAATCCCTCTTCAAAATTGACGAATTGTCTTCAAAAATAGTAAAAAACTATGAATTTATCGATTTTTGAAAAGGAATATGCAAACTCGAACATTTTCAAATAAGTGTAAATATTTAGAAAACGACTTATTTAGGTATAAGAAAGGTTATAAGAGTACTTTCAAAAAGACTCTACGAATCTGAAAACGCAATAAAAAATATAGGTTTCCACTCAAAATAACGAAGTTGATACTCACTTCCGGTATAACTAGAAATGCAGCCATCTTGAAAATATTTTCGTTGAAGAGGAATGAATCGATAACCCCTGTATACATATCTTCAAATAAGTGACAGTTTTCCATTATTGTATGTAAATTCAGTGGTCAAATAACGAATACGGAAAAAAACAAGTTTATTACAAATAAATATTACAAAAATGCTGTTAAAATAGCAGAGGCACACACCCTATTGATTATTAATAGCCACCAAAATGTTATGTCAAGATAACGTCAATTAACATGTAATATAAGGACCTCCACAAATCAAGAAAACAATTTTTGAAGTGGCAAAATCCGCTGATAAGTTTTTGTGAAAAATCGACTTTTTGTAGCTCACTAAAAACGTACGCTACTGATATATTTTAAATGTTAATGCGTGTAAATAGTAACTGTGACCAAGGTTTATAGATTAGACAGGTTGTCTGGTAACTCGGAGACGGGAGAAACGCGAGAGGAGGGTAATACGTCATGTGAAGTCTAATGACAAAAGTTTAAGTTTGGCATTGGTGCTTTAAATAATATTTACTAGAAATTTAGGTAACTTTTAATGTGTTTGCAAAAAATTTGTCGAAAACGATCAGTTACAGACATATTTTAATGTTTATTTTGTACGAAATAGCAGTTAAATCGAAACTATTATCTTAAAGACTGTATTTTATTTTTTAAGGTGTTTTGTTGTAATGTTGTAAAAATAAGTGTGCAGAATTAACCTGAAGACGAATTGGACGTTATTTAATCAAGAATTAAATCGGCAATTCATCATAATGGTAGATATGTGTTTAATTCCAAAAAATAAATTATACATACTTAAAAAAGAAGCCAATAGATAACCTAAATATCCCTTTAAATGTCCAGTGGAACAATTTGTAATATATCAACGTGTAAAAATAATACTAAAACAGCAAAGAGAAGTGGAGAGACACGTTCCTTCTTTTCTTTTCCTAAATGGGTAAGAAAATGTTATCGCAAAGGTGTCTGGAATGTTCAAAAAAAATAAATGCAGTAAGCATTTTAAACCTGAGGATTTTGAAGATAAGTTGCAGGCTAAGATGATAAATACACAACCGACGCATCTAAAAAAAATCAGGTACAAAGTTTGTGTTTGTTGGTTTTGATTATTTATTTATATTGTGTAAGAGTGTGTAGTACCTACGTATTATTTGAGGTTTGGCTGAGACCTATGAGGGTACCTATTATACCTACTTGTAGTCATAAATTTATATTTTTAGCTGGTCCTTCATTATATCTGTTGAACGGGCAAGAAAAACATAATGAAAGTGAAAGGTCCAAGAGAATGATGCATAAAAATAGGAAAGCTATTGTGAAAAGTTTAATTAGCAGAATAAAGAACCATCATTGAACATCACAGAACCAGCTGATGACAATAAGCGTCAAGAGCATAGAGTTGTCAGAAAGACCACCCCTTAGTAAAGAAACAGAGTATGATATCTTAAAAAGAAAATATGAAGAATGTCAAATTGAAAACCTGTGTTTGAGGAAAAAAATAGATTACTATGAAAATCACCAAAATTTACTGCAGGAACATATTTCTGATCTAAAAAAAAGGGCTAAAAAAAACATTAATTATAAAATAGAGGATGTATAAGTTTTTTTGCTTACAAAGTGTTTGCAAAAATTATAAAGTTACGATTTTTTTATGCGTATAAATGGATACCTACCTAAATATTATATACTAAAATTATTTACTTATTGTGCTAACTCAGTGTATCATTTTACTATGAGTTTTTTGCTTAGAAATTGATTGTAAAAATTAGAAGCCTACAATTTTGTATATGTACAAATAAATACCTACCTAAATATTATGTGCTAAAATTATTTACTTATTATGTATAGTAGCTCAATGTATTATTATTTTACAATCCGTAACAAGATGTACGGTTTTTTGCTTTGAAATAGATTGTAAAAATGATAAACCTATTATTTTGTATGTATAAAAATAAATACCTCCTTGAATATTATATACAGACATTATTTAATAATTGTGCTAACTCAATGTACTATTTTACAACTCCAAACATGTAGGAGTTTTGTGGTTGGAAATTGATTGCAAAAATTATAAACCTACTATTTTGTATGTGTACAAATACATACCTACCTAAATATTATAAACTTAAAAAATTTACTTATTGTGAAAGTTGCATGTTATTAAATGAAGCTTATCAAGTAAAATAGGAAAACAATTTAGAAAAAGAAACCAAAAACCTAGATTGCAGTTTAGAAGAAGAAAATTATGTCCAATTTGAGGCATTATGAATTTATAATTTCATATATATTATTTAATTTTTAATCCTTATCAAGACAAATTAGTTAATTGAATCCATTACTTTGAATTCGAATAATATCCTAAAACTTCAATACATTCTGTTGCTATGTGAACAAAATCTTAAATGTAACTTATTATTAAATGCTTAATCTTGTTATAAGTTCAAAAGAACATAACTTTGTAAAGACGCACATCAAAATGCCGACTGATTTCTATATTTAATGCACCATTAATCCACTATATTTAAGTTCCGACTTCATGTGACGTATTCCCGCGCCACTTTCTGATTGGTCGAAAGTTACCAGACAACCTGTCTAATCCATAAACCTTGAACCGTGACTAACTTTTTTTACCACCAAAATTTAAAGTTTATCAAAAGTCAGTTAAAAGTGGGAAAAGGGTGTTGCGAATTTTAGTGGGTATATATATATATATATATATATATATATATATATATATATATATATATATATATATATATATATATATATATATATATATATGTGTGTGTGTGTGTGTGTGTGTATGTATATGTATATCTATTGACCGTCAGGAGGAGTAACAGTCGTTACACGTTAGGGTGCTGAAATGTTAAAATAAGCTTATAATCATATTTTGGCAAACACTTCACTTGAGGACTTACAATGCTGCGACTAATAAAAATCAGACATAGTACAATAAAAAAGGAGAACAGTGCAAATACATGCCGCAAGCAAGCTTCAAGCGAAAGCTAATAAACGCCAATCCTAAGTGAAAAGCAGCAGAGTACAGTCAACCACATACACAAAAAAACGGTCAAAGCTGGCATTATTTTGTGGCAAATAGGCATTGAGTCTGAAGCCAAGAACTGCTACTCACACACAAAGCTAGCATTAAACAACCCCAATATTTAAAATTACAGTCAGATAATTAAAAACAGCTAAAATTTATAACACAAATTCTTACGTCAATTTTCTTAATCAACTGGTTCAGCAGAAGCCATAGACAAGTGACGTTTGGATCTGAAACATACGAGCGTCTCGCCACAGGAATGTCCCAGGTGCATTCATTGATCATGTGCACTTCTCAGATGATATTAAGTAACGAAATAAAAGACCTGCCTGGCGTGCTGTTTACACACAATCCTCCCAACTGACCTTCCTGGCCTGCCCTGATATAAGTTTGTCTAATCAAAAGCCAAAAGAAGGAAAAAGGGGAAGGAAAAGTACATTATGCTCATATGAATGACAATGATGATTTTCCTTGCCCTTTTAACTTTCAGTTGGGCAAACTGATGTTAGGGCAAGTCAGGAAGGTAAGTTGGGAGGATTGTGTGTAAACAGCACGTCAGAGAGGTCTTTTTTCGATACTTAAAATATTATGCGAAGTGCACATGATCAATGCAACCGGCAATTACTGTGGCGAGACGCTCGTCTAAAACATAGGACATGACCTTTCTCTATGGTACAAATTATTGTTCTCTTATTCCTTAACTAATAGAATCATTCACCACAGGGGCGTCACCTGTTCTCTTACTCCTAACTATTAGAATTATACACCACAGGGGCGTCACCAGACCTATCAATTGACAATACAAAGCTGTAAATACTACTTACATTCTGAATGTCAGGTCTAGGGTTTATGGTGCCATTCTCAACAATATGACACATTTTCAGGAATGAACGTTTTTAGTGAATTTTCTTTAAACAATTCACTAATGAGGAGATCGCAACTTTTGTATTTTGAAAAGTTTCATCAAATGACCGCAAACTAGGGCTCTTGGAACCCAAATCTGAGGTCAGTTTCACACTTAATATGTTTATATACATATATATATATATATATATATATATATATATATATATATATATATATATATATATATATATATATATATATATATATATATATATATATATATGTGTCACACCGATAACTCAAAAAATAATTGGCAGATTTTGATAAAATTTGGTGAGTACCTTCCTTTAGCAAGTCGCTTGGATAATTTCGTTATCCAGACAAATCGGACTGATTTTTCCCGGAATTTTTTTTTTCTTTCGGAAAATTTATATATCTCCGGAAATAACAGAGCTATGGCAATCAAATTTGGTACAGGGATTTATATCATAAAAAGCAAACCATGAACCAAAATTTGGGTCCACGTTAAAAGAAAAAAAAGTAATGAGTATTATAGTTTTTCTTCTTAAAACGTCAATGTCGCGATTTGAAATGTCATTATTGACATGTTCTAGATAAAGAACCTGAACAAATTATGTAAAAGAAATGTCGTAAGAAGTGTGTTTTAGCTTCAACCGCCATTGTCCTTCATTTTACTTAAATATTTGAATATAATGAATTTCAAGTATACCCTTTCTCTGATGCTTTGGCAGTAGTTTCAATTATATGGTTATAATACATGCAGAAAAAACTTTATACTTCTTTTTAAGCATATTGCGCGCACAGAGTAGTGTGAGCAGTGTTAAAGATCATATAAAGAAGGAGAACAGGAAGATAAAATGTATGTATAATATGTGTTACAAATAGATTAAACAATGCTTTGTTCTAATTAGACAGTAGGATTCCCAATGGCAGGTTTGAGCTGAAGGTTAATATATTAATATGTCAATGTAAAACACATATTACTCTATGGTCGAACAGCTGTATGGATGCGTTCATACGTTTATACTGAATATTAAACTACAGTTTTTTAGTCCCTAAAAAAGTAACTACAAATCACACCGATAACTCAGAAAATAATAGGCCGACTTTGATCATATTTGGTGAGTACCTTTCTCTTACAAGTGGCTCTCTTCGCGAGACTGTCAGCTTCTTCATTGCCTTTAACCCCAGAGTGACCCGGCACCCAAATGAGGGTGACCTCATTCTGCCCAGCCAGGTCGCTCGTCTCGTCTCGGCATTCACTTATCAGCCTGGAATCTACCCGTGGGCTACTTAGGGCCTTAAGGGCTGCCTGGCTGTCTGTGACTATGAGGATCCGTTTGTTGGTGTAGCCCCTTCTCTTGTTCTCCCGCACACAGTGCAGGATGGCGTAAACCACACTTTACGTATAGCTTTATTTTTTTCGCGAAAAGCATAGAATGATGAGTAATTGCTATTTCGTAGTCTAGTGTAGCTTAAAGGCATTTGCTTTCAAACTTATTTATGTTAACAGTTAATTCGCAACTAATGTTTTTTATTTTGTATTTTGCGTATACTTTTATTGAATTAAAGTCTCTCTCTCTCTCTCTCTCTCTCTCTATATATATATATATGTATCACACCGATAACTCAAAAAATACTAGGCCGATTTTGATAAAATTTGGCATGTACCTTTCTTTTGTAAATGGCTTGGATAAGTTCGTTAATCAGGAAAATCGGAAGAGGTTTTCCGGGAAAATTTTGAGTTTCCATTCGAAAAAAATTCTTCTCTCAAAAAGTAATAAGCCGATTGTAATAAAATTTGGCATGTACCTTTCTTTTGTAAATGGCTTTGACAAGTTTGTTAGTCAGGAAAATCGGACGAGGTTTTCCGGATAAATTTTGAGTTTTCATTCGAAAAAAAATTTTATCTCAAAGAATAATAAGCCGATTTTGATAAAATTTGGCATGTACCTTCCTTTTGTAAATGGCTTGGATAAGTTTGTTAGTCAGGAAAATTGGACGAGGTTTTCCGGAAAAATTTTGAGTTTTCATTCGAAAAAAATTCTTATCTCAAAAAGTAATAAGCCGATTTAAATAAAATTTGGCATGTACCTTTCTTTTGTATATAGCTTTGACAAGTTTGTTAGTCAAGCAAATCGGACGAGGTTTTCCGGGAAAATTTTGAGTTTTCATTCGAAAAAAATTTTTATCTCAAAGAATAATAGGCCGATTTTGATAAAATTTGGCATGTGCCTTCGTTTTGTAAATGACTTTGACAAGTTCGTTAGTCAAAAAAATCGGACGAGGTTTTCCGGAAAAATTTTCAGTTTTCATTTGAAAAAAATTTTTATCTTAAAAAATAAAAAATCTATGATAACCAAATTTTGTAGGTAGGTTTACGATATAAAAAGTAAACTATACACCAAAATTTAGATTTCTATGTTACAAGAAAAAAAAGTTATAATAAAATATTTTGTGCCAGATCATTTCTATGAAAATTCACTACCATAACGCACTTGCTGCGTCCAGGCTTTTCTAATTCCTCAACCGGGTCTTTTTCTGGCGTACACATTATTTCTCTTGCCTTGCCTTTTTAAATATTTCTTTGTACATACTATGAAGGTATCCTCAAAGTTTCTTTTCCCGCAATATATTTATTGAGGATGGTGATAAACGCATTTAAAAACATATATAAATGAAGCAACACACCTAACATTACCGCACATCTATCTGATAATTTCAATATGTACACAAATATGGACGTATAATGATTTAAACTATCTTTCACGGGAACTGGTTATGACAATAAGGGTATAGTGACATACGTTAAAGGTTTTATTAAGCAAGGTATTGACTTTGTATGGATTATATGGAATTGTCATGATGCTAAAGTACATATAAATACTGGCAGGAGCGCCGTAATGTGACAGCTTTTACCATAAATAATTCTGTTTATGTTTGTAAGGTATCCGCCTCGGATTGACCATATGTTGATCACGTAATAATAGTGCCAAGAAAGTGCGTTTACAGAGAACTGATGTTCACTTTTTTAGGTAGCACATGTGGAGTGATTTAATTTTCTTTCATTATACACATGCGTCTTATTCACTTCTGAAAATTAACAAAAATAATATTAGTGTTGGACCTTACATATCTAGTTTTCCAGCATTTCAGCATTTGTACTTAAGTCAAGCATAATTTTAATGCACAAATAAAATTTTTATACACTTCTTTTTCAGCTTCTCTATTGTTCACCATTCTATCTTTATAATATGTTAAACGGCTCTTAATTGAAAGCCTACCCGGAGAAACATTGTCACCGGCAAAATTAAAAATTTACAGGATAAACAAAATCGACTCTTTTAGTAAACATAATGAAGAAGTTCGTATATTTTTGAAATACGCTACAGTTGTATATCTATTAACAGCTTTAGAAGAAGAAACGTTATACAAATACAAAAATAGGATATACCTAGTATTGTTGGGATGAAAAATTATGGAAGAACGCTGTCACTGTTGCAGTTACAACATTTTTATTATGATTACGGGTCACAGCTCACATGTTTTTCAATATGATTTGTTTCAGAAATAAAAGGTATTACTCTAAGCATCAAACATGTAAGGCTTTAGACGTTTCTCTTTATTTTCCACCGTTATATTGCCAATCATAATCACTTTCATCTTACACAGACCTTGAACATCAATTTTAGAGGTCCTAGTACGCGCACATTTGAAAAATTCCTTCGAAAGTATTACCATCGATATCTCTCTATTATCAAAAAAATCTCATGTTCTAACTCCTTTTGAAAAAAATGCCCAAAACTCAATTTTCTATGAAGGTAAAGAACTAAATTTTGCTGTAGATACTGTAAGTCTCTTTAAAAGGTACTTGTATTACACATTGCATTAAAGTTATACAGAAGATTTCCACGAGAAAACTTAATTCATATTTAGAAAAGTAAAGTATCTGCCAAATTATAAACATAGCAGTTATTTTTCGTTATTAGGCTATTAGTCAACCTAATCAAACCGGTTTTTCAATAACAATTACAACAATAACAAAATTATAATTTCAGACTCAAAGGTGACACACTTATTTAGGCGTTTTAAACAAAAATGAGATCTTGTTCAAAACGTACGAAATCTGTGCACTACTGTTTCTCCATATGTCAAAATAAAACATTAAAAAAAACATACATCCATCGAGCTGGATCGATCGCGTAACTTTCTGCTTATTATATTCAAAGTATACAGAATTAATGAATTACAGAAAATTAGTAGAATTACCATTGAAACACATCCCACGACTGTTTCGGTATTATATGACGTCTTATGGTTAAGTTTAAACATAAAAGAAACTATTTAAGAATTATTTTTATAGAGACTTGGCTTGATTTTGTTTAAATTTCTGCTATATTATGCTGCGTTAAAACTGTCTTTGGGCCGTTAATAAAGCTACAAATATATGGTATTTTAATAATTGATTGAATCGCCCAGTTAAATAACAATCAATTGGAAAATTTTTAATTTCATGTCTGTCATTTTCCATAATTGCAGCTGAGATTTCACGATTGTTGGTTCGGCTAGTATGTATTATGCCTGGTATATATATATATATATATATATATATATATATATATATATATATATATATATATATATATATATATATATATATTTAGTTTGGTTATCGTTGATGTATGGTTTATACCTGTTGTATGAATTAATCTACGCGTGGCAGTTAACTACTCTGTCTGTCAGGCATTGGAATTTAAGGCTGCGATATTCTAGACGAAGAAGTACCTCCAATAGAGATAGAAAATATTATTCTGAGAGGTGCTGCTGAAGATTAGTGAAGGTCTTGAACTAGCGATTTCCTTGAAAACTGTATTATTCTTTCGAACGTTTTACTAAATTGAACTACTTCTCAGCAGGTGGCATCACATTCGGCTTTAGTTTTGCAGATAAATTGTAATATTTAGAAAAGCGACGTTGTCAGTTGTCTACTCTTTTGTTTACACACCAAGCTTATGGCGCGGGAGGTTGAAGAGCGGAGGGTGGGGAAGATACGAATTCTATTGTTACCGATGCCTTTAGACGAACTTGGGACAGACAATATTTGTAAGATTTCTGAGCGGTCGAAAATTGAATGAATGGAGCGTCTATTCGGCATTACTCAGGCCGGAGAATAAAGTCACGTTATGGATTTTGAAGTCGTCTAATCTTATACAGAATGACTGTGTTCCCGCAAATCTTTATATAATAATAATAATATAGATTTATTTTTCAAAATACAGTTCAATAACAATAACATACATAGATCTACTGAACATAATAAATCTTGGAATGATCCACAAAAGTCAGAGACTTGTGCGTGGATAAATCTAAACCAAGCAAAGAATACAAAGCCAAGTAATGAACACAAGAACACTCACACACACACACCCACAGGCGCAAAAACCAAAACACCCACCAGCACAATCACACAAACACATTCTCTCACACATGTTCACATGTACAATGTACACTCTCACAAATGTATATAATAATAAAAAGTAAAAAGTGTGCATATTTAAAAATGATTACTGTGCGGTACAACATCGCAAAAGATATCATACGACCTGTTCAACACCTATCTGTGTACTAAACCATGAATGATGTGTCTAGATTTCGAAACCCATGCTTTCACCATCCTCACATAAGAACGTAAAGTTGATGCAGTTCTGATACTGACTGGGAGAATATTATAAATTCTCGGTGCAATATAAGTATAACTACGCTGGCCCACAGTCTTAATTGCTCTGTTCGTTTGAGCGGCCGCTGCTGCGTTTAGCTACTGCGTTATGTACGAATGCTCTATTCTAGAGACGCGATCATACTTTCTTACGTACGTCAACACAGCCAATGAAAAAAGTTGCCTAATATCATTAGCTCCTGCTTCAGCGTACAACGATTCAGACGGGTAAGTGTAGCACTTATTATAAATTAGTTTCAGGAACCAACGTTGAATTATATCCAACCTTTTCAGGTGACAACTCAACGCAGCACCCCAAACAACAATCCCGTATGTAAGAAGGGGTTCAACCAATGCCGAATAGACCATTCTAAGACACCCCGTTGTCAGAAAGGTTTTTAGGTATTTAAACTTATACAAAATGTTCCTCAACTTTTTAACAACCACACCAACATGCTCATCCCAACGCAGATGTTGATCTATGATGATTCCCAAATACCTAACTTTTGGTGCCGCCTCAATTTGGATACATTGGTTGTTACAAACCATTTGCAGTGTATTAAATGACGGCAGGTGTGACCTATAGGAGGCAAATGCAACATACTTCGTCTTCTTTGTGTTAATAGTTAACCCACTGGCATCAAACCACCCCTTAATATTCACAAAATCTTCTTCAATTATGGTCTTTAGCCATTTCCAAGAGCAATCTTCATATAGAATTGCAGTATCATCTGCAAAACCAATGACTTTACCAGCTGTCTGCACATCAAATATATCATTGATATACAAACTAAATAACAACGGACCCAGGACTGTACCCTGAGGAACGCCAAATTCAACCACCTCAAAATCGCTGCATCTGCCGTCAATCCTTGTGCACTGCCTTCTAGACCGCAAATAATCCCCAATCAAAAGCAGCGGAACACCCCTAAGACCGATACCCTCCAATTTTCTGAGAAGAATCCTGTGATCAACAGCGTCGAAGGCCTTTTCGACGTCTAGAAAGATGCAAATACTTTGTCTTTGCTTATCAAGGGCAGAATAAATTCCTGTAGTTAGGGTATTTAACGCATTCTGTGTTGACAGACCCTCTCTGAAGCCAAACTGCGATTCTGATAAAATGTTATGCTTCTTTAAATAGCTTGTTATTTTCTGACAAATAATTTTTTCGAAAACCTTGGCCACATTCGATAATAAAGATATCGGCCTATAATTTGGCATTTCGTCCCTGTTTCCTCATTTAAACAATGGTTTTATTACTGTCTTCTTTAGAATGTCTGGGAAGATACCAAGTTCTATGCATCTGTTGATTAGGATATTCAGCGGGACTGCAACAACATATACGAGTTCCTTCAAGTTCACCACAGTGATCGAGTCCAACCCAGGAGCTTTTTTACCTTCATACCCATTATGCAATCAATAACTTCGGACTCACATGTAGGTGTTAGAAAAATGCTGTATGGCTTCATATCTACCTTAAGACTGGCCCCCGAAGACGGTATTTTTTGTGCCAGTGCTCTCCCAACGGATGAAAAATATTTATTGAATGCGTTGGCTATTTCCCCCGGGTTGGAGTTATTTAATGAGTTATCACCCCCTAGTTGAATGCTTTCTGCAGGATCCTTTCTCTCTTCCTTAGTTAGCCGATTTACCGCCTCCCAAAGCTTTTTAGGTGAATTGGGGTGGAGGCATATTTGTTTTTTGACAAAGTTTGCTTTTGCGCACTTGATTATTTCATTTAGCCTGTTTCTATATCGCGCAAACTGCAGTCTCTTATCCTCATCACCAGGGCTCTGCATCATTGTTCGGTATAATCGATTTTTTGTGTTTATCGACTTAATTATACCCTCTGTTATCCATGATTTCCTGGGTCTATTCTTGTTCTTTATTTTAACCCTAACAGTACACCTTCCCAGCACTGACTTAAGATAGTCCACAAAGTTTTCCGCAGCAATGTTCAAACTTTCAGAGCCACAAATGTTATCCCAATCTGTACGCTCTAGTTCCCTGCGTGCCCTATCATAATTTATGTAACATTTTACCCCTAATTTATTGACTTTAATTTCCCTCTCAGAGTTCACTGGGAGATCCAATAGTACAGAAAAATGGTCAGTGATAGAAGTGTGGTAGACCGCGCCTAAAAAATCGCACTGCAACTTGGAATATAAATATAAAAATATTTGATTATGAAGATCAGGCTGTTTGTACTTTTTGAAACAACACAGCTATTTTAATGAAATGTGGTGAATTGTTACTACTATATAGGTTATACTGCCAACCAAATGTCTTTTTAAAATCAAGGTATATTTGCCATTAAAAACATTTTAACGAAAATTTTCTACCATAACGCACAAAGTCGTTTCAATGCATGTCTGAGTTTTTGTTCTTTATTTGGAAAGAACTCTAAATATTGTGTACCAAATTACTTAAAATTCACAAAATAGGTTTATTTGCACTATTTCTAGCCACATGTAAAGTCTCATTCCAGTTACTCTGATACTTACAAAAATATAGCGTTTTCAAACAGTTTTCCCCGATTTTCCACCGGAAAAATTTGAGCATAAAGGTTGATTAACGAAGTCGACCTCGGTTTTTGCCCAAACAAGATGTTTGCCAAGTTTTGACACAACAACGTGTATTGGGCCGATCAAAATTCGTTCTTAAATCGTGATGTGCATCATCAAGTTAGGTGGGGTTTTAAGGTATGGCTAGGAGCCATAAACGCACACGTACTATTTAACATTGTGGATAATAATTTGACTACACCTCGATACCTTGAAATATTACAAAATTACTTCGACCAAACTTTAGAAAATTTGCGTATTCAAGATGTAGCGAACATGTGATTCCAGCAAGATGGATCACCTCCGCACAATGCAAGCATTATAACTGACTATTTGAATCAGCAACATGGAAATAACTGGATCGGAAATCGAGGTCCGGTTGCCTGGCCTGCACGCTCGCCAGACCTTACACCTCTTGATTTTTGCATTTGGGGATGCTTAAAGGATAAAGTTTATTGTACTCCTCATAATACAGTAAAAGAACTCGAGGCAGTCGTTGTTCAATCCATAGAAGAAATACTTCGATAAATGGTTAAAGAGGCATGCATGTCCCTAATTCATCGATGCAGAACTTGCAGTAATAACAACGATGGAATTTTCAAACATTTACTTTAACTTACTTTAGTTCAATGCTTTGTCATCGGTTTTTCGTTTTATGTTTTGTTTTGAGTTTAATCATCAATAATAGTTTAGTTGTTAACTTTAGTGTCATAAATAAAAGGTAATTTTTAAGAAGTTGCATTATTTTTTGACCCAAGGTTTGGTTTTGTTTCGCAGCCATGTAAATGAAAAACTGTTCATTTAATACATTTACATTTTCCGTCATCCAAAGATAGGCTTGCTTGCATAGCTGAAAAGTTCTATTTATGCTCTATTTAATGACTTATAAATCTAATATGGCGGCCATAAAAAATAACAAAGTTGGCCATGGTTGCAAAAAAACTAGAACGCCTAGAAAAATTCGTTAATGTCATTCGATTGGCCGTATTCACTAATACAAAACTACCAAATTTAATTAAATTTCTTTACAAGATGGCGAAGAGATTTCAATTTTTCGAAAAACACATTGTTTAGTTTTTGGTCAATATTTTGAAAACCACTGTATATATTTAACTTCGATACACCATCTGATTGGGCTCGGAATGGCGCAACTTTTTTCCCATTTAACCAAAATTCTATGTCTTACCGTTTGCGAAATCCCCATGTATTTACTTTTAATCTGGGACAGCCTGTTCATACGACGAAAAACTCAAAATGTTCCTCTTTTATGGCATTTAATTAAAATTATCACATCTAGTGTGCACAACGACAGAATACTGCCGTAGGATTAATATTATGGTTCCATCCAGGTATCAAACACTTTAATTTCACGATATAAAATCGTTCTAATCTAAAATATATTTTCTTCTGTTTTTAGCGTTTTAGATGAGCTTTAATCTGTCTGCTTAATTATTTTCTGTATAATTGCTTGCTTGTATTAAACATATTTTGCATGACACTTGCTTCCTAAATTTCACGCAACTTTTTGAAGAATTGTTTGATGTAATTGCAGTCATTTACCTTTTTTTATATTTAAACACACCACGAGGGCTTACAACCTAAATACTATCGTACCGTGGGTGTCGACAAGGAGGAAAGGGGCAACCTGATAATTCTGGAGTTGAAGGTTTGGAGGTTCGGAGGAGAAGGAAAAACATGTGCCGGCAAGGAACTCCACAACTTGGAAGTCCTCGGGACAAAAGAGCGGGCATAACAAGATGTTCTATGTCTGGTGACCTGGACAGTAAAATGGTGCATTCGCTCTGTTCCCCTGGTAGATCTGTTGGGCGCACCTGGTGGAGTAACTATGGAAGAAAGCTCCTCTGAGCACTGCCCGTGCAGATATCTATAAAAGAGAGAGAGAGAGAGAGAGAGAGAGAGAGAGAGAGAGAGGTCACCAATGACACGTCGGTGGGCAAGGGATGGCAGCCTTTGGGTGAGGGTAGGGTCACCGATGAGACGTATACCTCTCTTTTGAATGGAGTCCAGGATAGCGAGTGTAGAAGCGGCAGCGGCACCCCAGATTTGGGTGCAGTGTTCGAGGTTTGGCCTTATTTGTAAAGTATATAAGGTAAAGCGATTAGCTGGTGAAAAGTATTTGCGAGCCCAGAAGAGAAAACCTAATTTCATAGCAGCCGCTTCTGCAATTGATGTGATATGTTGGTGCCAATTGAGATTTCGATCCACAGAAATGCCAATAAGTGAAAAGGACTCATTACTTTGAATAACTTGGTTGTTCATTGTGATGGGTCTAGAGCTGGTGTATCTCTTATGAGATAGAAAGCAAGACTGAGATTTGGGGGGTTGAATTGTACAAGATTTTTACTTCCCCAGTCTAATATTTTTTGGAGATCCACGGAGATAGACCCCTCCATGAGTCTGCGATCCTCATCTAATTGGGCTAAAAAGACAGGCTTAGAATATTGTATAGAGAGCCTAGTTCACGCCCATTTAAAGACATTTTTTTTCAAAATCAAAAGTCGAGATTTCCTCATCACTGAATTTTTTAAAGAAAATTCACTAAAATTTGGGATGCCCATTTAAAAAACAAAGTGACGTCATAGGTTTGTTTTTAGGTCACCTGTATAAATAAAACTTAGTTTATAAAATGCCAATTTTAAAATAAGCATGGACGTATCTCAGCATTATTTAATAAAGAGTGAATTTTAAATAAACCTATTTCAATCTATTTAAGCTTAATGCTTCTGCGTTCGTTCCGTGTGTGATCCTGCCCCGTTCTTGTTTTAACTTCAATATTTTTAGGTATCATTCGCAATTTAACCGATAATTGAAGGACCTAAAATTTAGTTTGCACTGTTGAAATGGCTGCCTAATTTGATGTAACCAATACTTTTCCTTCTTGCTCAATAAATATACGGCACGTATCGAGAACTATTACCATAAAAATGATTACAATAAATTACTATTTGATCCTAGCAGGGTCATAATTACAGCCGTATCCATGAAGATGTCGGTAAGGTTAATGCTGCCTTTCACAAACTCGCCATAGGCTAATTTAATTATTGCGACGTAATTACATAGAGGTTCTTGCCGCTAAATGCTGCAAGTGATTTTTAGTTATCTACCAAAAAGTATCGGTAATTGCTCACAAAACGTTAGGTGGGGCCGATTACAAAAATGTTTTATGCGAACCTAACACTTGTTTGGGTCTCTTTTAAATGTGTTATTATACAGGTACAGGTCGTTAAAATTCCACAAAAAAAATCGGTGCATATTTTTTAGATATGGTTTTAGTTTAATAGTTAATACACGTCCAAATAGGAGTTAGGATTTATGTGGTACTACTTATTTGGTTTATTTTTTATTCAATCTTCAGAGAAGTTAATGGATACAAAAATTAGGATTGCCTATTTACCAATTCTTTAGCCAATATGGTTCAGCAACCTACTTACTTTCCTCGCATTCCACCACACAGCTCAAATCCATTGGATCTCCTTCTTACTATAAATCCTGACTGCTATAAGATATCAGTCACCGCCCCCTGGGTCGCTCAGACCACGGCATGGTCACTGCTTCCTGCACAATGCAACCCGATGTCACACAGTCATCACACCCACGTCTCGTTTGGCACTACAACTCCGCAAACTGGGACGAAATTCGAGATTACTTTTCCTCATTTCCATGGGCGTCTGTCTGCTTCTCTCATCCTGACCCCTCTGATTTCTCACAAAACGTCACCGAAATTATCCAAGCTGGCATGGAATTATTTATTCCACGTACACAGAAAACCTCTGCATCCACTCAAAAGTCCTGGTTCTCTAAATCCTGTGACAAGGTCAGACTTGAAAAGGTCAAAGCTCACAAAAGCTTCTACACAATCCCAGTCAAGAAAACCGTCAAGTATTTAAAGACGCAAGAAACCGTTATGCCCGCATTCTTTCTGAGGCAAAAAACTCGTTTAATAACCACATCAAAAACAAAGTCCTCTCAAGCTCCAACGGCAGCAAACCTTTCTGGACTCTTGCTAAATCTATTGGAAATAATTTCTGCAAGAGCACGTTCCCACCTCTTGTCTCAGGGGATGAAGCTATTTCTACCGCCCTGGGCAAGGCTGAACTTTTTGCCTGGTTGTTCGCCGGCAATTCTACTCTCAAACCACCTCCAAATGTTCAACCACTAACAGTCCCCAATGTCGCGCATAAAATGACGGATATCATTTTTAAAACTAAAAATGTACGAAAGATGATATCTTCCCTTAATACCAGGAAAGCCCCTGGCCTTGACGAGATCCCAGCAATCGTTCTCAAAAAATGCGCACAAGAACTTGCTCCTGTCCTGACTCGTCTGTTTCAGACATCTTACAATAGAGGCATATTCCCTAATAACTGGAAAACTGCTCGAGTACAACCCGTCGCCAAGAAAGGATCCGAAGCGCTTCCTAGCAACTACAGGCCTTTTTTTCTCCTCTCAGTCGTCTCTAAAGTGATGGAAAAGTATATAAACACCGAATTACTAAAATTTCTTGAAAAACACAGTCTCATCTATGACAGGCAGTATGGATTCCGTCAGCGCAGATCAACTACCGACCTCCTTTTCGTTGTCACCCATTCTTGGAACAAGTCTAACTACACAGTGAACCCCAGATTGTCGCTCTAGATATATCCAAAGCATTCGACCAGGTCTTGCACACAGCGCTGCTTAATAAACTACCGGCCTATGGCCTAGCACCAAAACTCTGTAGGTGGACAGCAAATTTCCTTTCTAACCGGAGCATTTCTGTTGTCGTGGATGGCCATTCCTCTAAACTGTATCCAATTAATGCAGGAGTCCCTCAAGGTTCAGCTTTAGCCCGTACTTTGTTTATTCTCCACATCAATGACCTCCTCTCTAGCACATCCAACCCAGTTCACAGTTACGCGGACGACAGCACCCTCCACTCAAATATACAATATTCTAAGCCTGTCTCTTTAGCCCAATTAGATGAGGATCGCAGACTCATGGAGGGTTCTATCTCCGTGGATCTCCAAAAATATTAGACTGGGGAAGTAGAAATCTTGTACAATTCAACCCCACCAAATCACAGTCTTGCTTTCTTTCTCATAAGAGATACACCAGCCCTAGACCCATCACAATAAACAAGCAAGTTATTCAAACTAATGAGTCCTTTTCACTTGTTGGCATTTCTGTGGATCGAAATCTCAATTGGCACCAACATGTCACATCAATTGCAGAAGCGGCTGTTAAGGAATTAGGTTTCCTCTTCCGGGCTCGCAAATGCTTTTCACCGGCTAATCTCTATACCTTATATACTTCACAAATAAGACCAAACCTCGAATACTGCTCCCACATCTGGGGTGCTGCTGCCGCTTCTACACTCGCTATCCTGGACTCCATTCAGAAGAGACCTACACGTCTCATCGGTAACCCTACCGTTACCCAAAGGCTGCCATCCCTTGCCCATCGACGTGCCGTTGGTGACCTCTCACTCTTTTATAGATATCTGCACGGGCACTGCTCAGAGGAGCTTTCTTCCATAGTTTCTCCACCTGCTGCCCCCAACAGACCTACCAGGGGAACAAAGCGAATGCACCTTTTTACTGTCCAGGTCACCAGACATAGAACATCTTGTTATGCCCGCTCTTTTGTCCCGAGGACTTCCAAGTTGTGGAAATTCTTGCCGGCACATGTTTTTCCTTCTCCCCCGAACCTCCAAACCTTCAAGTCCAGAATTAACAAGTTGCCTCTTTCCTCCTTGTCGACACCCACGGTTCGATAGTATTTAGGTTGTAAGCCCTGGAGGTGTGTTGTTGAAATAAAATAAAATAAAAATAAAAATCATATTTACTGTTGCAGTTACTGTTATTGAAACACAAGTGTGTTTTGTTTTGGGTATCCCGTGACACAAATGTACCAAATATATTCGCTGTAATTTCTAGATCTTTGAGTATTTCAGCATGTTTATTTATTATTGACTTATTTTTTGTTTATTTTCTTCTCAGATTTATAACTACAACAACAATTGACCGAAACGTTCTAGTTTTCTTATCTGAAATTTCATTTAAGTTATTATAATATGCCTATTTTCCACGGTGTATTTGAATGTTAAGTTTTTTGTATTTTTTGTAATAATTACCTGGTCATCATAACAATTTTGGAATTCAACTGAGAGTTTTCAAATTTTCGGAAAGTGAGAGCTTTGTTTACGCTCAACTAACTCTGTGAAAAAGGCTTTGGCTAAAATTGCGTAGAATTGCAATCAAACGATTTTAAAAACATGATTTATGTCATCCGCCTCTGATGGCATACCAGGCATAATTGGTCGCTCAGTAAGATAGTGTCGAAATAGTTTCAGGTTATAACCCGAAATACCTCTACACTTTAAAACTCAGTCGCAATATTTAAATTTATTTTCTGAGCACAATGGTCAGATGGTGCCGGATGGAACACACTGACAATTGCAGATTGATTATTAGTTATAATATTGCCACACACGTCTATGAGATTTATGTTTATGAACTTTGTTACTTCTATGATCAGAGGCTGGATGTAGTGTGTTGTTAATAGCGAACGCTCTGGAATTATATTTCTAGAAGGGACCAGAAGTGACAGGTGTCGAACAGTGTAGAAGGTCTAGAGTCTCTGTGCAGAGTATAAATAGACGACCGGCACATAGAGTGAGTTAGTTCAGTATTGAGCTGGGGTGGTGTAGAATAAGTGATCATAGAGTATTAAGCGAGTCAGCAGTAAGTGTTGGTGTATAAGAAGCGATCATAGAAGGCGGATAGTGGAATATAGTTCTATGGACATTTAGTAATAGAGAAATATTTTTGTTATACTGGTGTTGGAAAATAGTTGGTTATAATAAATTAGTAGTTTGAAACGCTATGTTTTGTTAGTCAACAAATCCAGAACCCCGTAGAACGCAACAACTGGTGTCATAAGCGGAATTTTCAAGCTGCTAGCGGAAATATTTTCCAGAATATTTGTTTAACAACGTGGACATTGCTAGAATCTCTGGAAGATCAGTGTCAGCAGTAATTCATAACTGGGTATTTGAAACAGAATAAACTGTGTACCGGCTATAAGTACGTCTATGCCTAAGACACGTAGCGCAACAGCCAAAATGGACACCCAGCTATTGGATTTGATTAAACAAATGAAAGAAGAAGCCAGAAAATGAGAGGAAAAAGCCAAAGAAAAAAATGAAAAAAAGAGATTAAGAGGCCAGAAAAAGAGACGAAAAAGCCAAAGAAGAAATGGGAAAAAGAGACGAAGAGGCTAGAGAGGTACTGAAAAGAAGGGACGAAAAAGACAAAGATGAAATCAGGCGAAAGTTTCCAACATCTCCACGCCGACGTTGTCAGACTGACGCGATTAGCCTACCCCATATCTCCGATGGAGTTTTTCAATCACCTGTCGCTGCAAAACTTTATTGACGGCATCAGATATACCGACACGCAACAGGCGCTGAGGATGCCGAGACACAAAAACTTGAATGATTCTCTGGCACATTTCTTGGAGTTTGAAGCGGTGAAGCAAGCGCCAGAAAGTAATGCGAAGGTTCGCAGTCTCCAAGTTCAAGAAGGAAATGAAACAGATTCATCCAAGATCATGCAGCTACTAGAGAAAAATAAGGCCTACGTCTCATGGACACCTAATAAGAGCTCACCGTGCAAATGCCTTGCGCTGCTAGAACTGCGGCAAGGTGGGACATTTAAGGGGTGAATATTGGGCTCTAAGAGCATGCGCAAGGGAGAAAATGAAGCTAAGGCCGGTAGCCATTTCTCAGATTAACGATTCCGGCAGCGCTCTCGTCGTAGACGGATACGTAAGCGAAAACAAGACCCAGATGGTCGTCGACACAGGCGCACCTAGGACGAATATTCGCCGCGACATGGTTCCAAGATGGAGAGTAAGAGAGCCAGACGGAGTGTACAGAATAAATGCAGCCGATGGTGATCGGATCCAGGTATTTGGCGAAACTGACGAGCTGCAAATTGGGACCTGGAGCAGAGCAGAGAGCCATAGCCGCCCCATATCAGACCTGATTATAATTGACTTGGACATACTTCAAGGCCAGTGCGCTCGACTTGATCTTGGCACTAACATCCTGACTATCGGCGGTGAAGGAATAATAGTGTCGCCTGGCCGTAACCTGGTAGTGCGGAAAATCACCATAGAGGAAAATAGTCTGCCCTGAAAGTGCCATTCCAGTGAAGATAGCTGTGAGAGGATTAGACGACTCAGTTACTCAGCCAGAAGCAAGTGAAGAAGAAATTATGAGAGAAGTACAGGACGAAGGGTGTAAATACCATGTAAATGCGAAGCGAACCCAGAAAAAGGTGAGTGACCACATTTGTTGGAACAGAGCCGATGTCGACAGGATGAATAGTGCCCGCCGAGATATGTGTGCAAGTAGAAACATCAGAACAAGAGCAACTACACGGAAGAACCAATACCACGTAATAACTGCGCTTGAAGAAAGCTCCGACATATTGGCGAGAAGGAAAACCATCCAATCTGCTGTCGGAATACATATACGAATAGAAAGCGACCGCATGAAGGCCCGTTATGACGTGCGAGCTTATTCAGCTGGTTTTAAAGAAGCAGATCGGATTTGGTTCTACAGTCCAGTACGACGCAAGGGACGGTCACTGAAACTACAGAAATTATGGGAAGGTCCGTGTAAGGTTTTCAAAAGGATCAATGACGTTGTCTATCGCATTCAGACGGGCCCGAAGAGCAAGATGAAGATGGTCCATATGCACAGGGTTACGCCATACCAAGAAATATCAGAATTCGACCAACACGATCGAATGAAAGAGGGGGGCAGTGTCACGCCCATCTATGGGATTTATGGTTATGAACTTTGTTACTTTTATGATCAGAGGCCGGTTGTAGTGTGTCAGTAACAGCGAAGACTCTGTAATTATATTTTTAGAAGGGACCAGAAGTAAGAGGTGTAGAACAGTGTAGAAGGCCTAGAATCTCTATGGAGAGTATAAATAGACGAAGGACACATGGAGTGCGTTAGTTCAGTATTGAGTTGGTGTGGTGTAGAATAAGTGATCATAGAGTATAAAGCGAGTCAGCAGTAAGTGTTGGTGCATAAGAAGCAATCATAGAAGGCGAACAGTGGAATATAGTTTTATGGACATTTAATAATAGAGAGAAAGCTTTAAGTTGATACTGGTGTTGGAAAATAGTTGGTTATAATAAATTAGTAGTTTGAAAAGCTGTGTTTTGTTAGTCAACAAATCCAGAACCCCGTAGAACGTAACAATATATTCGATTAATGTCTGCACAAGATTGACTCTGTAAAACCCTTCCCTAGTTGATACAATAATAAGTGGATTTAATTGACCCGATCAAATCACGTAACTTTCTTGCTTTAGCAAAAGTGACATCCATACTACAAATGTTAACGTCTCCACAAAAAATGATATTTTAATATTGTTTACAGATTTTAGTTAATATATTTTCTAGCACATAAAAAACGTTCCAAATTTTCAGGCGTTCTAGGTATAATATACGGTGCTACCACACAAATTGTTCCCACCAATCTCCACAGCACAACACTCAGCATTAAGTTCTACAGACATTTTTGCCATACCCACCATTTCTTTGCAGCTGTTTTTTTATTGCTTGTTTGACAAATATCACTGTGTATCCATGTAAATATTTTTTTCTCGTGTGACTTGCCACCAAAACGTAATCCAAGATTGTAAATTCATTTAAACGGTAATCAGGAGTTATCCAGTGGCCTGTGAGGCAAAGGAAAACGGGAAAATGGTTATTTCAAGTAAGCTCAAGCATATTAGTCCCATTTAGATACTGTATATTTAGATAAATCAGTTTAGAACAAATTCTCAATTTTCACATTACATGATGCTACTTGATGTAGAGGCTCTAAGGTTGGGAAATGCTGTGGATTATGAAATTTTCTATTCAAAAAGAACTATCTAACCGCTGCGCCTGCTGGCCAAATACCATACGCTTTATTATTTTATCAATATGACAAGGCGATGTCCTTTGATTTCCTTTAAGAATTTCAAATCAAAGATTTTAGAACTTGCAGTGTTTTTTAAATGCTGTATGATGTCATCCTCCGTAGTTTCTGGTCGCATTCGGAAGATATGTACTCTTATATATCCAATTCTTGGAATTGTTTTGATTGTACAGTCAGCTGATATTTTGTTACTGTTTCCCATCAATACTTCTCGAATTTGCTTATCAGCTTGCCTTCTGTTACTGGTCAGTGGCTGTATCGATTTTTCAATTGAACCACCTTTACCTTCTGAGTGTTCCGACCTGTTAGCTTATCGTCCGCAGACTTTGTCTCTACTGGTGAAGGTTTTGTTCGTATATGACTCTTCTAAAGAGGATTCTTCTTTACAGAGTTCGTATTCCGTGAGTGATTAGCATGCTTAAGCGATCGTCCACGAGATGTCTCCCCACTGTTTCCGTTCTTGGAGTTTTAAGATTTATTATAAACCCTTCTTTCATGATTACCATCTAATGTTTCAATTATTTTATTTTGCAATGCCATCTTATTGCCATAATTTTCATCACACTCATAACCGTTGCACACTATCTTTCCTTTCTTTTACACTCAACGTTTGCACAAATTCTTTCACAAAATCATACGAGTCTTGAAACACATCACTTGGATTATTGGCACTTGTTAAACTTTTCTCAGAGTTAAATTTTCAAACATTTTACTCAAAACGTCATTGCAGCTTGGAAATTATATATATATATATATATATATATATATATATATATATATATATATATATATATATATATATATATATATATATATATATATATATATTGGTTTGGTACTATCAAAATAAAATTGAATAAACAAGACAGCGTCTATAATGTACATCAATATACCGAGTTAATAATCCAATATAGTGCCAAAAACGCATTGACTTTGAAAGAAGTTAAGACTGATGACATTCTGGACTTTAAGAACTGGTAGCCAAAACACTACAAAGTGAACTGCTTCTCTCTTGAAACCGAAAATCACCACAGAAATGAGAGAGTTCGTTTTTCAGTATCGAAATTACATCACTTTTTACACGAACAACCAGGTATCGTCAGGGCTAATGAATATATAAACGGTTTTACATGGAACACATTTTCGAAGCTAAGCCTTCCAGGTGTATATATATATATATATATATATATATATATATATATATATATATATATATATATATATATATATATATATACATCAAGTGACATTTAGCCTTATTTTTTCAACTCAACTGTAAACACGTTTACAGTGTCGGCCATCTTGTTTATAAAGATTGTGAGTGTGAGCCTCGCGGGCTGGAGCCGGGGCAGTGAGCCGGCGGGGTTTCCAAAAGCTACTATTGTATATCTAACCTAATGTCCATGTGAAAAATCGCAGGACAGCAACAGAAAAAATCACGAGGGAAGTGGATAGGGTCAAAGGTTCCTACCCGCTAGGTCTACCAAGAAAAAAAAAGAGATTTCACGAATGGACCGCGGAAGAGGAAACGCAAGCCGCAATTGGAGCAACTCATGAAGAAAAGGAGTGCGCTAAATGGGGATACAGAGCTTGTCTCGCGAGAGGTGAGTGTGGAGCGAACGTTGCTATGAATGTGAGAAGAGTCATATTAGGAAGGCGTCAGTGGGGGAGGACCCCACGTCGGAAAGTCTTTGGACAGGAATATAGGGGATTCGGCCCCATTTCGTAAACTCTGCTCAACTCTATCCATTTCCAATTGATAGCCTAATTACTTTACTTAAGCTCATGTAGATTGTGTACGACATAGCTTAGAAATGTTATGCTTTGACAGGAATGTCAAAGATAACCGGCATTGAAATGCTAAACGATTTCTGGGCTGTTTGGCCATTTAGTAGGTTGACAGACATCTCGACAACCATAGCTGCTGACTTCTTCAGTAGCTGGACTGAAACTGGCATTGAAAGGTCAAAATATGTTAACTATAAAATACCTGAAAATAGGTCAGTGACGCATGATAAAGATCCACCCTCGTATATGTCAAGCGCACCTCCGTTCGATCTGATTTTTTTAAGTTCCGTTATAGGTTTCATATCAGTTTTAAATTCATGTTTAGACAATTACCATAAATTTTAATAGACCCAACGTTAGATAATCTTTGACGACCAAACAATATGCAAATGGGAATAACCATACGTATATAAATCTCAAGTAAAATTTTCGATTATTTGAAGCGATATAAATCATAAGAGCTATTAGAAGGAATATGCCCCTCAGCTAAATAAGCTGTTTCGAAACTATTCTCTAAATTTAATTCAGGGTAAATAAAAATTTGATTGAGTGGATAAATCATCGTTTCTATTTCAGAAAAACTTACTTCGTACAGGGTGGTCCAAATAGGTCAGCAGTCGATTCTTGGCGTTAAAATGTTACAACTTAACCAAAGTAGTTTCATTTCAAAATTAAAAATAAAAAGATACAGGGTGTTAAAGTGAAAAACTCAGTTTAGATTTTCCTTGATATCTAGAAAAGGTGTTAACGATTTCTCTCAAAGAATGGTACCGATGAGTTTTTCATAATGATAAACAATAACACATTTACAAATCGGTGCGTTGGGAGAAGAGATGCCATAGAATGGCCCGCATCTTCGCCAAATTTATCACCCTTGGATTTATTTTTGTGGGGTCACACAAAAAGTAAAATTTATTCCACTCAGCCTAATTTATTACAAGATTTGCGCCATCTTATCGTACACAAATGCCGCCAAATCACTCCAGGAATGTTACAGAATGTGCACCGGCGTTTTGAACAAAATTTGTACTATTGTATGGAGGCTGGTGGTCGAAATCTTGAAAATTTGATAAACTGCCATGTAAGTTTTTGATAAATAAATTACCTACCTTCAGATATCAATTTCTCAAAACCCACTGCTTCAAATTTAAAGAGTCTGGTCGTAGCAAGTGCATTATGGTAGTGAATTTTCATAGAAATAATCTGTCACCAAATATATTTGTATATATTTTTTCCCTGTAACATAAAAATCTAAGGTTTGGTGTATAGTTTCTTTTTAATGTCGTAAATTGTGCACCAAATTTGATTACCATAGCTTTATTATTTCCGGCGATATAATTTTTTTCCGAAAGAAAATGCAACGTTTTCTGGGAAAACCTGGGCCGATATTCCTGACTAACGAACATAACCAAGCCACTTGTGAAGTAGGCAACCAAGCAAGTAGGCCACAATGGGCCCTTTTTGCCAACCCCAGCAACCCAGCAACCATGCTCTACTCTTCCTCGGTTCCGTCACCAAACCGCCTCGACCTCTAAATGAAAGCCGTGACGGTCTTCAATTGGACGGTACTTACCTGATTCCCCTGCAGAGTCCTCGATCCGAACAATTCTGCTCGAAGACTCCCAAAATCCTCGCATTCACACAGGTAGTGGTAGGACGTTTCCTCATCCTCGCCGCATTCCTGGCAAATAAGATCACACTCTACGCCTATCAATGTGAGGTGTCTTCTAAGGGCGCAGTGACCTGTCAGCACCCCAAGGATGCGGCGAAGCATAGATCGGCCTCTTCCGAGTAGCCAGACAGCTTTATCTCTGTCCGGCCCGTCCGCGAAGTCCCTCGCCTGCCTGCAGCCACCAACCGACCCCCAGTGCTTCTCCATTGCTTCCTCGGTCCACCTGTCTAAGGCGATAGAGACCGTCTTCCTACTTATGCCTATCGCAGGCCCCGGGCCACAGAACGGCCGCCGGGAACCAAGCCTTGCGATATTGTTCGCCACCTCATTCCCTGCTACGCCACAGTGTCCCGGAACCCATACCAGTTGTACCTTCTTTGTCCTGGCTAGTCCTCTGAGGACGTCAGTGCACTCCTGAATCAGTGTTGACCTGATTCTGGCCGCGCAGACTGTCCGGAGGACCGCCTGGCTGTCCGAGCAGATGTACACACATTTCTCGGGACTCCTCTTCACATCCTGTCTATTGGCCACAGACAGGATAGCATACACCTCTGTTTCGAATGCCGTGGTATATGCGCCAAGAGCATAGCTCTTATATATATATATATATATATATATATATATATATATATATATATATATATATATATATATATATATATATATAAACATATAAAAATTGAAACTGACCCTGGATATGAGTTTTAAGAGTCCTAGTTCACGCTAATTTGAAAAAAAATTCAAAAGTCGGGATATCCCCATTAGTGATTTTTTTCTAAGTAAATTAACTAAAAAGAAGACACCGTTGAAAAAAATATTTACACCAGCTCTAAAATGATCTACTACTTGACTTCCCCCCCCCCCCCCCCCCCCGTCATTTAAGATTTTACTGGTGGATTGCACCACCTCTTGAGGGTTGCTGCAGCTACGTTGAAAATAAGTCTAAAAATCTTCCCCCTTGAAAGCAAAATTTACCCGTCTAAGCGATTTTTAACAAAATTACAAGTGCCCTACAACGTGCCTGTTGTGCTTGAAGTAGTTACCCTGTATACAAGGCAAGGTGTGTACCAAATGACATTATAATAGATATGTTATTTTAGAAGATACAAAAATGTACTTAACATTCTTTGTTATTCTTTCTGTAAATCGATTATAAGTGTTTGAACTGTAGTATAAAATTCAAATTGATTATAACTAATTGACTAATTTAAATTGACTAATGAGCTTCTGTATCTGACGCAGCTGTCATAGTAGCCACATGTCAATTAATTTTACCATTAATATTTTCACCAGCATCCATAAAACCTCATTACATGAAAAACACTACATATACTCGTAAATTCAGATTTGTTGCCCAGCTTCTTCAATTTTACATTTTCATTATAGTTTTTCTTTTTGTCGAACACACCCCATCATCAAAGCGATAATTAGAACATATCTAGAGGAACCAAACGTCATCTATTATAACTACTATTAATAAAGATTTATGGACGGTCATTAGGTGGTAAGTTGGAACTGATCCAAAGATAATTCATTCATAATCATTAATTCGAACAAAATGTTTCGTTATTATGATATATTTGTATCAATTTCTCTCCTAATGAGTCCCTGCGATCTAATGCACAAAAAACCTAGACTAAAAGGAAATATGGTAATGAGCTACCATGATACAAAATCAACATCATTAGAACCGGCTGATCCATGTGTATTGAATAAAGATGAAAAAAGATGAAATATACCGGGTGATCTGTTGAAAATGTTATTAAGAATTGTCCTAAAATAAAATTATTAATACTTTTAAAGGTTTTTTCATTTTCAGCGTTGGTTCTTTGAAATTAAATAAAACAAATTGTAAAATGTATATCGTCATGCTTTTTCTTTTAAAGCCGATTCGGTGACATTATGTTTTAAATATTATAACAGCCAAATGACTGTCGCAACTCCGCTCAGTGATTCGAATCTTGACATGACATCGACGACATTCTCGCATAAAGGTGGCTCAATTTTGCCAATGACGCGGGTGATGTAGACCTTTGGGGCGGCAATTGTCTGTGATTTGTCGGCCTTAATCCAACATTTTATTTATCCCTGCAGTCGTTAAATCACAGGATCTCAGTAGTCAGGTAATGTCTCCACCTCGTGATATAAGGCAGACCCTTCATGATATAAAGTTAGTACATCACATGCAGTATGACGCGCACCGTCATCATGTTGAATCCATATGTTATTATTGCCCTATATCGATCACCGTTGGCAGTGAGTGCGACTCTTGAGTTTAGAAAAAATATGGACCGGTAATTCCAATGGACCAAGTTGCATACCAAATTGTGACTTACTCGGAATTCCGTGGAAACTGACGAACCTCCCCTGAGTTTTGGTCAGTCTAAATTGGAGAATTTTGCTTGTTAGCGAAGCTACTCAACAAGAAACGTCCTCGTTACAAGCCATGATTTTACCAGCAAAATCAGGATTAACTTCCAACTACTAGAGCCCAGTTGGTGAATGCACGGTGCTGTCTATGATCTCTGGGCTTTAGTTCTTGAGTTAATTGTACCGTATACCGGTGCAGATCAAAGTCCCTACGCCTAGTTGACAAGGGTAAGATCGGAGAAATGCCAAGTTCTTGCATAGACGAGAAACAAACCATTTTTTCACGAAACTAATCCCGGACCGCAGCAATATTGCCAATGTATGTTGCCTTTCGATATTCCATAGGCTTTATTAGATTTTCTGCCGAAAAAATTTTGTATCTTTAAAATAACAGAGTAATTTTAATAACATTTAGTACAGACTTCACGGTGTATCATTATATTACATATGGAATTTCAAGTGTCTAGTTTTAATAAAAGTCGAGTTTTTAAAAATTGTCTCTCGGAAAATGTTTGTATCGTCGAAATTAGCGAAGTTGTAACTTAGTTTGGTAAGCGAATTGTTCTTATATAACGTATGACACACACGAAAAGGTCTTGGACCTGAACGCCGGATTTATTTGCCGGATTATCTACCTTAACGTTCCATTTATAACGCTTATGTGCTGATACCTATGTGGTACCGGTTTGTATTGACATCCTAGCCCTTTTAAGAGTAGGTGGTAGACAAAGTAGCAATACTTATCGACAACTGGCCGAAATTTCGAAAAATGAAAGAACACTTATTGACGTATATATCATATAAACAAAATGGCTTCATTTATTTTATTGTTTTAAAGAAAGTAATTTTTTATTAAAATTCACCAACATACGCACTTGTAACTTCGAGGTTTTTATTATATTACCTAAGCGAAGATTGGAACCTGTGATGAGCACTGATATGCAGACTTGGAGAACCCAAATCATCACAACACCTTTTAAAAAACCTGACGATCGTTTGAGTAACCAAGTTAGCGTCATCAGAGGATGAATAATTCTAAATATCTATAGCTCTACCTATATTCTTCTGCAGGTAGTCAATCACTAACGATTTAGGGAGGTTCAACGACACCAAAATAAACATATTTCGTTTGGTGGAAATATCTGTATTCTTTCTTATCAATTGGACGTGCTCCTGGCGGTATTTATTTTACAAAGCAATCTGTCAGTATACAGCTCATAGGCGGCGGAGCGAGGTTCCTACATTTTTTATTAATTCTATATTTAACTATATATATATATATATATATATATATATATATATATATATATATATATATATATATATATATATATATATATATATATATATATATATATATACTTTCGAAGGCGTTTAGCTGTCCTGGTTGTCTAACATTTTGAATAAATAACGATAACGGGTAACGGGCAACCTATTATCGCCATTTATTGCAGACCTTTTCATGAATAGATTTGAAACAGATTTTAAAAGTGAAAGTGAGTATTTCCCTAGAGTGTGGTTTCGTTACGTTGATGATATTCTAGCAGTGTTTAACACAAACATTTTCACAATAGAAGACTTTCTTGCCAAATTAAACAATAAATTAGATTTTATAAAATATACCCACGAATTAGAAATTGATAATAAATTACCCTTTCTAGATGTACTAGTGATCAAAAATAAAGACACTTTAGAATTCGATGTCCATAGAAAGGAAACCACAACTCTAGGCTATACTCTGAACGACTCACATAATACGTACGCACAAAAAATGACTAGTCTGAATTTTTTGTTAGCAGGTGTAGTTAATTTTCCTTTAAGTAAAAGTAGATATACCAAAGAATTAAAGTGTATTAAGAGCGGGGCCGAATATAATGGATACGCTGCTTGCCTAGTAGAAAAATTAATTAACAAACAAAAAACGAAGAAAATGTTAACAGAATCAACGACTTTTAGAACAGAGAAAGTTTTAAAAAACATTGTTTGCTTACCATTTGAACCTCAAATCACGAGGGGTCTAGAAAGCATTTAAAAAAAATCCAATTTGCAACTTACATTTGCGACAAAAAATACTTTTAAAAACTTGCTGGGTAGCCCAAACGACAAGGATGTTACGACGAAAATGTCGGAAATTTATGAAATAAGTTGTAAAGATTGTGATCATAAATATGTCGGACAAACAAGAAGATCTATTGGAATTAGATCTAATGAACACGTAACACAATTAAGATAGGGTACTATAGATAGCTTTTCCGTCGCCTGACATATTTGGGATAATAATCACCACGTTAATGAGGAGAATCTAAAATTAATAAAAAATGTCAGACAACCAGGACAGCTAAAGGCTTTCGAAAGTATATATATATATATATATATATATATATATATATATATATATATATATATATATATATATATATATATATATATATATATTGCTAAATGTATGAACCTAGCTTCGTCGCCTATGAGCAGCCTCTAATAGATTGCTTTGTAAAATAAATACCGGCTGAAGGACGTTCGATAGATTAGAAAAGAATACAGATATTTCCGCCAAACGAAATATGTTAATTTTGGTGTCGTTGACCCTCCCTAAATCGTTAGTGACTAAATATCTGCAGCAGAATATAAAAAATGTCGGGACGCAGCATGTGCGTTATAGTAGCGAATTTTCATAAGACTTTTACACTATTATCATACGGCAGATAAAGTTAATACTTTAAACTTACACCCACCTTGAAGATCGATTTTAGAGATCCCAGTAGGTGCACATTTGAAGAATTCTTTCGAAAGTGTTACCATCGATATCTCTCTATTATCAAAAAAATCTTGCGTTCTAACTCCTTTTGAGAAAAATTCCCAAAACTCAACTTTCTATGAAGTTAAAGAACAAAATTTTGCTATACCTGTAGATAGTGTAAGTCTCTTGAAAAGAAAGTTGTATTACAAATTTCATTAGAGGTATACAAAAGATTTCCAGAAGGAAACTTAATTCATATTTAAAAAAGTAAAGTATCTGCCAAATTATAAACGCAGCAGTTATTTTTCTTTATTAATCGCCAGTATGATTTGGTTTTAGTCAACCTAATAAAACCGGTTTTTTCAATATCAACAATAACAAAATTATAATTTCGGGCTCAAAGGTGACAAACTTATTCAGGCGTTTTAAACAAAAATGAGATCTTGTTCAAAACGTATGAAATCTGTGCACTATTGTTTCTCCAAATGTCAAAATAAAACATAAAAACAACGTACATTCATCGACCTGGATTCGTAACCTTCTGCTTAGAAGACAACGACGCTGTCTCTACGCTATCTAAGCACACCTTAGCTAATGTTTTGTTTACATGATACTCCAGATCGGCCTTATGTCGGGGATATTATATTCAAAGTATAAGTAACAATTAATTACAGAATTAGTAAAATTACCATTGAAACACATCCCACGACTGTTTCGGTCTTATATGACCTCTTATGTTTAAGTTTAAACATAAAAGAAACTATTTTAGAATCATTTTCATAGATACATGGCTTGATTTTGTTTACATTTCTACTATATTATGCGACAGCATAATATATTTATACTGCGCTAAAACTGTATTTGGGGCCGTTCATAAAGCTACAAATATAGTGTATATTAATAATTGATTCAATCCCCCGGTTAAATAACAATCACTTCGCAAATTTTTAATTTCATGTCGTCGGTGATTTTCCATAATTGCAGCCGAGATTTCACGATTGTTGGTTCGGGTAGTATGTTTTATTCCTGGTATATATTTAGTTTGGTTACTGCTGATGTATGGTTTATAGCTGTTGTATGAATCAATCTACGCGTGGCAGTTAACTACTCTGCCTGTCAGGCATTGGACTGTTAAAATGGTTAACACTAAGTTGTTTCAACGCATGTCTGTGATTTTATTTTTAATTTGAAAAAAAAACTCTAAATATTGTATACCAAATTACTTAAAATTCACAACATAGGTTTATTTGTACTAGTTTTAGCCACATGTAAAGTCCCACTCCAATTACTCTGATACTTACAAAAATATAGGGTTTTCAAAAATATTTTTGTATATTTTTGGGGAAAAAATGCCCATTATAGCTGATATACGAACTCGTCCGCGGTCTTAATACAATGAAGATATGTGCCAGGTTTCATTCAAATCAGTTGAATATTTTTTGGTTCGGATACATATATATATATATATATATATATATATATATATATATATATATATATATATATATATATATATATATATATATATATATATATATATATATATATATATATAAACATATAAAAATATTAACGGACCTTGGCTTTGGGTTCTAGGGACCCAAATTCACGCTCATCTGAAGAATTTTTTTCAAAAGCTTTTTATCGTGACCTCTCTATTAGCGAATTTTTCTTAATGAAAATTCGCTAATAGAGCTGTAGATATAAGGTATTTAGAATTATTCATCCTCTGATGATGCTAACTTCGTTAGTGAAACGATCGTTAGGTTTTTTTAATATGTTGTGGTAATTTGGGTTCTCCAAGTGTGCTTATTATATTACATACTAGCGCCATTATATTAGTGTTACGTATATTAGCACCGTTTACGTCTCGCCGCATATTTTTTCAGAATTGGTTAAAATAGGTCACAACCCATTTTCCCTTACCGCTGGCGTCATTAACGTCGATCTCTAGTTCGAATGTATGCTGATGTTACCTATACATTTACTGTGGCCCAAATTTGCTTATTTAGTTCGTGCTTTTGTTTTTGTAGATTATATCAGGAAAAATGTGGTTTATAGGTATTGTATACTCGATCAGCGTTAGTGACGTCAGCAGTGCTTACACTCTGGGGGACATGGAACGACAGCCCGGTATTAAATTTTTAAAATTTGTATCTTCCTAAATAACTTAAAGTATTCAAATAAAATAAACGCCAATGTATTTGCCGCAACCATTCCCAATAGAAAAAGTTATATATTTATTTTCTTTACTACTTTTTACAACCTCATTCAGTAAGCTCATTTTGTGTTGATCACTCTGTATACTCCAACTACTGAATGATATTCCAGAGCCAGAGTCGTGTAATAAAGAAGTGAGACTACACACGCCTTAAGGAAGGGTTGCTGTGCATGTTTTCAAATGAAAGTGAATACTTTTGGTGCTACCGAACACCCTTTCATTTTGAATCTTTTTATAACCTTTTTTCAGGTATCACAATTGAAATAACATATGCTTGTATGTATTTATATTTAGTCAGGCTGCATGAAAAAGTTATATAAAAACATGTTAATAGAGGGTCTTGAATTTTGTACCCTAATATGTTATTATTCAGCTGGAAAGTGAGGTAATATTTTCTCCAAATAAAGTTTTCAACGATTCAGCATCTAGGCCTTTTGTCAAATAAAAGCTGAAATCCAGAAAATTCGCTAAAATGGGCACAAGACCAAATTACTATATTGGTTAACAAAATCTATTTTAGATATTATAGACGAGAATTAAGTTCCTTGAGAAATACCAAGTAAAAGCTTCAAAATTTTTATGTTTCAGTGAATTTTTATTAAGAAAATTCACTAATAGAGAGATATCGATGAAAAGATTTTTGAAAAATTTCTTTAAATGTGCGCAAATTAGGGCCCCTAGAACCCAAATCCAAGGTCAATTGAAAAGTTTATATACATATATATATATATATATATATATATATATATATATATATATATATATATATATATATATATATATATACGTATGTATGTATGTATCCAACCGATAACTCAAAAAATACTTTACCAATCGAAACCAAATTTGGCAGTTCCGCTCATTTTGTTAATAGCTTGGATAGGTTCGTTAGACAGTTTTGACACTCACATACTTTCAGAAAAAAATGCGATAAACTGTTTAAAAGCCCAATATCTTTTAAATGAGTAGAAGTATGAAACCAAAACTAGTACTTAGAACAATAGGAGAAAGGAGATTTGAAAAAACATTTATACATTTACTGCTTTTGTTAACCTGGAAAAGGCTTTTGAGAATGTGGAAAATATTATTTCATATAAGGAAGGGAGGTGGATTGGATTGGAGGGATAGGCATTTAATTCTAAGTTTATACAAAAATCAAAGTACCTTAAATAATAGATATTAACGGATATGAAACTCAAGCGAAAATAAGGAAAGACGTACAGGCGTTGTTGAGCAAGCGATGTTATTTTCCGATATCTTAGTGCCAAAAATATTGTTGTCGTGTTGCTTGGAATAACAATAATTATTGATATTGTTACAAAGCACTTCAATAGACGTAGGTGCGGTGTTGCCACATCTCCAGAATTTCCCCCAATATCTGGGAATTTTTGCACAGTCTGGCAACATCGCCTCCCCACCCCCCCTGGGGGTGCCTGGGGTGACCCCCCTCAGGCGAAGTCTCAACCCTCTAGGACCAGAAATAACGAAGTTACCAACTTGTACCCCGTCGGAACGGATAACTGAGGTCTGCACATTCCGAACACCCTGTATATACACCCTGTATACGCAGAGAACCCTTACACCCTGTATACGCAGAGAGATCTTATAGTTCGAGAAACACCTCTTGTGTAACATAGGAGAGGTGACCACATTTGGATCATCCTGTATATACATCCCCCTGTATACACACGGGACCGATCTGTATTCACAGAACCTTCTAGTAAAAGAAGGTCCTGGAACGTTCTGGAATGGAACGCTCTAGAAAAGAGGGGAAGGTACGGAGAGTATATAAAAGCGAAAGCAAGCCAGCCCGAGTTAGTTCAGTTCAGTAAGAGAATGTGGTAGTGACTTGAAGAAGCAGTGTAAAGTGTTAAGAGAGTAGCTACTGTAGTACCAGTGTAGACTTGTGTGCAGATTAGTAATTGTAGACAGTAAATTAAGTGTTTTGTGAGAGAGACATTCTAGAAATTTTATTGTACCCATATTTAGAGAGTAAATAAAGTTGTTTTGTTAAAATTTAAAGTCTCACTTATCCAGAACCTGGAGAAAACGTAACAATTTGGTGTCAGAAGTGTGGGATAAGTGAGTGAAGAAGTGAACAATTAATCTAGTTGTAAATGGTAAACACCAGATGGACTGACTACGACAAGATGGCTGAAATCAAAGAGTTGATGGACTTACTGAAAAGACAAGCGAAGAAGATGAGAGAAGACGACAAGAAGATAAAGAAGACCTCAAGAGGCAACGCGAAGAAGACGAAAAACGGCGACAAGAAGAAGAAAGAAGACGGCGCGAAGAAGACGAGAGAAGACGACAAGAGGAAGAACAACAGCGGCAAGAAGATAAAGATGACCTCAAGAGGCAACGCGAAGAAGACGAACAACGGCGACAAGAAGATGAAAGAAGACGGCGCGAAGAAGACGAACAGAGGCGACAAGAAGATAAAGAAGAGCTCCGAAGTATGTTCCACCATATAAGAGTCGATGTAAAAGAAGAAATTGAACAGATCAACGAACAAATAGAAAACGTGGACAAGAAAGTAGAAAATGTGGACAAGAAAGTAGAAAATGTGGACAAGAAAGTAGAAAATGTAACAGAGGATTTGAATAAACGATGGGAAGAAGTGGAAGGGTTGAAAGAACAAATGAAGATGATCATGAAAGGAACAGAATGCACACATAAAGAACTGACCGAACAGTTGATTGTCCAGACTGATCGAACTGAACCAAGAGGAGTTACTGGAATGGCCCCAGTTCAAAATCGCCCGGAGGCGGATGTACCAGCCGTGCAGCAGCCTCATGGAACCTTGAAGCCGCCGACCTTTGACGGAGAAACATCGTGGCCCATGTACAGGAGGCAGTTTGAGGCGGCAGCTCTCAGCAATGGATGGAGCGAACAACAGGCAGCAACTGCTCTGATTCTCTCGCTTCGAGGTAAAGCCCTAGAAATCCTCCAGAACATCCCGGAGTCGAAACAGCAAAACTACTTAACAGTGATACAGGCCCTAGACTTGAGATATGGTAACAAGTACATGAGCCAGGTTTACCAGACACAACTAAATACAAGGGTCCAGAAGCCAAATGAGACTCTGCAAGAATTCATTGCCGAAGTGGAGAAACTTGTGCGACTGGCATATCCCCAAGCCCCAGAAGAATTTGTCAACCAGATCACCGTCCAGACCTTCATCGATGGGGTACTTGACAATGAAATGCAGCAAGCTTTAAGGCTCGGAAGGTTCAAAACACTTACAGACTGTGTAATTTATGGCTTGGAATTTGAAGCAGCGAAGAATGCATCTCAACCTCGCCGCAACAGGCTGCGCGAAGTGAAGGAGATAGGGGACCATGCAGACACGACAGAGGACCTAAGGCGAGAAATCAAGTTGATGAAGGAAGCCATAAGCAAGCTCACTGCAACGGTTGGAGCACGTCAGACGAAAGCAGATTGGTCCCACATAGAATGCTACAAGTGTGGTAGGAAAGGGCACATAAGTAGGCAGTGCTCACAAACCCAACAGGTGGCTCGCAGAAGACAAGAATACACCAACAGGGAGCGCCACCAGGGAAAGCGACCTGACGCCAGTGTAGGTGGGCGACACGTGGCATGCGAGACCCAAGGCCCCAAGGTCAGGGTCTCCGATATCCGACGTTACCACGAGAGCCTCGTCATACCTGGCAGCATAGACGGAAGACAATGCAGTTTCACCATCGATACTGGTGCCACTAGATCCGTTGTACGGCCAGACATGTTGCCAAACAGGTCGGCACTCACGACCAACAAACAGCCTGTGTTGGAGACGGCAAAAGGAGATAGAAGACCCGTTCATGGAGAGCTACTGTTTACATTAGGCTGGGCAGTACTGAGCTACAGGTAAGGGCTGTCGTCGCAGAAATCGTCGACGAATTTATTCTGGGCCAGGATTTAATGGAGGAGTTCGATGTCCTGTCAGTAGACTTCCAGAATAAGATCTTGAAAATCGGTAACGAAGAGTTGTATTTATCTCCAACAGCAGGCGAAGCTAATCCCAGGGTGAGACTTATTGTCGACGAAGATACACGGATTCCTGGTAACAGTGAGAAGATTGTCAGAGCCAGGCTAGAGGAGAAACTTGATGGTATGTCTGCTCTCATAGCGGAGCCCCTAAAAGATAGACATGATGGTGCCCTCGTCGCACGATGCTTAGTAGACCCAAAGAGGACAATACCCATAAGAGTGGCTAACGTGCAAACTAACAGGGTCACATTGAAGAAAGGTGAGGTTATCGCCACTTGCGAGCCCATTGACCGAGTGACGTTGTCAAAAAACGTGACACCCACTGCATTAGACAGAAGACTGCCAGTAGAAATAGTAGAGCGGTTCAAGAATTCATGGGGCCAATTGAACAACATGGAGATGGAAATGGCCCTGAAATTCATATTGGAGGAGGCTGATATTTTCGCTCCAGATAAAATCACAGGTCGTACGAGTCTGGTGCAACACAGAATTAATACTGGCGACGCAAGACCAATTAGACAGCCGCCGAGAAGACTGCCTTTTGCCAAGCAATCAGAAATCAAGGCGATGGTTAACGAAATGCTGGAAGATGGTGTGATCGAGGAGTCTAATAGTCCTTGGTCGTCCCCAGTAGTTTTGGTCACCAAGAAAGACGGCACTATGAGGTTTTGCGTGGACTATAGGAAGCTGAATGACGTCACCAAGAAAGACAGTTATCCCCTGCCCCGGATCGACGACACTTTGAACACTTTGGCCGGATCAAAGTGGTTCTCTACATTAGACCTGAAAAGTGGCTACTGGCAAGTAGAACTCCATAAAGACGATAAGGAGAAGACTGCTTTTTCAACCGGGAATGGGTTGTACCAATTCAAGGTCATGCCATTCGGCTTATGTAATGCTCCTGCCACCTTCGAGCGACTAATGGAGTTAGTGCTGAGAGGACTGACATGGGAAACATGCCTGGTGTATTTCGACGATGTCATGGTGATTGGAAGGACTTTCGATGAACACCTGGCGAATCTGAAGCAAGTTTTCTCCAGGCTGAGAGGTGCCAATCTGCAACTTAATCCCAAGAAATGCGTCCTCTTCCAGAAAAAAGTGAGTTTCCTCGGACATGTCGTTTCTGAGAAAGGGATAGAAACTGATCCAGAGAAAATAAAGGCAGTAAGAGACTGGCCTGTGCCGAGGAACAAACATGAGGTCAGAGGTTTTCTGGGACTTTGCAGCTACTACCGACGCTTTGTGAAGTACTTCAGCAGCATTGCGAAGCCTCTGCATAGCCTGACTGAAAATAAGGTCGAGTTCATCTGGTCACCAGATTGCCAGGAGTCTTTAAGAGAACTCAAACATCGTCTTGTCACTGCTCCTATACTGGCTTATCCTCAGGACGAAGGACTGTTCATACTGGACACCGATGCTTCCCAGTATGGCATTGGGGCAGTACTCTCGCAGCTCCAAGCCGGAGAAGAAGTTGTGATAGGCTACTTCAGCAAAACGTTCGGAAAAGCAGAAAGGAATTACTGTGCAACCCGGAAAGAACTGCTGGCAGTTGTAAGATCCATCGAACATTTCCACAGCTTCCTGTATGGAAGAACATTCCGCGTGAGGTCGGATCACTCTGCTCTGCAATGGCTTCTGAACTTTAGAAATCCTGAAGGACAGATAGCACGATGGATAGAGAAACTGCAGAGCTACGACTTCCGGATTGAACATCGAAGAGGAAGAAGTCACGCCAATGCAGACAGCCTGTCGAGAAGACCATGTTCAGTGCATGAATGTAAATTTTGCGAGCGACAAGAGAACAAAGAGATCGACAAAGTAACTCATCAGATCAAACAACTGGTGGCAGGACAGGAGAATAACACCGATCTAGACGTAAATCTTGAATACATCAGAGACGCACAGAAGACAGATCCAGACTTGAAAAATATTAGAGAATGGCTACAAAAGGGGAAAAGACCTGAGTGGCACGATGTGTCCCGGTTTGGGGCGGAGGTTAAAGGCTACTGGCTACAATGGGACTCATTGTGTCTAAAGAATGACATGGTCACTCGAAAATGGGAAACTGCCGATGGTAGAGACTGTATATACCAGACCGTTGTGCCAAGTGAGTGCATAAGCAGTGTTCTTCAAGAGTTACACAATAGTAGAAGTGGAGGCCACTTTGGGGTCAACAGGACTCTTGCCAGAGTGAGAGACCGCTTCTATTGGATAAACTGCCGAAGGAGCGTGGAAGAATGGTGCAAAAGATGTGACCAATGTGCTTCAAAGAAAGGACCAAAGACCCGAACCAGAGGAAAAATGATGCAGTACATCTCAGGTACACCGTGGGAGAGAGTTGCCGTAGACATCGCAGGACCTTTTCCCATCACGGAGTCTGGGAACAGATACATAATGGTGGCGATGGACTACTTCTCGAAATGGCCTGAAGTTGCGCCGATCCCCAACCAAGAGGCAACGACCGTAGCAGAAGCCCTGATGGAAAATGTCATATCACGGCATGGCGTACCCTTGGAGATTCACACCGACCAGGGCCGGAATTTCGAATCAGAGGTCTGGAAGAGCCTAATGGACTTGCTAGGCATAAAGAAAACGAGAACAACGCCACTCCACCCTCAATCAGACGGCATGGTAGAACGGCATAACAGGACCATCAATCAGTATCTTGCTATGTTTGTCGACGAGAATCAGAGAACCTGGGACAAGCTGATACCTCTGTTCCTCCTAGCTTACAGAAGCTCTCAGCATGAATCTACCGGCTACACTCCATCCATGATGTTGACCGGCAGAGAGATGCGGTTACCAATCGACATGACGAGACCACCACCGAACGAGGACATAGCGGACCTAGCTACGTTACCTGAGTATGTCGCCGACCTAGAAGGAAAACTGCGCACTATACACAGATGTGTCAGAGATAGGCTCCTCTTAAGCAGTGACCGGATGAAGATGCGCTTGGATCGCAGAGCAACACCCTATACATTCAAGGAAGGTGATGCAGTGTGGCTGTACCAACCAACAAGGAGAAAGGGCCTCAGTCCCAAACTTCAGAAACCATGGGAAGGGCCATACTTGGTGACTCAGAAAATTAACGACCTAGTCTACAGAATCCAGCTGTCTCCAAGAACTAAACCCAAAGTTGTTCACATAGAGAGGTTGAGTCCCTATCGGGGCAACGAACCCCCAAGTTGGCGGCCGGTAAATACTGTTCGGGACGAACAGTCTTAAGGAGGGGGGCAGTGTTACAAAGCACTTCAATAGACGTAGGTGCGGTGTTGCCACATCTCCAGAATTTCCCCAACATCTGGGAATTTTTGCACAGTCTGGCAACACCGCCTCCCCACCCCCTGGGGGTGCCTGGGGTGACCCCCCTCAGGCGAAGTCTCAACCCTCTAGGACCAGAAATAACGAAGTTACCAACTTGTACCCCGTCGGAACGGATAACTGAGGTCTGCACATTCCGAACATCCTGTATATACACCCTGTATACGCAGAGAACCCTTACACCCTGTATACGCAGAGAGATCTTATAGTTCGAGAAACACCTCTTGTGTAACATAGGAGTGGTGACCACATTTGGATCAGCCTGTATATACATCCCCCTGTATACACACGGGACCGATCTGTATTCACAGAACCTTCTAGTAAAAGAAGGTCCTGGAACGTTCTGAAATGGAACGCTCTAGAAAGGAGGGGAAGGTACGGAGAGTATATAAAAGCGAAGGCAAGCCAGCCCGAGTTAGTTCAGTTCAGTAAGAGAATGTGGTAGTGACTTGAAGAAGCAGTGTTAAGAGAGTAGCTACTGTAGTACCAGTGTAGACTTGTGTGCAGATTAGTAATTGTAGACAGTAAATTAAGTGTTTTGTGAGAGAGACATTCTAGAAATTTTATTGTACCCATATTTAGAGAGTAAATAAAGTTGTTTTGTTAAAATTTAAAGTCTCACTTATCCAGAACCCGGAGAAAACGTAACAATATTATATTCCAATTATAGACCATGTTTGTTATCGCTTGAGAAAAAAATACAAATTAACGCTTAATTTAATGTATCCAAATATTAGACACAAAAAATAACCAATATGTTCAAATGACTTATTTTGGAAGCATTTCAGAAAATATTTCAAACATTTTAAATGCCTGTACAAACTCAAAGGTAGCTTTTAAATCTTAAAGCACAACGCTTTATATGTTATTAGAGCGAAACCGGTTACGGAGAAGAAAACCAACATTTGTGAAGCCAGAGAAATAAAATTACGGGACGCAGCAAGTGCGTTATAGTAGTGATTTTCAAAATTGTTACCATGTATATCTCTCTATTATCATACAAAATGTTTAAATCTTGCGTTCTAGCTCCTTATGTGAAAAACTTTATAGACTAGAGCCCATGAAAGTAGAAAATTAAAAATTGGTAGATCTAGGTACTATAAGTCTGTTTAAAAGAAACTTGTATTACAAATTTCATTAATGTTACAAGAGGGTTCCAGAAGAAAATTTACTTCTGGTGAACTTGCAGTTTAATCCATGGACAGTTTTCGATAAATAGACTGCTGATAGATAAAGTTTGGCCTCTTGCACGCACGTTGACACTATTTTTACATTGTGCTTCTTTGTCTTTGCCTAGTTATTTACATTTAAACTCCTTCGCTGGCCTGGTGTGGTGAGTTAAATTGATATTTTTTTGTCGCCATTTCTTTATTTGTTCGGTTGCTATGTTACATGCTCCTTTCCCGGTACACTCGTTTCCCTGCAGTTACCTATCACTATCTATTTCTCATATTACACTCATCCTTGTTTTTGACTGAGAGGGTGGGTGGGGGGTTGAGGTCCACTACTTCGTCATGGAGGTTTTCCTTTCCCTCGTGCATGCATACAACCAATCTCAATGCATAAACCACAAGTATAATTTATTGGGAACCACCCTAAGAAACTTACCTGGGGGATAGGGGTGCTGTGCGGGGTAGAGGGGGTTTAAAAGAGGTATGGCTGCAAAATGTGAAAAAAAGCAGCTTTTCGAGGTCCGATTAAGGGTTTTTCCCGCATTTTCCGCTCATATTTTCTTTTTATTCTTCCCCGCCCAGCACCACTATTCTCTCCTTGTCCCATTCTTGGGGGTTGTTTGCGAGAAATTTCTCTTAGGGTTTGTGCATCCAGGAGGGGGTTCTAAGCATGTATCTGAAAAAAAATTCCTAAAACCCTTAGTGAACTAAACTGCAAATTTACCTTAATTCATGTTTAGAAAAGGAATGTATCTGCCAAATTATAAACGTGGCAGGTAATAGGTTTTCCAATAGCGACATAACAACTTTGTATTTTAATACCAAAGCATTCTTAAACTTTTTTCAGGATCTGTCAATGTCAAAACGTCAGGCAAGGTCTACATTTTTATCATGGTGAAGTTCACGAACGAGCAACATTTGGAAATTGTTAAAAATTACTACCGAATTCTGAGTCGCTGGTCGCAACTTTAAGAGCGCTTACTTCAATTTTCGGTCGTAATAATCGTCCCACCCCACCAGACAGGCTGTGCGTGCTATAGTGGATAAATTCGAGTGAAATTATTCACTATTGGATGTTCCTGTGCCAGTGAGACGACGCACTTGTCGAAGTACCGTAAATATCGCAGCTGTAAGGTTGGGCGCACGTAGATATCGTATAAGTTGTCCTCTCTATTAAATTTGAACTTCATCGGTTTAGTAAATTATGAGTTATAACCAAATAAAAAATACATAATGTAGGATATGACCTGAAATTACCTCTGAATGAGTGCCTATAATCTTAGACAAGGTCAGGCAGATATATCAGGGTTACGCTGCTATTGCAAACAAATGCTCCAAATTATACTTCAAACGAACAGGTTACATATGTTACAATAAACAATCAGCAAGGTTGCCATTTGCCAAAACTGTCATTTGAATTTGAAGATATCAGAAAAATATATAGTAATAAATAAAATTTTTAATGAAAGTGATTTAATTTGTTTAAAGGCAGTCTAGAACTACGTTCCATTATGTATAAATATTAAGCTTCCCATTCTTCAAGGTATTTAAAACCCATCGCCCTTTCCTAGTTGAATCTGACAACGCCAGTTAGCTATTGTTGTCATTTGTTATTTTGCAAACTATCAGTGGGTGGAGTTGAATTCGGGGTTATCTTCTTCTTCGTCTTTGTTTACATACGTCATAAACAATTAATAAGACTCAGCTAATATCTTAGAATCTGAGAATAATGTACTTATTGTTTACTTTTAGTTTTTAGTGAATTTTCATTATTACTTACTCTTCACGTCGTATATAGAAAATTTGAGGTAAATGAAACTACATAATATGCAGTAGTTGAATCTATACCTATAAACATATGTTCAGTGTAGATTATTAAAATTTTAATTTCAAATTTTTTTATTGTTTATATTTATTTATTTCATTTTCAGGGAGTATGGATAGAGCAATAGTAAATAAATGTTGAAAAGGGTTTAGGTGCAACAAGTGCATTATGGTAGCGTATTTTCGTAAAAATATTCCAAATGGTGATCATTCAATTTCCCATTAAACTAGAATCTTCAATTTCGATACATACTAAAACATATATAAAAGCAGCGTGGGTACTAAATTTAAAAAATAACACAATGAGCTTCTCAGGCAACGATAAATTTGTTTTAGAAAACCATTTTTGTTATTTTGTTTGCAGAAACTGTTTCGATTGAGTCGACTAAAAACTAAGTGTTGAAAAAGTCTGGGTGCAGCAAACACATTATGGTAGAGTTTCTGTAAAAATATTTGATATCCGATAACTCAATTTTCTATTAAGCTATAAGTTTCAATCTTGAACCATAGTAATACCTATGTAAACGCAGCCGGGGTACTAAATTAAAGAAAAATAACATAATGAGCTTCGCGGATAATTACAAGTAGGTTTTAAAAAACAATTTATGTTGTTTTGTTTGCAAAAAGTAGTTCGATTGGGTTGACTAAAACACAACCATCAAAGCAATTAAAAGGAAAAATGCCTGCCATATTTATGATTTGACAGGTACATTGCCTTTGTAAATAATTAATTTTTTTCTAGAAAACTTTTGTGACTAATGAAATTTGTAACACAATTTTTTTAAAGAGACTTGCAGTTCTTATATATATATATATATATATATATATATATATATATATATATATATATATATATATATATATATATATATATGTATATATATATATATATATATATATATATATATATATATATATATATATATATATATATATATATATATATATACCAAGCAATAATTTTCTAGCCTCATAAAAAATTGAAACTTATTCAAATAATCGCTAACTGGGCCTCTAAAATCGGTCTCCTAGGTCTTTTTAAATTTAAAGAATTAGTTTCAATAAGGGGGAGTCTTGAGCAACGCCTGGTGGCGGTTCTTTTTGAAAATGGTAATATGGATATTGAAAAAATCCAGTCGTTTCTTTGTATCTTGACATATGCCACAGATATTTACGTGTATCGTATGATGCAGTAATTGCTGAAGTGTTTCTTAGAAAATGAGAGATGATAACGCATAATTTAAAGTTTACTTTGTATTTCGTTATTAACTAATTATCAGTAAATTTTCTTAAAACAAAATTCACTAATGAGAAGATCTCGGCTATTGAGTTTTGAATAATTTCTTTCAATGAGCGCGAACTAGGTCCCCTAGAATCCCATATCCAGGGTCAGTTTCAATTTTTATATGTTTATATATATATTGTTAAGGCGTCGCGTCTGGAGGATAATATCTTTCATATTTACATATTTCTTAGGAGCCTTCTTTGTTATAATATTTACCATCTGTATTTTAATGGCGATTAGGAATAACCCAACAAGGGTCATTTCTTGCTTACAATTGACCATGAGTATGCTAACCTCTCTCAGGTAGAATTATATAGCGTAAGAAAATTCGATTTTTATTTAACTCGGTTCTTCTATAGACTCGAAACAAGCAACAGTTGAGCTCTTATGGACTCTAAAGCATACCATAATATAAGTAATTTTCTATAAGTTTACTTGTTGTTATTTAACGTTAAGTGTTACTAAAATCAGCGTTTAATTTAACATCACATAATCAGGTCCTTCGAGTTAACCAAGAAACAAAAACAAATAAAATGTGGTACATCGGTATAAAACGTAATTAAACACACACACACACACACACACACACACACACACACACACACACACACACACACAGACATTCATATATATATATATATATATATATATATATATATATATATATATATATATATATAACAGTTTTTTTCAGGAACATTTAAGCTTATTTTATGAAAGTTTTTTTCTTTTTCAAACAGTAAAATTATTTCGACGAATTATGGTATTGTTTCTACTATATAGGTAATAATAAATTTGATGCCTGCTTTCGTTAAAAAAAGACATATTAAAAATCTTTTTGTGAAAATTCACTACCATAACGCACTTCCCGCGTCCAGGCTTTTCTCTATTTTACAGAACATGGCGGTTTTACAAAATACATTTTCCGTATTAATTATTTATCATTTGTACGAGCAATTACCTAATAAAATTTCTATTATCTCCCACATAACTTATCTTCTTCGGGCTTTAAAGAGGAAACATTCCGCACTCGTGTAGTGCAAATACAACAAACACAATAACAAACTATTGTAAACATGAGAGATGAGCCATTATCTTGAGATGAAATACGCGGACAATACGGGATACCTCTTCTTGTTCTTTGTTGTGGTTTGCAGCCGACATACGAAAACCGATTTAATCCTTTCAGATGCACCGAAACATGAACCGGTGGAAATAATTAGCTTGCAGAGAAGTTTGCAAAGGTTTATTAATATAATATTATGTTCAAAAGAACCAGTCAGATGAATTGCATAGTTATAAAATAATTTAAAAAGGATAGGCAAATAGTGAAATATTATTCGAATAGTGTTTCTAATATATATTAAAAAGTTTTATCCCAATCGATACGGTACTTTTCTTTATAAAATAAGTTATTATTATCATTAATCCCAGTATAAAGGCGTCGCCGTCGCAACGACGACTATCTGCCTCCAGTAGCCCATTTTATTTCGTTGTTGTTTTCGCACTTCATCTATTAGGCTAGGTTTTGCAGAATCGTTTTTCCCTGGTCTGCTTCTTTTCTTTTCTCAAGCTTGTCATTTTTCTCAATGCCCACATTTAAGTTTCTATTGCCCTTATGCCCTGCTTGTTCAAACGTCAGATTATTTTGCTTCATACGTTCCATAACTTTGAGTCACTAGGTCTCTTTCTCCAAGTTAAAATGGTTACTGGTAAAACGAATATTACGTCTCTCATACCTGTTTCACAATTTTGACCCTCTCATGCATATTTTTCAAGAAAAAATAAAATCCCGATAAAAAGTATTTAATTATTTGTGGTGCTATGAAAACTAAAGTGAAACAAATTTCATTTCTGAACGTCACACCGTCTGGGATTGCATCGACCTGAAGTTGAAGAGTTCTAACCACAGCATTTTGTTTGACATTTATAGAAAAACCCACTCAGACAGACCACCTCATTCCATTCAAGTCGTGCCATCATATGTCCCACTAGGTGGCCTCTCTCAGATTTTTGGTTGACAGATTGTTCAGAATCCCACTGTTGGGGATTGACTTCATCAGAGAATTAAACCTCATCAAACAACTCGCAGTCAACAACGAGTACCCACTCAACATAGTCGAACAGTCAACAGAAAGAGCAGTCAGCTCTTGATAGAAGCGAGCACCAGTTTACCCCTCGCTCAACCTAAGAGGATATCGTATTTCCCGTTCACCTATTGTGGTCCTGTTTCCAATTCCGTTGTCAAGGCTCTCAAATGTGACAATGTCAGGTTTTGATTTAAGTCTTTGAACACCGTCAACAATTTATTCATTCACAACAAGGATAGCATCCCAGACCTGAAGAAGTCGGGTGTTTATCGCTTAAAATGTGGTACCCCTGGTTGTAAAGCTGCCTACATAGGAAGAACCGGAAGGTCTTTGGGCACCAGAGTCACAGAACCCCTTAGGAGTAGAACCTGCTCAACAATGACACGTCAGTATTTGGTTGCCATTTGAGGGAGAGTTGCCACTGCTTCAACAAAAATACAGATGCTAAAATCTTGCACCCTTCAAGCTTTGGCGTAGAACAATTCGTCTTAGAGGAAATTGAGATTTTCAAACATTCCAAGTGCCAAGCCAGTGATGTTTTGAACTTGTCCAACACGGATGTAACTTACTTTCCTTCATTCTATAGCCAATTGATGTAACAGTGCTGCTGAACTCTATGGTTTTTCTACATGACCATGAACATTATGTTTTGAAGATGGCTGCTCTATAGCTCCCCTTCCATTCCTTGCTCTTTTGTCATTGACATTTCGCTTTTGACACTTCTTTCGCACCTGCGCCGGTGCACCCTGTCCGTTTCAAGTTCACATAATGGCCGCCCTTCATCATGGTTGTTAAAAATTGCCGATCTTTTCCATTGATTTTTGTTCTTGAAGACAATTTTCTGGCATTATGCAGATGTGGTGTTGCATGGCCCCTAGCACAATGGATGAAGTTGTGACCTGTTGAACCTTCCTGTATAGTTTCGACTTCAATTTTTTTTAGAATTGTTCAAGTGGGTATGGCTCATTTTGTTTCATTTAATGTTTCACAGTTTTCTTTGCCCTAATGGTTCTCATTGGGTTTCTTACTTGACTTTGCCTGCCTATTGTGTTGTTTAACCTGTCAGTTTCACTCATTGGCTTTGCTTTGTGCTCCTACAATAGACTTGTTTACTTAGTGCTCAAATATCAAATATTAGACTTTGGCAGTTTTGTGACTTTCAGTGGTTTTCTTTGGCTTGGTGCTTTTAGTTTTGTTAACGTAATTGCATGTTTAACTTAACATATTTTAACTATTGTTACTGTATCTGTAGTTTTTTAGATTTTAACTTGACTGTTGGTCGATGTTTTACTGTGTGACTTGTGACTTTAACCTTTGACGTTTCTGTGAAGATTACCTTGTCATCATTGTGCTCTGACATGCACAATTGCCTACCGGAAAAACTAATGTTTTTCTGACAGACCTATCGTGTTATGTTTGTAGATTTATCCCCTGAAGATCACCTCTTAGAGTGTCGAAACGCGTCGGGATTAAGAGAAATCTGAAATAAATTTTGGTGTCTGGAGGAGAAGCCGTTCATTCAACGTTTCATTAGTGAAACAAAATTTGTTTTTTAATTTAAAAGAGAGTTAGTTGTACATCCCATTGGACATCAGGCAAGATCGCAATAAAGACTCATTAGTAGGTTTACATTTTCTGTGTGTGAAAATAATCGAAACAATCTGGACAGGAAAGTTCATCGCATATTTTTCAGGTTTACTTTGTTTTGCATTGACAGGCAGAAGAGTGGCATCTTCTAGCGCTGTTTATATCAGTTAATTTTGACCAATGACCAATCGGATCTCTTCTGATTTCATTAGGCGCCCGATTTGTAAATGGTCTCTTTTTCAAAATCCCAGGAGGAGTGGCAGATCGAGGTCGCCCTCTTCTATTCCCTTTGTTCATCCCCATGTTTATTAGTCCCTTACCAACACCTGCTTTGAACTGTAAAAGGTCGACGCTCCTATTGTTTTTTTTAAATTTATCCAGGCGTTGACAATAAAAGCGTGCAAGAAATGCATGAAAACCCTGACGTACCATCTTTTGCTCCGACGTCTGAGACGGTACAATGCTAAAAGGTGGTCTATCATGTCCACTCCTCCCATATTATTATAATATTGTACATAGGATGGCCTGTCGATTTGTACGTCTTAGTAGATTTACACCACCTCTTTGTATTGTTTTGTGGTTCTTTTCCAGGACACGTAGATGCCATATGTATTGAATTGTTATCCATCCATTTGACTATAGTTATATCTGAATCTGGGGTCACAACACTGGAACTACATCTACCTAGCTTCTTTAGCTCATTGCCCTATGGTAATAGATCTGCTGTAGTTGCAAGCCTATTAGATCTAAGAGCTTCTGTTCCTCAAGTATTCTTACTTTTCAGTTGCTCCAAGAGGTCAAAAGAACAGAATACATTGTCGAAAAAAAATTGTTATTTCTTCCTGCCAAGTCGTCACTCAGGTTTTAAACGACGTCTATACATGCTCCCAGATCACTTATCGCACCCCTTCCTCCTCTGGCTCCTTGGTATACTTCGAACTTGTACATGTAGCCACTAATTCCAACTCACACCCAGACTTTTATGACTCACTTTGTTAGTTTTTCTTTAGAAGATAGTGTTTGATACCCAAACGACCTTGAGTGGAATTATTTGTGCATCAAGAGCCTGATATTCTTCAGGTTCTGCAACTGCTAAAAAATTGTGCTGAAGTTTATCCAGAAACAGACGGTTTTTTTTTTTGGCTTGTCTGGATTATCAGCTCTAATTTCATCATTGTTATTGAAATCCAAATATCTTAGAAGTAGTTCAAATCGGTTAATTGAAATTGAATCGGCAATCAGATTCATACGCAATGCCTCGTCACTATTCCAATAGAGCCGAACCCTTGAATATCGTATAAATTACATTACTATGTTCACATCAAGAAATAATAATAATTCTTCTTTGGTGAATCCCAAATTCATTTTACGATTTTCTTGTCAAAAAAGTTTGTTTGAAACACTATTTTATATAAAATATCAGGAGAGAAGAAGTACCAAAAGAATTGAAGTGCTATATATCCTTGAATGTTCAGTTTTTCTAATTCCAAAAATGGTGGTATAGATCCTACACCATATTGGCTGTCTCTGTGTTGCTATTTGCCCCCTTTTTCTTTGTCTTATATATTTTCACCCTTTCTGCTTGATCTGCTAGAGAAATCAAATCACCACTATCATATTCTTCACTTAACGTTTCTTCATATGAATTTTCCGCAGTTATGTGTAATCTAAATTTTGATCAAAATCTATGTCTGGCATTTCTGGGACCTCAAAGATAAAGTCATCTAACGTTTACAGGTTTTACCTGCCTTCAATTAGCCACCTGAGTGCTCAATAACATCATCGAAAATAACTGCCGGAAAATAAATGTGTGTGTCAATATCTGAAATGCATAGAGTCCACTGGGCTGGACATATACATTATAAGCTGTAAAGTAACCCAAAAGAAAAAGCTTTGAAATTTACTATATGCACATGCACTTCTTCTTAAGCCGTCGTTTCCTCCTAAAGGTTGGCGATCCAAGTGGCTAACACAGTCCTGGATACTGCAGCGCTAAAAATGTCTATTGATGATTAACGTGGGTGTGATGACTGTGTGACCTCGGGTTGCATTGCGCAGGAAGCAGTGACCATGCCGTGGTCTGAGCGACCCAGGGGGGCGGTGACTGATATCTTATAATAGTCAGGATTAGTAGTAAGAAGGAGATCCAAGGGATTTGAGCTGTGTGTTGGGATGTGAGGAAAGTAAGTAGGTTGCTGAACCATATTGGCTAAAGAATTGCTGACTGCAAAGGCCTCCGCTGCTCTTCCTTGTGGATCGGTTTTGGAAATCCTAGCCATTCCTTATTATGGACATTGAAGTCACCAAGAATAGTGACCTCGGAGAAGGGATATTCAGAAATCAGATGGTCGGTTTTTTCAGAAAGGTAGTCAAAGAGCTGGACAAAGTTGTTGTCAGAAGGTGACCGGTAAATGCAACAGATGAATTTAGTTGCAGCCCTGAGAGAGATTTTTATCCATAGTATGTCTTTTCTTCTAGCTTCTAGATTGGGGAGTCTGGTGCAGGATAGATTGCTACGGACGTACGCACACACGCCTCCATGCAATCTAAAAGAAGTAAGGACCTCATACCCCGGGAAATTAAGGTGATTAGTGGCTGTTTTGACACTGATTTGAGTTTCGGTGAGGAAGAGGAGTTGGGGCCTATTAGCCTGGAGGAAATGGTGGACGGAGTTCAGGTTAGAATTTAGGCCACATATATTCGAAAAGGATATTGTAAATCTCGATGCTGGCGCCCCCTGTACACCCCTCTCCCGGAGATCCGAATAGAGGGGTATTTTGCCTCCGGAATCTTTTGTACAAGGAGGAGCCATCATCATTTTTGCTTATAAGGGAAACCGACTCACACACCAGAACCGAAAACGTCCGTTGGGACTTCACCGGCCCCTTGATGTATGGGGTGGTACCTCCTCGGGCGTGAAAAAAATCCTTTACTATCATGTAAAGGAAAATTCCGCTACCACCTACGATATTGCAAGTATACCACACCTACGAAAATTCACTAAAAGCGAGCTGCTCATTCGTGTTTCTTACATTTTACGCTGCACATCGCGTGCTTTATTCTTGTATCACACTTATGTTGATATGTTGATTATTTTATATATTTCTATCCTAAGTAATCATTGTGTAATAGGCCAATAAATATTTGTTTAAAAAAGTAATAAGTCTTAACCGTAAAGTTGTTCTACGAAAATTCGCTAATAAAACAACGGTACTAATATCACAAATAGTAAACAGCTTGTCTAAAAATAATCTTTATTACTTCCTTATGTTTGTAATGAAATTATATTTTTCAATAATCAAATGTACCCCATTGATGTATCAAATTTATGAATTTACGATCGCTATTTACCTGAACAGCTTGATAAGTTAAGCTGGATATTATCGCTCTTAATGTATGTAGCTTGGCTTATATTCATAATAAATTTACTTTTTAGTTCTTACTTACATTAAAGAGACCCGCTACGTTAAAGTTATTTCCGTCTATTAAAAATGTCATGTTTGCAAAAGACATTGACAAATTTAGCTTTTGTCTTCAAATAGCTTATAAATGTTAACTTAAAAAACCTTCCCTGTTCATATTAAAAGGCTAAGTTCGTGTTATTTCAAAATTTTATCTAAATAAATTTGTAATACGGACATAAAATTAGTGATGTGTTAGGAGGTTAAAGTCTAAAGTGTCAGCTTCCTTACAAGCATTTTCCATTAGACTTTTAGACTGTAGACGTCATCCCTTCTGCACGTGAGCGACCATACATTAGAACCTGTCAAGGGGTGGCTGGTCAAACACCGCCTCAACATGGGGGTCACTCTAGACATCCATAATAAAACTGTGTAAACTATGAAATGGCTCTATGAATTCTAGGATCTCATTAGAGGACAGGAAATAAAATAAACCCATGTTTGTTTTTTAATATATCTATCTATAAATAAACAAATAAATATTAAGTCATGGCACCCTTGGAAAATCATGATTCGAATCCTATCACAGCATATATATATATATATATATATATATATATATATATATATATATATATATATATATATATATATATATATATATATATACTGTGTGACACACTTAAAATGGACACGCCTGTAATTTCTTTATTTTTAGAGATAGCGATTGTATTTTTTGCACAGATGTAAAACGTCATTAGCCTATTTGAATAGCCTACCCACTTTAAATGACGCATGTCAACCCAGCCTACTATGATTTCAGGAATAGGGACGGTTGTCTATATTTCACGATGCGTTAGAGGTGTCAAAAAAGTTACATTAAAAACTTATTCAGAAGTCAATTCTAACTGCAAATACCGAGCTTGAAGTCAAAATTCGAACTTTTACTTTTCTGTAAATTTTAAGACAGAGTTTGAATTGTCCATCAGATTTTAGCACGTAGATTTCCATGGAAACAAATTAGCAACTTGTAAAATATGGCGATAAATGTCAAATTGACATTAACTGCGAGTCTGCCAGCAAAATGCCCGTTGAACGTCTAAGTGTAAGAGAAAAAATCGAATTAACAAGATTATTTGGTGATGGTGTCCGAGATAGCAGAGACAGTTGCTGATGAATTCAATCTGAGACATCCACAGATAACGGAACTGCAGCAGCTCTGAATGCACGATTTGATCAAACGGGAAGTGTGGTGGTCGCGGCTGATATAAATCGAAGAAGTAGTGATGATAGCATAATCTTGGCTTCAACTCAAGCCAATCCCCAGATGAGTTTACGTCAAAGGGCTGCTGCATTGGATGTAAGTGGAGTAAAAAGCAGAAGTGCGTCATAAAATAAAACATTTCAAGCCAAAGTTTCCGCACTCGTTGAGAGAAGGTGATGAGCTGAAACGATTATATTATTGCCATTGGGCCCAATGTAACTTTCTGAATGATGGAAAATTTTCAAATAAAGTTTTATTTACGGACGAGGCAACATTTACTACCAATTAAATAGTATCAGCCCAAAATTCCAGATATTGGTCTGCTGAAAACCCTCACTGGGTTATCACTTGTAATGCCCAGTATTCACAAAAATTTAATACGTGGTTGTAGTTTTAGGGATATAATAAGTTGGTCCTTTTTTTGACAACACCTTGAACGCAGTTCGATTGCTTCATTTTTTAATAATGAATAATGGAACTATATCGAAGGCATGCCTATCAACGTGCGACAAGACATGTATTTTCAATGAGAGGGTGCATCCATTCACAACTCTAAGTTAGTCAGATATTGGCTAAATTTACATTCCCCATCAATATGGAGTGGCAGAAATAGTGTTTTGAACAGTGGCCTCCTCGGTCTCCTGACATTACGCCACTAGACTTATATTTCTGGGGTTCTGTTAAGAATAAGGTGTACAAAGAAAGGCCCCAAAGTCTCTAAAAATTAAGAAAATACAAGCGTGTCTTCATCTTAAATGTGTCACACTATATATATATATATATATATATATATATATATATATATATATATATATATATATATATATATATATATATATATATATATATATATATATATATATGCTGTGGCCTTATCATGTAATCCAAAAAATTAACATACCATTACGGTAGTATAAAAGTGAATGTTTAATGAAAAAATAAAGCAAATAATGACTTTTTTCAAACCAAAATACGTAACGTTTAATGGCTTAGTGCTGTTTAAATAACATGAGAAGAAAATATGTGATCATTTCCAAATAGTTTAGTGTTAAGATACATCATCGTAAAGGGAATTTGGCATAAATTCCAAATAATGGAAATAAATTACAGGGTGTCAATAAAAAATTTAAAAAATGTTGCCACTCCCGGTTCAACCGGAAGTTCCATCATTTTGTTTTCCACACCTCATTTGACAAATTTAACATACTATCCTCCTTTCGCTTAGGCATTTGTTTAATATTGATTCAAGAAATTATGTATTTAATTATTTTATGTAGCTAATGTAATTTTTATTTTAACTTCTTTTTAACTTACTTCTTTTAAGCAACTTCAGGGGAAAATATAACTTATAATACATCATTGTAAAGAGAGTTTGGCATAAGTTCCACATTTTTGAAAAAATATACAGTGTCTCATTAAAAAATCAAAAGTTGTTGACATTTCCGGTTAAACAAGAAGGTCCACCATTTTGTTTTCCGGTTGTTTTTTAAGATCCGTAAGCATGTATGTGATAGCCAAAATTTCAAATCTACAACTATTAAGCCAACTGAGATATCCGATTGGAACAGGAGAACTAGGACACCGGTATATATATATATCGTGTGCCAATTAATTTTCCACCTAGAAAATATCGAAATAAAAAAATTAAAGCCTGGACGCAGCTAGTGCATTATGGTAGTGAATTTTCATAGAAATGATCTGGCACAAAATATTTTATTATAACTTTTTTTTCTTGTAACATAGAAATCTAAATTTTGGTGTATAGTTTACTTTTTATATCGTAAACCTACCTACCAAATTTGGTTATCATAGATTTTTTATTTTTTAAGATAAAAATTTTTTTCAGATCAAAACTCAAAATTTTTCCGGAAAACCTCATCTGATTTTTCTGATTAACGAACTTATCAAAGCCATTTACAAAAGGAAGGTACATGCCAAATTATATTACAATCTGCCCATTATTCTTTGAGATAAAAAATTTTTTCGAATGAAAACTAAAAATTTTCACGGAAAAAGTCATCTGATTTTCCTGACTAACGAAGTTTTCAAAGCCATTTACAAAAGGAAGGTACATGCCAAATTTTATTAAAATCGGCTTATTACTTTTTGAGATAAGAATTTTTTTCGAATGAAAACTCAAAATTTTCCCGGAAAACCTCATTCGATTTTCCTGACCAACGAACTTGTCAAAGCCATTTACAAAAGGAAGGTACGTGCCAAATTTTATTAAAATCGGCTTATTACTTTTTGAGATAAGAATTTTTTTAGAATGAAAACTCAAAATTTTCCCGGAAAACCTCATCCGATTTTCCTGACCAACGAACTTGTCAAAGTCATTTACAAAAGGAAGGTACTTGCCAAATTTTATTAAAATCGGCTTATTACTTTTTGAGATAAGAATTTTTTTCAAATGAAAACTCAAAATTTTCCCGGAAAACCTCATCCGATTTTCCTGACTAACGAACTTATCCAAGCCATTTACAAAAGAAAGGTACATGCCAAATTTTATCAAAATCGGCCTATTATCTTTTGAGTTATCGGTGTGATACATATATATATATATATATATATATATATATATATATATATATATATATATATATATATATATATATATATATATATATATATATATATATATATATATATATATATATATATATATATATATATATATATATATATATATATATATATATATATATATATATATATATATATATATATATATATATATATATATATATATATATATATATATATATATATATATATATATATATATATATATATATATATATATATATATATATATAATATATATATATATATATATATATATAAACATATAAAAATTGAAACTGACCCCGGATATGGGTTCTAGGGGTCCTAGATCGCGCTCATTTGCAAAAATTTTTTCAAAATTCAAAAGTCGGGATCTCCCCATTAGGGAATTTTTTCTACTAAAATTCACTAATATATAGCAAATATGTTTTTAATGCAAGCAGGCATCGATTTGGTTACCGGTATAACCTATATATTAGAAACAATTTACACTATTTTATCAAAATAACTTATTGTTTGAAAATGTACAACAATTTTCCGAAAACAAACTTTAAATGTTTCCGAGAAAACTGGTTTCCTAGCCAACGAACATTAGATTAATAGCAACGTGAGTTATTGAAATTTGAAACATTTAATGAAAATTCGCTACCAAAACGCATTTACTGCCTCTCGATTTTTTTTCACAAGCATGCATCATGTTTTGAAAAAAAAATTGTATCTATCAGCAACGACTTATGGGTCAGCCTGTGATTGTGAAAATAATTTTATAAGATGCACTATAATTAACGTATACAATTTTTTCTCGTATCTTGCATAATAACAATTATATTGAGCTTTACCGTAGAAATGTGTCACCCTCTATACATGTAAACAGATAAAATTGTTTTTAATAGCAAATATATTTCTCTAATGAAAGCAGGCATCAGTCTGGTTATATAGTAAACACAATGTACCATATTTTATAAAAATTTACTTATGGTTTGAAAATCTACAAAAAGTTTCCGAAAATAAACTTAAAATGCTGGATTCCTAGCCAACAAAGGATTTAATGAAAATTCGCTACCAAAACGCAGTTACTGCGTGACGATTTTTTCTTACAAACATTTCAATAAAAAGTGCAAAAATGCAATAAGCGTGATCGAAAAAAACAATTGTGAGGATTACCAGCAACTTATGGACTACCTGTTATTGTCAAAATATTTTTATAAGATGCAGCTTAAGACACCCTATAATTAGCGTATACAATTTTTTCATGTATCTTGTATAATAACAATTATATTGAGCTTTACCGTAGAAATGCGTCACCCTGTATATATGTAAACAGATATAAACTGGAAGTAATCCCGGATATGGATTCTAGGGAGCCTAGTTTGCGCTCATTTGAAGAAATCTTTATAAAATTCAAAAGTCGCCGTCTCATCAATAACGATGTTTTTCTACGAAAATAAGCTAAAAATTATAGACTTTTAAACCATAAACTTCACTATACCTACAGCCAAAGCATCAGAGAAAGGGTCTATTTGAAATGAATTTTCTGTAAATACTTTAGTAAAATGAAGGACAATGACGGTTGAAGCTGAAACTTAAGGGTTTGCAGAACACTTTTCTTGCGACAGTTTCTTTATATAATCAGTATTTGTTTCAGGTTCTTTGCCCAAATATTGCGAATTTCTACGTTTCAAATCGCGATTTTGACGTTTTGAGGAAAACTCCAAAATTTTTGTCTTTAACTGCCCAGAACTCTTTTGTTTTTAAACCTACAGAGTTAAATTTTGGTACATAATTCAGTCTTTATAATGCAAAAACGCGTACCCTTACGTCGTTATTTCCGGAGATAAAAATTTTTTCCGAAGGAAACTGAAAATTTTCTGAGAAAACCTGGGCCGATTTTCCTGGCTAACAAACTATTCTAAGCAACTTGCAAAGGGGAGGTACTCACCAAATTTGATCAAAATCAGCCCATTATTTTTTGAGCTATATATATATATATATATATATATATATATATATATATATATATATATATATATATATATATATATATATATATATATATATATAAACACACAAAAAATTTAAACTGACCCCGGATATGTGTTCTAAAGTACCTAATTAGCGCTCATTTAAAGATATTTTTATGGAAAGTCGGGATTTCCTTATTAGTGAAAGAAAATTCACGAAAAACCCGACTTTCTTTTCAAGGCGGACACATTTTGGTGTCTTGGAACCTACCCCTTAGACAGAGGCGTAAAGTAAACTTAAATTGTAAATGGCACCTGATTTTAAAGCTTTCCCAATTCTGCTGGCGACAACATGTGACTTTTACAATTTTTAGACAAAATATCATTGAATGAAAGAATGTTATTTAATTAAATGTTCAAATTGTTTTGCCTCCACTTCCATATTTGATTTCCCCGGATGCTGCGTATGAGTGTCACGAAAAATTTTTGCATTTTCATCACTGCAGTAGCAGTAATTCTTGCGGTTGACTTGTCCATCCAGTTGGAACGTACATTCATCGAAAAAACAGGTTGAGTACAAAAAGGTTGGATTCCTTCTGGGACAATCATTCGTTTCTCCACAGAACTGCACGCAGCTATCAGCATCGTCTTAAGTTCCTGTACCAAATTAATTTTCTATGGGTGATACTTATTATTTTTTAAGATTCGGTGGCAACTAGCTACAGAAATTCCTGAAGTACTTGCAGGTCACCTGAGACTCAAATTTGGTTCCATTGTGATGTGACCCAGGATAGCTGATTTCCCTCATACATACGACTTGCTCACGTTGAGCAACCGATCCGGTGTCCCAAAATTTATGCATTAAATCTAGGACGTAAGGACACGAAGTGTTTTTTTTTCAGGGTGACGATCATTAAAAATCTGTGCTGCCTGTCGTGCACACTTGTCATTCTTGTAGAACAAACTAATGATTTCACTTTTCACCAATTGGAATTCACTCGACTTTGTGATAACTTTATGGGATATTTACTTGTCTCGTTTAAAGTAAAACAGGTGAAAAAAGTTGAATTGATAAAGTTTACTAAGAGATAAACGAAAAATCATAAAAGAAAATATTTTTTAAGTGAAGTCGTCAGATAACGCCCGAAATGATTTGAAATATTCCTTCGGAAGTGGAGCAATTTATATTTGTATGGAAGTGGACGGAAAACAATCGGAACATTTATTTAAATAACAGTCTTTCATTCATTGATATTTTGTCTTATTCTTTAATTGATGATTTCATTCCCATACCCAAAACAAAATTTAAAAAGCCTGGACGCAGCAAGTGCGTTATGGTAGTGAATTTTCATAGAAATGATCTGGCACAAAATATTTTATTAGAACTTTTTTTTCTTGTAACATAGAAATCTAAGTTTTGGTGTATAGTTTACTTTTTATATCGTAAACCTACCTACCAAATTTGGTTATCATAGATTTTTTATTTTTTAAGATAAAAATTTTTTTCAAATGAAAACTCAAAATTTTCCCAGAAAACCTTGTCCGATCTTTTTGATTAAAGAACTTGTCAAAGTCATTTACAAAAGGAAGGTACATGCCAAATTTTATCAAAATTGGCCTTATATTCTTTGAGATAAAATTTGTTTTCGAATGAAAACTCAAAATTTTCCCGGAAAACCTCTTCCGATTTTCCTGACTAACAAACTTGTCAAAGCCATTTACAAAAGAAAGGTACATGCCAAATTTTATTAAAATCAGCTTATTGCTTTTTGAGATAAGAATTTTTTTCGAATGAAAACTCAAAATTTTTCCGGAAAACCTCGTCCGATTTTCCTGACTAACGAACTTATCCAAGCCATTTACAGAAGAAAGGTACATGCCAAATTTTATCAAAATCGGCCCATTATTTTTTGAGTTATCGGTGTGATACATTATATATATATATATATATATATATATATATATATATATATATATATATATATATATATATATATATATATATATATATATATATATATACATATATATATATATATATATATATATATATATATATATATATATATATATATATATATATATATATATATATATATATATAAACGTATAAAAATTGAAACTGACCCCGGATATGGGTTCTAGGGGTCCTAGATCGCGCTCATTTGAAGAAATTTTTTCAAATTTCAAAAGTCGAGATCTCATTAGTGAATTTTTTCTAAGAAAATTCACTAAAAGTCATATGATCTCGTGAGCAGAATTGAAAAAGTTTTAAAATGAGATGTCACTCAATATAGGGTGTCATTTAAAATTTAAGGATACTTCTACTGTTTTCCAGACATTTAATTTTTTGATAATTCTCTTTACAACAAGGCTTGCTTAATGAAAGTGATTTCGCTTTGTGTCAATATGTTGAGAAAATATTTTGCCTCATGCATTACGGGATAACTAAGCTTCGATTGGTTAGAAAAAATATATCATATATCATTTATACGATAATTCGTGAGGTGGGGTGAGTTTAAAAGAAAAATTTTTCAACACAGCATCTTAAAATCAAAATGTCAAGTCTGTATAGGTATATGAATAGGTCTAAAGAATCAAGCACAAGCATTCCTATTTTTTGGTTGTATTAAAAATAATACATGGACACGTGTGTTTGCAAATATTTCACAAAATATCAAACTTATGACAGATTATTTTAAAATCTTATTAATCGTTCTAAATGGTTTACCTAAAAGATACTTGGAATGAAAGTTTGGTATTATATACCTCAGGAATGAAAGAAAACCATATTTCACGGATATGATCCCCTATTGTAGCGGTCATTTACAATGTTTTCATTTCTTAAATTCTGACCATTATAAATATAAATATAAGCCAATAAGTAGTGTATAATAAACATAATATAGGAAGTCAAATGCTGAAGCATGAGTCCCCAATTTACACATATAGAGTGCCGTGCTAGTGCATATTATACCTGCTACCTACTACCCTTATATAAAATATATCACAAAGTAGAGAGTGGAAACCAGTGGCGTACTTAAACTTACTATGAAACAGTAGGAATATTTGAGAAATGACAACGTTTATATCATTTCTATAGTTTTTAGGCAGAAAAGAATATATTGCCAAAAGTTGACTTAATTGTGTTCAGAAATATTTCATTAAATTAATGAAAGAATTTCCATTCCAAGCTGGTGTTAACCAAGTAAGCTGAGTACTCTAAACTAAATACAGTCGTAAAAACTTCTTCACTGGCTTCAAAAATGCTTGTCACCTTCTACGCAACCAGTTTCGGCTATTACGATACAGTCGGGCACGAGGGAAATCCACACACAGAGACTCCCGCAAACATATATATATATATATATATATATATATATATATATATATATATATATATATATATATATATATATATATATATATATATATATATATATATATTTATGTGTGTGTGTGTGTGTTCAGAAAGATTTCCGCGGTCTTTAATGTGAGACATACTTGGTTCTCGGGTTGAACCGCGTCCAGAATTTATGAAAACTCGACGTTTCGGCTCCTGTTTTGGAGCCATTTTCAAGAGGTAAAGGAAATATGTAAGGACACTCTAAGGCCTCAATCTGCCTGTTCCTTAGAGTGGTGGACAAAGGTGGGTAAAGGAAATATGTAAGGACACTCTAAGGCCTCAATCTGCCTACTCCTTAGAATGGTGGACAAAGGTGGGTAAAGGAAATATGTAAGGACACTCTAAGGCCTCAATCTGCCTACTCCTTAGAGCGGTGGTCAAAGGTAGGTAAAGGAAATATGTAAGGACACTCTAAGGCCTTAATCTGCCTACTCCTTAGAGCGGTGGACAAAGGTAGGTTGGGTTGTTGTAGCTCGATTACGGGGCCTCAATCTGCCTACTCCCCAAATCTCGCCGGAGATCGTCTGTGAAGTCTCAGTTTGTTCAACCCTAGGCCTCAGAGAGATCTGGCAGTTCGTTGCAAGTCTTGTCTTATATATGTCGTTCCGTCTACCACTGATTACGAAGCAGGTAATTAGTGGTAGACGCAGTGGTTGCTGCGTTTTGGTAGCGAATTTTCATTAAAACCTTCAAATTTCAATAACTCAATTTGCTATTAACGTAAAGTTTGTTGGCTAAGAAACCAACATTTAAGTTTCTTTTCGGAAAATGTTTGTACATTTTCAAACAATAAGTAATTTTGATAAAATATAGTACATTGTTTCTACTACATAGGCCATACCGGTAATCAGATTGATGCCTGCTCGCATATGCTATTAAAAACATTTTTATGAAAATTCATGTCAATAACGGACTTGCTGCGTCCAGACTTTGTTTCCATCAAGACGGTGCACCAGCCCACCACCAGGAACAAAACTACTAGTGAATTACTTTTTCAGGATCCAATAAATTTGATAGCAAAGTTAATAGTGTTTCAATATTCTAGATGAGATATTTCTGAACCGTTGAAAGAGATTGCAATTCTTGTTCGACAAGAAATAAACATAAAATAAAGTGAATAAAAGATGTTGGAGGATGATATTGGAGCAAAACGAGGTAAAAAACAACGCATCGATAGAACGACAGATAAAAGCGTGTAAGAGATGGGAAAATGAAGATAATTACAAAAAGATATTGAGAGAAGGAAGGCAAAATGTATTGAATACACTCTGTGATAGAATAACTTTTAGACAACAATATTCGGAGGACACACATTTGGAAAAGACAAGAGGCAGAACAAGAGGTATACTTCTGGAGAACCTGGCCCAATTGATGGACTGCAAAATCTACACATTGGGATGAAAATAACTGGTTAAGACATACATTTATGGTTACAACGACGAAGTGACGTCCCCTTACACTGTGACTCATTTCGTTGCCGTCTAGTGTATTGTATAACAAAGCAAAATCGTTGAACCTACCACGTACGCCACTGTTGAAAAACCTCAACACCTCTCTTGTTAAAAATGTCTAGTCTATCTTAACGGTGCCCTGGGGATACATATAACCTCCCTTATCTAGTGTGTCATGCCATGGCGGTTAGACGGCACTTGTTGCGTCTCCGCTAGGATCATATATCAAACTGTTAAAGCCCGTGCCCTCTCATCTTCATACGTTACCGAATTCTGCCTTCCTGCATCTCAGTCTTTGTTTTCACTTTCCAACCGTGCCGGTAATGATGTTACAGATCTGTCCTTTCTTTATTAACACAAAGCCGTAAATCCAGTAAACAGGACAAAACGCTTGTTAAGACAAATGATATATGCACGCACACTTTGTGCGAAACTGATGAGGGCTGGAACCACCATATTATTGGCACCGGTCGGAAGGTTATAAAGAAAAGGATAATTATCTCACAGTTTACTTTAAAGCTGGGAAGGAATTAATGGTTTTTTAACTGAGAAATGTCATTTTTGAAGAGAAATATGAACAAAAATGCAATATAGATCTAAATATATATACAGTGTGTCCAAAACTCGATATCTCCGTTATTATTAGAGATAAGGAGACGGTTAAATTAGCAATGTTTTGTAGAATCTCATGCTCGTTCCAAATATGACTTGTATTTTGTCCTGCCTCTTTTCGTTTTCAAGTTATTTTGAATAAACCAAAATTTGTCGATTTTTTCCCCTTCAATATCTTAGTAGGCGTTGATCTAACATGTCTAAGACTTGCACATTATCAGGACACTTTTTACAGAGTAATCTTTTTGTGCTATTCTCAACTTTGGATTGTCATTTGTTTTTGAGCTACAGGTACCAACGTTTGTTTTTATTTTGGCAGCCATATTGGATTTTTTACCCATTTGATAGCCTGTGAAAAGAGATTTTCAATGATGTACAACATGCTTGAGAAATCTTGTAATTGCACTGACAATTTTGAGAAAAACCGTTTTGATGATAGTAGGCTATGAAATCCAATACCAGAAAACAGTTGACAAAAAACGTGTTTAAAAAGCAGTAGGCCATGGAGTCTAACAATAGACTTCTACTTTTAACATAATTTTCCGTAATGATTCACGATAAAAAAATAGGAACTTTGAGCACACCAATGAATCGGCCCATTATTACAAATGATATTTTACATTACAACATTATCCTAAAAAATTGTTATAATGTAATTAAATATTTAAAGCTAGTAAATAACTAAATTTACTAACAGAACTCAATAAAAAGCAGATTAATTATTTACGAAGACGCCTTTGAAAATTGGCTATGGATTGCTATGGATATAACACTATCGCGACAATTAAGAATACTGTCATTCTTAATTATCTGAACAATTTGAGGTATATTTAACACGTTGCTTAAAATTTTGTACTAAATAGTTTGTTATCGGTTTATTTTAAATATTATTCAACAATATGTTCAGTAAGGAAAAACGTTTTAACATATTGGAATGTTATATTCGTTATAACCGAAATACTGTGGCAGCTGCAAATTCATATCAAAACAACTACCCAGAAAGACGACAATCAAACACCAAAATAGTTTGCAGGATAGTAACCAATCTATTGAACGACGGTAGCTTCCACGCAAAGAAAGTACCAATGCCTGGAAATAATGAAAGAAATAATGCCGTCTTACAGGTTTCAGACGAAAACTCTCCGCAATCTGTTCGGTTTTATGGTAAACAAATTGACGTTCCAAAAAGTACGGTACAACGTGTATTAAAACAAAGTCATTACCATCCATACAAACCTACAATCGTACAAGGCTTAAATGTTGACGATTACCCTTACCGACTTCAATTCTGCAGATGGTATCAAGGACAATGTCAGCAAGATGAAAATTTTCATTTGAAAATAATATGGACTGATGAATCCAGATTTACAAATTGTGGTGTGTATAATCGCCATAATAGGCATTATTGGGCAAATCAAAATCCCCATCTAAGGGAAGGAAGACGATTGCAAGTCAGATTTGGTATTAATGTTTGGTGCGGCTTATTAGGTAAAAGACTGTTATTTTTATTTGAAGATTAGACAGTTAATTTTTTAAAATTTCAGATAACTTTATTGTTGGTCAGTTCTTTTTTGAAAATAATTTAACTGGGGAAAGGTGTCTTAATCTATTAAGAAATTATATCTTACCAACAATTAGAAGAGTTCATGATAATTTAGACGAGATTTGGTACCAACAAGACGGTTGTCCAGCTCACAATGCTAGCATCGTCAAAGAATTTTTGTACCAAAATTTTAATAATTGTGTTATTTGTAACAATGGGCCGGTTCATTGGTGTGCTCGAAGTCCTGATATAACACCCATGAATTTTTATTTTTGGGGTACTCTGAAGAATGATGTGTATAAATTCGATCCACCACAAAATTCAATGAATTACGAAACAGAATCACGGAAGCTATCAATTATATTAACCAAAAAACCATGACCAGAGTTTGCAGGCATGTTTCAAAAAGGTGTATAAAGTGTATGGAACAAAACAGTGGCCATATTGAACAATTTTCAATTTAGTGTATTTCTAACTTTCTATTTTATTATTTGTTGAGTTCCGTTTCTAATTGTGCTGTTTTGTGGAGTTTAAGTTTCTATTTGTTATTGCTGGGTTTCGTTGTTAAACTGTTTCACATAATATTACCTAATTAAGTATTATAAATTAAATCACAATATTTTTTATCGTGAATCATTACGGAAAATGATGTTAAAAGTAGTAGTCTATTGTTAGACACCATGGCCAACTGCTTTTTGAACATTTTTTGCCATTTGTTTTCTGGTATTGAATTTTATAGCCTACTGTCCTCAAAACGGTTTTTCTCAAAAGTGTCAGTGCAATTACAAGATTTTTCAAGCACGTTGTACGTCATTGGAAAGCTCTTTTCACAGGCTCACATCAGCAAAAAATCCAACATGGCTGCCATAATAAAAACAAACGTTGATACATGTAGCTCAAAAACAAATGACAATCCAAAGTCGAGAATACCACAAAAAGATTGCTCATTAAAAAGTGTCCTGATGATGTGCAAGTCTTAGGCATGTCAGAATATTGAAGAACATACAATTTGACAACTGCCGAATTTAAACCTGCCCTCTATCTTCCATAATAAACATATCGCTAATGGTGAGGCTCGAATTTAAACCACCCTGTATTATTATAATTAATAGTATCATACGAAGGAGATTGGTCACATAAGGTTTCTACCATATTAGCAAAATTTCTTTACCAGATAACCTTTTTTAAAATAATGACTTAATAACTGACCGAAACCGTTTTTTATCGAAATCTCGCTTCTTCCTATGCCACATTTACAAAATGTACAGTTTTCTTACTAAAATATCATGTGTTTGTCTGATAGTGTTTTCTTTCTTTAAAGTCGGTCTATTTACGCTACTATGGCCAATCATCGACGCCAGGAAGCAGTTTCACCTCACTATCCTGGAAATCTTGCCGAACCCCTGCTTTTCTGTAAGGAGGGTAGGAATCTTTAACGTGCCCAACATTACATGGACACGGAACAGATGGCTTTACGCCCCCTCCGAACGGCGGAACGTGCAGACATTCAACTAGCTCAAATACAATGCCACAACCTTGGTTGATGTTAATTGTACAGTATGTACTGAAAAACTGAAAGGAGAGTCCTGGGATCGAACCCAGTACACTTCGGTTCAGAGGCACACGTCATAGTTGTTACCGTAGTATCTAAATTTTGTTTTGCTTACTGGAAAGTTTGCACTCTAAGTAGATGTCAATATACCCTCCTATGCTGAAGCAGTTATTGCAGTCGTTTTAAAGGGTGAAATAGTGGTACCAAGTAAAAAACTCTGGACGCAGCAAGTGCGTTATGGTAGTGAATTTTCATTAAAATATTTTTAATAGCAATAATGTGTGTTTTTTTTAAGAAAGCAGGCATCAAATTTGGTTACCAGTATAACCTATATAGTAAAAACAATGTGCCATGTTTCATCAAAATAGCTTTATTGTTTGAAAATGTACAAAAATTTACGAAAGTAAACTTAAAGTGTTCCCGAAAAAACTCGTTTCTTGGTCAACCTTATCGGTTAATAGCAAATTGAGCTATTCAAATATAAGCATTTGATCAAAATTCGCTACCATAACACACTTACTGCGTCCAGATTTTTTTTTTCTTACAAACATGCATTATATTTCGATGGAAAATGCAAAAATGCAATAACATAAGGCGTGTTTGATTAAAAAAAAAGAAAATTTGTATAACCAACCACTTATGGGCCATCCTGTGATTGTAGAAATAATTTTTTAAGATGTAGCTCAAGACACTCTATAATTAATATATAAAAAATTTTTTCATATCTTGTATAATAACAGATATATTGAGCTTTATTGATTTTTTACGAAAATTCTACAAAAATTATATACCATTAAACGATAGCTAAGGCTACTGCCAAGCATCAGAGAAAGAGTCTATTTGAAATGAATTTTCTGGAAATATTTTATTAAAATGAAGGACAATGACGGTTGAAACTAAGACTTATGGTTTGTAAAACATTCTTCTTGAGACATTTTATTTCCGTAGCCCGTATTAGATTCAAGTTCTATGCCTAAATGCTGCTAATTTTGACGTTTAAATAGCAACTTTGACGTTTTGTGGAAAACCCCAATTTATTTTTCTGTAAATGCCTATAACTTTTTTGTCTTTTGACCTACAGAGCTAAATTTTGATATGTGACTTACCTATAAGGATGTAAACCCGCGCACCAAATTTGGTTGTCCTTACTTTGTTAATTCTGGAGATATAATTTTTTTTTCGAAAGAAAACACAAAATTTTCCGGGAAAACCTGGGCCGATTTTCCTGGCTAACGAACTTATCCAAGCCATTTGCAAAAGAAAGGTATTCACCAAATTTAGTCAATATCGGCCCATTATTTTTTGAGTTATCGGTGTGATACATATATATATATATATATATATATATATATATATATATATATATATATATATATATATATATATATATATATATATATATATATATAAACATATAAAAATTGAAACTGACCCCGGATATGTGTTCTGGGGGGCCTAATTAGCGCTCATTTGAAGAAATTTTTTCAAAATTCAAAAGTCGGGATCTCCTCATTAGTGAATTTTTTTAAGAAAATTCACTAAAAGTCGTGTTACATTATTAATCACTATCAATTAAAGGGACAAAGTAAACTTCAGTTCAATAAAATAACTTATATTTAGCCTCGTCTTCTTGCCACTAAATGTTTAATAAACAAGACACACATTTAAAAAATGCGTTAGTATGCCTTTTTAATAGGCTTTTTGTGTAAAATAAAAAATAAATAATAAACGCACCAGACAAAGGTCTGCTGACAAACACGTGTCGTAATTTATATTCAAGGGTTTAAGATAATGTAATGCAATGTTGAAAGAAACGATCTCTAGACAGTTTTTAAGATAACCTAAATGAAGCAGAACCAACCACCCTCCTAACACCGACTCTTGCTGATATTAATAAAGGGCTGCACGTGTTCTAGTAACCCCAGAAACCAGTATCAACTATGCATGGACTGCATTCTAACTGATCACTTCCTTCGCCCTTTATTCAAATGTAAATTAAAAATTTGTAAAAGACTTTCAAAACGCATACCTTTGTAATCAGTATTATTAGAATTCTACTCTTTTAATACAATTTATTTGTTTAAATGAGAACAGACAAATAAAAAGTCTGGACGCAGCAAGTGCGTTATGGCAGTCAATTTTTATAAAAATGTTTTGATTATCAAATATGTCTTTTTAATGCAAGCAGTCATCAATTTGGTTACTGGTATAACCTGGTTACTGGTATAATATTTTATTAAAATAAGTTATTGTTTGAAAATGTACAAAAAAATTTCCGACAATAAACTTTAAAGGTTGGTCTCCTAGCCAAAAAACCTTAGGTTAATAGCAAATTGAGTTACTGAAATTTGAAGCATTTAATGAAAATTTGCTACCAAAACGCACTTACTGCGTCTTGATTTTTTTCTTACAAAGATATTTCGATAAAAAATTCAATAAAATAAGGCTGTTCGAAAAAAAAATTGTAGGGATCATCAACGACTTATGGGCCAGCCGGTGATTGTCAAAATAAATTTATAACATGCAGCTCAATACACCCTATAATTAACTTACACAATTTTTTCTCGTCTCTTGTATAATAATAATTATATTGAGCTTTACCGTAGAAATGCGTCACCATATATGTAAACAGATCAAAACTGAACGAAACCCGGATATGGATTCCAGGAGGCCTAGTTTGTGCTCATTTGAAGAAATCTTTTTAAAACTCTAAAGTCGCGGTCTCCTCATTGACTAATTTTTTGTACGAAAATTAGCTAAAAATTATGGACTGTTAAACCATAAACTTAACTAAAATTACCGCCAAAGCATCAGAGAGAAAATAACTAACCTGTTGCATATCACCCCTTTTTGTAAAACTTCGTTCCTTTATATGTGTTGACAAAACATAACAAACACTGTTTAGTCCATCCACTAACATTAATAAAGGAATCATTTGCACTTGTATATAAAAATTTCCACAAAAAAAAACAAATAATTTGCCAACTCAAACAGATAAACATATAAACAATCTAATACCATACGATAAACGTCACTTACAGCGTATAACAGACCTGCGCAATAATATCAATTGTTTTGTTACCAGGCAATGACATACTAGATCTCATATAATCCAGGTTTGCCATTCTCAATGAAACAGGGTGATATTAAAAATAAATGTTTCAAATATGAATAGCTCAATTCTCTGTAAACCTAGAAAGCTGAATTTTGGCACATAGTTAGGTCTTTCCCAAATCAATATGTACACCTAATGTAATCGAAACATCTTTGTAATTTTCGGAGAAAAAAATTTTTTTTCGAAAGAAAACTCAAAATTTTCCCGGAAAACCATGTCCGATTTTCCTGGCTAACGAACTCATCCAAATATTTTTCATGAAAATTTTCTTAAACAATTTTTTTTACAAAAAATTTAAATTAACCATGTTTCACGAATTTCGTTTAAAAAAATTTATCTACTTAGCCTAACTATCTGTCACACAAAAATTGCAAACAAATTTTTTGTAAGAAAATTTGCTATTACAAGAACATTTTGTACATAAAAATTCGCTAAGAAAATAAATTAAAAATTATACCATCTGATTGAAATACAGACGTAGAGACTTTTTGGCTTCACAAAGAAATGTTTGTTTTGCCTGACGATGCAGTTAAAGCGAAATCGGTTACAGAGAAAAAACAAGCACTTATGAAAATGGTTTCACCAAGTCAGGGCAATAACAAACAATCTAATCTGATATTAAAATTGAATTAAAAGTCCCGTAGATGATTTTTTTTCCATAAAAATTTACTAAACATTCATTGGAGTTACATAATCTAATCATATAACATTAAAATTAAATGCAAGATATAAAATAGTGCTGAAAATTGATTCAAAACTTCCACATAGCTGTAATAATTTATTCTCTTCAGAAAGACATTGTCATGGAATGATTTAAGGGTCCATGACTTCACCACAAAGAAAATATTTGTATTTTTGTACCCATAAACTTTTAAAACGTTATATTATTACTCGAGTTATATTGAAAAAAATGTCAATTTTCACCAAATCACCCCTTATTCATCCCCTACCCTTTGAAGCGATCTTACCCAAAAACAATTCGAAGCGTTCCTTTGTCGGGTGCTAACTGAATACCAACTTTGAAGACGATAGCTCAATTCGTTCGAAAGTTATTGCGCCTATTAAGGACAGACCTACATGCCGACAGACCGACTGACCAACACACTGACGCACAAAAAAATCGAAATTTTTGTCAACAATATTCCACCCCCACACATTCAACCCCTAATTTAAATTCAGCACAGAATACCAGATGTTTGATGATATTAAAAGTTTTCTAATAATAAAGCCTAAGACGTTATATTACTCAAGTTTTACCGAAAAAATGTCAATTTTCAACAAATAACCCCTCATTCGTCCCCTACCCCCTAAAGCGATTTTACCCAAAAACAATTCGAACTGTTCGTTTGTCGAGTGCTAACTAAATACCAAATTTGAAGACGATATCTCAATTCGTTCTAAAGTTATCGTGGCTAGAAATAGACAGACCGACAGATCAAGAGACCGACAGACCGACGGAACGACAGACAAAAAAATTTCGTTCTCAAATTATGCTTTCTATATGTTTTGACACTTTTTACGACGTTTAAGGGGAAAAAATTGTTGAAATTTTTGTCGCCGATGCGATACTTCCGCACGTTGTGACGATGTCGAAGTAAAATTGTACAAAAAAATTCAGTCACTTCTAGGATATGATCGCGCATAACATTTGAGTTTGAGTTTTAAAAAATCGCACGGTAAGCATTGCGAATACGGAGCATAAATAGACCCACTGTAATGATAAGCGCATATGTTGATGTTCTACGGTTACGGCCGCTAATATGGAAAATGACAGACGACAGGAAATTAAAAATTTGCCAAGTGATTGTTATTTAACTGGGGAATCAATCAATTATTAAAAGAAATCATATTTGTAGCTTTATGAGCGTCCTCAAATGCAGTTTTAATGCAGTATAGAAATATTATGCTGTCACATAATATAGTAGAAATGTAAACAAAATCAAGTCAAGTATCTATAAAAATGATTCTAAAATAGTTTCTTTTATCTTTAAACTTAAACATAAGACGTCATATAACATCGAAACAGTCGTGGTATGTGTTTCAGTGGTAATTCTACTAATTCTCTAATTAATTGTTAGGTATACTTTGAATATAATATCCTGGCAATGAAGCCGATCTAATGTGTCATGTAAACAAAACGTTAGTTGACGTGTGCTTACATGTCTGAGAGGCGTAGCGCTTGCCTCATAAGTAGACGGTTACGCGATCGAATCCAGCTTGACGACTGTATATTTTTTATGTTTTATTTTTGCATTTGGAGAAACAATAGTGCACAGATTTCATACCTTTTGAACAAGATCTAATTTTTGTTTAAAACGCCCAAATAAGTTTGTCACCTTTGAGTCTGAAATTATAATTTTGTTATTGTTGATATTAAAAAATACCGATTTGGTTAGGTTGACTAAAACGAAATCATACTAGCGATTAATAAGGAAAAATAACTACTAGTTTATAATTTGGCAGATACTTTTCTAAATATAAATTAAGTTTCGTTCTGGAGATCTTCTGTATAACTTTAATGAAATTTGTAATACAAGTTTCTTTTAAAGGGACTTACACTATCTACAGATATAGCGAAATTTAGTTCTTTAGCTTCATAGAAAATTGAGTTTTTGGAATTTTTCTCAACAGAAGTTAGAATGCAAGGTTGTTTTGATAATAGAGAGATATCGATGGTAACACTTTCGAAAGAATTCTTTAAATGTGCACGTACTAGGACCTCTAAAATCGATCTTCAAGGTCTGTGTAAGTTTAAAGTATTAAGTTTACTAATATGCCGTATAAAAATAGTGTACAATTTTTATGAAACTTCGCTACTATAACACGCTTGCTGCGTCACAAAATTTGTTTTGTTTCATTTTTCATACGTTTTATCAGACTTGTTTTGATTATTACGTTTTTTTGCGAAAACGGTTGCCCTTGTGGAATTGAAGCAAGAGCACCTTTTTTGTACCAAATTAAATTTTGTGATGAATTGTTAAATAAAAACACTAAACTGTCTATGCCTACTGTGTTTTTTTAATAAAAATATTTGCATACCCTCTGTATCTACGCCAATGACTACATAAGGCACTTGATTTTTGTTTGGGAATATCAGCCCTTGAATATTAAGTAGTATGTTATAATAGAATTAATATGTTTAGGAACGGCGCGTTTGCAAAATAAATAAAAAATAATTATTATTTTCGCCACCCTATCTTGCAAATGGGGCGTCTTACAATATATGTTTATACGAACTTTTAGTGATAAAAAATGATCTTCTATCGGAGGGTAAAGTTCTGCTACAAGCAACTGATTCACCCTATATATATATATATATATATATATATATATATATATATATATATATATATATATATATATATATATATATATATATATATATATATATATATATATATATATATATAAAAACATCTAAAATTGAACCAGACCCCGAACATCGGTTTCAAGGGTTCTAGTTCGCACTCTTGAAAAGCGCGTTCTCATCTGAAATTTTTTTTTTTGAAAATTCACTAAAAGAGCATGGTAAGTCCGTTCCTCATGTAATGTTTCCATATGCGTACCTGGCTGCTTTCACAAGTTGTACTGAAGGGCAGTATAAAGTAGTTTATAAGTGTTATCAATAATTTCATTCATCAACGCACCGGAAATCAAACCGACAAACGTGACGCAAACAACACAATCGTTGGGAGGAGCGCCTGCAAACCCTGTCTACCCAAGACAATTCCATCTGGCAAATGGCTAAAGCCCTTCGCTCCCAAAAACTTTCGATATCCCCACTTCACGGCCGTAACTGTGTCGTATACACGGATGTGGAGAAAGCTACTGCATTTGCAGATCATCTGGAGTTGCAATTCAGCCCGAATTATAACAACGTTGATCTGTCGCACGTAGCCAGAACGCACCGCTATGTTAGGAGTGCGCTTAGCGCCACCCCAGACACAACTATCGAGCCCACAACGAAGAAGTTTCCCAAATAATCAAATCGTTAAAAAATAGAAAAACTCCGGGATACGATAGAATCTCCAACGTAGCCCTGAAAAACCTCCCCCGCAAAGCCGTGGTATTCCTAGTTACGATTATGAATGCCATGCTGCGATTTCAACATTTTCCTTCCATGTGGAAACTTGCTGACATTATCAGCATCCCGAAACCCAGCAAAGATCCGCTGTTCCCTCAGAACTACAGGCCCATTAGCCTACTACCAGTCATCAGCAAAATCGCCGAAAAACTGATTCAGAAAAGGCTAGCTTCATTCACCTCAGAAAATCATATCCTCCCGGGTGAGCAATTCGGTTTCAGACACCAGCACTCGACCACAGACCAAGTCCTTCGTGTGATGGAAAACATCACCGAAGAATTTAATAAAAACAAGTCAACTGGTGCAATATTTCTGGACATTGCTCAAGCCTTCGATGGGGTTTGGCATGGGAGGCATCTAAATAAACTTCTATCATTTAATTATCCTCTGATTCTGCTAATCAGGTCATACCTGCAACAGAGGAAGTTCTAGATCAAATATCTGGAAGCCAGATCTAGAACGTACCCAGCCACGGCTGGTCTCCCGCAGGGTTCTGCTATCTCCCCTTTGCTGTATAATATATTTGTCGCAGACATTTCGACAGCGCCCCCAAACGTGACATGCGCACTGTACTCAGCATCTACCATCCTCAGCAGCTCCACTCAGCCGAGGATAATACCCGAACGACTTCAGACCGCCGTAGTCGAGCTGCAAGAATGGTATAGAAAATCCCTTCTAGCCATAAACCCCGACAAGTGTTCACCAGTCCTATTTTCCAAGAGGAGACACACACCTAACGAAAACGTATCATTAGACAACCGTCTAATTCCCTGGCAAGATTCCGCCAAATACCTCGGGGTTTTCCTCGACAAACACTTAACATGGCGCCCCCATGTTGATCACGCCCGAAAAAAAGCCTCGATGTTCATCTCGAAGCTGTTCCCATTTCTAAATAGAAATTCCAAATTGTCCATGAACAATAAGTTGCTCATGCACAAAGTCATCATCCGGCCAGCCTTGACCTATGCATCACCTGCATGGGCCACCGCTGCCGCAATACACATCAAGACCCTTCAAATCATCCAGAATAAAATTCTGAGAATGGTTACCCGAGCGCCATGGTTTGTCAGAAACAGTCAGATTCACTCTGATCTGGAAATGCCTTCGATACTTGAGTTTATAACTCAACTATCCACAACTCAGTTTGCAAAAGCTGCTTCTCACCCAAATGCTCTTCTCCGTAGTGCCGCCGACTACGATGAGCAAATTCCACATAAGCATAAGCGTCCAAAGCTTATACTTACCCGCTAACACCCCGGCAGCAAAAACAGAATGGAAACATTCAAACCCCAACGTCATTGTGTGAAATCTTTCCGACGGAGGTATGGACCAAGGTCCGGTACTCCTAGAGAGTGGGTTTTAGTGAGTACAGTCTCACAGTACCTTGATATCCCACGGCACTACGGTATCGTAAATGAGGTCTCCATGAGAATTTCCCCCTCCTGTATCCAACAAAAAAAATCAATAATTTTTTTCTTGTTTCTTGCAATAAAACTATTAACTTAGTTTGTTAATTTGAGACATTCGCTTTCTGTAGTGTGCAATTGGAAACATACTTACTAACAGAAATAAGATAAGACTTTTTGAAAAGGGTTTTTGCATATCAAGATATTTCGCTAACACAGAGCAAATACATTACTCTAATATCGCTTTGCTGTGAAGACGATTTTTGCTTACGAAAGGGCTAAGGGAAATCATACTTTTTTAACTATGGGATGCATTGTCACTCTTAAGATATGCACCACATAAAATCTTAGGTATATATTCTTGTATCATTTATTAGTAGTAATAAATTAATAAAACCAACAACAATGTTTTATCAATTATTGACGGAAATTTTGTATAAACCAGTGTTGCCATTTTTTATTGGTATGATATTTCAGAAATTAAATCAACCATTAAATATCGAAATCAACGTCTTTATTAAACACGATCCTCCACCTGTCCATGTCTGTATTTGCTAATAACAGAGACTGTTTATTGTGTGGTATAAAGTTACAGACATGATGGTCGGGCTCATGTGGCACTTTGTACAGTGCAGTTCGACCTATTATGGAGACAAGTAGGAGGTACCGTTTTGTTTACACAGAGATCTTCTGCCTCGGCCCTTATAAGGGTGAGTCTTCACCGACACCTGCCAGACGTTGGCATTGCATGCTTTTGTAAATCTCAATTCCTTAGCTTTAGATATAAGAGACCTACCTAACAAACTTGCTGGAACTTTAATAGCATTTATGATTGTAATATGATAATAATAATAGTAAGTATAGTAGTATAATATTAGGTTGTTCTTCGGCAATAATCCTACATAATAGGAGACAGTTCCGTTCCCGTAAATTTGTCGGCTTGATGAACATCAGTCATATTATATTAAAAATAAGTATACGTACACGCATACGTATTTAATTTAATCCACAAGCCAATCAAATAGGGTTTTGTGTGTATTGTGTGTGTGTATTTTATTTCTTTAAATTCGGCATATTTCCGCGACTATGGCCAATCACCGACGCCAAAGAGCAGTTTCACCCCACTATCCTGGAAATTTTGCCGAACCCCTGTCTTTCTGTAAGGAGGTTGGGGATCTTTAACGTGCCCAACATCGCATGGACACGGAACCGACGGATTTACGCCCCCTCCGAAGGGCGGAACGTGCAGAAATTCAACTTGCTCAAATACAATGCCAGAAGCTCGGTTGATGTTAATTTTACAGTTTGTACTGAAAAAGTGAAAGGAGAACCCTGGGATCGAACCCAGTACCCTTCGGGTCAGAGGCACACGTTCTTGCCCCTGAACCACCGAGGCTCTTAAATAGGGTTTTGAAAACTATGTTATTATTCGATGTATCTTATAACCACAGAGCTTGGGATAAAAATATTTTTCTAAGGTTGGGTAATGTATTCGTGCCACTCAACATGGTGTTAACGCCAAATTTTATTGTTTTGGATCGTGAGGTTTCTGAGAAAGGTAGTAAGATTAGTAATAACCCTTAAATAAATGTATGATGATATTGAAATTAAAAAGTCTGGACACAGCAAGTGCGTTATGGTAGTGAATTTTCATTAAAATGGATTTATAGCAAATATGTCTTTTTTTAAGCAGACATCAAATTTGATTACCAGTATAACCTATATAGAAGAAACAATGTGCCATATTTAATCAAAATAGCTTTATTGTTTGAAAATGTACAAAAATGTACAAAAATTTTCCGAAAACCGGTTTCCTGGCCAACGAACCGTAGGTTAAATAGCAAAGTAAGCTATTCAAATTTTTGGCATTTATTGAGTTTGCTACCATAACGCATTTGCAGTGTCTAGATTTTATTTTGTGACAAACATGCGTTATATTTCGATTCAAAATGCAATAATATAAGGCGTGTTCGATTAAGAAAAAAGAAAATGTGTATCACCAACGGCCTATGATTGTAAAAATAATTTAATAAGACCAAGACACCCTATAATTAATGCATATAACTTTTTCTCATATCTTATATATACGATTATATAATAACGGATATATTAAGCTTTACCGTATGAAAATTCGCTAAAAATTATAGGCCATTAAACGATAAACCCTATAAGTAAAACTACTGCCAAAGTATCATAGAAAGGGCCTATTTGAAATGAATTTTCTGGAAACATTTTAGTAAAATAAAGGACAATGGCGGTGAAAGCTCAAAGTTAAGGGTTTGTGAAACACTCTTCTTGCTACATTTTCTCTACATAACCCGTACTCGTTTCAGGTTGTTTGCCTAAATCTTGCCAATTTTGACGTTTCAAATAGCGACTTAGGAAAATCCCAAATTGTTCTATTTAAATGCCTATAACTTTTTTGCCTTTTAACTTACAGATCTTAGTACATCGTTTACTTTTTAGTGAATTTTTATTTTAAAAAAATACTAACAGAGAGGTATCGATGGTAAATTGTTTTCAACTAGACCCCTAGAACCCATATCCGGGTCAGTCTCAATTTTTTAATGTTTATATATATATATATATATATATATATTTATATGTATATATATATATATATATATATATATATATATATATATATATATATATATATATATATATATATATATATATATGTATGTATGTATGTATCCAACCGATAACTTAAAAAATAATTTACCTATTTAGATTAAACTTGGCAAGTACCTTTCTTTTATTAGTGGCTTGGAAGAGTTCGTTAGCCAAGAAAATCGGACAAGGCTTTCTGGGAAAATTTTGAGTTTTATTTCGAAAAAAAAATTTTTCTTCAAAAATTACAAAGCTATTTTAATCAAATTTGGTGGATATATGGCCTTGGAAAGGACCTTACTACGTACCAAAATTCAACGTTCTAAGTTTATACAAAATTGATTTATTCAAATTTGAAGCATTTAATGAAAATTCACTACCATAACGCACTTGCTGCGTCCCGAACTTTTTTATTATGATATAAGCCCGCGCACCAAATTTGGTTGCCATAACTTTTTAATCCCGGAGATATTAATAATTTTCAAAAGACAACATAAAATTTTCCGAGAAAACCCAGCCCGATTTTCCTGAATAACGAACTTGTCGAAACCACTTGCAAAAGGAAGGTACTTATCAAATTTTATTATATATATATATATATATATATATATATATATATATATATATATATATATATATATATATATATATATATAATTTTGCCTTAATTTCATTTACAAATGGTTGACCACGTCAATTATTAAAATAAAAACAAACTAGAAAACAAACAAACAAACACAATAAAATTTTCGTTCGTCTCAGCTCTGTGCCCCACGGGTATCAGACAAATACTCCGCAATGGAGTAATAGCAATTATTGGTTAGGTATGATTTTAGCGATGCTTTAAATTCATTCACATTTTGAATTGCTTTTATAGTTTCCGGCAACCTGTTATATAGATCAACCCCCGCAAAAGAGGGCGACTTTCTGTACATCATTTTACAGAACTGCCTGTTTCTAAACAGATTCCCGTGGCGAGTGGAGTAAGAGTGCATCTCAGACTGCCTTGTTAGCCCATCTTTGACACCATGAATATGATTTAATAGTTTATGTAAGTAAACGCATGTTAGCGTCACTATTTTTGCGTCCCTGAAAAGCGCCCTACAAGATTGTGTTACTCTCATACCAAAAATCACTCGTATTATTCTTATTTGCAGCATTAAAAACTCTTTCCACCTCAACTTACTGTCTCCAAGCAACAATGTTGTAAGATATCAAGGAATAAACTTCCGAGTAGTAGACAGTCATCAGAGCTTTGGTCTCAAGGAACTCTGCTAATCGAAATATTAGGAAATGGGTCTGATTAAGCCTACCGCACAAATTCTCAATATGTTCTTTCCATGAAAGATGCTGGTCAATAGTTACCCCCAATACTCTCACGCATGTGGCCTGAGATACTACAGTGCCCTGAAAATTAAGGTTCATTCCCTGCTTTTGCTGGGCTCTGAATTCAAGAAATACGGTTTTCTGGTCATTTATAAGGAGCTGGTTGGCCTCTCACCACTTACCGAACCGTTCAAGTAACGAGTTAACCGTCCGGCTAACCTCGTGTGTATCCGACCTCGACACAACCGCTGTCGTATCGTCCGCGTACATGAACAACCTCCCCTCCCCAATATGTTCAGGTTGATCATTCACATACAAGGCAAACAACAACGGACCCAAAACACTTCCCTGCGGAGTGCCAAGCTGTACATCAAAAGGTCGTGATTGCACTCCATCCACCGATACTACCATTTGTCTGATTGTTAGAAACGAGAGCAGCCAGTCGCAAACAGGGCCCCAAACACCCAGGCACTGCAGCTTTTTCCCAAGCAGTTGCGGATTTAGCGTATCAAACGCCATAGAGAGATCAAACATAAAAGCCACCACGCGCTGACCCCTATCAAGTTCGTCGTATATGTACTGCACCATGTCAATAACAGCCGTTTCCGTTGATAGCGCAGGCCTGAAACCGTGCTGGCACTTCGATGTTATTCCCTGATCTCCCAAGAAGTTCTCCAATCGTACAGCCATCGCTTTTTCCATTATTTTAGAAAATACACTAAGTATTGAGAGTTTCCTGTAATTGAAAATATCTTGTTTGTCCCCCTTTTTTGCAGATGGATTTACCTTGGCTTGCTTTAGCTGACTTGGAAACTCACCGGCAGCAAGTGACAAGTTCATTATATGGCAGATGCAACCGGCTACTGTTTCTGCATATCCAGATGATTTTTTATTTTTTAAGTTATTTATGTTTTCAATTTCAAAAGGAGTAAACGGCTCTACAAAAATTGACCGATTATATATATATATATATATATATATATATATATATATATATATATATATATATATATATATATATACATATAAAAATTTTAAAACATACCCCGGAAATTGGTTCTAGTGGGCCTAGTTCGCGCTCATTTGTGGATTTTTTTTTCAAAAATCAAGTCGCGATCTCCTCATTAGTGAACTTTTAACATAAAATTCACTGAAAAAGCTCTCGAGATCATATTATCAAACTAAAAGGCGTTATGACCTGCCTTATTAAGAGTGCAAATGGTCGGGTAAGAATCATGCTTTCTCGCATGCTAGTCAGTATTTTACAGCTAAGTTGGCTCCTAAATATGTGGCGCCTTTCAAGGTTCCATAGCGCCTGTCTCCATGGATATGTAATCTAGTCTATTTGCAAATTAAACATCAGGGATGCCAAAGATTTAAAGGTACATTTGCCTGAAAACGCCAGTTATGATGATCTGGTTGTGAAAGGATTTTTGACAAAATCCTCAAAGGTAGGGAAGGAACTTATAACGGTTAGTCTTATCCAATAGGGTTTTCGTTCTTTTTGACAGTCGATTTACTAAAAATCATGTGGCGCTCATTGACACTTTTAAAAACTTAATTAGATAAATTCATATTTTGAAATGTTTATGAAACGTATCAATAAGTTCATCCACTCGAATATTAATAGTGTCAAAAAATATTTCTTAAATTAACCAAGGATAATACAATATGTAAGCTCTCCTAACGTAAGAACTCTAAAAAATTTTGATATTCAAATGATCTTTATCGCCCTATCCAGCTATCAACCGGTCATTGGAAAAAAATTGAGAATCCCCCTCCCCCCCTTATGTCTATGCTGGTGAATTTTACCGGTCGATATTTAGTGGGAAGTCAACGGTCACGGCAATGATCGAGATATTTAACAACATTTTTCGTCATTTGACGATATGGAATAAACAGTGCTCTTCAGTATAGACCTGAGTAAAGCGTTATATTGTGTGGACCACGAGAAGCTTTTGGTGAAGCTGCATCATTACAGTGTAAGAACAATTGTGTGAAAGTTGATTAGGTCGTTTTTTGAGAACAGATATCAATTAGTGGACTAAAATGGAGAAAAATCTAAGACTAATAAAGCAAGGTGTTTCTCCGGGGTCTATATTGAGCCCTGTGGTGTTCTATATATATATATATATATATATATATATATATATATATATAATACCTAATGAAACAATTCCATCGCAAGAACATAATAGCTTTTGCAGATGACCCTATCTTCATACAAAGAGCTGCAAAAGGGAAGTATTGAACAGGAAAGCAGTAGCCGGCCTGGATGTTGCTGAAGCTTGGTTTCATGCAAACAGTTTCTTTATTAATTTTTGCAAAACTCAGAACCTAATTGCCACCAGAAAGTCACTTGGGCATGCTACTATCTAATTACTGGGTTTTGTAGTTAACGACATGCTTTTGTGGATTCCGCACATTGATGCGCTTTGTCTTATGTTGTCGGCTGCTAAATTTTCTGTAAGAAGGAATAAAATGGTTGTCGGAGAGAGTGCAGCAAGATTAACTTATAATGCGCATTTTCATAGTGTGGTGACGTATAGCATCATTCTTTGAAGTGCTGTAACTGGTCCATTTAGGATCTTCCTGAATCAGTGGAAACTGATGAGGGTGTTGGCTGGTGTGCAGCAAAGAACAAGCTGCCGAGATTTGCTTGGGAAGTACAGAATACTACCATCCCGTGTGTGTACATTCCTTTCTATCTGTGTGATTTCCACGCTCACCAAAGCGAATCTGTTTGGCACTTAGATCTTCACTGCCACAAAACAAGAAATAGGGACAAGTTCACTGCACCACGGCATCGCTTAACAATGTTCCAGTTTTCCTTTGCGTTTACTAGCGGTAAACCAGCAAATTGCCGTTTATTTTCAAGGAACTAGATTGATAGTAAGATCTTTAAAAAACTATAGAAGTCTTTCTATTAACAAAGGCTTTTTTATTCTGTAGAATATTTATCTTATCACTTCTACTCATGTTTTGTCAAGATCTGTTATAATTGTAATGTTATTTTGTGGTTTTTATTGGATGATAGTAGTTTTTATATGTTGTTTTCTTATTGTGTGTTGTTTAGACTTATATTTTAAATGTAGACATGCCTTATAAACTCTGAAGGTAATATATACTATTACTATTATTATTATTATCTTAAGGAACCAATACAGCAGGTTTTTTACCAATACAGCAGGTGAAACTACAAATTATTTCCTTTTGGAAGCAGTCATGTGGTTTCCAATTTGTACTGGCATAAGACTTGTCTTGAATATTTGAGCCTGTAAACTTTTGTAATCTCTATTTTGGACTGTTTTTACGCATCCAACAGTTTTTATGACAGGGCCATGACTTGAAATAAAACGTTAGTTTCTTACTTAACCCTTAAGTACTAATGCTACGTCTCAGAGACGGGACGACATTATACAATATGTGTAATGCGCATGCTCTTGGGACTTTTGACGATGAGCTTCTATGTAATTTATCATCGTTTAGTTTGCCATCGGTATTCCAAGAGTGGTGACCGTATAGTGTTTACTTTTTGGAATATTACGCATCAAAGTGAAGAAGCCGTCTCCCAGACGTACAGTTAGTGTTAACGCGCCTATAAAAGTCAAAAGCCGTCACTCAGACGTAGGATTAGTTTTTAACAAATTAAAAAGAATTGGTTATGGATTCCCGACCCAGTACTTCTAAATCGATGAAATTCTCAGACTCTAATTACGAAGAACAGTTACTGAAATGGTTCGATGAAAGTCTTAGTGATACCAGTGATGTTCAAGAAGAATGTGATGAAGAATTTCGCATAAACAGTGACCACAATACGGACTCCGAAGAAGAAGGTAAATACTTCTTAGATGATAACAATGGAAATATATAATTTTTTTCTGAAATTGATCGGGAATGTCTAGTGTTTGTTTATAATATTGATTGCGTTTTTCAGAAAAAACAGTATGTGCACCTTGTAGTACAAGCACACCTTGTAGTACAAGCACACCACCAGACGCCTGCCGGATGACGATGTAATAATTTACATCGTCGTCCGGGAATGTATTGCGTTTATTTCTAGATACACAATGTAATATTTTTTTATTATTGTCTACAGCTGGAGTTGATGAAGATAGCGATAAGAGAAACGAGAACACAGATGAGGAAGTTCCAAGCTACTATTATGGCAAAAATCGGTTCAAGTGGTCCAGTAAACCTGTTGTTTCTAGTAAGGGACGTCGTTTACAGGAAAATATCGTTGTTCATTTACCTGGTTTACGTCAGTCAGGTACAGCAAAAGCACTGGGAAAAAAAGGAAGTCCTCTTCAAATCTGGAAACTGCTTTTTACAGAAGAAATGTGCAATATAATACTTCAGTGGACGAATCATAAAATTAAAGAGGAAAGAGACCGCTACAAAAATGAAATTTCTTCCACATTAAACGACTTGGATAAAACAGAATTGTATGCATTCTTTGGTCTTCTTGCATACACGGCCCTGTTCAAGTCAAATAATGAGAGTATACATACGCTATTTTCTACAGATGGAACTGGTAGAGAAATAATTAGGTGCATCATGAGTAAGGAAAGATTTGTTTTCTTGCTCATATGCTTTAGATTTGACAACCCTGACGATAGGCTAATGAGAAGATTGGGTGATCCAGCGGCTGCCATATCTCAAGTATTTAACCTCTTTGTGCAGAACTGTCAGGCTTGTTATACTATCGGAGAATCAGCTTGCATCGATGAGATGTTGGTCGGCTTTAGAGGGAGATGCAAGTTTAAAATGTATATCCCGAATAAGCCTGATAAATGAAGATAAAAAATATAGTAAACCAGCCCAAAGTGTTCTGCGTCTTACACAACCAATCTACAAAACAAATAGAGGTGTCACATTTGACAATTGGTTTACATCCGTTGAACTTGTAACAGTAATGAAGGAAAGGGGACTGACCTGTATCGGGACAATAAGAAAGAATAAAAAAGAAATTCCACCGGAGTTTTTACCGAAAATAACCAGACAGTCCAACTCTACGCATCACCATGAAAGCTACGATCCAGAGTCTGGAAAACCACATATTCTACTCGACTATAATTCTACAAAAGGCGGAGTGTACGCACTTGATGAAAAATGTTCAAAATTGTCATCCAGTCGCAGAAGTCGTCGATGGCCGATGACAATATTCTACAGAATTTTTGACATTAGTACTGTCAATTCCTATATTATTCACAACTATTCTCTAGAAAATCCTAAAATAGAAAGAGGTGAATTCGTGAAACAACTTGCTTTACAATTAGTGACACCCCACTTACAAAGGAGAGGAAATAATCCATCTGTAAGCCGAAAACTGCGACTCAGTATTTTAGAGATATTAGGTAAAGATTACATCGAAAATGTTCCCCAAACAAGAGTGGGAAAGTTGGAAAAACGAAAAAATTGCTCTCTTTGTCCATACCAAGAAAGGAGACGAACGGCATATATTTGTTTTGATTGTCAAAGTCCTATATGCTTAGAGTGTGCCAAAAAAGTTTGTCCAGAGTGTGCCTTATCTACATAGTTTTAGGACGTTCTCAGTTTTTTTTTTGTTTTAATTCTTTTTCTTTATTTCTGTCACATATACTTAGTTCCATTATTATAGTGTACTAAATAAAACTCGTATATTGCAAATATTAATGTTTTAATTTTACTTTTAGTATTTTAAGAACTCGATGTCGATGTACAGAAATTTCGACACTTCTTAAATATAACATGTTTTTTTAATAACTTTTGTTATTATTTTAATTTTAAACGCCATTATCATATTGCCAAATATACTAACAATATCCAAAAAGACGTTAACCCTAATAATCACCAAAATTTTGAAAAAATATAGAACATATATATATATATATATATATATATATATATATATATATATATATATATATATATATATATATATATATAGCCGTCTATGAGACGTTGGATTAGAAACAACGTTACATATTCAAGACGTTAGTAGTTAAAGGTTAATTATACCAAAAAATCTAAACGCGTTCGAGCGGAGATGGCACAAATAAAAAAAACGAAGTCACAACGCACACATAAATTCGACTACTAGTGTAAATATGCACGTATAATACCGCAGTACCCAGAACACAAAGTAAAGAAATTATGAGAAAATATGTAAACAATAAAAATGTATTAAGAACATCTTCAGAATCTTAGACGATTGTTAAGGGTAGATAAACTGAATAAAGAATTTTCAAAAACCTAATTCTTTATGATCCTTGTTCTCTACACTATGACGCATTCTGATCTTAATAGTTTCAGAAGAGAGCTTTCTTAGATGTTACAACGATTTTTCTTTATTCGCAGTTTGGACAAGTAATCACTTTGAGCTTTCGGACGTCTGTGATATTTCTCTTAATTCAGCCGTTAATAAGCTCTCTCTTGTGTGTGCTTTAACCACATCCTTTTGAAGATTTTATCTTTCAGAAGCGATTCAGCACAAGCTGCTAGCACACGAACCTTACACATCTTTCATTGTGCGTATTGAAAAAGTAAAATATGCTGGACAATTCGTTCTCTTCCTAATATTTACTTCTTAATCTTACAAAACATTTAGGTATCTATTTAATCTACCGTAACCTAGTTCTGTAATACAATAGTGGAGAATTCAACAACACCTGTCTCAAATTTTACATAATCGGTAACAATCCAGGATATACCAATTTGGCTAGTAATTTGTAAACATTATACTACATTGGTTGCGATTGCCTTTATTTAGTGGGGCCACTTCCTATTCAACACAAACCTACAGGCTTTTCCTCTGACTTCAGAATTTAATTTCTTAACTGCAACTAGTTTCCCCCATACGGCATCGCGAGACAAGAAAAAGTAATCTATAATATATAGCTACGCGTCTAGTAGTATAATTAGACTACGAAATAACAACGAAATATGTATAGTAACTTTTTTTATATGTATTAAAAATTGAATTAAATTTATTTATGACCAACGTCTAGAGCCTCGGTGGTTCAGGGCGAAGATTCTGTGCCTCTGAACTGAATGGTACTGGGTTCGATCCCAGGGTTCTCCTTTCACTTTTTCAGTACAGACTGTAACATTAACATCAACCGAGGTTCTGGCATTATATTTGAGCAAGTTGAATCTCTGCACGTACCGCCCTTCGAAGAGGGCGTAAAGCCGTCGGTCTCGTGTCCATGCGATGTTGGGCACGTTAAAGATCCCTACCCTCCTTACAGAAAGGCAGCTTGTTATGTGGTAATTGAACTGGATCAGAATGCATTTCATAAATAGGGTCCTCCTTTCGGACTGGTGGTACTCTTATAGCAACGTTTTCCTCATTTCTTTGAATATTTTGTTCTCGAGTTTCGTTGGTTTTCTCGAGTCGCTCTGTTGCTTTTTATTTTTGTTTTTGATAAGTGGCGTTATAAAATGGAACTATTTCCTTCAAAGGTTTATTGTTATATTTTTCAAAGACCGTTTGATGGGGATAGATAGGCGGTAAATGGTAGGTGGTAGTGGGCTTTTCCTTTACGTGATAGTAATTGATTTTTTTCACGTCCGAGGACGTACCAGCCCTTACATTAAGGGGCCGGTGAAGTCCAAACGGACCTTTCCGGTTCTAGTGTATGAGTCGGTTTCCCTCATAAACAAAAATGATGATGGCTCCTTCTTGTACAAAAGATTCCGGAGATAAAATACCCCTCCATTCGGATCTCCGGGAGAGGGGTGTACAGGGGGCGCCGGCATCAAGATTTAACATATGCTTCTCGAATATATGTGGCCTAAATTCTAACCTGAACTCCGTCTACCATTTCCTCCAGCCTAATAGGCCGCAACTCCACTTCCTCATTGAAACCCAAATCAGTGCCAAAACAGCAACAAATCACCTTAATTTCCCGAGGTGTGAGCTCCCTACTTCCTTTAGATTGCATGGAGGTGTGTGCGCATACGTCCGTAGCAATGTACCCTGCATCAGACTCCCAAATTTGGAAGCTGGAAGAAAAGACATACTTTAGATGAAACTTTCTCTTGGGGCTGTAACTAAATACATCTGTTGCATTTACCGGTCACCTTCTGACAACAACTTTGTCCAGCTCTTTGACTACCTTTCTGAAAAAACCGACCATCTGATTTCTGAATTGCCTTCCTCCGAGGTCACTATTCTTGGTGACTTCAATGTCCATAATAAGGATTGGCTAGGATCTTCAAAAACCGATCAACAAGGGAGAGCAGCGGTGGACTTCGCAGTCAGCAATTCCAATATGGTTCAGCAACCTAGTTACTTTCCTCGCATCCCAACACACAGCTCAGATCCCTTGGAGCTCCTCCTTACTACAAAACCTGAATGCTATAAGACATCAGTCACCGCCCCCCTTGCTCGCTCAGAACACGGCATGGTCACTGCTTCCTGCGTAATGCAACCCGATGTCACACAGTCATCACACCCACGTATCGTTTGGCACTACAACTCCGCGAACTGGGACGAAATGCGGGATTACTTTTCCTCATTTCCATGGGCGTCTGTCTGCTTCTCTCATCCTGACCCCTCTGATATCTCACAAAAGGTCATCCAAGCTGGCATGGAATTATTTATTCCACGTACATAGAAAACCTCTTCAGCCACTCAAAAGCCCTGGTTCTCTAAATCCTGTGACAAGGCCAGATTTAAGAAGGTCAAAGTTCACAAAACGCTTCTACACAATCTCAGTCAAGAAAACCGTCAAGCATTTAACGACGCAAGAAACCTCATTCTTTCTAAGGCAATAACCACATCAAAAACAAAGTCTTCTTAAGCTTCAACGGCAGCAAACCCCTCTGGACTTTTGCTAAATCTATTGGGAATAATTTCTGCAAGAGCACGTTCCCACCTCTTGTTTCAGGGGATGAAATTATTTCTACCGCCCTGGGCAAGGCTGAACTTTTTTCCTCGTTGTTCGCCGGCAGTTCTACTCCCAACCCACCTCCAAATGTTGAACCACCAACAGTCCCCAATGTCGCGCATAAAATGGCGGATATCATTTTCAAAACCAAAAGGGTACGAAAGATGCTCTCTTCTCTTAATACCAGGAAAGCCTCTGGCCTTGACGAGATCCCAGCAATTGTTCTCAAAAAATGCGCACCCGAACTTGCTCCTGTCCTGACTCATCTATTTCACACATCTTACAATAGAGACATATTCCCTAGTAACTGGAAAACTGATCGAGTACAACCCGTCCCCAATAAAGGATCCAAAGCGCTTCCTAGCAACTACAGGCCTATTTCTCTCCTTTCAGTCGTCTCTAAAGTGATGGAAAAATATATAAACGCCGAATTACTAAAATTCCTTGAAGACCCAGTCTAATCCACGACAGGGAGTATTGATTCCGTCAGCGCAGATCAACTGCCAACCTCCTTTCCTTTGTTACCCATTCTTGGAGCATGTCTATGGAACTACACGGTGAATCCCAGATTGTCACTATAGACATATCCAAAGCATTCGACAAGGTCTGGCATGCAGCGCTGCTTAATAAACTTCCGGCCTATGGCCTACTACCAAAACTCTGTACCTGGACAGCAAATTTTCTCTCTAACCGGATCATTTCTGTTGTCGTGGATGGCCATTCCTCTAAACTGTATCCAATTGTTGCAGGAGTCCCTTAAGGTTCAGCTTTAGCCCCCACTTTGTTTCTTCTCCACATCAATGACTTCCTCTCTAGCACATCCAACCCAGTTCACAGTTACGCGGATGACAGCACCCTCCACTCAAATATACAATATTCTAAGCCTGGGGAAGTAGAAATATTGTACAATTCAACTCCACCAAATCTCAGTCTCGCTTTCTATGTCATAAGAGATACACCAGCCCTAAACCCATCACAATAAACAACCAAGTTATTCAAAGTAATGAGTCCTTTTCACTTGTTGGCATTTCTGTGGATCGAAATCTCAATTGGCACCAACATGTCACATCAATTGCAGAACATCTTGTTATGCCCGCTCTTTTGTCCAGAGGGCTTCCAAGTTGTGGAATTCCTTGCCGACGCATGTTTTTCCTTCTCCTCCGAATCTCCAAACCTTCAAGTCCAGAATTAACAAGTTGCCTCTTTCCTCATTGTCGACACCCACGGTACGATAGTATTTAGGCTGTGAGTCCTGGTAGTGTGTTGTTGAAATAATAAAAAATTAAAAAAATCGTTGTATGGGCCATAAAGAAGTTTAAAAGGAGAGTGGTCCGTTGAAGGGTATATCGATTGATTATAGATTAGGACAGCTGTGATCATTAGAGATTGGCGACTCTCATTGGGATTTTAGATCTTAAGGTCACGTATTTTTTCTAATATTGACGAGTGTAAACGTTATACGGGTGAACTTGAATTAGGATTTTGAGGGGTAGTGATGTGTAAATTGATTTTAAATAGGGAACAGTACTCTTTGAGTACAGAATTTTCTAATTCTCGACTAGAACCAGAGACCATTTTAGAAGGGTAATTATGGTGAGAGAAGAAGTGACGTAGTTTGTTGTCTATGGTCAGGGCCGTAGTATCGATTATGTAATATGCCTGTGCATATTTGGTGAATAAATCAATTATTCTTAAAAATTTGCAATTATCGAAGCTGAATACATCAAGGTGTATAACATCGAAGGATCTAGAAGTGACCAAGGGTCTTTGAAATGGGGGTTTATAAGTGTTAGGGTTATATTTTGCGTGTAAATATATCTCACATTTATTTACAGCCATTAATTTAAATTTTAATATTTGGCCAATAAAAGTTAGTTTTTAATTGTGCATACGTTTCATTAATGCCGTTATGATTTTGTTGGTGATAAGCCTTAATTTTCCCTTTTTGTTCTTGAACTTTCGTTACGTCTTGTAAGTGTCTTGTATATTTAATTATTTTAACAGAACGAATTAAAAAAGTGGAAGCTATTAATCTAAAGTAATGTTCGAGTTGTAGGTCCAAAAATACTATACCGTAATTATTATTTGGATTAATCTAAAATTTAAAAAATCCAGTTATTTGCTGTAATTCATGTTGGCGTTGAATGTACTCTATATATTGTTTATTTTCTAGTACGGTATCTGCCTTTATTTCGTTGTTAACGCCATAATATATAACTATTTGGTATTTAAAATGATTTAAGTGGTTTTCTGAAATAGGCATAGTAAAAACAAGATTTTCGGCAGAGGTGTGTTGTGTTTGAGAGTCGGAAGAGTGTGCGACTTCTTTATGAGATCGTCATCAGTCAATACCCCAATTTCCGATGAATCTAAATTGTTGAATATTGACGCTAGATCGTCGTCGTCTTCAACTGCGTTGACTTCGACGCGAATTAAGGCATCATCTACAACATTTTCTTTATCTTTCTTATATTTTATATCATAGTCATATTCTTCTAATTTCAACCGCTATTTTACTAACCGTGAATTTGGTTCTTTAATGGAAAATGACCACACAAGTGGTTTATGATCCGCCTCGATTGTGAATTTATTGCCAAAGAGGTAGGGCCTAAAATGTTTGATATATATATATATATATATATATATATATATATATATATATATATATATATATATATATATATATATATATATATATATATATATATATATATATATATATATATATATATATATATATATATATAAGTATAAAGGTATAAAAACTGTTACTGACCCCGAATATGGGTTCTAGAAACCTCACCGTAAAACTATATTCTGTTATCAAACTATGCTACAAAATCTTTCTCAGATAAAGTCAAAGATAAGTCCATCAAAATGTTTCTCAGAATGCAAGTTATTAAAAGAATTTTATCCTCTTCACGGATTTTCTTAATATGTTGAAATATTTTACATAATTCAACTAGAGAGTATTTAATTATGTGCAATTTAAACATGTGCTCATCTAATCATCACATTTATCGTACGCTAATAAGATAATTATCATTCTTACAGCGGAAGATAACTATAAGTTACAGCAAATTATTATTATATAATTCCAGGCACCTAGGGTAATTAATAAGACTTAAAGGTGTGATTAACAGGCGTGAAAGCTGAGGAGCGATTTAGTTCCATTCTTATCTGATTCAAACAAAAATATTACTATAATTAAAATTATTATATTATGAAGACTACAGAGAAAGTAGGCCACAGGTCTGGTTTTTAACAGTAGCATCATCATCACAATCTAAGGGCGATGTCGCCATGACGTTATAACCAAGACTCTCTAGTATAAGTTTAAATTTAAGAAAATTGATGCTGCAAATTGAATCATAACTTCCACATAGCTGTGATATAATGATAATATACTCTCCTCAGAAAGACACTCTCATGAAATCAATTTAGTGTCCATGAATTGACCACAAGGAAAATATTCGTATTTCTGTACACATAAACTTCTGAAACGTTATATTCCTCGAATATTAACGAAAAAATATTAATTTTCACCAAATCACCCCTCATTTATCCCCAACCCCCTGAAGCGATCTTACCCAAAAACAAGTCGAAGAGTTCCTTTGTCGGGTGCTAACTGGGTACCAAATTTGAAGAGGATATCTCAATTCGTTTGAAAGTGATTGCACCTACTAGCAGACAGACGTACAGACCGACAGATCGACCGACAGACAAAAAATTCGTTCCAGAATCAAGTATTCTATATGTTTTGAGACTTTTTACGCCATTTTAGCAACAACAACAAAAAATATCACACCGATAAATTAAAAAAATAATGGTCCGATTATGTTCAAATTTGGTGAGTACCTTCCATTTGTAAATGGCTTGGAAAAGTTCTTTAGCAAGGAAAATCGGACTGGAAAATTTAGGGATTTCTTTCGGAAAATTTTAGTATTTTCGGAAATAATGAAGCTATCGCAATTAAATTTTGTTTATATCATAAAGAGTATTCTATGTACCAAAATTCAGATCTCTGATATGTGTAAAAAATCCATTCGAAATGAATATTGGTTGCTATAAATAATAAAGACAGTAAAATATTAACAATATCAGCACTTTCCGCCCTTCGGAGAGGGAGTAAAGCCGTTGGTCCCGTGTTCATGCGATGTTAGACACGTTAAAGATTCCTACCCTCCTTACAGAAAGACAGGAGTTCAGAAAAATGTCCAGGATAGTGATTTGAAACTGCTCCCTGGCGTCGGTGATTGGCCATAGTAGCGGAAATAGACCGACGTTAAAGAAACAAAACACAAACAGAATATTAACATACTAAGTTACATACCCGTTGTTAGTACACTACATCTGTCATGTTAAGTGTAGCTCAGTGATTGAAGTGTTTACCGTCAGATAATATAGTCGAGTTCTAATCTTATAGTAGTGACTTTACTTTTTTTATCTTTTATTTAAGTTTACCGTTATATATAGATTGTGTAATTCCGATGGATTTTTTTTGCGAATTTTTGTATAAAAAAATCATTAAAGAGGGGATGCAAACTTTTAAGACTTAATTTGATTTCAATGTCTGATCTGGTTGTTTGTTGTTGTCCTATCTTGGTGAAACCGTTTCATACCTAATACAGCCGTGGAGACTTCTCCTGTGGCTTCACAAGTGCTTCTTTTCTTTTTCTGCAACCAATTTTGCTTTTTACGGCATCGTCAGGCAAAAGAAAAATTTCTTTGTGGAGCCACAGAAAAGTCTCTACGTCTGTATTTAAATCACATTGTATAATTTTTTGTATATTATTGCATGTTTGCATTCTGCATTGAATTATAATTCATGTTTGTGAGAAAAAAAATTGATAGCGTTCATCGTTTTCAAGTTCTTTCATTTGTGTCACATTTTTGGCACAAATCAAAAATTATGATACGGCGTTTTCAGCAATATATGTATAGCAGAGTTCCATGAAAATGACGCATTCAGAGAAGTTTTAGTGTATATTATTCGCCTAAAAAAATTTAGGTGCCGTATACAAGGCGCCTTAAAACAGTTACTGAATTTGAAAAAGTTCATTCAAATCATTTTTTTTTCAAATGGAACAGCCTGTAATTTGGGTTTTAGAAGTGAAGGGCATGTCCTCTCCTTCAAGTTCTGTATAACACTCCCTATACCTACAGACGCTAGTTTTGGAAATGTTTACATTAATAATCGGATACAATTCTGATAACCGATCAGATTATGTGATTGTTTAGCGGATTATCGAAGAAAAATACTAAAATATTTAAATTACCTTTAGTACAAAGAAGGTAATTATATGGATAATAATTAATTTGGTGGGATTATCTACGTTTACATTTTTATAATATTATTATTATTATTATTATTATTATTAATAATAATAATAATAGGAATTAAGGTTTCTGATCGAAGGTTCAATCATAGATTCGCGTCAAAGAGTGCAATACAACTGACCCAATACATTGGGGGAGTACAGACAAGAAAATTTCAGAGGAGCGTAGAGGAAATAATAGGCCAAGTTCGACAACACTCAGGAAAAGACCCAGTCAACCGCACTGCAGAATGTTTGGACACCTTAAAACAGAAGGCTTCTGTATAGGCCGAACGGTTGAGGAGATATAAAGCGAGCAACAATAGGAACTACGACAATACAATGTTTGAACGCTCTGAAAGGACTTTCTACCGTCAGCTTAATTCAGCTAGGAATGCAGCCACCGATACTTTTCCAAATAAGGAACAAATTGAAGCGTTCTGGCAAAGTCAACTAGCCACAACAGCCTCCTGCAATATTGGCGCCAGCTGGGTTAACGAAGAACACAGAGCTTGTCAGAGTTATGAACAGATGCATCATGAGCCGTTTACCACGAATGAAGTCTTCGAGGTTATTAAAGAGCTTCATAATTGGAAGGCACCCGGGCCTAATTGCGTCCAAAACTTTTGGTTGAAGAAATTTGCGTGTACACATCATCTATTGGCGGTGTTAATAAATGATGGTATACTTGATCCAAAGAAAATCCCATTGTTTTTCGCACAAGGAGACACGTATCTTCTGCCAAAGGACCAGCTTTGCTCTGCAGACTCTGGCAGATACCGACCAAAAACTTGTCTTATAAAGCCAAAGGTTACAGTGCTATCGGGGCGGCAGAGCCGCGGACGAGCCCTGAGAGGGGAAAAAGGTGCCCTGCTATAGATACACTCCTGGGCCTGTTCTGGAGAACTTAGGATACAGGTTGTACTGTGATTGAACCGTGATCACAGATCAACGAGTTGCCCACAACAGGCCAGATATAATAATAGTGGATAAGTCCAGCAACCAAGTGACGCTGATTGATGTAGCCATTCCAAATACTAATAATCTAGAGATAAAGTACAACGAGACGATCATTAAGTACAGATACCTCAAGATACAAGTAAAGAGACAGTGGAGAGCAGATAGTGTCCGAGTGATTTCAATAGTCATGTCGTCAACTGGTGCGGTTCCTAAGAATCTTCGAGAGAAAATCAAGAGACTGGGGCGTGGAGAGCATCTTTATAAGGTTATGCAGAAGGCGGTAATACTTGCAACTGCCCACGCCGTGCGCAAATGCCTGGGAAAGCCCTTCAGGCTAAAGTCGAAAATAACAATAATAACACTCTTTATTCGGAATATCCAACGATGGCAATGAATACGTCACAATATAAAACACAAAATCAGGAAAATTTTTGGCATACGCTTACCTAAATAAAGTATAGCAAAATTTAAAAATTCACAGTTTAAAACTTTTACAAATATACATGCATATATTAATAATAAAATCAGCGTTCGTCATGGTAAATAAAACACAAAACAACATGCATCAATTAGACCAGACAAACGCACATGGATGAAATCAATAGTGCTAATGTAAACACATATTAAAGCAGCAAACAAGTGTTACTTGTTCTATAAACATGGAACAATAAAAAATCAGACAGAGTATAGAAATACGGCGATTCCAAAAACTTGCTAAGTTTTATTTTTAAAGACACATCACAGTCTCTAAAGTTCTTCGGAAGGTGATTATAAAGCATTATTATGGATGATATTACACTTGTTTGCAACACTGTTAATCTTGCTTGATCTTCCAACAAAGCAGCATCTCTTCTGGTGTTGTGGGCATAAGTATGTTCCCTGCTCGAAAACATAGAATAGTTGTTTCTTAAAATACACATTCCAAAATATAAACACTTATAAGTGTTAATATTCTGTATTTTATAAAACACGATTTGCCACTCTCCACCTATCGAAGACCAAAAATAACCCTTATACATTTTTTGCAGCCTAAATGTTCTTATTGCGTCGACAGAGTTTCCTCAGTAAATTATCCCATTTTTTGTCGCTTAGGGCTCGTCCGCGTCTTTGCCGCCCCGATAGCACCGCAGCCTTTGGCTTATTGTGCATCCCCTTCGTCTTTTCTACTCCATCCATTCCAAAATCACTGTGCCTTAAACTAGCCTGCACAGCAACTGGTAGGGTGAAGTTTTATATTGCTCTGTCTCCGGTCTAGGCAGTCCGTAGATCAGTTGTCTTTTGCGGTCCAGAGCTTTACACTCGCAAAAGATGTGCTGGGCTGATTCCTCCACTCGCCGCAGAGTCTTCTCGAAACGCTCCATTATATGCAGGTGTTTCTTGACGGCCATGTGTCCCATACTTGTCCATACTGCAGTACCCCTATGCAGGTTTCACTTGAAACATTGTTCCTTAAGACTTTTAAGACTTTTAGTTGGTACTATAGTGTGCTCACTCTAGGTGCTAATGCATTTATTTGCGACACGCGGGTAAGCCTGGATTCCAACAATAAGCCCAAAAATTTACTGTTTCGTTTTATTAATGTGCCTGGTTTACAGCTGAGAATATGCGACCCATCACTTTGATAAGATGTTCGAAATGTAAGTATATTAGTCTTTTCTAGATTTAAGGTAAGTGAATTGTTTAAAAACCAACTTTATAAAGTTTTTAATAAAATGGCAGTTCTTACTTTCAGGTCTTCGACATTAGGTGACGATATAATTACTGAAGTATCATCCACAAACGACACAACTTCATCAGCAAACTCGACCGGCGGGTTGTTAACATAAACAAGGAATAGAAGCGGACCCAAAACGGAATCCTGAGGTACCCCCATAATAACTAATTCCCAGTCAGACGTTGATTCCCTCCCTTCAGAGGCTGCTTTAAAAGTAGTTGCTGTCTATTTTGAAAATATGAATATAGAAGTTGCTAAGGGACACCATGAAAACCCGCCTCGAACAGTCTCTCTTTCATGGGGCGCCGCTATCTATTGCTGAAAGTGCTATATCGCAATTTGTGATATGTGCCCAAAACGTGAAAAGTTGCAAAACAATTAAAATAACTCAAAACCGATTAACGATATCAATTTTGTTCCTTACAAACATGCATTATAATTCGATGTAAAATGCAAAAATGCAGTAACATAAGGGCTGTTCTATTAAAAAAAGAAAGTGTGTATCACCAACGACTTACGGGCCACCCTGTGATTCTAAAAATAGGTTTATAAGATTCAGCTCGATACACCCTATAATTAACGTATATAATTTTTTCTCATATTTTGTATAAAACAGATCTATTGAGCTTTACCGTAGGAATGCACCAGCTTGTATAGGTGTAAACAGGCAAAAACTTAAACTGATCCCGTATACGGGTTCTAGTTCGCGCTCATTTGAAGAAATCTTTTCAGAACTCATAAGGCGCGGTCTCCTCAATAACGAATTTTTCTATGAAAATGTGCTCAAATTATAGACTATTAAACCACACTCTATAGCTGAAACTACTGCAACAGCATCGGAAAGAGGGCTATTTGAAATGGATTTTCGGTAAATTTTGGACAATGATAGTTGAATCTGAAACTTAAGCCTACAGAACCCGTGTTTGTTTCAGATTCGTTGTCCGAAAATTGCTAATGTTGACGTTTAATATCGCGGTTTGACGTTTTAAGAAGACAAATTATAAAATTTTTCAAATATGTTTTCTGCTATTTCTTGATCTTTTCGCGTCAAGAAAACTTAAGCTTTATATGTAATATTATATATATATATATATATATATATATATATATATATATATATATATATATATATATATATATATATATATATATATAATATAATATGTCAATTAGTTTTGTTAGCCAAACAAAATATTTTGTTCTTGTGCTTTCCTCTGATCACCAGTAGCACCCAATTTTCTTTCACTGAAATGCTTATAACTTTCTTTCCTTTTAACTCGGGGTTCCGAGTTTCGGCACGTAGGGTAAGTTTGATAGTAGAAACTTGTTCACCAAATTTTGTTATCATAGCTTTGTTACTTTCAGAGATACAAAAATGTTCCGAAAGAAAACACAAAAGGAAAAACTCTTTTCCTGGCTAACAAACTTGTCCAAGTCACTTACATATGAAAAGTGCCTACTAAATTTCATCAAAAAGGAACATTATTTTTTAAGTTATCGGTACGATATGTATATATATATATATATATATATATATATATATATATATATATATATATATATATATATATATATATATATATATATATATATATATATATATATATATACCAAAATTTAAAAGTTAAAATAACAAGTTATAGGCATTTAAAAAAAGTTGGGTGCCACTTATGACCAGAGAAACGCGCAGAGCCAAAATGTTTTGTATAGATTACAGCATCTATTGTATATTATAGACAAATATTGAGTTCTTCTGTTGCAAAAAGGTCAAGAAATACCAGAAAAATTAGTTTGAAAATTTTATGGCTTTTCCTCTTTAAACGTCAAAGTCGCGATTTTAAATCTCAAAATTGACAACTTTTAGGCACAGAAACAAAACGAATACGGGTTGTCTAGAGAAAATGTCACCTTCAATCGTCATTGTCCTTCATTTTGCTAACAACTTCATTTCAACTAGACCATTTCTCTGATTCTTTGGCAGTAGTTTTAATTATAGTATTTTTATGGTTTAATAGTCTATAATTTTTAACGAATATTCGTAGAAAAAATTTGCATTTTTAATTTTTATATGTTTATTTTAAAATAATAATTATTGTTTGGCACAACGATAAAGTGGTGTTATTCTGGTGGTAGATGCCTTTAGAATAAAGACTACTTACATTCAGTTTCAGAGGTGCTTAAGAGATTGCACAAGCGGATCAGAATTTGAAATTTCTTTTGTGGGATGAGCCTTAAATACCCCTTCTGCAAACCGCACAGATGCTCCTTTGTATTCTTTTTTTTTTTCTTTCATAAAGTATTGAGAAATTTTTTGACATATAGCACAATAAAATGATACTTATTATCAGAACATAACACAGGACGGACATAAGCTGATTTAACGCATTATGTAAGTATTGTTGGTAATATGACCTAATTATTTTTTGACAGTGATATAGAAACATGTATTTTTACCGTGCACCTTTTGTACGAGTTCTGATCTCTACTTTGACATAACCTTGTATCGCAATTTAAAAAAAGTCTGGACGCAGCAAGTGCGTTATGAAAGTGAATTTTGATTAAAATGTTTTTAATAGCAAATATGTCTTTTTTTATTCAAGGCATGCATTAAATTTGGTTACCAGGATGACATATGTAGTAGATAAGTACACTTGGAGAACCCAGATCACCACAACACATCTTGTTAAAGACCTAACGATCGTTTCACTAACAAAGTTAGCGTCATCAGAGGATGAATTCGGAGAATTTTTCATCGTCGGATGACGCTTACTTTGTTAGTGAAACGATCGTTATGTCTTTAAAAGATGTGTTTTGGTGATTTGTGTTCTCCAAGTGTACTTATCAGTGCTCATCATAAGTCCCAATCCTCACTTAGTGTAATATATAGTAGAAACAATAGTGTAACATATTTCATCAAAATGACTCTATTGTTTGAAAATGTACAAACATTTTCCGAAAATACTGGTTTCTACCCAACGAACCCTAGGTTAACAGCAAATTGCGTTATTGAAATTTGAAGCAATTAATGAAAATTTGCTATCAAAATGCACTTACTGCGTCCAGAATTTTTTTTCTTATAAACATGAAATTTCGATGCATTTCGATAAAAAATGTAAGGGGTGGTCGATTTAAAAAAAAAGAAAATTTGTATAACCAACGATTTATGGGACACCCTGTGATTGTAAAAATAATTTTATCAGATGCAGCTCAAGACACCCTATAATTAACATATATAATAAGTGATATATTGAGTACTAAATTCGAACTTGGAGACTACTTCTCTGGCTTCACTGCTGGGTTCCGTTTCGGTAAGTGAAGGACGTAGCCAGCACGTAAGATACCTGGACCAAGTGGCTCTTCTGGATTCTAGATGTTCTAGGATGAGTGAGGCCAGAGTAGTGGTCTCCAAGTCTATATGTTGTATGGACCAGTTTCACCAAGTAAGGGAAACAACAATCAATGAATTGATATATTGAGCTTTACCGTAGAAATGCGTCACCCTGTATATATGTAAACAGATAAAAACTGAAACTAACCCCGGATATGGGTTATAGGAGGTCTAGGTTGCGCTCATTTGAAAAAATATTTTCAAAACTGAAAACTAGCGGTCTCCTCAATAGCTATTTTTTTCTACTAAAATTCGCTAAAACAATACGGAGTATTAAACCATAAACTCTAACTAAAACTACTGCCAAAGCATCAGAAAAAGGGTTTATTTGAAATGAATTTCTGCAGACTATTTAGTAAAATGAAGGACAAAGACGTTTGAAGCTGAAACTTAGGGTTTTGTAAAACACACTTCTTGCCACATTTTTTCTACATAACCCGTACTCGTTTTAGGTTATTTGTCTATGAGCTGCTAATTTTGACGCTTCGAGTTGCGACTTTTACGTTTTAAGAAGAAAACCTATAAAATTTTCAAAACATTTCTTCTGGTACTTCTTGATCTTTTTGAGCCAGAAAACTTACTCTTTGTCTGTAATATGCAACGTATTTTGTTATCCACACAAAATATTTTGTTTTGGTGCGTTTCTCTGGTCATCAGTGGCATCCACTTTTTTTTAATGTCTACAATTCTTTTTACTTTTAACCCAGAGATCTACATTTTGGTACGTAGTATACCTTTCTTCATATAAACTTACGTACCAAATTTGGTTGCCATAGCTTTTAGTGAATTTTCTTAGAAAAAATTCACTAATGTGAATTTTCTTACAAAAAATTAACTAATGGGGATGCCTTCCTTTTGTAATTGGATAAGTCGTTAGCCAGAAAAATTAGACTAGGTTTTCCGGGAAAATATACACCAAAATTTAGATTTCTACGTTACAAGAAAAAAAAGTTATAAAAAATATTTTGTACCAGATCATTTCTATGGAAATTCACTACCATAACGCACTTGCTGCGTCCAGACTTTGTTATTTCTGGAGACACAAAAAATTTTACGAAAGAAAACTAAAAATTTTCCCGGAAAAACTAGTCAGATTTTTCTGCCTAACAAACTTAATCAAATTTGATCAAAATCGGCCCATTATTTTTTGAGTTATCGGTGTGATACATACATATATACATACATATATATATATATATATATATATATATATATATATATATATATATATATATATATATATATATATATATATATATATATATATATATATATATACATACATATATAAATTATAAACTGACGCCGGATATATGATCTAGAGGGCCTAGTTCGCGGTCATTTCAAGAATTTTTTTCTAAATCAAAAGTCGCGATCTCTTTATTGGTGAATTTTTGTGGTGCAGTGGGTTTTACCAAAATGTACTTATTAGTAAATATAGACATCAAGAGTTTTTCTCTAGTTTCACAAATGTTTGGTTTCTTCTTGACAACGGGTTTGTCTCTTACGGCATCCCGAGGTGAACCCGGTTACAGGAAAAATCACAAGTGTTTGTGACACCAGAGAAAAAGTATCTAAATGTATATTTACTATGAAATGGTTTCACCGACTAGGAGCAATAACAATCAATGCGTTCTTCACTTCCCAAATTCCAAATTTCAGATTATGTTCGTAAATGTAAACGTACCATAATTTATCACAATAGAAATCTGTAGAAAGCGAGTGTCTGAAACACGAAATAAAAGGGGCTATTATGTTTAATGTCGTGTGCTTGTTTATTGGATAGTATTGCATATAACTCAGGGTAGCTTATTTTCACGCATCTCTTGAAATTGCTAAACGACCCAAAAACATATAATTGCAGGTTTAGCTGTAGCAGCCATATTATATATATGAGCTATATATGGGCTATTGTACAACATAAATTTAACTTGTCTTTTGTGAAAGGGATGGTATATTATTTGTTGCCTCAGGTTTAAAGGGATGTTTGTATTTAAACGTTTCTAAGCACAGTTAAAATTCATTTATCAAAAGCCTACTATTAGGATGGTTATTTAAAGCTTTAGATAATAGCATGGATGGTCATTAAAACGTTTTTATATTTGCAAAAACAAAATTACATAGGACGGTGTAGAGAGGTTTCAAAAATAATTAGACTACACATAGAGTGGCGCAAAGAAAACGAAGCATACCTGATTTTTCATATTTCCTGTTATTTAAAAAGAAATCGTGCGCAAATTTCATTTCCAGGGGCAACGTTTTGCCGATATTCAACCCTGTCAGTTCATCCCTCTAGCGGGGGAGAGTTCCATCTCTGAAATTTTAGACAGAAAAGAGTATTAAGTAACAACTTATTTTGAAGCTAATGGCATTCTTTTTTTGGAAAGTATTAGGTTTTTAAAATCAGTCTAGTAGTGTTTGAGAAAATGTATTTTAAAGTACTGTATTAGTTGTTGACTTAGAAATTGAGGTGTCTAGGTTTCCAAAACTCAAGACTGGGTTATCTAGGTTCCCAGAACTACCAAACAAATCAAACGATAAAAATATGGTCAACTTGACAGATTGTAAAAAACAAATTGTTTGTTGCTGTGTTAGTTAGTGGGCCTGCATTTTTTTTAAATTGTTGATTCTACGGCGGAAAGGATAGTATTGAAGTGTATTGCGAAAAGGATGAATGCGCAAATAAAACAACAGAAGAATTAAATGTTCAAAATCCGTAACCGAAGGTATGTCATTGAGGTAGTGGCTAAATTTAGAGAGACAGGATCAATGGCTAATCGAAAGCGAGTGATACAAGCTAAAAATCGAATAATTAGAAATGAAGCAATGGAAGTTCCTAATTTGGGGCAAATTAATCTAGATCTTACTTTGAGTACCAGGAGGTTATCTACAATTCCTAACGTATCCCGCCGTTGCGTTCATAAAGAATCAGTCTTGTACAAGAATTAAATGAAGATGACTTTGACAGGCGTTTGTAAATTTGTGACGATATGAGTGAACGAATTAATAATAATCCAAATTTTCTTTTCAATATTTGTTTTTCGGATGGGTGTTGATTTTTATAAACGGGGTTGTTAATCATCACAACTGTCGTTATTCGGCTGGCAAGAATCCACACATATTCCATGACGCTCATTGTTGTGTCCTAATATTGTTAATCCTCACCCTCAATCTCCCTGAGTCCACCCTGTCCATTCTTAGACGGAAAACCTTCCCTGATGCCCCCCACAGCAACTAGAGGCGCAGAGACGACAGTGGCACTCCTGGAATAGTTGACAACAGCAGCCACCAGCGGCCTACAAAATTGGTATCCCTGTGACAGTTGTCATCGAGCGTCACAAATCAAGCGAAGCAGCGACGAGAGAGCTCAAGACTCAACCACTTCCATCTCATTCAGCGTCCAGTAAGGTCGTTCAAGACAGGCTGAACCGTGAGCGTTAGTCAAGACACAGCATAATACCTGATTATGCTGTGGTCACCTCACAGTTAACTCCGTGCGCGTTCCAGCGGTCAGTGAGCATCACAGGGAGATCGCCTGACCCGCGACACGGAGTCAAGAACCACGGTTGTTTCCATAGACACGTAAACAGGTTCGTCAGCCTCATATTGGAAGAGCCAGTCTTTCGACGAGCAACGGACCCGTGCTCAGAGATCCATTCAACCACGGCATCAACACATCGCAAGTCTTCACGGTCGTCTCACCTGGACACGTGAAACACCTTGGCCCTTTTGGACAAATCCCCAGGTATCAGCGGCAGCCTCAGCGTGTTGGGTACGGCAGCCTACAACCTACCCAGCTCCAATTGTCCAATTGTAAGTCACCTTTTTTATTGTATCCTTATTAGATCACAGCATTCATTTCTCGGTATTTAACTTGTAACTCATATTAAATTGTTATTACCTTTACCACCTGTACTCATAAATCTGCCCTCAAAACAATTTTTCTGGTCCTTCACAGAGTCTTAAACGGGTAATCAGAACCACGATGCTAGTCTCTATAAACTAGTAATGTTAATGCGCGCATTTTATTTTAATTCAAACATTTAAGGATTTCGCGGCATTGCATTTAACCCAATCTGAACCGTACACTCATAGTCAAAGTCTAATAAACTAAATGTGTGAGGAGGAATTTATGGCGATTGTATTGTTGGTCCTTCTTTTCTGTCAGGAAATCTAACAGGGGAAATGTACTGACAATGAATTATTGGAAGATGCAGTTTATCCAGTGATCGTTACGATGAAGATGAATTAATATTTCAGCAAGACGGAGCACTTGCACACTACATGGTTGCTGTTCGTCGGCATCTGGACCAAACATTTCATAAGAGATTGACTGGGCGAAAAGGAGCAATACAATGGCCTGCAAGGTCGCTATATTTAAACGCTTTTTGCGGGGCTACCTGAAAAATTATGCTACACTGTCGTAATGCGTAGATGCTTTACGCCAACGGACAATGTCAACAAATTTCACCACAAATGTTTCGTAACGTTCGAAACCGCTTTGAACAAAACCTGTATTATTACATGGAAGCTGTAGGTCAACATTTTGAAAATGTAATACATTAATATACGCACTGATTGTTGTTGTCCTTACTTGGTGAAACTGGTCCACGATGAAGCCAGAGAAGTAGTCTCAAAAATCTGTTTATTTTGTTTGGCGGACAACATTTTAAAATGCGGTTTCTCCAAACCTATTGAACTGATACTTTTTAAAGGGAAAATTGGATTGGTTTTAAAATGAGGTGTCACTCAATATTTCATTTCGTTTAAAATTTCGGTGGTGAAACTTAGAAACCTAGAGGGATGAGCTGACAGGGTTGAAAATGTCGGCAGAACGTTTTCCTCTCGAAATAAAAATTGACATCCACCAGCGATTTTTTTAAATAACAGGAAATATGAAAAAATTGGGTCTGTTTCGTTTTCGCTCCGCCACTCTGTACATAAAATAACATGTCCATGACCTGATCTCACCTGGCGTGCATTGTATGACTCAAATTGTTCTATTAATTCTTAACGGTATTCAATTTTAAACTAAGTAAGATATTTTAGAATTCGCTTTTTAGTCATTCGTTATTAAATCACAGTGCCTCCGATTTTAAAACCAAAATAAATAGAAAAAAGAATTACTACCTATTCTTACGTCGGCCGCCATTTTTATTTTACGAAATCCTCATCTAGCCCACTGTATTTAAGCACATTCTTGTGATACCCATGTCAAAAAGGTTACAAATAAAAATTTAGTCTTCTATCTTGTGTCGGCCGCCATATGGAATTTTTGAAATCTTCATCTAATCACTGTATTTTACTCATTAAGCCCTTTCTTTGATACCTATATCAACGGGGTTGTGAAGGAAAATATATATCGCTATCTTGCGTCAGCCGCCGTATTCAAATTATCATCATCACCTAGCCTACTGCATCTTACTCGTGAAGCCCTCTCATTTGATACTGCTGAGAAATATATATTTCGCCATCTTGCGCGGTCGCCATTTTGAACTGATACAAGTTGGAAGGCAACATAACATTGTATTGTCACTGAAAGTGAATAAGTTTGCAAATTTTCAAATTGTTCGAACAATCGGAAGTTAGTTAAAATTAGATTACAAGATGTGATTATCAGACAGCTGTGAAGCTCGTTGAAAAAATCGTTTAACAAAATCCAAGGGGTTCATATCAGGCATGTATGTTGGCTAATCGATTCATTTGGTATACAGTATTGATAAATATAGACAAAATTTCACTTTTTTATCATTTTTCAATATTCATATATACATTTTCTTCAAAAAATTCATATTTGGAGCCTGAGAGGCTGCTGTTCTACTAACCCTGGACTGCTATGTTGTAATCTAGAGTTGTTGGACGTGCACATGTATTATGCGTTCTTAGGCACCTTAAAGATCCCAAAATTTCAACCCTTACCTTACAAAAGAAAATAATTCGGTGAGGTGGTGGTGAGGTTAAATTGCTCTGTGGCGTCAGTTATTAGTCTCAATGGCAGAATTAGAGCGATATAAAATTGAAAATATATTCTTCACAGTAGCTAAAACCAGCTGAAATTGTGGCAGTACATTTTTTAATTGCGCAAAAAATAAATAAATAAACATAAAAATATTTTTATTACTACATACCCACTAGTAAAGGTAAATAATTCCCTGTTAAAAGAATAAAATATAATGCCTATCGTAACTAATTACTTTGACATATTCAGTAGCTCCGCTGCTGAAATTCATTAAATTTAATTGAATGCATTAGAATAGTTTTCGAAGTTAAGATGGGGAACAGAGATATAGAAATTAGTGATTTGAAATTCTAGACACAAAGAAGGCATATCCGCATCTATAGATAAGTTGTGTTTGGCTTTAGATAAGCATTTTGCCTTTTAGTAAGGGTCAATCTACCTCACCATCGAATAACTGGAAAGATAGCCATCTCGTTACCAACGGTCTGCTAGCGACCTAGAAAAGAATAGCCAAAGTGTCCGTAAAACACTACGCTGTTTCAAAACACTTTCTTAACTAGATCCTCTAGCACGCACTAAGAAAAACACTTCGATAAAACCCACTTTCTCAAAACTGTACTTTTGCACCGTGTAAAAAAAGATGGCTGAGGGAAGAGGGTTTTATAGAAACATACTAAAGAGATGGGCACTCTGTGCTTTTCAATAGAATAATGAATAATAAATACATAGAATATACTAATCTGGTTATATGAGGGTTGCCTCTTATATTTTGGGATTAGAGAACACAAACAAATATTTATCATAAAAAATTGTTTTTCAAACTATTCTCCATTAAGATCAATACACTTTTGCATGCGTGTGAATCAATTTTCGAAGCACTTTTTCCACTTTGATTGAGGTGTCTCCAAAACATTGAACGTTGATCTCGCCGTTTATTTTTAATGTTCGGGACTAAAAAGAAGCCACTGGGTGCCAAGTCAGGCTTATACGGTGGATGGCTGATCAGATCGACGTTGTGAGTGCTCAAAACGTCACTAGTTCGAGCCAATGTGTGAGAGCTCGCATTATCTTGGTGGATAATGATCCGTCTTTGGCGGTTGGTTTTCCTTATTTCTCCAAAGACTTGTGGCAACCAAATGATCGTGTACCATTCAGAATTTACCATTCTACGTTACATGAGATATGTTCAGGTTTTTTCGAAGAAACCGGCGACAATTTGCTTCGAAATGCTTCGAGCAGGAACGACTTTTGTTAACTTTGGCTCCCCTTAGAACTACTTCTTACTTTCGGGCTCATACGCATAGATCCACGATTTGTCACCTCTCACGATGTCATACATGTGTTTTGGAACACCGCGATCGAATTTTTTGAGCATTTCTTGCGATAAATTAAGACGAGCTTGTTGTTGAGCGATTCTCAAATCATGTGAGACCCGACGCAAAAAAATTTTCGTGCCAAATGTTCATGCAATATTGAATGTATGCTGGTCACACTAATGTCCAAGGATACCTCAAGCTCACGATAAGAGTCTCTGAATAACAACCGATTTAGAACGACGTTGACGAAATTCGTCCTTGAGTGAAATACGGCCACGATAGAAATCGGTAAACCAAATACAAACACTGGTCCTTGATGGTGATTCATCCCCAGAAGTCTAATTAAGCTCATCAATGCACTGTTGTTGAATTGATGTAAAAAATAATCGCACGAAGATGTTTACGCTTTAATTCTATTTTTTTGGCCCATATGAACTTTTTTAATTACTGGTGGTGGTGGTGGTGGTGATGGTAGTTGTAAACTAGCCTCAAAAGTTTCCTTTTGTTAGCCACACTTCAAGATACTATAAACAACAAAAATTGCGCTCGTACGTCAAAACATTCTGAGTAAATATAAAGTCAAAAATATTAATCTTTACGATAACGACGTCAGTTGGTAGATGGCGGCACTAGGTTTGCCCAATCTCGAAATATAAAGGCCAACCCTCGTATAAGGAAATTTGCATATTTTTACATGTAACACTACTACTAAGTATGAGCACATAATTATTTAAAAAAAATCCCTTTGAAACAAAGCTAAAAACAGAAAAAAAATGTCGGGACGCAGCAACTGCGAGATAGCAGCGAATTTTGATAAGAATTGTACACATATATTATTATAAAAATTTCATTAAAGTTATACAAAGGATTCCCAGCAGGAAACCTAATTCACATTTAGAAAAGTAAAGTATGTGCCAAATTATAAATGTAGCAGTTATTTTTCCATATTAATCGCCAGTATGATTTCGTTTTAGTCAACCTAATCAAACCGACTCTTTCAATATCACCAATAACAAAATTATAATTTCAGACTCAAAGCTGACAAACTTATTCAGGCATTTTAAACAAAAATTGTTCAAAGCGTATACGCACTATTGTTTCTCCAAATGTCAAAATAGAACAACAAAAAAACCACATTCAGCAAGCTGGATTCGATCGCGCAACCTTCTGCTTGGGAGGCAAGCACGGTAGCCCCTGCGCTATCTAGGAACAAAGGTTTTATTTGCGTGATACCTTAGTTTCGCTTCATGCTCGTGATATTATATTCAAAGTATACGTAATTAATTCCAGAATTAGTAGAATTACCATTGAAACACATCCCACGACTATTTCGGTCTTATATGACGTCTTATGTTTAAGTTTAAAGATAAAAAAAACTATTTTAAAATCATTTTTATAGAGACTTGGTTTGTTTTTTTACATTTCTAGTATATTATACGACAGCATAATATATCTATGCTGCGCTAAAACTGTATTTGAGACCGCTCATAAAGCTACAAATATAGTGTCTTTTAATAATTGATTGAATGCCTTGTTAAATAACAATTACTTGGCAAATTTTTAATTTCATGTCGTCTGTTATTTTCAATAATTGCGGCCGAGATTTCACGATTGTTGGTTCGGGTAAAATGTATTATGCCTAGTATATATTTAGTTTGGTTACCGTTGATGTACGATTTATGCCTGTTGTATGAATCAATCTACGCGTGGCATATAACTACTCTGTCTGCCAGGCATTGGACTTTAACCACTAAGTCGTTTCAACGCATGTCTTTGAGATTTTATTTTTAATTTGAAAAAAACGCTAAATATTTTGTACAAAATTACTTAAAATTTACAAGATAGGTTTATTTGTACTATTTATAGCCACATGTAAAGTCTCATTCCAGTTACTCTGATACTTACAAAAATATAGCGTTTTCAAAAAGTTTTCCCCGATTTTCTACCGGAAAAACTTGAGTATAAAGGCTGATTAACGAACTCGACCTGGGTTTTCGCCTAAACAAGATTTTTGCCAAGTTTGATTGAAATCAGTCTAGTATTTATTGAGTTTCCGCTCGGAAATATACATACATACATATATACATATATATATATATATATATATATATATATATATATATATATATATATATATATATATATATATATATATATATATGTATATATATATATATATATATATATATATATATATATATATATATATATATATATATATATATATATATATATATATATATATATAGGTGGCGCATTGAAAACGAAACAGATATATTTTTTTAAGAAACACGTCAATTTTAATATTGAGGGGGACATGTTTTGACATAAAACTAAACTTTTTCACATCAACCCCTTAAGGGTGGTGATAACAACCCTTATATCTTAAATAGGGAACATGGATCGAGTGTTACATCATTTGAAAGCTCTTTCTTTTCTAAATTCAGCACAGAAATTTTTTTGGAAGTTTTATCAACTCGTTTAAAAAATATTCACAGTTGGAATTGCAAGAACGTATTTCATTCATTGTGATAAGAAATGCACTAATTAGTCAATTTTTCGTTAAAAAGAACTAAAAAACAAAACAAACGTTCAAAAATGTTCATTCATTTAGGTAAGTGTGCAAATTGTCGACCACCAGCTTCCATACAAAAGTACAAATTTTGATCAAAACGAGCTATGACATTCTGGAGCATTTGTGGAGTTATTAGACAGCATTCTTCAACAATGCGTCGTCATAATTCTTCCATAGACTCCGGTTCTGTTGCGTAAATTCTACTCTTTAAATGGCCCCATAAAAAGAAGTCTAAAGGAGTTATATCCGGTGATCTAGGGGGCCACTCACTAGCACCTCTACGCCCAATCTATTGTCCTAGAAATTCTCTGTTTAAAAACTCCCTAACACGTTGTGAAAAATGCGGAGGAGCTTCATCTTGTTGAAACACTAATTGATTTTCTTGATAGCGATCATCATTTTCAACAATGTCAATTAGTATAGGGTAATCGATATCTTCTAGTAACTCTAAATACGTTTCGCCACTCAAATTGCCATCACGAAAAATTGGTCCGATTAAACGGTCTCCAAAAATGCCAGTCCAGACATTCAATTTCTGTGGAGTTTGAGTGTAGACTTCGTGAAAATTTCTTGGATTATTATCTGCCCAATAACGACAATTATGACGATTGTCTGTAGAGTTTAATAAAAACGTACACTCGTCTGAAAAACAGATATTGAACAGAAAGTTTCCGTTATCCGTTATTACTGCACCGTATCAAAATTTAAATAATAGCATGAAAACTCTTTTGACGCCTACAAAGCACTTCAAAATTGTAGAATTTAGAGAACTGTCAAAAATTATAGTTTCATGGCACTTTACGATTACTGTTTTCATTACTCCAACGAATCGGTACTTTGCCCCTTTTTATAAAATTAATCATATCTCCTAAGGGATACCCTGAACGAAAAAATACCAAGAGGCAGCTTTTGTGGCTTATGTAATAAACTTCATAACTGATGTATCAAAATTGGAAAAAGACAGTGGCGCACATATTTTTCCCCAAATGAATTTTTACAGTTGCCCCGTACGCACGCCACTGACGCAGTTGTAAGCAGATTCTCACTTGAAAATATGCACTTTCATAATACACTTTCAAGTTCCAAGTTTCATTAAAATCAATCCAGTGGTTTTGAAATTATTTATAAAAAATTTAAAAAAAATTAAAATTCAACTCCCTGTATATTGAAAACTATGCGTTTCCGGGCCCATGTGCACAGTAACTTTTTTTCTTATTTTTTAGCAAGAAATTGCCCCACGAGCGATGGTGCATGTTTTTTGAAACAGCCTGTATATATATATATAGATAGATAGATAGAACTATTAAAAATAAAATGCCTGTTAAAGGCTCATGTTCGACTTTGAGAGTAGACGCATGCTTTAAGAGTCGAATAAAAAGTTCGTAGCCACTTGCAGTAGCTGTCGGTGAATCAAGCAGCAGCCCAGCGCAAGTCCAGGATCTGGCAGCCCTGTCTTTTTTTGATCGAGGGTATAGTTTTGAAACGGTTGCGCAGACTGGCCGCCAATCAGTACAGTGACCCGAACCTGTTGGTAGCACTTTGGGAGGCTGCCACATCAGCTGGCGAGAAATTCCGACGCACTGGTTCTGCCAGGTCGTGCCTGGACAGGAAGCGAACTTGTGTTTTCGGGGGGCATTGCCGAAGCCACGGTCTCCTGAGACAGCTGTCTAGGACCTGGATAAGCTGCACTGATTAGTTATCAACCAAAATTGAAACCTACAAAATCATAAACATGATAAAGACAAGAAAAGGAAAATGTTTTACTGCGGGTCCTGGTAACCCCAAGGACAGTAACTTTACAGTTCTATTTACCAACATCCGAGGATTGCACGCTAATTTGAATGCTGCCATCTCTAATAAAAACAATGTAATTTCATTTGAAAATTAAATTTCTAAAATGACATATGTCAATATATTATCCATCGTTTAATCTTTTGCTACAGCTTTTTACGAATAATTTACAATGAGTAGTAAAGAAAACAGTGCAAAAAATGTTAAGGTAAACTTTAGATGTTATATTTTTCTGGTAAATATTTAGGTTTCGCACATACCTACGATTCTTATAAAATTTTGTTACAGACGTGTTTTGGGGTGTAGATGACGAAAATTATATTAAAAATGAGGGCAGAAGCAAACTTTTGGAGTTATTTGAATTTTTTGTAGGGAAAGTAAGTTGTACACTTTTGCGAAATGATTTTGTAATATTTTATACATTTTTGAGGATCGTTCGTTTTGTAGACAGCATACATAAGTATGGTGTCATAATTCATCAATATTTATCATCTATTTTTCGATTTTCCAACTTTATTATTTGCTAAAAGTCCTGTACTGTAATAAAAACTGAAAATGTCATTTCCAACTATTTTGTTCACAGGAAGTTAGCTGAGTTGCTGTTATCTTACAGTTTTATTTTATATTGTGCGGTTGGCTAACCTGTTGCGTTCCAGCAGCCGTGCGTATTTAAATTTAAAACAAGCAACATTTAACTACAAATTAGGAATTAAAATTTACAAAAACATCAAATTGCATGCATTGCTGATATTTAGTTTTTTGTAGTTTACATTGTCAAATTATGTCAAACTAAAGAAGGGTGTATTCCTTTATTATATTTCATTTTTATATAGTACGTGCACCCTCTATACTATTTAGGTGTCTTTGTAGATTTCCGTACTTTTCTGCGATAATAATCCATCTCATAAGATCATATCAATGTTATTCAACTGAATTCATGTTCATTTATTTTGTATATCCACAAGAAAGTTCAATTCTTCGTTGAAAACAAGGGAATAATAAACTTTTAAAATATCGCGACAAATGATAAAATACATAAGCAGAATCACCAGCATAAATTACACCATAAATGACATATATGATACTGTTTCACTGATCCCCTAAGTTAACGTTGCCATAATATAAAACCAACTTCATGTCAATCATTTTGAATTGTGACATTATTGCAAGAAGCAAAGGTTAGTAATATTTTTTTAAACGCAACGTGAAAACTATGAAAAGTATTCAAGAAATATAATTCGGTGAAATAAGGTACTAAAACATAACATAAGTAAATATTGAAATATCGGTCATGCAAAAATTCCAAATAACTCCAAAAGTTTGATTCTGTCCTGATTTTTATTGTAATTTTCGTCATCTACAACCTAAAACACGCCTGTATGCAAAATTTCATAAGAGTCGTATGTACCTATGTGCGTAAAGTATATAGTTACCATTTTTCTTATGCACGTATATTCAGAAACTTTGTAAAAATATATTAAGTATTAACTTTGAGCAAGTTTAATTAAATGTTTTCTGAATATATGACCATATATTTTTTATATGTGTTTATAACACATTCATTAAACAAGCATAAAGTCAAAGCATTAGGTACCAAATTTCTTCTTTTATACATCCTACTGATTGCATTTGCCCTCAACTAGGTGATTTTGCAGATGAACTTAAAGTCAACTTTCTGAATTTTTAAACATGCTTAGAAGTCACCTGAATTCATAAACAAGATACGTGTTGTGGTTTCAAACCCTTAGCAAGGTATGGCACCTGAAGGCAAGAGGGGTGCTGGGCGGGGAGAAAATTAAAAGGAAACCTTAATGCACAATTTGAAAAAAGTAGCATATAGAAGCCGAAGGGAGGAAACAACCCTAGCAACCGTCAGAAGAAGGGAAGCCCACATCACAATGCACCGCCCCCAAAAAGTCCAGGAGCAGAATTCCAGTAAAAACAATGAATAAGCCCGGGGGTTAGTAAGCCGCATGGTCGGTGGTCGGCGGTAGATAGAGGGGGGTCTCTTTCCCATGGACTTCTACGGGTTTCAGTGTACCAGCATTGCTTTCTTAGTTCATTGTTGTGGTCTAGACTGTAGATTGTAAATTGCTGTATGATTTGTGAAAGCTATTTCCGTTGACCGCTGCGATGACAATGGATATTTATACTTAACTTTATTTTTCTAATAGTTGCCCAACATATACACACTTTTGACGTAGTCTGCTACTTTTTGGAAACTTTGTTTCTTATTTCCTGGAATATTGGGGTCAGCCCTGCAAAGTATTTCATCCTCTTGCAGAACTTGGCCATGCAGTCGCATAGCAAATGATCTGTTGTTTTTGTTCGTTGAAATCTTTGCAGTTTTTGCTGTCTACCTTACATATCTTCATAAGGTGATGCCTTAATTGAACGTGACAAGTTTTAAGATTATTTTTAAGTAGCTTCTGTTTCGTTCAAAAAACTGTAAGCCTGTCGTTTTCCTCTAATGTGACAGCACTTGGTTCCTCTTCCAATGGTTCAGTTCTTTCCTAATTTGCTTTTCGTTCAGCCACACTAGGGCTGCGGACCATAGACCATAGTGTTGGTTAGGCCCCGTTCTGTTTCATCATTTCCTTCTATGACTTAATGCCCTCGCACCCACTTCAAAGTCATTTTGTTGTTTGTGGTCAGTTGCTTTAAGCATTTTTCCCTCAGGGCTCGTCCGCGGATTTGCCCCCCCCCCGATAGCACCGCAACCTTTGATTTATTGTGCATATGCTTTAAGCATTGCTGTCAGTCCAAGGAGGTCAGTTTAGATTCGGTTCTAAACGATTTCAGTCTTTAGTGCTGCCAGACTGCAGGGGTTGAATCTGTACATTTTTGAGTCTTGGTGAGGTCTAAATCAGAACTGGTTGCATTTTCCTGCATATACAGTCAGTGATAAATCGAGTTAAATACGTTTGAACGATAGTATTTTATTGAAAAAACCTAACTCAGAACTAAAATTAACACACATTGACATAACAAGAACAGGAAATTGTTTAGTGAAATATTAATCCCCAGTTTCACAAAGCTCGATTAACTATTTAACGGCCGGTTAGTTAATCAAGGCTTCAGACGACCAATCACTGCTTTAGAATATTTGGTTGGCATGGTAAAAACTTGAATCGTAGTCTGTGATTGGTCATCTGCAGCCTTGATTAACTAACCGGCCGTTAAATATTTAATCAAGCTTTGTGAAACTGGGCGTAAGTGCACTAAATGATTTCTGCTGTTGTCAAGACATTCCTCCAAACAGTGTACGAAATTGGACATTATTCGTTGATGTATATAGAACGGTTTCGATTTTATCAAGAATTTTCATTTTGAAAATTAGTAATTCTTCTTTATATGCTCGGTATAAAAAAACCCACAGAAAAATTTGAGACACAAAAAAAAACATATGCGGCAGTTATATCCGGCGATCTAGCGGGCCAGCAGGAGTGACTTATTAAACGCTTATTCGAGATTTTCAATGGTATTCTTGCAGTATGGCTAGTAGCATCATCCTGTTGGAATCAATACCACTCCCTCCCTTTTTAGCTACCTTTTTTTTAGTCAATTAGGTTAAATAACTTGTTTTCATCACATAAAAACTTTTAATCTTGTGCTCTCTTGGCACCCCCCCCCCCCCCCCCGAGGAAAAAATACATGCATCTACTCAATTTTCTATAAAGCTAGAAATTTAAATTTTGGTATTTCCTAGACCCTATAAAAATCAGAAAGATGTAAAATTTTCCCAGAAAAATCGGTTCGATTGGGCTGGGCTCTCGAACTTAATTGAGCTATTAACGAAAGGAAGGTAGCGGACGTCAATTTAATTGAAAAATTTTCTGTCTATATTTATATATTTTAAGATAAACGTTAGAGCCTCGGTGGTTCATTATTAGGTACGTGTGCCTCTGAATCAAAGGGTACCGGGTTATATTCCCAGGGTTCCCCTTTCCCCTTTCAGTACATACTGGAAAATTACCATCAACCGAAGTTGTGACATTATATTCGAGCAAATTGAATGTCTGCACGTTGCGCCTTTCGAAGGCGCGTAAAGCCGTCGATACCGCGTCCATGCGATGTTGGGCACGCTAAAGATCCCTACCCTCCTTACAGAAAGGCAGGGGTTCGACAAAATTTCCAGGCTAGTGACGTGAAATAGCTCTCTGGTGTCGGTGATTGACCATAGTCGCGGAAATAGACCGACGATAAAGGAAAGAAAAAGATAAATACGAGGAAAAAACAAGTAAACTTGAAAACTGGTATCAAATATCTGGTGTTTTTCAAAAAGGATACATTAATGGTACCACAATAGCTCCCTACGGTGAGGCTATCTCTAACCCTGTAATTCCAAAACTAATATTATTGTTTGTCGTAATTTGAGATATTATTATTAGAATTCACTACCACTTTCACTTTTGCGTCCCGATTGTTAATTTTTTATAAAAACAATACATTATATTTTAGGGGACTACATCAAAAAGTGTTGAAGATGTGGATTCTTTAGATGAAATGAGAAAAAAATTTCGCAAGGGTTCCGCAATAAAGCATAAGCCTGATCCTCAACCATACAGAGATATCTACTCCAAATCTTCTGTTGAGGTTCAGTTGAAGCACCTAGCTGAAAGCGATCTCTTTAAAAAAATATCAATCTCCGATGACGACTTATCATCAAGCAAGGCACCTTCCATGTTAATTCATGGTTTCACCTTAAGAAACCTCAAATCACTACAAGACGCGTTAGCATGGCAAAAAAGAAAGAGAACTAAAGAAGAAAGACAAGAAGCTATGCGAGAAGTTTATGAAGAAGAGAGGAGGTTGAAGGCAGAGAGGGAAGCTGCAGCGGCTTTGGAAGCTGAGTCGCAATCAAGTACTACTAATTTGGAGTCTATCTCCCAAGTCACTACCACTGCACCATCAGAAACAACAAAAGATAGGATCAACTATTTGATGGGGTTAACTGATGATCAAATAGGGGAGGAAGAAGTTCCATTTTCAAGAAGGATTTTACCCCCGCCTTCTGACGAAGGCAGTGAGTCTGTTACAACTGGTACCTACGCAATGAGACGTGCTCGTAAATATTTGAGAACTCACAAGATATTTGAGTTCTTTCAATATCTAACAGCACACCTTTTGAGTGCTTCTCCAGGTAAAATATGAGGCTGTAAAATCATCGCTGCCTCTGTTTTTAGCGTTCTAACAATTTTGATTTAGTCAACATTCGTTAAATGTTTTTTGTTTTGAAGAATTTAAAACCTTGTGTTTGAATTCAATTACTTCATTTATCAAACAAGTCTGGATGCAGCAAGTGCATTCTAGTAGCAAATTTTTATAAAAGACTTTTAAATACGAAATATCCTCGAAAAGTAAAAAAATAGTATCTCCGAAAACAATAAATTTGGTTTAATGAAATTTCCTGTACATGTTGCCTTTATAAATTTTTTGTTACATACTAAGCTGGATTCTCTGAAGTCAATAATGATTGAGAAAAAATTAGTTTATTAAAATGTGATAAAAGTACTGAAAATGCTCTCCCATAACCACTTGCGCATCCAAATTATTAGTACCAGTTGCATATAGTTTGTCCGTCTATCGATTTATTGACAAAGGAGAGGAATTGTTTCAAATTTTATTTCTTAAATAAAAAATTATAATACATTTTAATTACAAACTTTATAATTCCAACTGCTGGTATAAAATCGCAGTAAAGGTTTAAGGCATTTTTTGAACGTTTTGACCTTTCCGCACAAAAAAACTTAATCTTTGTAATATGCAATACATTTTGTTTTCACCTATATTATTTTGGAATTTCGACCTCCTTTGACGTCCATTAAAAGTTGGTACATGGCATGTACTATATATGAGCACCTGCGTGCCTAATTTGGTTAAAATATCTGCTGTTTTCGAAGATACAAAAATTTTCCGAAAAAAAGAACCAATATTTTCCAGGAAAAACTAGTACGGTTTTCCTGGCTAACAAGTTTGTCCAAGCCATTTATTAGAGGTACATGCGTGTCGTGTTTCATTTAAATCGGTTTTCTATTTTTTAAGTTATCCCAAACAAGTTGTTCAAAAGCTAACTACCTCACAAGCTTCTATGACATTATTTAAGAAATTGCTTTAGAGAAACAAAGTTTTTTGCAGGATCCCAGTTGTGTTTCTAACACAGACAAATCTGCTTTAATGTTATGCCTAAAGTCAGAGAAGGGGCTAGGTGTCTACAATAACAGGTCATACAATAACTGTTTTCCCGTGCGTAAGATTACCTCCTGAAATTTCCAAAACCTTTCCATCACAGTGTGCTCTAGGAAAATCAGACAAAAGCCGGATGGATGTATAAACCTCTTATGCGTATATCACTAATTCATTTTATCTTTGGCTTGTATCTTTCGGTATCCAACTACGAGTATGCTCTTACTTCAAATGGCATTTAAGTCACCTAACGTTGCACTTGAGTAAATTTTGTGCGGACAATGGAATCGTATTTCTTTTACTGTATCCACCGATATAATTCAACTAGTTGATGTCTCTGTATTTTTACCATTGACACTTGAATGGCAACAAATAGTTCATTCATGGAAAATGGACAAGTTTACCAGTTTTTGACAAAATATCATTGTGCGTCTGTATTGAAGAGTACCATAAAAAAGTACTTGTAAAAGATGCAGTGGAGTTAGGTTATGTGGGTCATCCTTTATATGAAAATGCTGTAGATTACTCTAAATGTTAAAAGTTTTCCCCTAAAAAAAAACAAAATTAATTAACTGAGCTAACAAAATTTCATGTACGTTACCTAGAAAGCAATATGAGACTACAAACTATCACTGCATTTAATATCTTTTTCGAACGTATTCACAACAACTATTTAACAACGCTAATGAACTCAGTAATCACTGGTAAGGAAGTTTATTACAATAATCATCATGAGTAAAACACAACAATAGTTTTTATTAGGTGGATAAAATATAACATAGGATGGAAACATCAGATTGCCATTAATAACCAGCACACATATGTTATCAAAATCTTGATTGATATTGGTAATAAATCAGCTATTATGATCACCAATCGAGCTCGAAAATACCTTGTATATTGAAAGTTGTTATTTATATGATCTGGCCAGATTTGTTATTTAGTGAGAAGTGCTGCATGCCATGCTTCAGCAATAAATTAGAGACTATGCTCATTGGTCGACCTTTACGGTTTACGATTCAATTTTAAAAAGAAAAATCTTTCATCAGAGACAAAAAACGAATTGTTAAAATAAATAACAAAGTGATTGGTTTAAATTAGATTGGCAGCACTTCTAAGACTGTTAATGTGTATCTTCAAAATACTTTAGTTATAGAATTAAGGTGAATTAATTTTATTTCAGACTTTTAGACTACATTACACATTAAGTAAAAACAAATGTTATTATGTATCTTTATATAGGGTGGCGCCTTGAAAACGAAACAGACCGATTTGCATCCAGAGAAATGTTTTTAAGAAACGCTGAAACACGTCAATTTTAACATTGAGGGGGACATGTTTTGACATAAAACTCAACTTTGTCACATAAACCCCTTAAGCGTGGTGATTTCAACCCTTATATTTTAAATAGGCAACATGGGTCGAGTGTTACATCATTTGAAAGCTCTTTCTTTTCTGAATTTATCAAACTTATCTTTTTGGAAGTTTTATTAACTTGTTTAAAAATTATTCACAGTTGAAGATGCAAAAACGCATTTCACTCATTCCGATAAGAAATGTGCGGATAGTCAATATTTTGTTGGTTTGTAAACAAAAAACTGACTATCAGAACATTTCTTATCGGAATGAGAGAAATGCGGTTTATTATTTCAGTTTATCGTCGGTTTGATACTGGATAGTACTACCGAAAATTAATTTCACAATGGTGTATTCTGTAGAAGAAGGAGTTGAAATAATTACTCTTTTTTCAAAAATGATGACTGTGCCAATCGTACCGCAAATTTCTTTAATGAACGACATCCGAACAGACATGTTAACAGAAAATACATTTTGGAGTTAGTTGCAAAGTTTCGACAAAGTGGTTCAGTAGCCAACAAAAAACAGGATCCTGAACGTGAATTTTGGGTTAGAAATGAGACTACTGAGATTGAAGTTTTAGAACAAATTGCTGCAGACCCAACTTTGAGCACGAGAAAATCGGCCACTGTTTCAAACATCAAAAGAAGAACTATTCAGCGAATATTAAAGCATAATAAATTTCACCCGTATAAAATTCATCTTGTACAACAACCGAATGAAGATGATTTTGATCGGCGGCTGGAGTTTTGTGAAGTTATGCCTGCACGAATAGCTGATAACGGGAACTTTCTGTTCAATATCTGTTTTTCAGACAAGTGTACGTTTTTATTAAAATCTACAGTCATCGTCATAATTGTCGTTATTGGGCAGATAATAATCCAAGAAATTTACACGAAGTCCACACTCAAACTCCACAGAAATTGAATGACTGGACTGGCATTATTGGAGACCGTTTAATCTGACCAATTTGTCTTGATGGCAATTTGAGTGGTGAAACGTATTTGGAGTTACTAGAAGATATCGTTTACCCTCTACTAATTGACATTGTTGAAAATGATGATCCCTATCAAGAAAATCAATTAGTGTTTCAACAAGAAGGGGCTCCTCCGCATTTTCCACAGCGTGTTAGGGAGTTTTTGAACAGAGAGTTTCCAGGGCAATGGATTGGGCGTAGAGGTGCTATTGAGTGGCCCCCTAGATCACCGAATTTAACTCCTTTAGACTTCTTTCTATGGGGCCATTTAAAGAGTAGAATTTACGCAACAGAACCGGAGTCTCTGGAAGAATTACGACGACGCTTTGTTGAAGAATGCCGTCTAATAACTCCACAAATGCTCCAGAATGTCAGAGCTCGTTTTGAACAAAATTTGTACTTTTGTATGGAAGCTGGTGGTCAACAATTTGAACACTTACTTATCTGAATAAACATTTCTGAACGTTTGGTTTTGTTTTTTAGTTTTTTTTAAACGAAAAATTGACTAATTAGTGCATTTCTTATCACAATGAATGAAATACGTTCTTGCAACTCCAACTGTGAATAATTTTTAAACGAGTTGATAAAACTTCAAGAAAAATTAGTGTGCTGAATTCAGAAAGAAAGATCTTTCAAATGATGTAACACTAGACCCATGTTGCCTATTTAAAATATAAGGATTGTTATCACCACCCTTAAGTAGTTGATGTGACAAAGTTGAGTTTTATGTCAAAACATGTCCTCCTCAATATTAAAATTGACGTATTTTAGCGTTTCTTAAAAAAATTACTCTGGACGCAAATCGGTCTGTTTCGTTTTCAATGCACCACCCTGTATTAGCAATGTCACTGCAAAAAAATGAAAATAGAAACTGAGTTGTTCTTGACTGGCTCGATCAGGTTGCCAAAACAATTCGACCAGTGTGAAAAGAATATCAAGTGACCAATTCATTGCAGTACTGGCCACTAAATCGACTACGCCAAATCAAAAACATAATTCGGAACTGCAGAACTTGTTTCAGATTTAATACCCAATCTGTACAACAAATCATGGCAGACTTGCCCAATGATAGAGTAGTAATTTCTTGGCCTTTTCAGAAAGCCGATATTGAGTTTGGAGGACCATTTCAGATAATATCTTCCCATTTACCCAAAGCTCCTTTATTAAAATGTGTATGTGTATTTCCGTATGCATGGCCACACAGGTCTTTCACATTGATTTTATTTCCAGCCTCTCCATTGATGCATTTTTGCCACTTTCAAGAGATTTATATCTCAGAGTGGAAATCCTAGTGTAATCTATAGTGACAATGCCATTAGTTTTCTTGGCGCTTAAAATCAACTCAAAGAACTTTACGATTTCTTCCGGAGACCAAACTTATTAGGCTCAATTTAAGATTTATTATCTCAGAATGAAACTTAATGTAAATTTATTACACTCAGGACGCCCCATTGGGGAGGAATTTGGGAGTCCGCGATTAAAAGCGCCAAATATCATATAAATAGACTAATGGGCACCACTAAGTTACATTTGAAGAGTTTAACATTATACTCGCCTAAATCGAGGCAATACTCAATTCGAGGCCATTATGCTTACTATCGAACGATCAGCCTCGATGGTTCAGTGGTAAGAACGTGTGCCTCTGCACCGAAGGGTAATAGATTCGATCCCATTGATCTCCTTTTACTTTTTTAGTACAAACTGTAACATTAATATCAACCGAGGTTAACGCATTGTATTTGAGCAAGTTGAATGTCCGCACGTCCCGCCCTTCGGACGGCGTAAAGACGTCGCTCCCGTGTCCATGCGATGTTGGGTACGTTAAAGATCCCTGCTCTCTTTACAGGAAGACAGGGGTTCGGCAAAATTTCCAGGATAGTGAGGTGAAACTGCTCCCTGGCGTCGGTGATTGGCCATAGTTGCAGAAATAGGCCGCCGTTAAAGAAACAAAACACACACTATTTTTGTCAGTTTTAATTATCTTCCGAATTCGTGGTTTCGATTTTAAACTGCCAGTAGACTCCTGATTTTCAGCCCTTAAAATGCCATGTGAGATTTCGGATTATTAGGAAACCTATCTGCCACACTAGTGCAACTTTTCTGTGGTGTTTTCTGCCTTCCCCCAAAGTTAACGGCAGATCAACTTACACAATAAAATTATTTCCCTGTTTTATTCGGCATTAAACTGAGAAATAATCGCCGAAATTATAAATTCTCAATTAAGTTAATTAAAAATAACGCTTTTCCATGGAAGGAAATAGTAATCAACATCAACGTTCATGATAACAGACTTGATAAATAAATTGCAACTATTTTTTTGTATTGTTACCAAATAAATCATAATTTGTAACCGGAATCAAACATTTTTTGTACACATGTCTAGTTTGTTACATAGAATCGAATTTATAAAAACAAATTCATCACCCTAGTTCACCCAAATGGGGGGTAAATGTCAAAAATAAGGTTAGGTATGTACCGCCGTCTCCCTATCACTTCACCAAAAACTTCATAAAACAGAATTTAACCGTTTTTGAGATTTTCCCTTGTAACACTTTAAAAAACTCACACTGTATATTATTTTCAGAGAACCCCATATCATTTCTATTGGATTTACTGGACAAGTGTTTGATATACAGATCAGGATTGGGTTGTCCGCCGGTGCTATATGAGATACCACATTTAGGTAACTGACAATTTGAGATGGTCGACATTAACATTTTTTTATTAAGAAACTTCATTTGTGTTTCAGAACAACTCTTCTTTTTGATGGACCGCATGAGGACAGGCTTTATAGAGGTCGCGCAGTACAATACAGGTCTGTAATACATGTACAGGGGTTACTCAATTTTAACCCGTGTCTTAATTATTATTAGTCGTTCTAGAGCTATTTTAGTGAATTTTCATTAAGATAAGAATTAGAGCCCCTAGAACCCACATCCAAGGTCCATTTGAGTTTTTCTATATTTATATATAGGTATATACAGGTGATTTATACCATAAGGCGAAAAATTTAAATTCGGGTTCTAAATGGAATTCTAAGCAAAAAATGAAGAATACCATTTTTTTCCGATCGGCCTTTGTTTCGGAGATATCGATGCATGAAGTTTCATCAACTTTCATAATTTTGTCCATAACATGAATCAGGGGCGTGCGGTGACATTTTAAATAAGGGAAGCAATTCTCACAAACTTACCTATTTGTAGTGTAACTCAATTCTTCTGTCGTTTTTGGCAAATTTTAATAATGTCGTCATAAAACTGCGGATTCTGGGACATTTACTGGACGAGTTTATTTTCAACTGACAAAATTGAAATTTGGGAAAGTCTTTCCTGTCCTGTTGAATTCCTAACAAAACTCTTGATACGTTTCAATGTAAAAAAAATTCGTTCTAAAGATGCACTAGTAGCAGGAATTGTTAATACTAATTCACATAATTTGAACACTTCAGAATATGCATTTTCCAATTTTAATTGTTTTAAGAAAGTTAAAAGTTCACTCGCGTTAGTTTTTGTGCCTATAACAGGTTTCATAAATGACTGTAAGTTCTGATCGTAATAAGGCTTTGTCAAAAGAATGTCCATGGTGGTGAAATAATGATTTGAATGAATCTTCTGGGAAAGGTATTCCTTTAAATCCTCCAAAATTACACAATTCAAGAAATTTCAGGTCACTAAGATGATCAAATCTGCAGTTAATTTGCTGCTGAATTTGATCGATGATTTCGTAGAAAAGGCGGCGATAAGAAGTTTGAAGGTCTCCCACATTATCAGTGCGCAGACGCTTTCTTCGTGGCTCCACTTCTCCTAATTCAATTGTTTTTTCCCAGAACTTATCAAATTCATTCTACTTAAGGTAGCAAAAAACACTTTACATTCTTTAATATGATATATAGATTGGGATAAAATTTAATTTAATTTATGAGCACAACAGTGTACAAATAGAGCACTGGAGAACGTTTCCCGCACTTTAGCTTGAAGACCTCTTAAATGTCCGGCCATAACAGCACCTATATCATAGCTTTGGGCAATTAATTTATTATCAGCCTCCTCAATATCTTTCATAATATTAAGCACAATTTTATATAGAGCGTTTGCGGTACGATCTTCTGTCACATTTTTAAAGCCTAAAAATCTTTCTTGTACACTCCCATCCATTTTTACGTAACGTATTACTACAGACAGTTGACTTAAATTAGTTACATCGGTTGTTTCATCTAGATCAATAGCAATGAAACGAGTCTGTTTAATTTCGGATTTAATTCTGTTCAAAATAATAGTGACAGCAGCCGAAGTTAAGTCATTCTGAATGCGATTTTATGTCCCGCGAAAAACGTTAGACTGTTCCAAGTGATTTTTTAAATAAATGTCGTATTTGGCTATAAAAGAAACTAGGTCTTGAAAGTTTCCTCTATTTGCAGATGTAGTTGTTTCGTCATGACCCCGGAAGCCCAATTCATGCTGACCAAGCAAACACACAACATCAATAAGTCATTTTAATATGTTTCTGTTTTTATCAACCAGTTCATTGTGTTGGCGATGACTAATTTCTATCTGCTTGTCAACGGCGTATTCAATTCGCGTTTTTCCAAAGACACTTAATTTTAAAATGGTCTGTAAATGCACTTTAGACATAACATGTCTTTTTACTACTTTACGTAGATTATTCAAGTCGGAAAACCCACTTTTATTCCACACCCCCTTTTCAGTCACAAATAGACTACCAGGCCAATAAAACAGTTTATTCCTGTTTTCACAACCCGTTAACCATTCATATTGTTTATAAGTTTTTTCCGTGTTGAAATGTCGAGTACATGTTTTAATTCTTGGGTTTAGGTTTTTTACAGCAGGTTTCGGCCTACCTTTATTAATAATAGCAAGTTTTTAAGCAAACGGTATACCTGAAAATCCTTTGGTTATCAAAAACACACACTACAATCACAGTTATTATTACCACTTGTTTGTAAAGTTTGTAAATCCCCACCCCCACCGACGCCGCTGTTAAAAGCTGATCTACTTGCAGCCATATTAATAATCATAAAATGCCCATGTATTTAACATAGTCAACTGCTTATATCTACGAAATAATCAGTGACATTCACTTTGTACGTGCAGCGGGTCTTCCTAGTACAACACGTTTTAAAAATACGCTTACATCCGTCGAGCTAGGGTTTCTTATAAAGTTGCCTGCTGACTACGTGTATTTAACCGAAGTCATTGCAACTCGTGCTGTTCGCTGGCGCATTTACTGCGACGACGTCCTTGCTAGGAGCGTATATACAAATACAGTATGATGCATAATAAATAATTATGTGTGTGAGCTTGCGAAATAAAAATTGTAATAATTAAATTAGTTTCAGAGTTTGAAATTTAATATTTAAAATACAAAAGGGATTTTAAATTATGCGGTTTAGGTATGTAGTCGTTATTTTAAGGAAAGCAATGCTTCCCTTGCTTCCATGGACCGCACGCCACTAACATGAATAATAATTATTGTTGACAGTTGTCACATAGTTAAGTATCATTCTCAATTGTCAGTGTCAAAAAGATACAAAGTTCACCAAAAATGCAGTTCAGCAATGAAGAATATACTGACATCATTTTTGTTTACGGCTTTTGCAACGGAAATGCTCCATAAAGTAGTTGGGAATATCGAAGAAGATCTCCGAATAGTCTTCCATCCCGCCGTGTATTTTCCGATGCATTCCAAAGACTGCGACAATGTGGAGTCAATAACGGTCATACTGATGTTGTAAATACACGATACAATGCTGCAAGGGAGGAAGAAGTAATTGATGTAGTGCTTGATTATCTAGGTGTTAGTATTAGGAAAATTTCCACTCGTCTGAAAAACTTCCTTTGGCGGACTTTGAAGAGAGAAGTGTTACATCCTTACCATTACCGCGCTGTTCATCACTTACAACCAGGAGATGAAGTACAAATATTGGCATTTGCGCAATGGTTTCTCGGACAGCATGGGCAATATCCTACTTTTATCCGTTCCATTTTGTGGTCTGATGAGTCTTTTTTCAGTAGAGGTGGTATCAATAGTTGTCACGATGAGCATGTATGGTCATTACAGGATCCTCACACATTTAGGAGACATCGTTTTCATTATAGATTTTCAATCAACACGTGATGTGGGATTTTCAACGGTCGTCTACGGCCAATGCAAGTTCTGCCGCATCGTCTAAATGCTGCGTCCTACTTAGATTTTGTGGACAATCACTTACATGAGTTATTATCAGATGTTCCACTTGCATTGCGTAATATGATGTAGTATCAACACGATGGTACGCCACCAAATTCTGCTAGGGTTGTTGTAGAATCAATGGAGAACCGTTTTAATGGAAGGTGGATCGGTAGTCGTGGTCCAGTTCAGTGGCCTGCTAGGTCACCGGATCTAAATCCACTGGATTTTTACTTTTGGTGTCACGTTAAACAACTAGTTAATGCGGCGGAAATTCACAATGAGAATCCATCAAGTACCTGAAAGGATTATGAATAATGCACGTGAAATTGTAGACGAACAATATTTTGCTGTAGTTTATAATTAATTCGTTTTACGTTGCCAGGCTTGCATCGCGCAAGCTGGCGGTGAGCTTTTCGAACATTTAATATGAGTTGAAGTAATTATTTTGCGTTTTGTTATGGGCCACTAATTAATTTTTCAAAAGTTTGAACCACGATATCTCCGAAACAATGGCAGATCAGAAAAAAATGTTATTCCTCATTTTTTGCTTAGAATTTAATTTGGAATCCTAATTTCAATGTTTCACGTTCTGGTATATATCACCCTATATATATATATATATATATATATATATATATATATATATATATATATATATATATATATATATAAACACACTGTGTGTATAAAGTAACGCATAAATTCAATTATATTGAAAGTGACCATTATTAAGGAAAATTCAAAAACACATCGATTTTTATTGTCAAAAATACAAAGAATATGAAAATAAAAAATATAAATCGGATAAACAGTTGTGACAAACATAAGAAAGTTCGCCACCAGTGCAAGCTTCATGAATCCAAGCTTTGCATTATAGACATATGACCCATTTTTCATTCGCTTTGCTATTTGAAGAGGGTTTGAAACAACAAATGCAAAATCATTCTTCTTCTTTTTCGATGTCTTTTTTTTTCTTTTCTTTTTTCTTGAAAATCTTGATGTTTTTGTTTTAGTTTCTGGCTCAGATCTTTTACGTGTGTTCTTTTCTTCGAAATTAGGGTTTTTAATTTTTTTCTTCGCTGCCCTGGTTCCTTCGATTGCAGCTAAATAATTATTTACAGGAGTGACAGTTAAGACAGCGGATTTCATCTTTCGTCTATTCGTTTGACTTCATTTCCTCGGTGAAGCATTTGGCAAGGGAGTCTGAGAGTTTCAGGCGAAAAAAGAAGTTGATGTCACCATGCCTAAAGTATCACGTGATGTAGATGCTACAGCTTCTGGACTAGATATAACATCTGTGGACGGAGCAACTGTTTCAGTGGTTGAAGGCAGCGGGAACATTAGGAATAAGAAATTATACTATTTTTGAGGCGATTATACCTCATATCTATATTTTTATTTTTAGAAGGACAGCCTTTTTAGTAAGTAAAAGGCTTGTGTTCTGGGCAATCATTGCTGAGGCAAGCCTTCTTCTAAAATGTAATTTGTCCATATCTCCACCATCGTTGGAAATATGCCAACAATTTTGTACAGCAAGATCAATGCAATGTGCTATCAATTGAAAGTACCACTTTTTTGCGCAGATTACTATACGATACAATTTAATATTCTCGTTAGAACGATTAACTCTCCCCATATTAAAATTATACAAATACACAATATCTGGCTGTTTGACCAGGATACTTTTTTTCCTTGCAAGAATATCGTGTTACATTGTGAAGAGGCTATATTCCAGCAAAATTGGAACATAGTGGAACCAAGCTGTTATCATTCCATTTCTGAAATCATAGTACTACGTTCTTTTCTCTTCATTTCTTTATTTTCAACTAATTGATGATCTGATGTTCGTTTTTGAAGCACAGTTCCTATACCATAAAAGTTTTTTTCAGAGAGAATTTCAAGTAGCGTAATAGTCGTAAAAAAATTGTCAAAGAATAAATGCATTTCTTCATTGGGCCCTTTCTTTCGTAATGCATCAGAATATTCCAGAACTACAGCAAGTCCGACACCGTATTCAGCATAAGTGATACTTATGGTCTAGAGATACCTTGGTATGGCTCAAAGTCTATCTGTACCAACCCGCAGTTTATTACTATATCAAATAGGTCCACCTTTCATAAATTGTTTTGCACCATGTCTTCCCGTAGTATGGCACCATAGCCTCATCTACTAAATGCATTTTCTCATACCGGCCGTATTCCATAATTATTTTATTCAGATGGTCAAATAAAGTGCCTAGCTTCGTAAATTTATCTGTTGCATCCACGTCATTATTATCACGTAAATGGATATTCGACATTATGAAAGAGACTTTGTCTCTAGAAATTGATTCGGGCACTAGGTCATTGCGAGCGTCTCGATCTCGTTCCCAAAATATTTTTTTGGTGGGGTAGAGCTACATACACGTAAATGGATATTCGACATTATGAAAGAGACTTTGTCTCTAGAAATTGATTCAGGCACTGGGTCATTGCGAGCGTCTCGATCTCGTTCCCAAAATCTTTTTTGGCGGGGTAGAGATATATATCCACTTAAAAGGAGCACATCAATGAAACCCCTGATTTCAGTATCGGTAACAGTTTGGGAGTAGTTTTTCAGCTGGGCATACCTGTTCGTTTCACGAATTATAATTTATATTAGATTATTGTCAAAAAAATCGTGAAAGTATTCTATAGGGCCCTTCAGTTGATGAATAGCTGTGGCCTCCAACAAATATTTATTTGGTGGTGAAATATCTTCCTTCACCTACTGACAAACGCTTTTCTTTTTCGGTTTAGAAGCCTTTTTTCTGTTGGAATCACAAAAGTAGACAAGGGAGACCATCATCTGGTGAAAATTCATCATCTGTTTTATGACCTGCAAATTTGATTTCTGCGGGAGCTCTTAGTTGGGAACCAGGAAGATTATCATTATGAACTACTTCTTCTTCGTCACTTAAATCACCGCAGGCATTTGAATAAGCTGCGTCGTTTAGTTTGTGTTAGATAGCCATTGAAGGGAGACAACCTCTTCAATTATAACGAAAATGGAAAACAGTGAATTTCGTATGCTCATCAAACATTATTTTTTGCGAAAAAAATCCATCGCTCAAATAAAGGCTAAGCTTGACAAATACTATGGAAATTCTGCACCATCAATTTCCATGGTAAAAAGTGGTTTACTCAATTTCGTTGCGACCGTACAAGCCCAAATGATTCGCTACACCCGAAACAATTGAAAAAATTCACGACATGGTGTCGGCCGATCGGCGATTGAAAGTGCGGGAGATTGTGGAAGCCATACGCATATCACATGGCTCAGTGGTCGATTTTGCATGATAACTTGGGTATGAGAAGGCTATCTGCAAGATGGGTGCCGCATTTGCTCACAATCGACCACAAACGCAATCGTGTGTCAACTTCGAAGGAGTGTTTAGCGTTGTTCAACCGAAATAGCGACAAGCTTTTGCGCCGTTTCGTAACCTTGGACGAAACATGAATTCACCATAACACACCAGAGACAAGCGGCAGTCAAAACAGTGGGTTTCTCCGTGCTAATCGGCGCCGAAGAAGGCCAAGGTGGGTCTGTCAGCCAATAAAGTCATGGCGAACGTTTTTTTGGGATGCAAGCGGTATAATCCACATTAATTACCTTCAAAAGGGAAGAACAATCAATGGACAATATTGTACCAACGATTTGAAAAAAACGACCGCCTTTGGCCGAGAAAAAGGTATTTTCCACCAAGACAATGCAAGGGTGCACACATGGGTAGTCTCCATGGCGAAATTGCATAAATTGGGCTACGAATTGCTCCCTCATTCGCCCTATTCTCATGATTTGGCCCCGAGTGACTATTTATAGTTTCATAACTTAAAGAAATGATGAAATAATCTCACAAACAAATATCTATTTTGAGGACCTCGACAAATCTTACTTTTTGCAAGGGATAAAAAAATTAGAGAAACGTTGGACGAATTGTATAGAGCTCAAAGGATACTATGTTGAGAAATAAAATGATTTTTTGTCAAAAAACCTGTGTTTAATTCAAAAAGTCACGGACATATTGACCCGCCGTCGTATAATCACAATTTACATCCTTTCTGTTTCTTATTCGGCAATTATTACTTTTTGTAAATTATTTTTAAAATAAATAATTTACTTACCTAGCTAACCGGATACCATAATCTTTTATTTTACCAGGAAGAAATATTTAGTTTATTTTCAATAAACTTCCAAAACTTTACACAAGCTGTTTAGAAACAACTGACCCTCTTGAAAGACTCATGGAGAATGAGTTTTGGTAGACAGAGTGTTTCTGTATGGACAAGTAATAACATGTCAGGTCTTGCCACAAGTATACCAACCATATTTAGCACATTAGGTTCATCTGTGTTAAACTTGCATTTTATGGAACTGCAGGCCATCCACTCCGAGGATTATCACCGACTTGACTTCATTGAATTTGGCTTTACTGCTATCACACGTGTCACTACACCTACATTTTAAAATAGAAAAACATGGTTGTATTTGTCTACATGCAACTAGGTAATATAATACCAATAAAAATGTTATTCAGCTTCTGTAATATTCTGTATCATAAAATTGAGAACTTTTATTACAGACGTGCTTCCCCCTATCGCCCAAACTGTTACATACAACCTTGTAATATTTAGGTGACGATATATTGAAATCTCACTACAAAACATTTGGTAAAAATCAAACAAAGGGATGTCAGAATAATTATTCTGGTCCAAACTTTACGGACACAGCATATATTAAGATATTATCACTTCGATGGAAAACTCAGTGGTTTATCGGTGGTCATTCCTTTCTACGAATTTTTAATAAACCCTCGTATAACGTGATACTTAAGATTACTCAGTTATGTACATTACCTTTTTTTTCAGGAATGCACACACTTGGCATATGTTCATATAATAAAAGTCCACCATTATCTCCAGATGGAATGGTCTCCAAGGAGACATTTATAACAGAAGCGTAAGTAATTGTATATACTTTATTTAAACGAAAATAACTAGCTCTTTGCTTGATACCATAGTATACGATTATGCTGTGCTTGATACCGTTAATCAGGTGAAACGTTTTATTCCGTAAAAGTCATGTACCTAAGTATGATATTTTTATACATGAACGCCCTGCTTTTGACCGAAAAAGAGTTCTAAGACCAAAGCAGTCCCAATGTTTAAAACAATGAATTATTAGCACTTTAAAGTCAGTCAGTCAGTCTGAAGCCAAGAACTGCTACACAAACACACACCAAAGTCTGAACGCAGCAGGTGCGTTATGGTAATGAATTTTCGTTAAATGTTTCTAACAGCAAATATGCTTTTTTTTTAAGAAAATAGGCATCAAATTCGGTTACCAGTATAACCTATATAGTAGAAACAATATACCGTATTTCATCAAATAACTTCATTGTTTGAAAAAGTACGAAAATGTTCCGAAAATACACATAAAATATTCCCGAAAAAACTGATCTCATTTGCCTGGCTAACGAAATTCTTCAAGCTATTTACCCACCAGCCAAGATATAATTATTCACAAAAATCTATTAGACGTCACTTCCAGAAAAAATTTGCATGAAAATTTGAAACCATTTTTTTTCACGAAAACCGAAAACATTTTTTCCCAATAACTATTTATTATTCATTACCAAATTTCACAAAATTGTTACCAGAAAAATGTAGAAATCCTTTTTACGGCAACACAAACTTCTGTGAAAATTGACTTAATATTTTCTACACAAAAATTTGCTAAATGAATAAATAAAATTCAAATTATATGCCTAGTCTGTAATTAAAATTAAAAATAAAATAAATTGTTGGCACGAAAATCCATTAAAACATTATTTTCGATGAATTTCGTTAAAAAATGTCTCATCAAAAGTTCGTTGAATACTTTTTCACACCAAAATTTGTAACGAATGTTTCTTCAAAGAAAATTCATTAAATTTATTTATAAGAAAATTCGCTGGATATGTATGTATGTTTTACTTTTAATACCTATTTTTAGTAAACAGCAAGTTTATAGGGAGATAAAAAAAAAGTTCGAAAAAAGAGCTTGTTAGGTTAGCATTCTTAAGGCAGGTCTTGCCATTGTGAAAAGCAAAGTCAAATGCATCCTTGTAGATCTTAAAGAGTGACTGAATGAGCCCGTTCTCAAAATCAAAACTCTTAAATATAAAAAAAATATTCCCCAATAAAAGAACATTTTGTACAAGAAAATTCGCAAATAAAAATAAATTAGATAAATTTAAATATATTCAAAATCTGATCTAAATACAGAAATAGATACTTTTTCCGTGGCTTCACAGAGAAAATTCTTTTGCCTGTCGATGCTGTAAAAAATAAAGCCGGTTTCAGAGAAGAAAACAAACATTTATGAAGTCACAGAAAAAACATCTGCGTCTGTGATACCTATGGGACGGTTTTACCAACTAAGGGCAACAACAGCTGCTTTTAAATTTGAATTTAAAGTCTTAAAAGTCCTTATCTATTCATTACTGATTTTTTTTAACAAACAGTCGCTACAAAAATTATTGGAATTACATAGTCTGATCAGATACGGTTGAAATTGAATCAATGAGAAAATAAATAAAAAATAAACAAATTCAGTCACCGCTGAGATTTGAACCCACCCCCAAAGTTCTTTTGCTGGCGGGTCATCTAAACCCCCGGCCATTGTGGCATGCAAAGGAAAGTATAATAAAACGTAGATAACGGATAATGATCTCTAGTTACTTATTTGTAATATGTAAAGTCCGTTTTAGATGTATTTTTTGTAAATATTGTAATCAAATGAGAACATTTGAAGTATAAATGTAGTACCTTCTAATATACAATATTTACCACTCAGAAACTGCACTAGTTGTAAAAAATTTGCTTCATCTAAACATGAACTAATTTTTGACGTTTCAAAGCTCCACTTTGACATTTACAGGAGAAAAATTATAAAGTTAGCTTTCAAAGTAATTTTTCTCGTACTTCTTGACCTTTTTGCCGGAATAAAAAATAAACATTATCTGTTATATTTAATAGATTTTGTTTAACACACACACACAATATTGTTACATCCGTCTCTATGGGATTTATGTTTATGAAGTGTGTTACTTCTATGGTCACAGGCAGGTTATAAAGTTTGTTGGTAACAGCGAATACTCTAGAGTTATATTTCGACAATGCACTAGAACTGACAGATATTGAGCAATGTAGAAAGGTTTAGAACTACTCTATGGACAATATAAATAGGCTAGCTGAAGATAGAGGGAGTCAATCATTAGTGAGTTTGTGTTGGTGTATAATAAACGATCATAGAAGGCATATAGTGGAATATAGTTCTATGAACATTTAATAATAGAGATAAATATTTTCGTTGATACTGGTGTTGGAAAATAAGCGGTTGTAATAAATTAATAGTTTTAAATGCTGTGTTTTGTTAGTCAAAAAATCCAGAACCCCGAAGAACGTAACAATATTTTGGTATTGCGTCTTCTCTGTCTTTTAGTGGTTCTGATATTTTTCTTCATTAAATGTCCAAACTTTTTTTTTTTAATTTAAAGATCGAAATTTTGGTATATAGTTTACTTTTTACAATGTGAACCTGATTGCCATAGCTTTGTTATTTTCGGAGATAAAAACTTCTTTCGAAAGAAAACCCAAAATTTTCCCTGGGAAGATTTTCCTGGCTAACGAACTTATCCAAGCCACTTACGAATGGAAGACACCTGCAAAATTTCATTAAAACGGGCCCGTTATTTTTTCAGTTATCAGTGTGACATATATATATATATATATATATATATATATATATATATATATATATATGTATATATATATATATATATATATATATATATATATATATATATATATATATATATATATATATATATGAAACTGATGCCGGATAGTGGTTCTACGAGTCCTAGTTCGCGCTCATTTGAAGAATTCTTTTTAATACAAAATTCGGGATCCCCTATTAAAAAATTATTTTAAAGAAAACGCACTAAAATGCTTCAATCTATCACTCAAAGATTTGAATGTTCATTAGAAACAACTGACTATCAATATAAAATAAAAATCTCAAAATAAGCGATTTTCCAGTGGTGCTATATATGCCTAACTAATAATTGACCCCATAGTAGTAGTAGCAGCAATGGTGGGGATGGTAGTGCCAGATAAGTAGGCATCATCCGGCTCTTTTTGCCAATCCCGTCAACCCAGCTACCATGCCCTACCCCTCCGCGATTTCGTCATAAAATCTCCTCGACCTCGAAATAAAGACCATGACGGTCTTCCATTGGGCGGAACTTACCTGACTCCTCTGTAGAGTCCTTGAACCAAGCAAGTCTGTTCTAAGACTCCCAGAAGCCCCGCATTCACACAGGCAGTGGTAAGACGTTTCTTCAATCTCGCCGCATTCTAGACAAATGGGATCCCTCTCGACACCTATCAATCTAAGCTGTCTTCTGAGAATACAGTGGCCTGTTAGCACCCTAATGATGCGTCGAAGTGCAGAACGACTCCTACCAAGAAGCCAGATAATCTTGTTTTTATCCGGCACCTCTACGAAATCCTTCGCCTGCCTACAGCCACTGACCGACATCCAGTGCTTTTCCATGGCCTCCTCAGTCCATTTATTTAGCGCGTCGGAGACCACCTTCCTACTAATGCCCAAAGCAGTGTCCGGGCCACAGAATGGCCGCCGGTAACCAATCCCTGAGAGGTAATTCGCCACTTCATTCCCCGCCACGCAACAGTACAACATAAGTTGTACCTTCTTTGTCCTCAACAGTTCCTCAAGAGCGTCAGCGTACTCTTGAATCAGCTTTGACCTAATTCTGGAAGCGCAGACTGTCCGGGGGGCCGCCTGACTAGCTGAGCAAATGTATACACATTTCTCAGGGATCATCCTCACATCCTGTCGATTGGCTACTCAGAGAATAGCGTACACCTCCGTTTCGAATGCCATCGTATATGTGCCCAGAGCATAGTTTTCGCGCACCCCCAGGCTATCGATGTACATTCCCGCCCCGGAGGAATGCTGCTCCTCCAGTTGTGATCCGACGGTTAAACTTACCAGGCTGCAAAACAACTTCATTTTCCCTCCATTGAACCTTACTGGGATTTCTGAGGGTGTATGTCCTAGTCAGCCTAATATAATCCTCTGCATTTCGTACCTCGATGGTAGAAATTGGAATTTCCTTTGCCACCTCCTTTGCAACTTTTGCATGTCCTGTTATTGCTCGCTCACCGCACAAGTTTCCAGAGTCTCGCATTGTGCGATACATAGCCTCCCTTCCGATACAGATGTGAAGAGGTGGCAGCAAGACCTCTAGCGCGGCTGAAGGTGTCGTCTTCATAGCGCCGGTAATACCCAGACTTACCAACCTTTGGTTTGGCAGTTTGGTTCACACCACTCCACCAGACCACTCCCCCATAAATGATTCTCGGCCTGACGATGGCAGTGTAAATCCAATGAAGGACCCGAGGACTGAGTCCCCAGGTCCTCCCTATCACACGGCGCAACCGCCAGAGGGTCGCCATACAAATTTCAGTTATTGGCACGAGGAAGTTGTAATAACGATTCGCATTCAGAGTTTCTCTCATAAAGAAAGGCCCAATAAGTGTTCCTCCAGCTATACCTGCCCAGGCGTAATTTTCTGCAGATAATGGGATATAAGCCTCTTTCATCCAGTGAGACTTGCAGTCTAACCAGTACTGACAATTATGCTTATTTGCTTCATCAGAAAATACTATGTTGTTGATGAAGCCTAGCATTACCTTCAATGACATCCAGCATTTCTTGAGAAAACTGCAGGATCGTCTTGTTTCACTTCTTGGTGCAGCTTTACTTTATAAGGATAAAATTTATTGGATTTTAATATCCTTCCCACAGATCGTTCAATAATATTGCGATTTATCGCCAGTTTTGGCAGCGAAGTCATTGGTTATTCATGTTCACTTAACAGGACCTTAAGTCCGTTGTCCTAATTTGTAGCTGTTCTTTTTCTTACACGTCCTAGAATATTTCTTAAACTTTCTGTTTAATGAAATCTGCGCAAGTTTCTTGAAACTGTAGATTTTAAAACTTCTTCCATCCTATCATGCTATGCGACTGCTTGGTTCAGTTCTGTAAAAGACTCACATAGCTTGGAGGGTGACACCCCAAGAAATAGGTGCAATAGCCCTCCAAAAATAGTAGACTACTTAATAGCTCTGAATTTTTGGGCAATTATTCTCACGGTACGATAGTATTTAGGCTGTAAGCCTCGTGGTGTGTTGCTGAAATATACAAATATAGAAGAATAAGCAACACCATTTAAGATGGGGGCCCATAAAGCTACAAAATGCCTTCAATTCTACAGGGCAGTGCCCAGCTGCGCCCATATCGTCTTGAGAAGTTTTACCAGCTCTAAGTGGTCATTTCATGCTGGAAATAAAACCCTGTCACATCCCATAAATGGCAACACCTAATGTTGTTTTTCTTTAATTTATATTTCAATTTATATTTCAATTTATATTGCGATTACATTGCACTTTATATTTCAATTTGTTCAAAGTAATAATTTCAATTTTCAGTTTGTCATCAAATATCATTTTGCTTTGTCAATTAATAACATTGTCAATGTTCAGTATTTTATTTTACAATAAATGATGTAAATCAGACCTCTCTCTTTTCATTTTTTTCAGTGCTACCCTACATATAGACAACAATGGCAGGAATTCACGCCCTATTTAATGTATATCTCCTGCTCAAGTCACTTATTATTTGATATTTGATCTATTTATTTATTATGCTGTTTCAATGACTATAAATGCTATCCATTATTTTTAATTAGTCAGTCATTAATAATAGTTAAACTAAGTTACAACATTATACTTCTCTGGTCACGAGCAGCTTGTAGAGTGTTAGTAGCAGCGAACACTCTGGAATTATATTTCGAGAATCAACGAAAAATGACTAATATGGAACTATGTAGAAAGGTATAGAACTACTCTATAGACGGCATAAGTAAACGGGGCGCAGATAGAGCAGTCAGTCAAGACCGCCCCCGCAAAACCGTGATATTCCTAGTTACGATTATGAATGCCATGCTGCGATTTCAACATCCCAAAACCCAGCAAATATCCGCTGTTCCCTCAGAACTACGCGCCCATTAGCCTACTACCAGTCATCGGCAAAATCGCCGAAAAACTGATTCAGAAAAGGCTAGCTTCATTTTGAGCTTCATTCACCTCTGAAAATCATATCCTCCCGGACGAGCAATTCGGTTTCAGACACCAGCACTCCACCACAGACCAAGTCCTTCGTGTGGTGGAAAACATCACCGAAGGATTTAATAAAAACAAGTCAACTGGTGCAATATTTCTTGACATTGCTCAAGCCTTCGATGGGGTTTGGTATGCGGGCCATCTAGATAAACTTCTATCATTTAATTATCCTCTGATTCTGCTAATCAGGTCATACCTGCAACAGAGGAAGTTCCAGGTCAAACATCTGGGAGCCAGATCTAGAAAGTACTCAGCCACGGCTGGTCTCCCGCATGGTTCTGCTATCTTCCTTCTGCTGTACAATATATTTGTCGCAGACATTCCGACAGCCCCCCTAAACGTGACATACGCACTGTACGCAGACGACACTACCATCCTCAGCAGTTCCACTCAGCCGAGGATAATAACCGAACGACTTCAGACCGCCGTAGTTGAGCTGCAAGGCTGGTAGAGGAAATCTTGTCTAGCCATAAACCCCGATAAATGTTCAACAGTCCTATTTTCCAATGGGAGACACACACCTCACGAACACGTATCATTAGACAGCGGTCTAACAAATACCTCGGGGTTCTCCTCGACAAACACTTAACATGGCGCCCCCATGTCGAACACGCCCGACGAAAAGCCTCGATGTTCATCTCGAAGCTGTTCCCACTTCTAAATAAAAATTCCAAATTGTCCATGAACAATAAATTGCTCATGTACAAAGTCATCATCCAGGCAGCCATTACCTATTCAGCCCCTGCATGGGGCACCGCGGCCGCAACACACATCAAGACCCTTCAAATCATCCAGAATAATATTCTGAGAATGGTTACCGGAACGCCATGGTTTGTCAGAAACAGTCAGATTCACTCTGATCTGGAAATGCCTTCGATACTTGAGTTTATAACTCAAATATCCATAACTTAGTTCGAAAAAGCCGCTTCTCACCCAAATGCTCTTCTCCGTAGTGCCACTGACTACGATGAGCAACTTCCACATAAGCATAAGCGTCCAAAGCTTATACTTACCCGCTAACGCCCCCGCGGCAACAACAGAATGGAAACATTCAAACCCAAACGTCATTGTGTGAAATCTTTCCGACGGAGGTATGGAGTAAGGATCGGTACTCCAAGGGAGAGAGTTTTAGTCAGTATGAGTCTCAAGTACCTCGATATACCACGCCGTAAGGCGTTGTGAATGAGGCCTGCATTATGTATTTCTCCCTCCTGTATCAAAAAAAAGAGCAGTCAGTCAGTAAGTATATCAGTGATTGCGCGGAATAAGCGACCATAGAAGGGGAAGAGTGAAATTAAGTTCTATAGACAGTTGTTAATAGAGAAATATTTTAGTTGGTATTTTTATTGTCAGAAAATACTTACTTACAATACTGTGTTTTGTTAGTCAACAAATCCAGAACCCCGACGTAACAATATGATGTAAAGAAATTGATCGGTTTTCACTGGTTTGTCACAGACTCATCAAATAATATTTTGATAAATTCGCAATAAAATAATCTATCCGACAGAAACATAAAACACATGGTGTAATTTAAAATGCCAAGTTATGACGTCATAACTTGCAAAAGAAGATAGATGACAGAAATATTTAGGCGTCATTAAATAGTTTTTAAAATATACAGAAACGTTTATTTCAGTCAATTTTATATCCAGTTGACACTAAGACTACACATAGGGTGATCTTACCATTTTGCCAGACCCTGTATAATACATAAAATATAATATTAATGCCTACTAATACAAATGATGTATTCATGCACTCAACATACCTTCTCTCTAGAAAAAGGAAACCATAAGCAAGGAATTACATTGTTGCGGTTGGATTTCTGGGCACACTTTGACGTTTCAGTGTGGTTGGACCTAAAGCTAAAAGGCATCCTGACCCCACCTACTGCCCCTATATTTCCTTTTAGCGATTTCTTTTTTAAATTCGCTAACGAGGAGATCTGTGCAACTAAATTTGGTACGCGTGTTTGTATTATAAAGAATGAACTCTGTGCCAAAATTTAAGTCTCTAGCTTTAAAGACAACGAAGTTATGGGCAGTTGAACAAACAAATTTTGGAGTTTTCCTCAAAACGTCAAACTCGCAATTTTAAACGTCAAAATTGGCAATGTTTAGGCAAAGAATCAAAAAGAAATACCGATTGTGAAAAGAAAATGTTGCAAGAAGAGTGTTCTGCAAACCCTTAAGTTTCAGATTCAACCGTCATTGCCATTCATTTTACTAAAATGTTTACAAAATATCCATTTTAAATAGACCCTTTCTTTGATGCTTTGGCTGTCAGTTTAGTTAAGTTGGTGCCTTTTTGGATATTTATCTGTAGGTTTAGTGAAGTTTATGGTTTAACGGTCTATAATCTTTTAGCTAATTTTCGTAGAACAAATTTGTTAATGCATTTTTGCATTTTTTTATCGAAATAATCGTTTATAAGAAAAAAATCTGGACGCAGTAAGTGCGTTTTGGTAGATAATTTTCGGTAAATTTGCAGATTAGCTCCCGAACGCTTTTCAAAAAACTGTTTTCAGAAACCTCCCTAGGCCCCTCCTGGATCCACAAAACCTAAGAAAAATTTGTTCACACCCCCTAAGGAAGTTACGGGACCAGGAGTAAATAGGGGTGCTGAGCGGGGTAGGTATTAAAAAGTAAATAGGAGCAGAAAAGTCGAATAAAGCGGGCTTAAAAGCTGTCTATTTCACATCTTGAAGCCATATCCCCCTTAAACCCTGCCTACCCCACACAGCACCCCTATTCACTCGCAGTCTCCTAACCGCCTTGGAGGGTGTGAACAAGGAATTTTTCTTGTGGTTTGTGCATCCAAGTGGGGTCTTAGTAATGTTTCTGAAAACAATTTTTTGAAAAGCGTTCGGGAGCTAATCTGCAAATTTACCCAATTTTCATTAAATCCTTCAAATTTCAATAACTCAATTTGCTATTAACGTAAGCTTTGTTGGTTAGAAAACCAACTTTCAAGTTTATTTTCGGAAAATTTTTGTAAATTTTCAAACCATAAATAATTTTGATAAAATATAGTACATTGTTTCTACCACATAGGCTCTACCGGTAGTCAGATTGATGCCTGCTCGCATTTGCTATTAAAAACATTTTTATGGAAATTCACTTCCTTAACACATTTGCTGCATCTAGACTTTTGAAAAATGTTTATGTATTTTCAAACAATAAATTTATTTCGATGAAATATGGTACATTGTTTCTACTATATAGGCAACCAAGTTTGATGCCTGCTTTCATCAAAGAAAGACGTTTGCTATTAAAAATATTTTAAAGAAAATTTGCTACCATAACGCACTTGCTGCGTCGAGATAATATTTTTATCCAATTTTTTGATTTATTTTACAGATACGATTGCTTAACTGACCTATTAAATGACATGATAAGAGTCCGCAAGGAGTCTGTATCCTTAGAAGAGCTTCCACAAGCGCCGCCACCATCAATTATTTTCAAAGATACATCAAGTGCCTTACTGTCCGTGGCCAGTATGGCTTATCATAAGGATGACAGTTCCATATCACTCATAAGACCTCAAAGTATGATTCAGGCCAGTGTGATGGAAGATATAGAGAAACTAATTGAAATGCGATATGGTACTGGACGAACTTGCGATGACGTTACTTTTGCCGGATAAAAAAAAACAACTAGATATTGATTATATTAGTACAAAATTACAAAATACAATATTTTTCAATAATTCTTGTTCTTCTAATTTTCTTGTTTATCTAATTTTAGCACGCTTCTTAAGGAGACATTGAAGGAGAATATTTTTAGTTAATTTTCGTAGAAAAGTTCACTACTAATGAGGAGATCGCGAATTTGAATTTTTTCTTCAAATGAGTATGAACTAGGCCCCCTATAACATATATCCGAGGAGAATTTCAATTTTTATATGTTTATATATATACAGGCTGGCACATTAAAAATGAATCAGACCGATTTGCGTCCAGAGATTTTTTTTTATGTAACGCTGAAACAAGTCAATTTTAATATTGAGGGGACATGTTTTGACAAAAACTCAACTTTGTCACATCAACCCCTTAAGGGTGCTGATAACAACCCTTATATTTTAAATAGGGAACATGGGTCGAGTGTTACATCATTTGTAAGCTCTTTCTTTTCTGAATTTAGCACATTTAATTTTTTTGAAGTTTTATCAACTCGTTTAAAAATTATTAACAGTTGAAGTTGCAAGAACGTATTTTATTCATTGTGATAAGAAATGCACTAATTAGTCAATTTTTCGTTTAAAAAAACTAAAAAACAAAACCAAACGTTCAAAAAGGTTTATTCAGTTAAGTAAGTGTACAACTTGTTGACCACCAGCTTCCATACAAAAGTACAAATTTTGTTCAAAACGAGCTTTGACATTCTGGAGCATTTGTGGAGTTATTAGACGGCATTCTTCAACAATGCGTCATTGTAATTCATCCAGTGACTCCGGTTCTGTTGCGAAAATTCTACTCTTTAAATGGCCCCATAGAATGAAGTCTAAAGGAGTTAAATCCGGTGATATAGGGGGCCACTCAATAGCACCTCTACGCCCAATCCATTACTCTGGAAACTCTCTGTTCAAAAACTCCATAACACGTTGTGAGAAATGCGGAAAAATTGTTGAAACACTAATTGATTTTCTTGATAGCGATAATCATTTTCCACAATGTCAATTAGTAGAGGGTAAACGATATCTTCTAGTAACTCCAAATACGTTTCGCCACTCAAATTGCCATCAAGAAAAATTGGTCCGATTAAACGGTCTCCAAAAATGCCAGTCCATACATTCAATTTCTGTGGAGTTTGAGTGTGGACATCGTGAAAATTTCTTGGATTATTATCTGCCCAATAACGACAATTATGACGATTGACTGTAGGGTTTAATAAAAACGTACACTCGTCTGAAAAACAGATATTGAACAGAAAGTTCCCGTTATCAGCTATTCGTCCAGTCATAACTTCACAAAACTCCAGCCGTCGATCAAAATTATCTCCATTCAGTTGTACAAGATGATTTTTATACGGGTGATGCTTCAATATTCGCTGAATAGTTCTTCTTTTGATGATTGAAACAGTGGCCAATTTTCCCGTGCTCAAAGTTGGGTCTGCAGCAATTTTTCCTAAAACTTCAATCTCAGTAGTCTCATTTCTAACCGGAAATTCACGTTCAGGATCCCGTTTTTTTGTTGGCTACTGAACCACTTTGTCGAAACTTTGCAACTAACTCCAAAATGTATTTTCCATTAACATGTCTGTTCGGATGTCGTTCATTAAACAAATTTGCGGTACGGTTGGCACAGTTATCGTTTTTCAAAAAAAAAAAATATTTCAACACTTTCTTCTACAGAATACACCATTGTGAAATTAATTTTCGGTAGTATTATCAAGTATCAAACCGACCGATAAACTGAAATAATAAACCGCATTTCTCTCATTTCGATTAGAAATGTTCTGATAGTCAATTTTTTGTTTACAAACCAACATCACATTGACTATCAGCACATTTCTTATCGGAATGAGTGAAATGCGTTTTTGCATCTTCAGCTGTGAATGGTTTTTAAACGAGTTGATAAAATTTCCAAAAAATTAGTATACTGAATTTAGAAAAGAAAGAGCTTTCAAATGAAGTTATATTCGACCCATATTCCCTATTTAAAATATAAGGGTTATTATCACTACCCTTAAGGGGTTGATGTGACAAAGTTGAGTTTTATGTCAAAACATGTCCCCCTCAATATTAAAATTGACGTGTTTCAGCGTTTCTTAAAAAAATTCTCTGGACGCAAATCGGTCTCTTTCGTTTTCAATGCGCCACCCTATATAATTCTAAAGCAAAAAGTTTTTACAAATGTAAGTCTTAAACGACGCGTTTCGAAAATACAGCGTGGTTTAAATAAAGAAAAAGATAGTATGACGCTCTAATACATTTTTCTAATATAACAATTCATTCTAAGCAAAACATATCTCCTGACATTTTTCGATTGAATTAGCCGTTTTCTAGAAAAAAAAAGGTTTGGAAAACTAATTTCCGTGAAAGTATCAAACTGTCACGGAAAAACGTTTGACTTATTATTTTTAACTAAGATTAATTGTAATGTCAACAAATAAAAAACGAAACATTTTTGTTAAACTGAACAGTAATATTTTCCTACAGTAGATGATTGAAATCACCCCCTTAACTATTATTAAATTCGACGTGCTTTGAAAAGCAATACAAGGTAATTATTTGTAGTTCATAGTAAGTACATTTGATATAGAATTTCCGTTTAAAATGGTTTAACTTACTAATAGTGAAATAACAAGCTTGCCTTTGTGTTACGGAATGGTTCATGGTAACACTCAAGATGCAAGACGTACCTATCATGAACAATACCCTCAACGTGCAGTACCTGTAAGAACTTTGATAAGAATCCATGACTTTACGAAACAAGCTGTTTGAAGAAATCAACAGTCGTCATAGGAAGACCGGCAACAGTAAGACTTGTTATGATTTAGGAAGCTATCCTAAATGAAATTGAAAGAAACCATAAAACTATTACGCGAAAAATTGCGCAGGAATTGAAACTTACCCATGTAACAGTGTAGCAAATTTTAAGAAGTCAGCAGCTGTATCCTTATCACATGCAACGTGTGCAAGCTCTATTGCCGAGGGATTTGCCTCCGAGAGTAACCTTTTGGCATTGGTTACGAAGAAAAATAATAAGAAATCCAGGTTTCTTGAGTGAATTCTTGATGACATAATTCTGTTTTTTTCTTGAAATTCGATCATGAACTTCCATAATAACCACATATGGACTTAATTTAATCCATACGCCATGGTAGAAAAAAATTTCCAGCAACAATTTTCCGCCAATATCTGGGTTGGAATTGTGGGTAACCATCTCATTGTGCCGCATTCTCTTCCCTCATAGACTTAATGGGATACAATGCCAAACGTTTTCAGAGTACGTTATACCTAAGCTTCTTCGATGGAGTTCCAATCAGGGAAAGATGTCATATGCACTACATGCACGACGGTGCTCCACCACACTTCAGTCTAGTTGCGAGTTACTTTTTAAATGGAAATTATCCTAATCATTGGATTGGAAGAGAAGCCCCACAACCATGGCCTCCTCCATCGCCCGACATGAATCCTTTGGATTACTTCTTATGGGGACACCTTAAATAATTAATGTACAAGAGTCCTTTTCAACGAAATAGAATAGCTTATTCTTGTTTGATAATGTAAATAATCTCGGCACCATGTAAAGATTACTATTTCCTTATTGGGGCGTTAAAAAAAGTGATTTAAACTTAATACTTTATTATCGATTAAAATGTACAGTAGAAATTAATATTGCATTCTTTAAGGGTTAATACGAATAACATATAAAGGAATGGCGGTCTCGTGAATGTTCTTTAGCTACTCTGCCTCTACATATCGTTACTCACTGTTGGCTCGACTGCTACTCAACTCTACTGAAGGACGGTTGGCGGTTCTAGCGGCGGTGCAGTACTTGTTGTCCTTGATCCTGTGTGCGTCGACGCTGACGTTGGATCGTACCTGGTGCACGCTCTTTGCCTTTAATATATTTTATACAGATAATCAAAAACACACCAGGTATTTTCGAGAGAGTCTGTAGTTCAATGGGTAGACGAATAAATGCTTGTATTGAAACGGAAGGTGGTCATTTCCAGCACCCATTGTAGGAAACTATTACTGTTTACTTTTTAAAAAATTCTATTAATACACTAAGTGAAGATTGGAACCTGTGATGAGCACTGATAAGCACACTTGGAGAACCCAAATCACCACAACACGTTTAAAAAAAACCTCACGATTGTTTCACTAACCAAGTAAGCGTAATCAATCTGCAGGTAGTTGGTCACTAGTGATTTAGAGAGGTTCAACAACACAACAATAACATATCTCATTTGGCGAAAATATCTGAATCTTTTATTATCTATCAGACGTGCTTCTGCCGGTATTTTTCGGTTGTAAGGTAATCTATCAGGAGACTACTCATAGGCGGCGCAGCGAGATTCATACACTTTTTATTATTACTGTATATATATATATATATATATATATATATATATATATATATATATATATATATATATATATATATATATATATATATATATATATATATATATATATATATATATATATATACTTTCGAAGGCGTTTAGCTGTCGTGGTTACCTAACATTTTTTATCAACTTTAGATTCTCCTCATTAACGTGATGAGTATTATCCCAAATATGTCGGACAACGGAGAATTTATATATAACACCGTATATTAAACGTGCTAAATGTTCTGTTTATCTAATTTCAATAGATCTTTTTGTTTGTCCGACATATTTTAGATCACAATCTTTACAACTAATTTCGTAAATTCCGACATTTTAGCCGTACGATCCTTGTCGTTTGGGTTACCTAGCAAGTTTTTAAAAGTATTGTTGGCCGAAAATGTTAATTGCAAATTGACTTTTTAAAAAATGCTATCCAAACCCCTCTAATCGGTTGATGTTAATGTTACAGTATGTACTGAAAAAGTGAAAGGAGAACTCTGGGATCGAACCCCGTACCCTTCAGTTCAGAGCCATACGTTCTTACCACTGAACCACCGAGGCTCTAAAGAAGACTTAATATCTACATTTTACTCATTTTTTCTTAATAATATGGGTGCTAAAATGATTACCATTTGGTTAGATAATTGTTCCCCACAGAACGAAAATTAATCCTTATTAAGCCTTTGTATGTATGTTGTTAATTCTGTAGAACTTGCACTGGAAAACCTGTATATCAAATACTTTGAACCAGGCCACACATTTATCTCGGCTGATTCATTTCTGAAAAAACCGACCATCTGATTTCTGGATATCCTTCCTCCGAGGTGACTATTCTTGGTGACTTCAATCTCTATTATAAGGAATGGCTAGGATCTTCAAAAACCTATCCACAAGGAAGAGCAGCGGAAGCCTTTGCAGTCAGCAATTCTTTAGCCAATATGCTTCAGCAACCTACTTTCCTCGCATCCCAACACACAGCTCAAATCCCTTGGTCTCCTTCTTATTACAAATCCTGACTGCTATAAGATATCAGTCACCGCCCCCCCTGGGTCGCTCAGACCACGGCATGGTCACTGCTTCCTGCGCAATGCAACCCGCGGTCACACAGTCATCACACCCACGTATCGTTTGGCACTACAACTCCATGAACTGAGACGAAATGCGACATACGTTTCCTCATTTCCATGGGCGTCTGTCTGATTCTCCCATCCTGACCTCTCTGATAGCTCACAAAACGTCACCGAAATTATCCAAGCTGGCATGGAATTATTTATTCCACGTACACATAAAACCCCTGCAGCCACTCAAAAGCCCTGGTTCTCTAAATCCTGTGAAAAGGCCAGACTTGAAAAGGTTAAAGCTCACAAAAAGCTTCTACACAATCCCAGTCAAGAAAACCGTCAAGCATTTAACGACGCCAGAAACCGCTATGTCCGCATTCTTTCTGAGGCAAAAAACTCGTTTAATAACCACATCGAAAACAAAGTCCTCTTAAGCTGCAGCGGTAGCAAACCCTTCTGGATTCTTGCTAAATATATTGGGAATAATTTCTGCAAGAACACGTTCCCACCTCTTGTATCAGGGGATGAAATTATTTCTACCGTCCTGGGCAAGGTTGAACTTTTTGCCTCGTTGTTCGCCAGCAATTCTACTCCCAACGCGCCTTCAAATGGCCAACCACCAACAGTCCCCAATGTCGCGCATAAAATGACGGGTATCATTTTCAAAACTGAAAAGGTACAAAAGATGCTCTCTTCTCTTAATACCAGGAGCGACTCTGGCCTTGACGAGATCCCAGCAATTGTTCTCAAAAAATGCGCACCAGAACTTGCTCCTGTCCTGACTCGTCTGTTTCAGAAAGAATCCAAAGCGCTTCCTAGCAACTACATGCCTATTTCTCTCCTTTCAATCGTCTCTAAAGTGATTGAAAAGTATATAAACACCGAATTACTAAAATTTCTTGAAAAACACAGCCTAACCCACGACAGGCAGTATGGATTCGGTCAGCGGAGATCAACTGCCGACATCCTTTCTTTTGTCACTATCGCCGTGGATCTCCAAAAAATATTAGACTGGGGAAGTAGAAATCATGTACAATTCAACCCCACCAAATCACAGTCTTGCTTTCTTTCTCATAAGAGATACACCAGCCCTAGACTCATCACAAGAGACAACCAAGTTATTTAAAGTAATGAGTTCTTTTCACTGGTTGGCATTCCTGTGGATCGAAATCTCAATTGGCACCAACATGTCACATCAATTGCAGAAGCGGCTGCTAAGAAATTAGGTTTCCTCTTCCGGGCTTGCAAATACTTTTCACCAGCTAATCTCTATACCTTATATACTTCACAAATAAGACCAAACCTCGAATACTGCTCCCACATCTGGGGTGCTGCTGCCGATTCTACACTCGCTATCCTGGAATCCATTCAGAAGAGAGCTATACGTCTCACCGGTGACCCTACCCTCACCCAAAGGCTGCCATCCCTTGCCCACCGACGTGCCGTTGGTGATCTCTCTCTCTCTCTCTCTCTCTCTCTCTCTCTCTCTCTCTCTCTCTTTTATATCAGAGGAGCTTTCTTCCATAGTTCCTCCACCTGCTGCCTCCAACGGATCTACCAGGGGAATAGAGCGAATGCACCTTTTTACTGTCCAGGTCACCAGACATAGAACATCTTGTTATGCCCGCACTTTTGTCCCGAGGACTTCCAATTTGTGGAATTCCTTGCCGGCACATGTTTTTCCTTCTCCCCCGAACCTCCAAACCTTCAAGTCCAGAATTAACAAGTTGCCTCTTTCCTCCTTGTCGACACCCGCGGTACGATAGTATTTAGGCTATAAGCCCTCGTGGTGTGTTGTTGAAAAAAAAAACTACAGATTGAAATTACTCGGACGGGGACACTTGAACATGCGCGGTTTCCGTGATACGTGCATAAAGAGTTTAGCATGCGTCTGTGAGACGGGTTTTTAGTATTTGAGGGTTCAACTTGTGGGTGTTGTCAAAACATAATGTTCTGCAAAGATTCTCAACACTTCTAGACACGATATTCTTTGTCTTTTTTTCGACGGCAAATACTCAATTATACTGGATTAAATAATATTTCTACGTACATTTAATACGGCTAAAGATTCCAGGTCTTTCTTGAATACATTTTGCTATACAATTTATTAATGCTAAAGAGAAATATTAAACGGAGACATTTAGCCATTTAATGAGCAATTTCTCTAAAATTGAAATGCATCCAGATTCACTATGTGAAAACTGGAACTTGTGATGAGCACTAATAAGTACACTTGGAGAACCCAAATCACCACAACACATATTTCAGAGACCTTACGATCTTTTCGTTGACCATGTCAACATCTTTAGAGGAAGAAAAATTCTAAAATTAAACTACCAGCTACAGTGTATTTATATCGCGTCTAGGTAAACGAACTAGTCCGAAGTAAAATGGTCGTCGAAGACCGATCGTTTGTTTATTGTGTAGTGAAACTACGAGGTCGAAGACCTGCTTTAATCTTCTGGTCGACAAATTTATGAGCCCTTATCTAATATAAGGATAATAGGCTTAAAGGAAAGGTACCGAGTTATTTAAGAAATCTGCACGTTCCCTTCGATCTAGAAATTTACTATGTGGATATTGAAGCAAGTCGAGAAGCACATCTGGCGAGACAAACACTATCACCTCCGCTCATCTTTTTTATATAGTAAACTAATCCCGGGTGTTTGGCTCACAATGTTAACTCTATGAAAGGATAAATAATTCAACTAAAATACTACATAAAAACTATATTTATATTGATTTTAATTCTTTGTGACAGTATTTATATTGACTTTATAGATAAAAAGAAAACAAAAGCGTCTTTAAGTCGAGACAATCGTAGAGATTAGTATATGTATAGACCGGCCGAGTTATTGACAGTAATTTATTATTCTACCAGACAAATTAGGAGTGTTTAATCGGTCAAATGCAAAGTGAAAATAAAGGGCTTGAAATTAAAGGTGCCGCACGATTCAATTAAGTTTTGTTCTTAATCGAGCTTGATATAATTAGAAAGTATTTTTATATCAAGGTCGATTAAGAACAAAACTTCATTGAATCGTGCGGCACCTTTAATTTCAAGCTTTCTATTTTCACTTTGCATTTGACCGCTTAATCACTCCTAATTTGTCTGGTAGAATAATAAATTACTGTCAATAACTCAGCCGGTCTATACATATACTAATCTCTACGCTTGCCTCGACTTAAAGATCCTTTCGTTTTCTTTGTATCTATGAAGTCAATATAAATACTGTCACGAAGAATTAAAATCAATATAAATATTGTTTTTATGTAGTATTTTAGTTGAATTATTTATCCTTTGTTAGAGTTAACATTGTGAGCCAAACACCCGGGTTTAGTTTTCTATATAAAAAAGATGAGCGGGGGTGATGGTGTTTGTCTCGCCAGATGTGCTTGTCGGCTTGCTCCAATATCCACATAGTAAATTTCTAGATCGAAGGGGAACGAGCAGATTCCTTAAATAACTCGGTACCTTTCCTTTAAGCCTATTATCTTTATATTAGATAAGGGCTCATAAATTTGTCGACCAGGAGATTAAAGCAGGTCTTCGACCTCGTAGTTTCACTACACAATAAACAAACGATCGGTCTTCGACGACAATTTTACTTCGGACTAGTTCGTTTACCTAGACGCGATATAAATACACTGTAGCTAGTAGTTTAATTTTAGAGTTTTTCTTCATTGAAGATGTTGACATGGTAAACGAAACGATCGTAAGATCTCTGAAATATGTGTTGTGGTGATTTGGGTTCTCCAAGGGTACTTATGCATCCAGATATTTTAGATGATCGTTAATTAATTCAGAAAATTAATTACGATACAGAGTGTTCGAAAAAAAGCGAAGCGTTGCGCCGCTTTCTATGCAAACCAGCCTACATTATTGATTCAATACTTCAGTACACTTACAATATTGGACTGAGAGTTACAGTGCCCACTATTTACAAACAACCTACGCACTTGAATGGAAACAAAAGCTGGTTTTAAATTAAAAGTCACTGGCATTGGAGCAATGCTACCACTTACCACTCTCGCATAAGACGCTTGACATTCCATAGGCTTCTTTTACATATGCGTATCGCATTTGCCTTTGTTTCGCTTTTCAAATAGACTTTTAAGGCACAATCGGCAGTTTGTTATTCCTGTTTTGAATTTAAACGGTTTTACTATATTTGCGAACACAAGCCAGCTGCATTCGCTTCCTATAGTTTCTTTTAAGAACAATAATCGAACAAATAGCATTATACCGCTTTCAATTATTTCTTCTTATGGCCTTTAGAGACACATGTACACATGTAAAGGATATGTAGAAGCAATTGTTTCTACATAAAGTGTTCTCGGTAACTAGTTATTTTGATCTTTGTCACATCAAAATCAGAAGCTGACTAAGCGTACTTGGTCGGCTATACACAATAATACTCACATCTCCTATGTGACATAACAAGTGAATTTATTACTCCCACATCATCAATACGTCTGGTATCGGTGACAGAAATTACAAAAAAAAATCGCTTAAACGTCGTAAAAAGTGTCAAAACGTATAGAAACATGATTTGGAAACGAAATTTTTTTGTCTGGGTCTGTATATCTGCCTGTTAGTAGTCACGATAACTTTAGAATGAATTGAGATACCCATACAGCACAAAATATTCTCAGAATGTTCTCACAATGTGAGAACCTTCTTTTTTCAGAATATTTGTTTCGGAGTGTTCTAATAACATTTATGGAATTTTAAACTTCAATATTTTGAGTACATTCATTTAATCACATCCTAAGAAAATTCTTCATCAATATACTGAGAATATATGAATAGATTATTATTCCGAATATTCGCCCAGAATGTGCTTGAGATGTACTTATAATATTATATAACTTTGAAATGTAATGAAAAAGATAGGTGATGATTACGGTATAGTGGTGAGAATTATAATAGTAACTATTTTGCATGTGTGATTCTGTTACTTGTCTGTGGTAAACACGTCCGAAAATTGAATATTTAGGCAATCCCTTCTTTAGGCATAGAGCGCATGTCCATGCCGCCGGGAAGCTAAGATGGCAAATGGCAAGATGGCCGCTAGACTTAAATAAAAATTAATGTCAACCTGAACGGTCTGTTTTCAATGTTGTATAAGGTTATATTCTAACATAATTAATTAAAAATAAGAATGTGACGTGAACAGTGTGTAATTGCAAACATAGATTTAGAGTTAGGAAGCAACCAGAACATGTTGACAGGTTATCCAAAAGTTAAAAGCACCCAGTAAACAAACAAGTTTTAAAGTATCTCCAGTAATTGAGACTGACCTTCACCAATTTTGCTTGAGACTTGATGATCTTACGAATTAGCTACATCTACATTGTATAATATATAATTTAAAAATTGTGTTATGATCAATAGTACCTAAGTCATGCAATATAAACCACCACCACCACCACCGTTTTATGTGGATGAACTGATGGACTGGAAAAGTGCAAGAATACTGCAAATCTATAGAATTGTCTAACCACATCTCGGGCCTTTTGCTCCTGTGGAAGAAGTTAATGATTTGAGAAGTATCACCATAAAGTGCAGAAAAGATGTACCTGAACAGATGCTGGGAAGATGAATGTACAATAAAACTTTTAATTTATCAGATACGGAATCACTTTACCAAAGTATGCCTTTACAACTAGAATATCCATGCTGTTGGTGACAAACATCGGGATATGGAAATAGCTTTAGAAGTAAAAATCAAGTCCTCCGGAGCAGAGCAGAAAGCAACCATACGAGGGATGATTGATGACTTTCAGTTGTAGTTTTGTGTAAGTGCAAGTGGGTGTGATTTTGTGGCATGTTCTGTCCAATTTAATTGTATTCTATAAAGGTGTAAGTACTATTATGTAATGTAATTCCTTTAATGCCACACTGAAAGTCTGCAGGATCAATAGTCTAGCCAAATTTCAAGTTACTTTAACCGCGATTATTCATGTCGGAAACTTTGTATTTGGCTATGAAATTTTCTGGCAACTTCAAGAACTGTATCTTTATTTATTTGATTTTTATATTATTGAAATTGTAATTGTTTTATTAATATGTTATTCAGATATTTCTTTGTATTTGTTATAAGTACATACATAATCTGAATAAATGTGCAATACTCGAATTGTTGACTTATTACGTATCTGAACTTGAGTTTACAGGTGTGTGTGCAACCGGAACAATATGGTAACCTACACAAGGGTGAGTGATTAAAGTTCAAATTATAGCCAGTTGGGCTTGCTTATACGAAAATATATAAAAGGCCAGTTAAATGGTGGAAAATCAGTAAATGTTGAAGATAAATCCAATATTTCATATCTTTGCATTTTCTTAATTTCTGTATCATTCAAAAAATGTATACAGGGTGTTTCGCATAAGAACCGACATAGTGCAGAGACATGTAGGTAAAAGTAAAATATGGTGATTTAATGCAATTTACTCCTATATTAAGTTGCTCCCCTGAGAAGTTATAGGCCTTCAAAGTGCGGTTTCAAATTTCGAAAAAAATCAATATCTCTGTAATACTTTAACTTAGAAAAACCAAATTTGGTACCTGTTTTGAGTGTACCAAGAGCATTAATCAGTGGTTAGTAGAGTTCAATTAAGGCATTTGAAAAGGTTGATTAGGGGCGATGCACACTTAAAGTGTCACAATTTTTTAACAGGTTGGTGGATTTAAGCAAATATTTCATTTTATGGGAAATTTAACTCTAAACCTTTGTTACTCCTGTTATTTTCAAAAAACTTTCTTGTTTTCAAGAAAAACACGAATAAGTAAAGAAACATATTTTATCAATCTTACTAAAAATCATCGAAAATTAAATATTTGCCAATAAACTTATGTATAGGTCAAATTTGACAATCAGCAAAAAATGTGAATAAGTATAATTTATTAGAAAACAGACAACTCAAACAACAGAAATAAAAAAAATGCCATCGAAAAGTTGTAGAAATTCTTCAACATGATAATTTCACAGGCATCTATTGAATTTTTGATGATTTTAAGTAACATTGATAATATATGTGTCTTTAGTTATTCGGGTTTTTCTTGAAAACGAAAGTTTTTTGAAAAATAACAAGAGTAAAAAAGTTTTATAATTTACTTCCCTATAAAATAAAATACTAATTTTTTAGATCCGCCAATAGGTTAAAAAATTCTGTCACATTTTATGGGTGCATCACCACTATTCAACCCTTTGAAATGCTTCAAACTCTACTCATCAACGATTAATGCTCTTGGTACACCCAAAACGTGCACCAAATTTGGTTTTTCTAAGTTGAAGTATTACTGATTGATTTTTTTCGAACTTTAAACCCCCACTTTGAAGGCCTATAACTTCTCAGGGATGCACCTTAGTATAGGGGTAAGTTGCATTAAATCAACATATTTTAAGTTGCCCTACATGCCCTTGCTCTGTGTCGTTTCTTATGCGAAACACCCTGTATATTTTTATAAAAAACTCAATGTTCCCATGAGTATATGTATGAACATTTTAAGAAGATTCATTGAATGTTCGTGGAACATTTTCGTAAGATACTGGGAGCTCCTACGAACATTATAAACAACATTCTAAGAACCTTATTAATATGACAGAATCTGCCCAATTCTCGTGTTCATAGAATGTTCTATGAATATATATTGTACCTTGTGAGAATGTTCTGGGGATGCTTGTATATTCTTTCGAAACATTCCTGGTATATTCTCAGAATGTGTCTGTGCTGTCTGGGTATCGTCTTCGAATTTGGTGCACAGTTAGCATCCGACAAACGAACGGATCCGATTCTTTTTAGGTAAAATCGTTCCAGGGGGTAGGGGATGAATAGGGAGTGATTTGGTGAAAATTGACATTTTTTCGTTAAAAGTCGAGTAATATAAAGTTTTCGGGTTTGTTTATTAGAAAACTTTCAGTTTTATCAAACATCCGATATTCTGTGCTGAAATTAAATCAGGGGTAGAATGTGTGATGGGGAATATCGGTGATGGAAATTTCGATTATTTTCATGCGAAAACGGTATAAAAAGTCTCAAAACATAGAAAATTTGATTCAGGAACGAACATTTTTTTGTCTATCGATCTGTCGGTCGATCGGTCTAACGGCCTGTACGCCTGTGTTAGGTTTAGGCTTAGGTTAAATTGTGAGTGGGCCATAACAGTCCCTCCACTGCGACCGTAAGGTCTGTTGTAGCTCACGCTTAATTGTCTTAAATTTCGCTCAACAAATCCAGCGTCCTACAGTTTACGATTTTGGGGCCGAAGCCCCTGCCTTCCCGTCCGAAGACTTTAGGCTATGGTATTCTCTTACACTGTCAGGTCAAAGGCACCCTCAAAGGAACCCCTACAACCTCTCACATTCATACGACCATTCACTCCACGCTCGCTTTTCCCGAAATCTCACCCATCTCTCTATCCTTCGCCCTCTCTTTCTCTGTGGTTTGTCTCAATCGCACTTCGCGTTTCCTTTTTAGCTCTATTTCATTGAAATTCCTGATTTCCTCGTTCTTGGTGGACCTAGCTAACTTGAATGGGTAGGAACCCTCAACACCGTTCTGGTTTCTCGCAAAGTGTTCTCTTGCCGCCCTACGATTTTCCATCTGGCAGTCTTCCAGCACATGCGTTGCTGTCTCCTGCTCTCCGTTTCCTCACGCACATTCTCCCGTTCCAGGCCTTAGGTTAAACCTACTAAAGTAGCCCTTGAAAGGCCCGTGGCCAGTCAGCAAGCTCACCGCCATGTACTCCAGCACTTGAGGCCCACACCCACGCTCTCTATATATCGATAAGTAGACCTACCCTTTGTCTCATCCTCCCAATGCGTCTGAGCTTTAGCCCTTTGCTTTCGACCACTGCATTGTTTTTATAGGCCACCAGGCCTATTCCAACCGCGACTCCGGCTCTGGACGCGTCTGTGTATATCCACCACCCTGTTGTCTTTTTCGCTCCTATTATCGCCCAGGTTTTCCTCTGCTCCGCCGGGTGCGATCCTTCTCCGTACGCCGGTTTTCCCTCAAAATTTGCCGCCTTCGAGTGTTCCCATCTTATATGCCGCTCCTCTGCTTCCAGCCACAAAGGTGGGCACCCCGCTAGCACCGCCAGTGCTGCGTTGGAAGTCGTTCTGTAGGCCTTCGTTATGTCCAACAGAAATGCTCTTTGGGCCGACTGAAGTTTTCTAGTAACCCTAGAATCCCTCGCTCGTTCACCCCAGATCTCGGCGCCGTACAGGAGAGCTGGTTTCACCGCTCCCTCATATATGACCCTAAGGGTCTTTGGATCCGTCCCCCACGTCTTTCCCGCTACCGCTCGTACCCTATGCGCCGCCCCCGCTATCTTGCCCGCTACGTATGACCGTACGACCAGAGTCGAGTATCACTCCCAGATATTTTATTTTGGCTTCTGACCTTATGGTTACGTCTCCCATTTTAATCACCGAGTGCTTTTGTGTCCGCGCTTTGGTACCTTTCCTCGCACCCCTGTAGAGAGCCTGCGTCTTCTCGGGGGCATATTCAATTTTATCAAACATCTGGTATTCTGTGCTGAAATTAAATCAGGGGTAGAATGTGTGAAGGGAAATATCAGTGACAGAAATTTCGATTTTTTTTCGAAAACGGTGTAAAAAGTCTCAAAACAGAAAATTTGTTTCTGGAACGAACATTTTTTTGTCTATCGATCGATCGGTCGATCGGTCTAACGGCCTGTACGCCTGTGTTAGGTTTAGGTTTAGGTTAAATTGTGAGTGGGTCATAACGGTCCCTCCACTGCGACCGTAAGGTATGTTGTAGCTCACGCTTAATTGTCTTAAATTTCGCTCAACAAATCCAGCGTCCTACAGAGGTCGGCAATCTTTGTGGGCGAGAGTTGATCCAGATCTCCTCGTGCAAGCTTTGTCTTGCCAAAAAGCAGGTGTCTTGTCCTGCCCGCAGCCAGTTGGTTTCGCAACAAAATGACGGCATGTGTGTCGTGTCTTACATTTCACTTAGTTTTGGGAGGCTGGCTACGATAGCCGTCTTACTTTATAGGTGTATTTTCGCTGCAATTAATATGCCGCACTGACGAGCTCTAATTAGAGCGAAACCGGTCTACGGTTCTAATTGTGGTGATAATGCATCCAGCCTTACATACTTTGTCCCTATATTGGGTAAGAAATGTGCCAGGGCTGGCAATTTACAAAATTGTTAGTTGGTTGTATACAGTCTCTATTTTTAACATTTTGTGTTATTTGGAGCTTCAGTGACAACATACTACTTGGTTCCGCAACGAGATGGCGGCACGTGTATCGTGTCTTACATCTCACTTAGTTTTGGGAGGCTGGCTACCATAGCCGTATTACTTTATAGGGGTATTTTCGCTGCAATAAGTATGCCGTACTGAAGAGCTCTAATTAGAGCCAAACCGGTTTACGGTTCTAATTGTCGTGAAAATGCATCTAGCCTTACATTTTCAAATGATCTTGTATTAGGACCTCTGAACCCGATCTTCGACGTCTGTCTAAATAAAAGTATTACTTTTAGTAATATGCCGTAAATTAATTTATAAAAGTCTGTGGCTAGTGGAGGATCATTCCGTTGCCATCCTAGCATTTGAACACACACAGTAATATGCCGTACTAGTAGTGTATAATTCTTATGAAAATTCACTATTATAATGCACTTGCTGCGTCAAGAAATTCTTACTGATCTTTTACTGACAGATGAAAAAGTCTAAAGAGTAAAATTTTAGGTGAATCAACCTGTATATTATTGTAAATACTGAGTAGCATTTTAGTGAATTTTCTTTAAAGAAATTCACTAATGAGGAGATCCCGACTTTTGAATTTTGAATAAATTTCTTCAAATGATTCAAGTAATGAGCCGATGTTGATTAAATTTAGTGAAAAACTTCCTGTTGCAAGTGGCTTAAATAAGTTCGTTACCTAGGAAAATCAGCCCAGAAATTTTGTGTTTTCTTTCGAAAAAAAATAAATGTCCGGAAATAACAAAGTAAAGGCAATATAATATCATTATAGCTACATTACGTCCCAAAATTTAGCTTTCTATGTTAAAAGACAAAACATTGATAGGCATTTAAAGAAAAATAAATTGTGGTTTTCCTCAAAACGCCAAAGTCGCGATTTAAAACGTCAAAATTGGCAACATTTAGGGAAAGAACCTCGAACTAATATGGGCTATGGAAAGAAAATGTCTCAAGAAGAATGTCTTACAAACCTTGAAGTCTTAGCTTCAACCGTCATTGTCCTTCATTTTGCTAACATATTTCCAGAAAATTCATTTAAAATAGACTCTTTCTCTGACACTTTGGCAGTAGTCTTAGCTATAGAGTTTATCGTTTAATTGTATATAATTTTTGTCGACTTTTCGTAAAAAATCAATAAAGTTCAATATATCCGTTATTATACAAGATACGAAAAAAATTGTGTACATTAATTATAGAGTGTCTTGAGCTACATCTCAAGAAATATTTCTACAATCACAGGCTGGCCCATAAGTCGTTGGTGATACAACTTTTTTTTAAATCGAACACGCCTTATGTTACTGCATTCTTGCGTTGTCCATCGAAATATAATGCATTTTTGTAAGAAAAGAAATTCGGGACGCAGCACGTGCGTTATGGTAGTGAATTTTCATTAAATGCTTCAAATTTATTTGCTGTTAACCTATAAGGTTGACCAAGAAAGCGTTTTTTCGGGAACATTTTAAGTTTATTTACGGATTTTTTTTTACATTTTCATACAATAAAGTTATTTTGATGAAACATGACACATTGTTTCTACTATATAGGTTATACTGGTAACCAAATTTGATGCTTGCTTTCTTTAAAAAAAAACACATATTTGGTGTTAAAACAATTCTATGAAAATCCACTACCATAACGCACTTGTTGCGTCCAGACTTTTTAAGAACGTCCACGCTTTCATTACCACAAAAACACACTTTGTTTTATTAATTTATACCAGCCAACCACACATCGCCTACTTTAATATTTAGTTAGACAAATACACACATAAACATATTCAAGCTCGAAGCTCGTCTAGAAATGGTCATCTCAATTTACATTTTACATTATCACTTACACACCAAATATTTCCATATACGTTGGGCCTGATGTATTACTGGCCAAAGTATAATATCAAAGTAAATATTAGCCCAGCCCACGGCCGCGTTTATTACTCTGCGTTATTTGTCTTCATAGGTGTATTTCTCAAATAACTGGTCGCCAGTCAGCTTTTCAAATTAAGTCCCAGCTTCCGACATTAATTACTGTGAAGCTCTAAACATTTTAGTGTAAATATGTGCATTTAGATGAGGATAATGGTGTTGAAATATTAAAATGAATGGATGGCTACATCTAGGACCATTGTAATCCTAATTATCTTTATTATAGTATTCACTCCTTACAAATTAAAAACAGACTTAAAATATAAATTTAAAATATAATTGAGAAATGTGTTGACTATGTTAAGGTGAACTTCTGGACGCATGTTAATGAGGAATGTGTGAAATATGATGCAAATTATTTTTCAGAAAGTTTATTTTAAAGACGTTGACTCTTGGTGAGTGACCCCTGACTGTTTTTCAGTTCACTGAAAACAAAGACCCGTTTTTTGTTTAACTGTCAAAAATCTTGACATTTTTTTTCTCTCTCGATACGGAAAAGTATTTTACTTTGACAAAGTTTTTTCACAAGAAAAAATCTCGGGACGCAGCAAGTGCGTTATGGTAGCGAATTTTCTTTAAAATATTTTTAATAGCAAATGTCTTTCTTTGATGAAAGCAGGCATCAAACTTGGTTGCCTATATAGTAGAAATAATGTATCATATTTCATTGAAACAAATTTATTGTTTGAAAATATATAAACATTTTTCAAAAGTCTAGATGCAGCAAATGTGTTATGGAAGTGATTTTCCATAAAAATGTTTTTAATAGCAAATGCGAGCAGGCATCAATCTGATTACCGGTATAGCCTATGTGGTAGAAACAATGTACTATATTTTATCAAAATTACTTATGGTTTGAAAATATACAAAAATTTTCCGAAAATAAACTTAAATGTTGGTTTTCTATCCAACAAAGCTTTCGTTAATAGCAAATTGAGTTATTGAAATTTGAAGGATTTAATGAAACTTTGGTAAATTTGCAAAACTGCAAATTTACCGAAAATTTGCTACCAAAACGCACTTACTGCGTCCAGATTTTTTTTTACAAACGCATATTTCGATAAAAAATGCAAAAATGCATTAACGAATTTGTTCTACGAAAATTAGTTTAAAAAAATTATACACCCCTACTCACTCCTGGTCCCGTAACTTCCTTGGGGAGTGTGAACAAGAAATTTTTTTTGGGGTTTGTGGATCCAGAGGGGTGGGGGCCTAGGCAGGTTTCTGAAAACAGTTTTTTGAAAAGCGTTCGGGAGCTAAACTGCAAATTTATCGAAAATTCGCTACCAAAACGCACTTACTGCGTCCAGATTTTTTTCTTGCAAACGCATCATATTTCGACAAAAAATGGAAAAATGCATTCACGAATTTGTTCTACAAAAATTAGCTAAAAAAATTATGCACTCCTACTCACTCCTGGTCCCGTAACTTCCTTGGGGAGTGTGAACAACAAATTTTTCTTGGGGTTTGTGGATCCAGAGGGGCTCTGGGCAGGTTTCTGAAAACAGTGTTTTGAAAAGCGTTCGGGAGCTTAACTGCAAATTTACCGAAAATTCGCAACCAAAACGCACTTACTGCGTCCAGATTTTTTTTTAAGATAAACGCATCATATTTCGATAAAAAATGCAACAATGCATTAACAAATTTGTTCCACGATAATTAGCTAAAAAAAATTATAGGCCGTTAAACCATAAATTTCACTAAACCTACAAATAAATATCCAAACAGCTACCAAACTTAACTAAACTGACAGCCAAAGCACCAGAGAAAGGGTCTATTTGAAATGGATTTCCTGTAAACGTTTTAGTAAAATGAAGGGCAATGACGGTTGAATCTGAAACTTAAGGGTTTGCAGAACACTCTTCTTGCAACATTTTCTTTTCACAAATGGTATTTGTTTTACATTCTTTGCCTAAACATTGCCAATTTTGACGTTTAATATTGCGAGTTTGACGTTTTGAGGAAAACTCCTACATTTATTGCTTTAACTGCCCATAACTTCTTTGTCTTTAAAGCTATGGACTTAAATTTTGGTACAGAGTTCACTCTTTATAATACAAACACGCGTACCAAATTTAGTTGCCCTTACTTTGTTATTTCCGGAGATATGAATTTTTTTATAAAGAAAACACAAAATTTTCCGGGAAAACCTGGTCAGATTTTCCTGGCTAACGAACTTATCCAAGCCACTTGCAAAAGGAAGGTACTCTGCAAATTTTATCAAGATCGGTCCATTCTTTTTTGAGTTATCGGTCGGATATATATATATATATATATATATATATATATATATATATATATATATATATATATATATATATATATATATATATATATATATATATATATATATATATATATAACACAGATCTCCCCATAAGCGAATTTTTTTTTAAAAAATTCGCTAAAAACGACCTCTTTTCAGGGTGAAAAAAAGGAAAGGTTTGCGTATGGATAGATAGTTTGTACGCAGCAAGTGCGTTATGGCAACAAATTTTCATAAACATTTTGATAGTAAATATGTCTTTTTATAACGAAAGCCGGCATCAAATTTGGTTAGCGATATCACCTATATAGTAGAAATAATGTACCATATTTAATCAAAGTAACTTTATTTTTTGAAAAAGCACACCAGTTTTCCGAAAACAAACTTAATATGTTCCCGAAAAAACTGAACCAATTTTCCTGGCCAAGGAGCAAGCAGTTTACTAACCTGCCAAGATATAATTGTTGAAAAGAGCTTTCGAAGAAAATTTAAAAAAAATGCATGAAAATACTCAATTTTTTACGAAAGCGAATTTTTTTTTATTTACAATAACCTATCAAATATTTATTATTGGAAACCAAAATTTCACAAAAATCTCACAAAAAATGATTTCTACGGAAACAAAAACATTTCTGCTGAAACTGACTAAATATTTTTACGCAAGCATTTTAGAAAAGAATACATGGAGATTTGAACCTGTGAAAGTAAAGAAAAATGTAAGCCGAAAAATACTCGTATTTTCATGTCACAAAGTGTTAGAAAAAGGACGTATCACCGGTTGCTGTTGTTACACGGGATTGAGGGTAGCTTTCACCGAAAACACGTGTATATATATATATATATATATATATATATATATATATATATATATATATATATATATATTTCATTTTCAAAAAGTATGGATACAGTAATAGTAAATAAGTGTTGAAAAGACTTTAGGTGCAGCAAGTGCGTTAAGGTAGCGGATTATGGTAAAAATAAAAATATTTCAAATGGTGATAACTCAATTTCTCATTAAACTGGAATCTTCAGTTTTGACACATGCTTAAACCTATATAAAAGCAGCGTGGATACTAAATTTAAAAAATAACACAATGAGCTTCACAGGCAAAAACAAATTTGTTTTAAAAAACAATTTTTGTTATTTTGTTTGCAGAAACTGATTTGATTGAGTTGACTAAAACGGATCATTCACGAGACTAATAGAGAAACGTTTATAATTTGGCAAGTAGATTCCTTTTGTAAATAAGAATGAAATTTTCGGTAAATTTACAAATTAGCACACGGGGGCTTTTTAGAAGAAAAATCAGGAACATGCTTAGATCCTCTTCTGGATGCAGAACCCACAAAAAAGTTACGGGACCAGGAGTGAATAGGGGTGCTGGGCAGGGAAGAAGATAAAAAGGAAATGTGAGCAGCAAATACGAAAAAAACAACTTATTTGGACTTCTTTAAGCTGGCCTTATCCCATTTTGTAGTTATACTTTCTTAAAATCCAGACTACCTCCTTAAAATCCAGTCTACCTCCTTAAGATCCAGTCTACCTCCTTAAAATCCCGTCTACCCCGCTCAGAACCCCTATTCACCACAGGTCCCGTATCTTCTTTGGGGGTTGTTCACAAGAAATTTTTCTTATTTACATTGTTCTTGTAGCCACGCAGAAGGGGAAGGAGAACCCCTGCAACAAAGCAGCGAATCAAGATTTTCAATTTACGTTTAAATTGTTACCCTATTTCATTTGTTTAAAATATTTTGCCAAAATTTAAATTGAAGTTGCCTTGTTTGTCAGTCTCAAATAGAGAGCTACAATAATTTATTGCTTAAAAAGTATGGATACAGCAACAGTAAATAAGTTCTGAAAAGGGTCTGGGTGCAGCAAGTACGTTATGGTAGATAATTTTGGTAAAAATATTTCAAATCCAATAACTCAATTACCCATTAAGCTAGAATCTTCAATCTTAAACCATAGTAAAACCTATTTAAACGCGGCTTAAGTAGTAAATTAAAGAAAAGTAACTTAATGAGCTTCGCGGATAACGACAAATTGCTTTTAAAAAATCTTTTTTGTTGTTTTGTTTGCAAAAACTAGTTCGATCGGGTCCAATAAAACAAAACGATCCAAGCAATTAATAAAGAAAAATACCTGCCATATTTATAATTTGGCAGGTACATTCCTTGTGTAAATAATTAATTTTTTTCTGGAAAACTTTTGTACCTTTAATGAAATTTGTAACACAATTTTTTTAAAGAAACTTGTAGTACCTACATGTATCTCTACCAAATTGTAATTGTCTATCTCCATAGAAAATATAAATTTCTTCATGTAATCGCTACCTGGGTCCTCTAACACCTAACACAAGGTCTCGTTAAATTTAAAGTGTTAATTTTAGTAATATGTCTTACTAACAGTGTATAATTCTTATGATAGTTCACTACTAAAATGCACTTGCTGCGTCCTGAACATTTTTAGCGATTTTGTGTTTATATATATATATATATATATATATATATATATATATATATATATATATATATATATATATATATATATATATATCCGACTGATAACTCAAAAAATAATGGACCGATCTTGATAAAATTTAGTGAGTACCTTCCTTTTGCTAGTGGCTTGGATAAGTTCGTTATCCAGGAAAGTCGGACCAGGTTTTCCCGGAAAATTTTGTGTTTGCTTTCTAAAAAAATCATATCTCCGTAAATAACAAAGTGGTGCGCGTGGTTGTATTATAAAGAGTAAACTCTGTACCAAAATTTAAGTCTCTATCTTTAAAGACAACGAAGTTATGGGCAGTTAAAGAGACAAATTTTGGAGCTTTCCTCAAAACGTCAAACTCGCAATTTTAAACGTCAAAATTGGCAATGTTTAGGCAAAGAATGTGAAATAAATTCCGATTGTGAAAAGAAAATGTTGCAACCGTCATTGCCTTTCATTTTACTAAAATATTTACAAAATATCCATTTCAAATAGACCCTTTCTTTGATGATTTGGCTGTCAGTTTAGTTAAGTTGGTGACTTTTTGGATATTTATTTGTAGGTTTAGTGAAGTTTATGGTTTAACGGTCTATAATTTTTTAAGCTGATTTTCGTAGAACAAATTTGTTAATGCATTTTTGCATTTTTATCGAAATATGATGAGTTTATAAGAAAAAAATCTGGACGCAGTAAATGCGTTTTGGTAGCGAATTTTCGGTAAATTTGCAGATTAGCTCCCGAACGCTTTTCAAAAAACTGTTTTCAGAAGCCTGCCTAGGGCCCCCTGGATCCACAAAACCCAAGAAGAATTTGTTCACACCCCCTAAGGAAGTTACGGGACCAGGAGTAAATAGGGGTGCTCGGCGGGGTAGGTAGTAAAAAGGAAATATGCAGAAAATGCGACTAAAACGGGCTTTAAAGTTGTCTTTTTCACATCTTGAAGCCATATTCCCCTTAAACCCTGCCTACCCCGCACATCACCCCTATTCACCCAAAAAATTTCTTGTTTACACTCCCCAAGGAAGTTACGGGACCAGGAGTGAGTAGGGGTGTATAATTTTTTTTAGCTAATTTTTGTAAAACAAATCCGTTAATGCATTTTGGCATTTTTTATCGAAATATGATGCGTTTGTAAGAAAAAAAACTAAACGCAGTATGTGCGTTTTGGTAGCGAATTTTCGCTAAATTTTCAGTTGAGCTCCCGAACGCTTTTCAACAAACTGTTTTCAGAAACCTGCCTAGGCCCCCCCCTGAATCCATAAACCCTAAGAAAAATTTCTTGTTCACACCCCCAAGGAAGTTACGGGACCAGGAGTGAGTAGGGGTGAATAATTTTTTTTAAGCTAAATTTCGTAGAACAAATTCGTTAATGCATTTTTGCATTTTTTGTCGAAATATGATGCGTTTGTAAGAAAAAAATCTGGACGCAGTAAGTGCGTTTTGGTAGCGTATTTTCGGTAAATTTGCAGTTTAGCTACCGAACGCTTTTCAAAAAAATGTTTTCAGAAACCTGCCTAGACCCCCCCCCCCCTGGGTCCACAAACCCCAAGGAAAATTTCTTGTTCACACTCCCCAAGGAAGTTACGGGACCAGGAGTGAGTAGGGGTGTATAATTTTTTTAGCTAATTTTCGTAGAACAAATTCGTTAATTGCATTTCTTATCAAAATATGATGCGTTTGTAAAAAAAATCTGCAATTTAGCTCCCGAACGTTTTTCAAAAAACTGTTGTCAGAAACCTGTCTAGCCCCCCCTGGATCCACAAACCCCAAGAAAAATTTCTTGTTCACACCCCCCCAAGGAAGTTACGGGACCAGGAGTGAGTAGAGGTGCTGAGCTGGGTAGGTAGTAAAAAGGAAATATGAGCAGGAAATTCGAATAAAGCGGGCTTGAAAGCTGTCTTTTTCACATGTTGAGGCCATATCCCGCTTAAACCCCGCCTACCCCTATTCACTCCCAGTCCCATAACTTCCTTGGGGGGTGTGAACAAGAAATTTTTTTTGTGCATCCAGGTGGGGTCCTAGTAATGTTTCTGAAAACAATTTGTTGAAAAGCGTTCGAGAGCTAATCTGCAGCTTTACCGAATTTTCATTAAATCCTTCAAATTTCAATTACACAATTTGCTATTAACGTAAGCTTTGTTGGTTAGAAAACCAACATTTAAGTTTATTTTCGGAAAATTTTTGTATATTTTCAAACCATAAGTAATTTTGATAAAAGATAGTACATTGTTTCTACCACATAGACTATACCGGTAATCAGATTGATGCCTGCTCGCATTTGCTATTAAAAACATTTTTATGGAAATTCACTTCCATAACACATTTGCTGCATCTAGACTTTTGAAAAATGTTTATATATTTTCAAACAATAAATTTATTTCGATGAAATATGGTACATTGTTTCTACTATATAGGCAACCAAGTTTGATGCCTCCTTTCATCAAAGAAAGACATTTGCTATTAAAAATATTTTTAGGAAAATTCGCTACCATAACGCACTTGCTGCGTCCAGAGATTTTTTTGTATTAAGTACGTAAAATGAGTGTTTTTTTAATGAGAAATTCGAGACAGTTCTTGATATCGGTCAGAAATTATCACTCTAATGCCATTTGAGGCACTTAATACGAAAATAATGATTTTATACAGAGTGCGTAAAAAGTATTGCACCAAATGGGATTATACAGAAAGGGTTTGACATTTAGATTTGACATTTGCTAGAGTTAAATTATACAAAATACCCATTGTCTGATATGAGCTTCATTTGTTTTGTGCAACTGGTATTTGTCAGAGGCCGCCATTTTGATTTTTTTAAATAGCAACCTGGGTTTAATTTAGTGTCATTTGGCATGTAATTGCTTTAGAAATACAATACCGTATATCATAAGATTGTTTTGTTTGATATAAGGGTGGAAATTAAAATATTTTAACCAATTAGAGATGGGAAATCCGGATCTTTTCGAAGAATCGGATCACCGGCTCTGGATCTTTTTGAAGATCCGGATCCTTAAACCGGTTCTTGAATCGCAATGAATATCTGTCTCGCGTGACTGTGACTTGATACATACTGCATTCAGTAAGATCGACCAAAACAAAAGAGGTGATCAAAAGCGAGAACCTATTATACGGATTGAAATATATATCCAAGATTATATGAATGTGTTCAAAAAAGATTATATCTTATGGCTACTCAGTGCCATGTGCAAGAATTTTTAGTAAAAGTGGTCGAATTGTAATGGAAAAAAGAACTCCATTGAGAAATAAAAAAATAAATGAAATTATATTTTTACATGTTAATATGTAATTAATGTTTAAAAAAAATGAATGTATAATAATATTTTTATTGTTACTATTATTACCTACTATTGGATAAATAAGTAATTTACACAATATGTAGGTACAAGAAAAATAGATTCTACAAACGATATAGTATATACCCAATACAAAAATTATGAAACCACTTCAATAATCTAAATACCTACTTAAGTTGCAACACGTAGGCTGAGCGTTCTAAGTTTAATGCTGAATGTTTCGAGGTTCGGATCTAGGATCGTGTGGTTTAGGTATGCCTTATTCAACCCGAATCTTTTGATTCTCCTTTCGTGGCTCGGGGTGCCGTGATCCGAGAAATAGAACGTAACAGCGGATCAGGCACAGGCATAACATACGTCAGAGTGCCATCGTCGATAGCAGTCAGTTCGTTGCCTCACGACTCAGGGCAGATCAAACTCGGATTCAGGATCCGTCATTCGTAATTTTAAGAGTCGGTTCATTCCGATCTTTTTAAAGATCCGAATGTTTGAACCGGTTCAGATCTGATCCGGACATCTCTAAAACCAATACAAGTGAATAGTACAAATGTTAAAAATTCAGTTAGTCAATTGAAGAAAACCACAATGGCTGCTCAAATTGTTGTCCATTTACTTCTTGACAATATCTAAGTCTATTAACCAAAGCGCCCAATGGATTCTGCAGATACGCTGGACAATGTTTGGGTTCACAGTTATAATTCGAGCTTCCAATTCATCCAATGTCGCTGGCCTATTACGATACACAACGCTTTTCAAATATCCCCAAAGAAAAAGTTGCAAGAAGTCATGTCTGGAGATCTCAATTGGACCACTCCGTCTAATCCATAGCCCTGGGAAATTGTGTTAGAAAAACACGAACTTGCTGACCGAAATGGGGTGGGGAACCATCTTGTTGTTACCAGAAATATTGGTGCAAGGCTTGCGGATTAATTGGATTTGATTTAATCTCTTTTATTTTTGGTACAATTTGATTTTGTAATACTTTCAAGTAACCCACAGATATTAATGTAGCATTTGTAAAGAACGATATGACGTTTCCGTCCAATATTCCACACCAAACATTCAGTTTCTTTTGGAAATTGCGTGTGTGTTTTCAAGTTGACATGGGGATTAGCAGGGTGTCAGTATCTAAATGCCGGCATTTAACATAAACGTGGCTTCGTCTGACAAATTAATGGTTCTCACAAAATCTGTTCTTTTTGTCATAATTTATGATAATGGCAACCTGCAGTCAAAATTGTATTCTAAAAGTTGATGGACTAAATGTAGTTTGTAGGGATGATAAACTTAAACCGCTTTAATATTTTGATTATTGATTCATCACACACATCATGATCTGCTGCAAGTTGCATGATTGAGGCTTGTGGTGTATCGGTAACATCTAATAAGACTTGGTAATGAAATTGCTTTATTTGTTGCCGCTTTCGGCCTTCCGAGAGTTGGATGCTTTTTTACACTTTAAGTTCATCAAATCGTTGAACTGTCCGCGATACTGTAGGTCTGCTGAGTGGAGGTCTGTTTGGATGACTGTCGTTAGACATATGTGAAGAATATTTTGCTAACCTTAATTAAAACTGGAGTTAAAATCAAAATTAACAGTTTGCTGGATGAAGTTCGGTTTGGATTTGGACCCTGCTTCGGATTGTTTCCTTTTTTGTAGCATTTACATAAGAAGACGATGCAACATTAACATTGTGTTATTGTTATTAAAGGCTACCAAGATATTTGTCAAAAAGTAGTAAAAATATGTAAAAATCCAATATGGAGTTCATAAGAAAAACGAGAAATTAATAGGGAAATGTAAGAAAAAATTAAATTCTGTATTCTTTGAATATCTTTGGAACTGTTCGGAATTTTACAGATCTAAAACCAAACTGTGGAGTTTTGTTAATTTAGTACTCTTTCTAACTCTAATAATAACGGAGTTAGTTGTATTGAGCCAATAAAAAGTGCTACTGTGTATACATACAATCCTACAAATTTTAACTTTATTTCAAGTAAATTTTTTTTAAACTAATTTCCTTACTTTTGTCTAAGAAAATTCGCTATTAAATTAGCTGTCGCTAATTTGATCCAAAAAGCTTTCTTAGAAAATTACAATTAAAGTTAACAGGATCCGTCCCTATTGCCATAATCTTACACACCTTGATTGGTGAATCAAATTCTAAATCTCTTTATATTAAACTTTGAAAATAGAACGGTATTGTAATATATTGTTGCGAATTCAACTGTCCAAAATTTTGATACTAGCTAATTAAGATATTTTAATAACAAATTTTAAAACATCGCAAATAATTGAGAAAAAGAGAGATTTCTATTATCTTTGTAAAATATATATCTCTTTGGTACATCTGCCATAGTAGTATGCATACGGCGGCTTTACAAGTTTTAGATACATCTGTCAGTTACAAATCAATCAAAAGCAAACAAATTCAATCAATATGTCAGTGGAACTGCATCTGAATTGTTTTTAAATTGTTTCGTGCAAGATTTAATCAAAATGTTCGGAATGATTCTGACTGGTAACATCTAGTTGTCTGCATTTTTGAGTTTTGGTATTTGCACCTGCATAAAAGCTGCAACAAGAAATAATGTATGCCGTAGAACGAAGAATAAATGTTCTTCAATAGAAGTTTATGGTGGAATGCATCAAACACCAGTAAAAGCAAAATCAATAAATGTATAATTCTAAACACAAGTATTACTTTATAACTTTTGTTTGAGGTGGTTAAAAATGGATTTATTATTTCTTTGTAATCGTGTAAACAATATCGTTTTTATGTGAAAAGCAGAATCCTACTAACATCAGAAACAACATAGTCTTCAACATTAACTATATATATATATATATATATATATATATATATATATATATATATATATATATATATATATATATATATATATATATATGGAGGTGTTTCAGCGTTCTTAAAAAAAATTCTCTAGCCGCAAATCGGTCTGTTTCGTTTTCAATGCGCCACCCTATATATATATATATATATATATATATATATATATATATATATATATATATATATATATATATATATATATATATATACATATATATATATATATATATATATATATATATATATATATATATATATATATATATATATATATATATATATATATATATATATATATTGAAAACGAAACAGACCGATTTGCGGCCAGATAATTTTTTTTAAGAAACGCTGAAACACCTCCATTTTAATTTTGAGGGGGACATGTTTTGACAGAAAACTCAACTTTGTCACATCAACCCCTTAAGGGTGGTGATAACAACCCTTATATTTTAAATAGGGACTCGTTTAAAAATTATTCACAGTTGAAGATGCCAAAACGCATTTCACTCATTCCGATAAGAAATGTGCTGATAGTTAATGTTTTGTTGGTTTGTAAACAAAAAAATGACTATTAGAACATTTCTTATCGGAATGAGAGAAATGCGGTTTATTTCAGTTTATCGGTCGGTTTGATACTTGATAGTACTACCAAAAATTAATTTCACATTGGTGTATTCTGTGGAAGAAAAAGTTGAAATAATTACTCTTTTTTTCAAAAACCATGACTGTGCCAACCGTACCGCAAGTTTGTTTAATAAACGACATACGAACAGACATGTTAACAGAAAATACATTTTGGAGTTAGTTGCAAAGTTTCCACTAAGTGGTTCAGTAGCCAACAAAAAACGGGATCCTGAACGTGAATTTCGGTTAGAAATGAGACTACTGAGATTGAAGTTTTAGGACAAATTGCTGCAGACCCAACTTTTAGCACGAGAAAATTGACCACTGTTTCAAACATCAAAAGAAGACCTTTTCAGCGAATATTGAAGCATCATAAATTTCACCCGTATAAAATTAATCTTGTACAACAACTAAAGGAAGATGACTTGATCGGCGGCTGGAGTTTTGTGAAGTTATGACTGCATGAATAGATGATAACGGGAACTTTCTGTTCAATATCTGTTTTTCAGACGAGTGTACGTTTTTATCAAATTCTACAGTCAATCGTCATAATTGTCGTTATTGGGCAGATAATAATCCAAGAAATTTTCACGAACTCAAACTCCACAGAAATTGAATGTCTGGACTGGCATTTTTGGAGACCGTTTAATCGGACCAATTTTTCTTGATGGCAATTTGAGTGGCGAAACGTATTTGGAGTTACTAGAAGATATCGTTTACCCTCTACTAATTGACATTGTTGAAAATGATGATCGCCATAAAAAAAAATCAATTAGTCTTTCAACAAGATGGAGCTCCTCCGCATTTTCCACAACGTGTTAGGGAGTTTTTGAACAGAGAGTTTCCAGGACAATGGAATGGGCGTAGAGGTGCTATTGAGTGGCCCCCTAGATCACCGGATATAACTCCTTTAGACTTCTTTCTATGGGGCCATTTAAAGAGTAGAATTTACACAACAGAACAGAAGTCTCTGGAAGAATTACGATTAGGCGTTGTTGAAGATTTCCGTCTAATAACTCCACAAATGCTCCAGAAGGTCAGAGCTCGTTTTGAACAAAATTTGTACTTTTGTATGGAAGCTGGTGGTCAACAATTTCAACACTTACTTAACTGAATAAACATTTTTAAACGTTTGATTTTGTTGTTTAGTTTTTTTTAAAACCAAAAATTGACTAATTAGTGCATTTCTTATCACAATGAGTGAAATACGTTCTTGCAACTCCAACTGTGAATAATTTTTAAACGAGTTGATAAAACTTCCAAAAAAATTAGTATGCTGAATTCAGAAAAGAAAGCTTTCAAATGATGTAACACACGACCCATGTTCCCTATTTAAAATATAAGGGTTGTTATCACCACCCTTAAGGGGTTGATGTGACAAAGTCGAGTTTTATGTCAAAACATGTCCCCCTCAATATTAAAATTGATGTGTTTCAGCGTTTCTTAAAAGAAAAGTTTCTCTGGGCGCAAATCGGTCTGTTTCGTTTTCAATGCGCCAGCCTGTATATATATATATATATATATATATATATATATATATATATATATATATATATATATATATATATATATATATATATATATATATATATATATATATATATATATATATATATATATATATATATATATATATATATATACCCATCCAGCACAAGATATTCTCAGAACATTCTTACAATGTGCGAACGTTCTTTTTTCAAAATATTTGTTTCATAATCTTCAAATGATATTTATGGAATTTCAAAGTGCCGCCTTGGATATTCTGAGTACATACATTCAATCACATTCTAAGAAAATGCTTCATCAATATACTAAGAATATACTCATAGATCATTATTCAGAATATTCGCTTAGAATGTGCTTGAGATTTCCCTTTGCATGTTTGATTCTGTTACCATTAAAATGCATTTACTCAATAAGGCGCTTGTTATATTATATAATTTACTACAATTACGTTTTGAAAATTTAGTAATTTATTTTTAGTGAATTTTCATTAGGAAACTTCACCAATAAAGAGGTATCGATGGTGAGACTTTCGAAATATATATATATATATATATATATATATATATATATATATATATATATATATATATATATATATATATATATATATATATATATATATATAGTTAAAAAATTGAAACTCTTTATTAAAAGCCGAGCTTTCGAAAAAGTTTATTCCATTCTCAAGGCTACAACATGGAAAGAAAAAAGTTTACAATTTACATAGGAAAAATTTAAAAAGTTTAAAATACTTACATATAAACATTACTAAAATTTATATTGTGGCCAGTGTCGAGATTATGTTCAGACAGAGCGCAAGTTCTTTTTTGTAAACGTAGGTCACTTTTGTGCTTGTTAATCTATCTTTAAGGACTCTGATTCTTTGGCCAATGTATTTTAAATTACAATTACTACATGGAATACAATATACCACTTCAGACACTTTGGAAATTTCATCCCTACTTTTGAGTTTACTGAAAATATTACTAATTGTTTTTGAATATCGAAAAGTTATTTTAAAATTGGTTTCATCTTTAAATATAAACTTTAACCTATTGGAAATACTCTTAATATATGGGACTGATATGTAAAAAAAGTAAGATATTTCCGAACTCGAAATTTTATGGGTGTTATGTCTGTCAGATAAATTTGATACTGTTTGTAGAGAGTGCCTTGTATTGTAATGGTGATTGTTTGAACAATTGTATAAGGGTTTATTAAGTAGTTTTCTTACATTTTTTTTCATGGAAAGAAGGATGGCATATCTTTAATATTCTATTTTTTAAACCTAATAAAATGTTAATGTTAGTTTTAAATAAATGATCTGAATGAAAATTAATATACCTTTGAGAATTAGTAGGCTTTATATACCAATCTAAAAATATGTTGTTATCGTTTGTTCTAATGAATTTTGTATCTATTTCCTCTTCTAATGTAAATTTAATAAATTGGTGGTAAGAATTAAAAACATCTAAAATGTGTGTTGTTGAATTTAGAGGAATACTACAAACATATTTTTTTTAAAAAGAATATTGATATTTAATTTTGGTATACATGTTTCAGGTGAATCATCTATAACATATTGTGCAATAATTGGAGAGATACAAGCACCCAGGGGGGTTCCAAAAATTTCTATATAATATGTGCTTTCAAAAAAAAATAGCTTGAGTTAAAAATAAAATCAACTATTTCAAGAAATGTTTTTTAGAATGGATGTTTCTAGAGAAATCGAAACCCATCTTTTCTCAACTCTATCTTTAACGGTATGTTAGTAAAAAGTGAAACAATATCAAGACTCACAATTACATAATTATCTGGAAGTGTAACATCCTTTATAAAATCTGAAAAGTGAAAAGAGTCTCTTGTGTAATAATCATTGTTGGTATTGTAAGTTTTTGTTAAAATTTCAGTGATTAGTATAGCTAATTTACTATTAGGTGAATTTAGGGAAGAAATAATTGACCTTAAAGATAAAACAGGTTTATGAAAGACCATAGTATTTTGGACACGTCTGATTATATATTGTTAACTATTTAGCCATTTCTTGTGTAATAAAATGATTGTTTTTTAATTTAGAAACTATTTTATTAGCTTTTTGTTGAAAGGTGGATGTTGGGTTTGTTGTTAATTTTTTAAGTAAATAACACTATTACCGTAACAAAAAAACTGAATACTATTAATATATATATATATATATATATATATATATATATATATATATATATATATATATATATATATATATATATATATGTGTGTGTGTGTGTGTGTGTCCAACCGATAACTCAAAAAATACTTCACTGATTTGGATCAAATTTGGGAATTGCCATTATTTTGATAATGGGTTGGTTGAGTTCGTTCATCATGTCTTAATGACCAATTTTTCTTAACAATAAATTAAAAAATATTTTTAAAACGCAATATCCCTCAAATTGTTTAAGTGATTAAAACGAAAATTTACAACTTAAGAGAACGTAGGCAGAGGTGGTTGTGTACCAATTTTCAGGCCTTTTGATAGAAGGAAACTAAAGTTATTCGAAATTAATATTAAAATGATCCTCGACATCACTTCAGATTCTGTAATGCAATATCTACAATGTTGGACAAAGACAGATGACCCTACCTGCACTGCTATGCTAGTTAAATAAATGGTAGATAAAAACATAAACAATGAAAGTTACATCATGAGCATTGCAATATGTCAGACACGTATAACATTGTAAAATATACGACAGGGACCCCTTTCTTCGTGCTAAACCAGGTAGTATGTCGTCACGACTGATCCAGCTAACACAAAGTGTTATAGATGGAGACTGCGTACAATCAACTAACAATAATAGCCCTGGCTCATTTCTTTCCTAATGCATCCATAAACGCTAGCATGCGACTACAAGCCGCTTGGTAACTGGTTGACGTTAGATGACACCACTGATTTTTAAAAGCAGCAAGTTGCTTGCAAGCTTGACAAGCGCATTATTTCTACACTTCGTGACTTGCGCTTGTTATGTAGCGTTTACAACTGACTTTTAACTAACCTAAATATCTAAAATATGATCCATAGATTCTGTGTTAATTTTGTGCACTAAAATTACCTTATTTCGCAAAACGTCTTACGAAATTGATCTTTTAAATAGCGACAATTGCTTAAAAGTTTTATCAGAAATATATCATCATCAAAGAGGTGAAAGTATTCACGATCGAACATTATTCATTGCTTCAGCTGAAGTTCATTCAAGTCACGACCCAGGTCAATCTTGTTACTTTACAAACATTATAACATGAAGACAAACATATATTATTGCATAGATTTAAAAAAATCTGAACGCGGCAAGTGTGTTATGGTAGTGAATTTTTATAAAAATGTTTTTAATGTAAAATATGTATTTTCTTTTAAAGAAAGCAGGTATGAAATTTCGTTACCAGTATAACCTATATAGTAGAAAAAATGTACCATATTTCATCAAAATAATGTTATTGTTTAAAAATGTAAAACATGTTTCAAAAATAAGCTCAGAATTTTCACGAAAAAACTGGTTCCTGGCCAACGAACGTTAAGTTAATAGCAAATTAAGCTATTGAAGTTTGAAACATATAATGAAAATTCGCTACCATAACGCACTTGCGGCGTCCTGAGTTTCTTTTCTTACAAACATGCATTATATTTCGATAGAAAATGCAAAAATGTATTAATATAAGGTGTGTTCGATTTAAAGAAAAATTGTATCGCCAACAACTTATGGGCCACCTATGATTGTAAAACTAATTTTATAGGATGCAACTCAAGATAGCCTGTAATTAACATATACAATTGAAATAATTACTCTTTTTTCCAAAAACGATGACTGTGCCAACCGTACCGCAAATTTGTTTCATGAACGACATCCGAAGAGACATGTTAACAGAAAATACATTTTGGAGTTAGTTGCAAAGTTTCGACAAAGTGGTTCAGTAGCCAACAAAAAACGGAATCCAGAACGTGAATTTCCGATTAGAAATGAGACTACTGAGATTGAAGTTTTAGGACAAATTGCTGCAGACCCAACTTTGAGCACGAGAAAATTGGCCACTATTTCAAACATCAAAAGAACTATTCAGCGAATATTGAAGCATCATAAATTACCCGTATAAAATTAATCTTGTACAACAACTGAATGATGATTTTGATCAGCGGCTGGAGTTTTGTGAAGTTATTACTGCACGAATAGCTGATAACGGGAACTTTCTGTTCAATATCTGCTTTCAGACGAGTGTACGTTTTTATTAAACTCTACAGTCAATCGTCATAATTGTCGTTATTGGGCAGATAATAATCCAATAAATTTTCACGAAGTCCACACTCAACTCCACAGAAATTGGATGTATTAACTGGAATTTTTGGAGACCGTTTAATAGGACCAATTTTTCTTAATGGCAATTTCAGTGGCGAAACGTATTTGGAGTTACTAGAAGATATCGTTTACCCTCTACTAATTGACATTGTTGAAAATGATGATCGCTATCAAAAAAATCAATTAGTGTTTCAACCACATGGAGCTCCTCCGCATTTTTCACAGCGTGTCAGGGAGTTTGTGAACAGAGAGTTTCCAGATCAATGGATTGGGCGTAGAGGTGCTATTGAGCGGCCTCCTAGATCACCGGATTTAACTCCTTTAGACTTCTTTCTATGGAGCCATTTAAAGAGTAGAATTTTCGCAACAGAACCGGAGTCTATGGTAGAATTACGACGACGCATTGTTGAAGAATGCCGTCTAATAACTCCAAAAATGCTCCAGAATGTCAGAGCTTGTTTTGAACAAAATTTGTACTTTTATATGGAAGCTGGTGCTCAACAATTTGAACACTTAGTTAACTGAATAAACATTTTTGAACATTTGGTTTTGTTTTTCAGATTTTTTAACAAAAAATTGACTAAATAGTGCATTTCTTATCAAAATGAATGAAATACGTTCTTACAACTCCAACTGTGAATAATTTTTAAACGAGTTGATAAAACTTCCAAATAAATTAGTGTGCTAAATTCAGAAAAGAAAGAGCTTTCAAATGATGTAACACTCGACACATGTTCCCTATTTAAAATATAAGGATTGTTATCACCACCCTTAAGGAGTTGATGTGACAAAGTTGAGTTTTATATCAAAACATGTCCCCCTCAATATTAAAATTAACGTGTTTCAGCGTTTCTTAAAAAAAATTCTTTGGACGCAAATCGGTCTGTTTCGTTTTCAATGCGCCACTCTGTATATATATATATATATATATATATATATATATATATATATATATATATATATATATATATATATATATATATATATATATATATATACATACATACATATAGGTGTATACAAATTGAAACTGGCCCCAGATATGTGTTCTAGGGGGCCTATACGCGCTCATTTGTGAATATTTTTAAAATTCAAAAGTCGAGATCTCCTCATTGGTTAATTTTTTAAGAAAATTCGTGAAAAATTGAAATCGGTTGCAGAAAAAAAACAAGCACTTGTGAAGCCACGGGAAAAGTCTACGACTGTATTAAATATGGAACTGTTTCACTAACTTAGGGCAAGAACAAACAACCAGATATGCTATTCAATTTAAATTAAGTCTTAAAAGTTTTCATCTCCTTTTTATGAATTTATTTTTTATGCAAAAACAAGCTAAAAAATTCATAGGAATAACATCAATCTGATCAGGTAAGGGTAAAATGAAATGAAAGACTAAAAAAATTAATAAAAAGTGAAGTCCCTAACCAGGTTTAGAACTCGTCTTATTATAGCACTCGATTATCTGATGCAACCGTTTAAACGACTGGACCACCGTCGACATGACAGATGACTAGCAGGTATATAATCTAATATGTTAATTTTCTAACGTCTTTATGATTTGTACCAAACAATTTTTATTTACAATGGATTTTTTGCTCACATTTTAACGAAAAGAAGGAAAATAACGGCTTAGACACAGATCTAGGAGCTTGTTAATCATTTCGTGTCGTATTTTTCATCACATTAATACGACTACCACAATTATCAATTTTGACGTTTTAACTTTTTTTTTTAATCAGAGGTTTACCTATAACTTTTTTAACTTTTAACCAAGACATCTGAATTTTGGTACGTAGGATACTCTTAATTACGGAAATCAGCGCAGCAAATTTGGTTGTCCCTGCGCTGTTATTTCCGGAGATATAATTTTTTTCCGAAAGAAAACAACATTTTCCGGGAAAACCGGGCCGATTTTCCTGCGTCTGGAGGCGGTTCAACCCGAGAACCAAGCATGTATGACATTAAAGACCGCGGAGATCTTTCTGAACATATATATATATATATATATATATATATATATATATATATATATATATATATATATATATATATATATATATATATATATATTGTTACAAAGCACTTCAATAGACGTAGGTGCGGTGTTGCCACATCTCCAGAATTTCCCCAACATCTGGGAATTTTTGCACAATCTGGCAACACCGCCTCCCCACCCCCCTGGGGGTGCCTGGGGTGACCCCCCTCAGGCGAAGTCTCAACCCTCTAGGACCAGAAATAACGAAGTTACCAACTTGTACCCCGTCGGAACGGATAACTGAGGTCTGCACATTCCGAACACCCTGTATATACACCCTATATACGCAGAGAACCCTTACACCCTGTATACGCAGAGAGATCTTATAGTTCGAGAAACACCTCTTGTGTAACATAGGAGTGGTGACCACATTTGGATCACCTGTATACACATCCCCCTGTATACACACGGGACCGATCTGTATTCACAGAACCTTCTAGTAAAAGAAGGTCCTGGAACGTTCTGGAATGGAACTCTCTAGAAAGGAGGGGAAGGTACGGCGAGTATATAAAAGCGAAAGCAAGCCAGCCCGAGTTAGTTCAGTTCAGTTAGTTAGAGAATGTTGAAGTGACTTGAACAAGCAGTAATCAGTGTATAGAGTAGTGACTGTAGTACCAGTATAGTAACTTGTGTGCAGATTAGTAATTGTAAGGCCAGTAAATGAAGTGTTTTGTGAGAGAGACATTCTAGAAATTTTATTGTATCCATATTTAGAGTGTAAATAAAGTTGTTTTGTTAAAATTTAAAGTCTCACTTATCCAGAACCCGGAGAAAACGCAACAATTTGGTGTCAGAAGTGTGGGATAAGTGAGTGAAGAAGTGAACAAGTAAGCTAGCTGTAAATGGTAAACACCAGATCGACTGACTACGACGAGATGGCTGAAATCAAAGAATTGATGGACTTACTGAAAAGACAACGCGAAGAAGACGAACAACGGCGACAAGAAGATGAAAGAAGACGTCGCGAAGAAGACGAGAGAAGACGACAAGAGGAAGAACAGAGGCGCCTTGAAGATAAAGAAGAACTCAAGAAGCAACGAGAAGAAGACAAAGAAGACCTCAAGAAGCAACGCGAAGAAGACGACAAGAGGAGTTACTGGAATGTCCCCAGTTCAAAATCGTCCGGAAGAAGATATGCCAATCGTGCAGCAGCCTCATGGAACTTTGAAGCCGCCGACTTTTGACGGAGAAACACCGTGGCCCATGTACAGGAGGCAGTTTGAGGCGGCAGCTCTCAGCAATGGGTGGAGCGAACAACAGGCAGCAACTGCTCTAATTCTCTCGCTTCGAGGTAAAGCCCTAGAAATCCTCCAGAACATCCCGGAGTCGAAACAGCAAAACTACTTAACAGTGATACAGGCCCTAGATTTGAGATATGGTAACAAGTACATGAGCCAGGTCTACCAGACACAACTAAAGTCAAGGGTCCAGAAGCCAAATGAGACGCTGCAAGAATTTAGTGCCGAAGTGGAGAAACTTGTGCGACTGGCATATCCCCAAGCCCCAGAAGAATTTGTCAACCAGATAACCGTCCAGACCTTCATCGATGGGGTACTTGATAATGAAATGCAACAAGCTTTAAGGCTCGGAAGGTTCAAAACACTTACGGACTGCGTAATTTATGGCTTGGAATTTGAAGCAGCGAAGAATGCATCTCAACCTCGCCGCAACAGGCTGCGCGAAGTGAAGGAGATAGAGGACTTTGCAGACACGACAGCCGAACTAAGGCAAGAAATGAAGTTGTTAAAAGAAGCCATAAGCAAGCTCACTGCACCGGTTGGGGCACGTAGGACGAAAGCAGATTGGTCAGACATAGAATGCTACAAGTGTGGTAGGAAAGGGCACATAAGTAAGCAGTGCTCACAAACCCAACAGGTGGCTCGCAGAAGACAAGAATATACCAACAGTGAGCGCCATCAGGGAAAACGACCTGACGCCAGTGTAGGTGGGCGACACGTGGCATGCGGGACCCAAGGCCCCAAAGTCAGGGTCTCCACTATCCGACGCTACCACGAGAGCCTCGTTATACCTGGTAGCATAGACGGGAGACAATGCAGTTTCACCATCGATACTGGCGCCACTAGATCCGTTGTACGCCCAGACATGTTGCCAAACAAGTCGGCACTCACGACCAACAAACAGCCTGTGTTGGAGACAGCGAAAGGAGATAGGATACCCGTGCATGGAGAGGCCATTGTTTACATTAAGCTGGGCAGTACTGAGCTGCAGGTCAAGGCTGTCGCCGCAGAAATCGTCGACGAATTTATTGTGGGCTTGGATATAATGGAAGACTTTGATGTCTTTTCAGTGGACTTCCAAAATAAGATTTTGAGAATCGGCAACGAAGAGTTGTATTTATCTCCAACAGCAGGCGAAGCTAATCTCAGGGTGAGACTTATTGTCGACGAGGATACACGGATTCCTGGTAACAGTGAGAAGATTGTCAGAGCCAGACTAGAGAAGAAACTTGATGGTATGTCTGCTCTCATAGCGGAGCCCCTAAAAGATAGACATGATGGTGCCCTCGTCGCACGATGCTTAGTAGACCCGAAGAGGACAATACCCATAAGAGTGGCTAACGTGCAAACTAACAGGGTCACATTGAAGAAAGGTGAGGTTATCGCCACTTGCGAGCCCATTGACCGAGTGACGTTGTCAAGAAAGGTGACACCCACGGCATTAGACAGAAGACTGCCAGTAGAAATGGTAGAGCGGTTCAAGAATTCTTGGGGCCAATTGAACGACATGGAGATGGAAATGGCCCTGAAGTTCGTATTAGAGGAGGCCGATATTTTCGCTCAAGATAAAATCACAGGTCGTACGAGTCTAGTGCAACACAGAATTAATACTGGCGACGCAAGACCAATTAGACAGCCGCCGAGAAGACTGCCTTTTGCCAAGCAATCAGAAATCAAGGCGATGGTTAACGAAATGCTGGAAGATGGTGTGATTGAGGAGTCTAATAGTCCTTGGTCGTCCCCAGTAGTTTTGGTCACCAAGAAAGACGGCACTATGAGATTTTGCGTGGACTATAGGAAGCTGAATGATGTCACCAAGAAAGACAGTTATCCCCTGCCCCGGATCGACGACACTTTGAACACTTTGGCCGGATCAAAGTGGTTCTCTACATTAGACCTGAAAAGTGGCTACTGGCAAGTAGAACTCCATAAAGACGATAAGGAGAAGACTGCTTTTTCAACCGGGAATGGGTTGTACCAATTCAAGGTCATGCCATTCGGCTTATGTAATGCTCCTGCCACCTTCGAGCGACTAATGGAGTTAGTGCTGAGAGGACTTACATGGGAAACATGCCTGGTGTATCTCGACGATGTCATGGTGATTGGAAGGACTTTCGATGAACACCTGTCGAATCTGAAGCAGGTTTTCTCCAGGCTGAGAGGTGCCAATCTGCAACTCAATCCCAAGAAATGCGTCCTCTTCCAGAAGAAAGTGAGTTTCCTCGGACATGTCGTTTCTGAGAAAGGGATAGAAACTGATCCAGAGAAAATAAAGGCAGTAAGAGACTGGCCTGTGCCGAAGAACAAACATGAGGTCAGAAGTTTTCTGGGACTTTGCAGCTATTACCGACGCTTTGTTTAGTACTTCAGCAGCATTGCGAAACCTCTGCATAGCCTGACTGAAAATAAGGCCGAGTTCATCTGGTCACCAGATTGCCAAGAGTCTTTTAGAGAGCTCAAACATCGTCTTCTCACTGCTCCTGTGCTGGCTTATCCTCAGGACGAAGGACTGTTTATACTGGACACCGATGCTTCCCAGTATGGCATTGGGGCAGTACTCTCACAGCTCCAAGCCGGAGAAGAAGTTGTGATAGGCTACTTCAGCAAAACGTTCGGAAAAGCAGAAAGAAATTACTGTGTAACCCGGAAAGAACTGCTGGCAGTTGTAAGATCCATCGAACATTTCCACAGCTTCCTGTACGGAAGAACATTCCGCGTGAGGTCAGATCACTGCTCTGCAATGGCTTCTGAACTTTAGAAATCCCGAAGGACAGATAGCACGATGGATAGAGAAACTGCAGAGCTACGACTTCCGGATTGAACATCGAAGAGGAAGAAGTCACGCCAATGCAGACAGCCTGTCAAGAAGACCATGTTCAGTGCATGAATGTAAATTTTGCGAGCGACAAGAGAACAAAGAGATCGACAAAGTAACTCATCAGATCAAACAACTGGTGGCAGGACAGGAGAATAACACCGATCTAGACGTAAATCTTGAATACATCAGAGACGCACAGAAGACAGATCCAGACTTGAAAAATATTAGAGAATGGCTACAAAAGGGGAAAAGACCTGAGTGGCACGATGTGTCCCGGTTTGGGGCGGAGATTAAAGGCTACTGGCTACAATGGGACTCATTGTGTCTAAAGAATGACATGATCACTCGAAAATGGGAAACTGCCGATGGTAGAGACTGTATATACCAGACCGTTGTGCCAAGTGAGTGCATAAGCAGTGTTCTTCAAGAGTTACACAATAGTAGAAGTGGAGGCCACTTTGGGGTCAACAGGACTCTTGCCAGAGTGAGAGACCGCTTCTATTGGATAAACTGCCGAAGAAGCGTGGAAGAATGGTGCAAAAGGTGTGACCAATGTGCTTCAAAGAAAGGACCAAAGACCCGATCCAGAGGAAAAATGATGCAGTACATCTCAGGTACACCGTGGGAGAGAGTTGCCGTAGACATCGCAGGACCTTTTCCCATCACAGAGTCTGGGAACAGATACATAATGGTGGCGATGGACTACTTCTCGAAATGGCCTGAAGTTGCGCCGATCCTCAACCAAGAGGCAACGACCGTAGCAGAAGCCCTGATGGAAAATGTCATATCACGGCATGGCGTACCCTTGGAGATTCACACCGACCAGGGCCGGAATTTCGAATCAGAGGTCTGGAAAAGCCTAATGGACTTGCTAGGCATAAAGAAAACGAGAACAACGCCACTCCACCCTCAATCAGACGGCATGGTAGAACGGCATAACAGGACCATCAATCAGTATCTTGCTATGTTTGTCGACGAGAATCAGAGAACCTGGGACAAGCTGATACCTCTGTTCCTCCTAGCTTACAGAAGCTCTCAGCATGAATCTACCGGCTACACTCCATCCATGATGTTGACCGGCAGAGAGATGCGGTTACCAATCGACATGACGAGACCACCACCGAACGAGGACATAGCGGACCTAGCTACGTTACCTGAGTATGTCGCCGACCTAGAAGGAAAACTGCGCACTATACACAGATGTGTCAGAGATAGGCTCCTCTTAAGCAGTGACCGGATGAAGATGCGCTTGGATCGCAGAGCAACACCCCATATATTCAAGGAAGGTGATGCAGTGTGGCTGTACCAACCAACAAGGAGAAAGGGCCTCAGTCCCAAACTTCAGAAACCATGGGAAGGGCCATACTTGGTGACTAAGAAAATTAACGACCTAGTCTACAGAATCCAGCTGTCTCCAAGAACTAAACCCAAAGTTGTTCACATAGAGAGGTTGAGTCCCTATCGGGGCAACGAACCCCCAAGTTGGCGGCCGGTAAATACTGTTCGGGACGAACAGTCTTAAGGAGGGGGGCAGTGTTACAAAGCACTTCAATAGACGTAGGTGCGGTGTTGCCACATCTCCAGAATTTCCCCAACATCTGGGAATTTTTGCACAATCTGGCAACACCGCCTCCCCACCCCCCTGGGGGTGCCTGGGGTGACCCCCCTCAGGCGAAGTCTCAACCCTCTAGGACCAGAAATAACGAAGTTACCAACTTGTACCCCGTCGGAACGGATAACTGAGGTCTGCACATTCCGAACACCCTGTATATACACCCTATATACGCAGAGAACCCTTACACCCTGTATACGCAGAGAGATCTTATAGTTCGAGAAACACCTCTTGTGTAACATAGGAGTGGTGACCACATTTGGATCATCCTGTATACACATCCCCTGTATACACACGGGACCGATCTGTATTCACAGAACCTTCTAGTAAAAGAAGGTCCTGGAACGTTCTGGAATGGAACTCTCTAGAAAGGAGGGGAAGGTACGGCGAGTATATAAAAGCGAAAGCAAGCCAGCCCGAGTTAGTTCAGTTCAGTTAGTTAGAGAATGTTGAAGTGACTTGAACAAGCAGTAATCAGTGTATAGAGTAGTGACTGTAGTACCAGTATAGTAACTTGTGTGCAGATTAGTAATTGTAAGGCCAGTAAATGAAGTGTTTTGTGAGAGAGACATTCTAGAAATTTTATTGTATCCATATTTAGAGTGTAAATAAAGTTGTTTTGTTAAAATTTAAAGTCTCACTTATCCAGAACCCGGAGAAAACGCAACAATATATATATATATATATATATATATATATATATATATATATATATATATATATATATATATATATATATATATATACATATATATATATATATATATATACATATATATATATATATATATATATATATATATATATATATATATATATATATATATATATATATATAATATCTTTTCGCTCTCTCTTGGGTGTGTGTGGGGTTGGGTGGTTGCTGGTGAGGGTGGCGACGTGCAGTGGCCGAGGTTGAGTATAAGTAGGCACTGAGACTTCACATACAATCTAAATTTTATTTTTTTCATAAACCTTGGTGATTATATATATGGTGTTATCGTTATAATTGTTGTTAGCATCTGTAATATTTCGGAGGCTTGATTAAATCAGGACAATTTATTATGATTATTTTTTTTTACGAAAACTGGTCCGATCCGGCTGATCAGCGAACTCGTCCAATAGATTTACAAAAGTAACATGGTTGCCAGGTTTTATCAAAATCGGTTAATTATAATTTAAGTTATGGTTCGGATACATACATATTCTCACCATCTTGACCTCCTATTAATTGATTTTCTAAATGAAAATTCATAATCAATAAATAGATCCTTCATAAGTGTCGCCACCTACTCTTTTTTAAGCTCACACCTACCCGCATTGCCATCATACATTTTACTAGTAAAATTTTGCTTCTTTTTGCCTTTGCTACAAAACAACACCATACCGACATTGCCTTATAAAATTCATACCATTATAAAATCGTGAAGTGGCCAATAAAACTTTACGACATCTAAATAAAATCTGAAAGATCTTAAGCATATAAAGCCAGTTGGATCTCGGGACCACCCATTCTTACAAAGAAGAGACACCAAAAGTGCGTTTTTCACCGCCCATGCACGTAGTTGCTAATATCTATGGTAAACAATGGGGCACCGAGAGGCACCTAATAACGGGAATGTAACCGGACTTCGACACATTATTAAGGAGGTGTTAGTTGACAAGTCGAGAGCGATAATGAAAACTGAAAATGGTCGCTCACGCGATTGGAGGTGCCTCCATGTTTAAATTGCAATTATCACCTCGCGATCTAACATGTCTAGAGATAAGTGCTGTCAACTATCAGGCATCTTAGCGAGATTGTTGTATGAGCACTTTGTATGCATCATGACGTAGAAAACCTGTGCTGCTGCATTAATTTTGTTAGCATTTGTGGCTTTGTAAAGATAAATAAGTTATTCCAAAGGTGCAGGATAAAATAAAGAAAAGTCTGAATGCGTGTGCGTTATGGTAGTGAATTTTCATGTGATTTACACAAAGTGGCGCATTGGTATAGCAATTTCCGACACATATGTTATTATTAAAGATAAAATATACAGTGTCGATCAGCCAAACGGAATAAATTCAGTCTCTCAATTCTTGCGAATATTTATGAGGAATCCCGCAATGTGTCAATTTTCGATTAAAAATGGCACTTTGCAACGAGAAAACTTCACACATACATTCAACTTCCCTCGAGTGACCGTTGCAACCCCTAAATTTTCAAATAGAGTCTTGTGATACCTCCTTTGAGTTATCTCTTCATTTAATATTCAAAAATGCCATGGTTTTAAAATTTGTTGCAAAAATTAACAGTACAAAAATTAATTCATCTGATGTACGAACTATGCTACGACACACTAAACAATATAAACTAATCGCGTTTCATTCTTCATAATGAGAAAAAATCAAAAACGCATCAATCTTAATGTGGGAGATGTTCAGAATGCATGCCTTGATTATCTTGGCAATATCCTAATCGTAAATAAAAATATCTTCTAACGTTAATCAATATTTGAGCCGTGACAGACCCAATCGCAATCGTTATGCTTCTTCTTAAGTCAGTTAAATCGCGTGGTTTGCTTTTATATACCATACTTTTCACACATCCCCATAAGAAAAAGTCTAATGGCGTAAGGTCGAGTGATTGTGCTGGTCATTATAACGATCGTCGACTCTCTATCCACCGATTTAGAAATATTAAGTTGAGGTATTGCCGGGCATTGATTTGGTAATGTGCCGGTGCTCCATCCTGCTGGAACTATATCACATTCGCTAGAACTTGTGGGTTTGCTCGATCAGGATATAAGTCTGCCAAAGTTGGCACGACATTATTTTAAAGCGGTGCTAAATAATTATCTCCATTCAAATTACCATGTCTGTTCCGTGATGGACCAACGTTATCCAACCTGTAAGAAATATATTTTAGGTATCGTCTCTGAACCCTATGGCATTTTATAGCAGTGGTATAAAGGGGACCAAACGTCACTAGCGAAATTCAATTTAAATCTAACTAACGTGTTACACAATACCTGTATGCAATCCGTTCCTCTGAAATATTTACAGACTCGAAAAATAAAACCTAGATAAGTTGCATAAATTTCAGCTTTAACCGTCCCTGTCCTTCATTTTACTAAAATATTTGCACAAAGTTCATTTCAAAGAAACCCTTTCTTTGTTGTTTTGGCCGTAGTTTCAGTTTACGGTTTAATAGTCTAGACTTTTTAGCGAATTTTCGTATAAAAAGTTTGCTATATAGAAGACCGCGACTTATGAATTTTGAAGAGATTTCTTTAAATGAGAGCGAACTAGCACCGCTAGAGCCAATATCCGGGGTCAGTTTTAGTACTTATTTGTTTACATATATACAGGGCGACACATGTCTACGGTAAAGCTCAATAAATCCGTTATTCGGCAAGATGCGAGAAAACATTGTATACGTTAATTATAGGGTGCCGTGAACTCCGTCTTATAAACTTGTTTTGACAATCACAAGGTGGCCCATAAGTCGTTGGTGAAACAAGTTTTCTTCTTGTTTTAATAGCAGACCCCATACATTATTGAATTTTTGCATGTTTGGAAAGAGAAAAAGTGATACCTGTGATCGTTGTTGAGTGATGTCAATTGTTTTGTAACGGGTTACGTTTCTGGCACATATCAAAAATTGTGATACGGCGATTTTACCAATTGATAGCGGATTCCCATAAAAATGAGTCATTTCGTGAGGTCTTTATTTATATTACTTATCGAAAAAATCAAGATGCCAGATATTGGCTGAATTTGAAAAAATTCAAACTCCTTACCTCAATTTTTTCAAATTTTCAATAGAATAGCCTATTTTGTGTTTCAGAAATAAATGTCATGCCATCTGCTTCTACTTTTGTATAACACTCCACTCCTAAACCTGAAGAGTTTCGTTTGGGAAATCTTTAGATTTATAATCGCATACCATGATTGTTGTAGCGGTTAGTTTTAAGCAAAGAGGTTATCAACCTCTTTGGTTTTAAGTTTGCTTTTCAGTTGTTTTTTTTATTCAATTCTAATAACCGATCAGATTGTGTGAACATTTACTGAATTTTCTAAGAAAAATATTTAAGTATTTAAATTAATTTTGGTACAAAAGACGCAAGAAATAGTTAAGTTGATAAGACTACCTATGTTTATATTTTCATTCATTTATATATAAGTAAGTGGTTGATAAATTGTTTTCACGTGTTTTCACAAATGTCAGATGAAACTTTAAAGTGACAGACTTAAATAACCATCTTATTTCTGATAGCTTGCGGCATGAAATTATGAGTACTTTTCCGCTTAACATTTTCTTTACTTCCATAGTTGAAATTTCTGTGAAAGTTAAAAAATAACTGGTTAATATTTTCATATTTTTTTTCAATTTTAATCGTAGTTTAGGTATATAATTTGAGTTTTATGTAGGTTTTCAGCAAATTTTAATCTAAAAAGATATAGTCAGTTTCAACAGTAATTTTATTTCCGCATCGTCACAACGTGTAGAACTTTGGCATCGGCGACAAAAATTATAATTTTTTCTCTCTTAAACGTCGTAAAAAGTATCAAAAACAAATAAAACATGATTTGGGAACAAAAATGTTTTCTGTCTGTCGATCTATCGGTCTGTCGGTCTGTCGATCTGTCGATCTGTCAGTCTGTATGTCTTTCTGTTTGTAGTCACAGTAACTTTAGAATGAATTGAGATATCGTCTTCAAATTTGGTATACAATTAGCACTCGATAAACGAACGGTTCGGATTGTTTTTGGGTAAAATTACTTTGGGGGGTAGGGGATGAATGGTGGGTGGTTATTTGGTGAAAATTGACATTTTTTCGTAAAAAACCGAGTAATATCACGTTTTAGGATTTGTTTATTAGAACACTTTTAATTTCATCAAACATCTGATGTTCTGTCATGAAATTAAATTAGGGGTTGAATGTGTGGGGGTGGAATATTGTTGACAAAATTTTCGAAATTTTTGGTTGTCAAAACGGCGTAAAAGTGTCAAAACCTATAGCAAACTCGATTCTGGAACGAAGATGTGTTTGTCTATCAGTCTGTCTATTAATAGGCACAAATACCTTTCTAACGAATTGAGACCTCATCTTCAAATTTGTTATCCAGTTAGCAACCGACAAAGGAACGCTTCGAATTGTTTTTGCGTAAGATCGCTTTAGGGGGTAGGGGATAAATAAGGGGTGATTTGGTGAAAATTGGCATTTTTTAAACAAAACTCCTGTAATATAACGTTTCAAAAGTTTATGGGTATAGGAATACAAATATTTCCTTTGTGGTCAAGTTATGGGCCCTAAACTCATTATATGAGAATGTCTTTCTGAAGAGCATAAGTTATCACAGCTATGTGGACGTTATGATTCAATTTGCAGCACTTTTTTAGTCACTTTACAGGTATCTAATCTGGTTGTGTTATTCCGATGAATTTTTTAGCGAGTTTTTGTATAAAAATAATTTGATAAAGAGGAGATGAAAGTTTTAAGACTTGATTTAATTTGAATAGCAAATCTGGTTGTTTGCTCTTGCCCTTACTTAGTGAAACCGTTCCATATTTAATACAGTCGTAGACTTTTCCCGTGGCTTCACAAGTGCTTGTTTCAGCAAATTTTCTTATAAAAAAAATCACTAACAAGGAGATACCGACTTTTGAATTTAGAAAAAAATTTCTTCAAATGAGCGTAAACTAGATCCCCTAGAACCAGGGCCAGTTTCAATTATATATATATATATATATATATATATATATATATATATATATATATATATATATATATATATATATATATACAGTGTGTCCACAGATTAAGTATGGGTAAGGTATAAGTGACAAATTTCAAATTAGAATCTGATATTCTGGGAATCGCTCCTGCTTTGTCTTAAACTGAGATGTTGCGAAAATGAACAAAATCAATTAATATACAGGCTGGTTTATAACTGATGTAATGAAATGTATTAAGAGTAAACTACCTTCGTTTATGAAGATACCGCAAAAAGTTATTAAAAAAAATTGTTTAAAATTAAAATTTATAACAGGATCTCAATTTTCAAACAGATCAGCCTACTATGATTTTTTTAGCTGCGACTTTATTTAAATTTAAATTAAATTTAAAACGTTTGACGGCTTCTGTAATTAGGGGTACTTTAAAAAATACTTAAAACTATTAAAAAAGTCTTTACCATAATTAAACTTGGGGTAGGTTTGCTTTCATCTCAAGCAATAAAAACAGTAAAGTAAACGCACAATTGGACACTTGAAGCAACAATTGGCGAGTTGCATAGCTACTTGAGCTCTGCCTTGTTGTTCGTTTCCCGGGATACTACTTATTTGGAAAATTGAAACGTCAATTTTGTTTCTCACGAACGACAAGCTTCTGTATTTAAAAATGTTAACAACAGAACAAAAAGTGTGCAGTGCTATGGTTTGGGTGAAGAACATTCTTATTAGGGAGTGATAAGAAAATTCATTGAACGCTGGCCAAATTATTCGGTTTCCGCTACTGGTGTAAAAAAAGTTGTTACAAAATGTATGCGTACTGGGAGTGTTTTAAATGTTAAGAAGACAAAATCCGACCTAAATGAAGAAGACAATGCTGCAGCTGCATTAGCTATGAATTCTGTTAGGCGTTTTCCGAAATTATTTTTGAGAAGAAGGGCATTAGAAATTGACAATATTAGCAAATCGCATTTGCAACAAATTTATCGTACCAACAAGGTGAAACCTTTCAAAGCAAAACTTATACACACTTTGGAAGAAAATGACTAGTCAAAACGATTAGATTTTTGTTTATGGTGCGGCGAGCAATATCTACAAAATCACAATTTTGGTAGAAGTATTATTTTTTCGGACGAGTCCACTTTCACCACTAATGGGGTGGTAAATTCCCAAAATGTACGGCATTGGTCTATGGAGAATCAAAATTATAGAGTTAATTGCAGAAGACAATGTCATAAGAAAGTAAATGTGTGGTGTGCTGTTTCTTACACTGGGATAATTGGGTCATATTTTTTTGAGCGGAACATGAACCAGTACAGTTATCTGGAAATGCTGGAAAATATTCTTCTAGACCATTTGCATAACATGTCACTAGAAGATAAACAAACAGCATACTTTCAGCATGTCGGCCACCCAGCGCATGCAACAGGAATCGTTCGAGAATGGTTAGATCGCGAATTTCCTGGGCGGTGGATTGGTCGATATGGGCCAATACCTTGGCCTCTCAGAAGTCCCGATCTTACCTTAATGGACTTTTATTTATGGGGCTATCTCAAACAGAAAGACTACGCGGCTACATTAAACAACGGTCTTGATTTGTTGAAACTGAGGTTGAGAGAGGCAATTGACGGTATTCCAATTCAACATATTCAAAATACCTACAAGACATTTACTAAACGGGCTCAGTTATGTGTATCGGTTGGTGGCAGCACATTTGAATAATTTCTTTATTTTTCGTTGTTCGTTTTGATTTTTGTTAGCAATAAGCGTTTTGTATTTTACTAATAAATTACTATTTAACATTGCATGGTTACTTAATTTGCGCACCTGCGTTCAGAAAACCACAGGTAAAAAGCTCCATGTTGATAGAGAAAAATGTTAATAATTTACTTGAAAATTCAAAATAGACTGATCTGGCTGAAAATTGAGAGCCTGTCATAGATTTTAATTCTAAACAAGTTTTGGTTATAACTTTTTGCGGTATCTTTATAAACGAAGGTAGTTTACTCTTAATACATTTCATTACATCAGTTATAAACCACCCTGTATATTAATTTATTTTGTTCATTTCCTCAAAATCTTAGTTTAAGACAAAGCAGGAGCGATTCCCAGAATATCATAATCTAATTCAAAAATTTTTTGTCACTTATACCTACCCACACTCAATTCGTGGACACACTGTATATATATATATATATATATATATATATATATATATATATATATATATAAGTTTCAGCTTTAACCATCACTGCCCTTCATTTTACTAAAATATTTCCAAAAAATTAATTTTAAATAGATGCTTTCTCTGATGCTTTGGCAGTAGTTTTAGTTAAGTTAATGGTTTAACAGTCTATAATTTTTAGCTAATTTGCTTATAAAAAATTCGTTAATGACGAGACCACGGCTTTTGAATTCTAAAAATATTACTTCAAATGAGCGCAAACTAGGCCCCCTAGAATCCATATCCCGGTTGACTTTCTGTTTAAATATATACAGACTGACGCATTTCTACGGTAAAGCTCAGTATAATTGTTATTATGCAAAATACGAGAAAAAATTGTATACATTACCTATAGGGTGTCTTGAGCTGCATCTTATAAAATTATTTTGACAATCACAGGTTGGCCCATAAGTCGTTGATGATACCTACATTTTTTTTTAACATTCCTTATTGCATTTTTCATCGAAATATGGCGCATGTTTGTAAAAAAATCAAGACGCAGTAAGTGCGTTTTAGTAACGAATTTTCATTAAATGCTTCAAAATTCAATTACGCAATTTGCTATTAACCCAAGGTTCGTCAGCTAGGAAACGAGTTTTTTCGGAAACGTTTTAGGTTTATTATCGGAAAATTTGTGTATATTTTCAAACAAGTTATTTTGATAAAATATGGTACGTTGTTCCTACTATATAGGTTATTTTATTTATTTATATTAGCGAATTTTCTTGTACAAAATGTTATTTTAGTAGCGAATGTTCTTATAAATGAATTTAGTCTTTGAAGAAACACTTGAGAATTTTTTTATAAAAAATTATTCAATTGATGGAACATTTCTTAAATGAAATTCGTCGAAAATAAGGTTTTAGTGGATGTTCGTGCAAACAAATTATTTTATTTTCAATTTTAATTATAGATTAGGTATATAATTTGAATTTTATGTACGCTTTTAGCAGAATTTAGTGTAAAAATTATTTAGCCAAATTTGCGGCCTGCTTTCATTAAAAAAAGACATATCTGCCATTGAAAATATTTTTATAAAAATTCACTACCATAACGCACTTGCTGCGTCCAGGCTTTTTCTTGTATTAGCAGGCCCAGGTCAAATCGCGACTTTGACGTATTCAGAAAAACTATATAATTACCAAAGTCATTTTCCTGGGTTTTCTTGACCTCTTCGCGTAAAGGAAACTCCATCTAGAGATTTGAATTTTGGTATACAGTATAAGTTTCACTAAGTGAAGATTGGAATCTTCACACATAATGATAATAATAATAATAATCTTTTTAAAGACCTAACGATCGTTTCACTAACAAAGTTAGTGTCATCAGAGGATGAAAAACACACAAACTATAAGTTTTATAGTAGAAACATGCGTACAAAATTCTTTGTTATTTTGAGAAATACAAATATTTTATGAAAGAAAATTCGCTAAAAAGATACCAAATCGTCAGTAACGTACGACGACTCGCCTTTTTCCTCTTCGTAGAGTCACTCAAACTTTCGGATCTGTTTTTTCTTATTGAGTTACTATTTTTCAAGGCTTTTACGTAGAAATATCTTTGGCTGATATTCAAATATTTTCGAAGAAAGCATAGTCGAAGGAGGCGTACCTGAAGTAGGCGTAGTCGAAGAAGGCGGCTTTCGTTATTTTCCAAGAGACGTGACGTTTTTGCGTTAACTAGTAAGTCACGTGTAGTATTGTAAAATTTGAAGGTCACCTTTGTTTTTCAATTTTCTATTTAAATTTGAATTTAAAACATGCGAAATTTTTTCCAAAATCTTTCCAAACTAACTCGTCAAAATATATGTGTTATCTTTTTTGTACCTAAAATAAACTAAATTATTAGTTATTTTGTTGTTATGGTTGTTATTGTTATAAGTTTAACTTTATTTTCATGTAAAATTTCGACACACATTACGTAGACATAAGGACCCCATTTGTCATTTTTATCCAATTTTAAATTATCTTTTAAATTAAAATAGCCTAACCTAGCCCCGGATTATTATTTGCAATTGTGCGTATAAATAAATTTAACCTTTTCCCGCCTGACAATGTTGTAAAAGGCGAAACTGGTTACAGAGAAAAAACAAACACTTAGAAGCCAGATAAAAAGTCTCTACATCTGTATTCAAAACGCTTAGGACATCTTGGACATTTATTTGTCCTTGGAACTGCCATAATGATATAAATACGCTTAATATTAAAATAAAGGAAATATTTTAAAATTTGCCGGTATAAATGACAGAACGCCTCCAATGGCTTATTTACTAATTTGTTAATTCAGCAAGCAGCAACAACAGATCATGACACATTATAATTTTCTGCTATAATAAGTGACACGATGTAAATTTGGCAAAATAAAAGAAAGAAGTGTTTATTTAAAGTGACTGTGTCCGGTATGGTCTATTTACTTAGTTTATGCATCCGGAAATCCTCATTATGTTTGCATACACTGTCGTTACATATTTAAGTGAATAGAACGAAAGTACGATCTAAGAAATTATTCACACATCACGTGAAAATTCCAATAACTCTTTTAACACGCTTAAAAATATATTCACACAGAACGCTACAGTTTACTTGCATCCTGTATTAATTTGTAAAAAGTCGCAACCATGCTTATCTGTTCTCAGCAGTTCTTTTATTACTTTGCAGCTTCCGCATGTGATAAGTTATGTGCTAAGTTTCCAGAAGTTTTCCTGCATTTACACCGCCCGCCCCCATCACCACTACATTTATTCCAAAATATCTGCGGTAAATTTTTAACCATCTGGGGGACCAGTGTTGTTTATTTTATATATGAATTCACTGTTTGACCTTCCTATCTCAGGTGAAATTACCAGCTTTGCCGACGACACGGTTGTCTTTTATAAAGGTGTTCAATGGTCTGCTTTGAAACAGACAATACAGCATGAAATCCCCATTTTACTGGACTATTTTAATGAAAGACTTTTAACGATTAACCTGAAAAAGACTGTATACTCACCATATGTAAGCTACCGATGTAGTCTACCTGAATTTTCACAAATAACATTCAGATATAATGGCCGTGATAAGACGATGTCCTCCAGCTCAACTGTCAAATACCTCGGTATTACCATGGATAGTCACCTCAAGTGGGATGGCCATATAAATGAATTGGTTGCCAAAATAAGATATTTAATATATAGATTTAAATACTTTAAAAAATACTTTGACCTGTACCATCTTAGAATCATGTATTACGCATTGGTTCACACCCATATTAATTACGGGATTATTGCTTGGGGAGCTGTGGCTGATTGCTTCTACACAAGATTAGAAATTGTCCAAAAATGGATATTGAAAGTAATTTATGATAAATGCTATACTTATCCAAGTAATGAGTTATTCAGCGAGGCTGGGGTGAGGGATCCCAGACAGGAATACGTTGTCGCGCTTTTACTGCATTGTCGTAAGGGGGTTTTTGCGAGCAGGCGCGTGGAACATATTTACGGAACAAGAGGGAATGCGAAAAATTTGCATGTCCCACAAATGAGGAAGACCATTGGTCAACGGTCGCACATTTATCTAGCTCCCAAGATATATAACATAGTGCCAGAGTCCATAAGGAAACAGAACTCCCAAGTTCTTTTTAAGACCAAAATTAAGTCTTGGATAAGTCAATTACCCAGAGAGGAAGCGCATCGGTGGATTGATGCCGGGAGTTACTTTGCCCGTTGATTGTGCGAACTTACGTGTTTTTAGATGTCTATGGGAGTGCATGGAAGTGTGTGCGTGTGTGTGGGTGCATGCGTACGTGCGTGCGCATGTGTGTGTGTGTTAGTGAGTGTATATGAACCTTTTCATGTCCATCAATATTTGACCATACTTATGGAGATTTTGTAGTTGCTTAATATTAGTTCATACAATTAAAATGTTCATAATCTCTGAATTTTTAGTTTCTTAAAATGCTGTTTAAATCATTTGCATGTAAAGATACGTCTGTATGACGGAGAGCAAAATTATTATAAAGCTGGTAAATATATCTATGAGAATGTAACCCATATGCAGGTTTTCCTTTATGGGTGTTATCATGTTTATTTACCTTCTAAAGTTAGAAGTAAACACTTACAGTACATTATTTTTTAGGTCATTTTGTATTATTTGGTTTGTCATGTTTTGAATGTAATTTTGGTTAATAAACATTATATTATTATATTATTATTATTATTATCTTCCCTCTCTCACTTTTGGTAGTACTCTTTTATTCGCCTTTCTTTTGCTGTACTTAGCATTTACCATTCTTCCTTCATGTCCAGATTTCGAAAGATTCTTTTGTCTTCGTGTCCTACTAAGTCAAAGTCCAGTTTTCCGCTCAATACATTACAATACTCCATAGTATGACTTGATGAACCTATTCCTCGGGTCCATATTAGAATGTTTATCAGTATGCACACTACGTTATACGCGGTGTCTATAAAGTAGTACATAAATTCAATAAAATTGAAAGTGACCATTATTTAGGAAAATTCAACAACAGGTCCATTTTTAGTTTCAAAAACAAACTTTTTGATATAAAAATCTCACCCATATCGTTATACCTCTTCAAGAGGTAGCTACCCTTTCGAAATTAATTAATTGGGTGGTGGGTAGTGTGATAGATCTTTTTAAACCTAATCCAGTTCTCTATTCAGCAACACAATTTTTTTTGTAATAATAAAATAAAGTGAGTAATAATATTTTTATTATCAGTAACACCTAACACAAATGAAGCCTGTAAAGAACTACATAGTTCAGTCTTATCTAATCAAATGTTTGAAATTCCCACCTTCTTGTGCCAGACAATATCCGAAACGGTCAACAAATTCTTGTTGGACTCTATTTATAATCTCTAGAGATATATTGGTACATTCAGTCTCTTATTTTTTTAAATTTATTTCAACAACGCACCACGAGGGCTTACAGCCTAAATACTATCATACCGTGTGTGTCGACAAGGAGGAAAGAGGCAACTTGTTAATTCTGGACTTGAAGTTTTGGAGGTTCGGGGGAGAAGGAAAAACATGTGCCGGCATGGAATTCCACAACTTGGAAGTCCTCGGGACAAAAGAGCTGGCATAACAAGATGTTCTATATCTGGTGACCTGGACAGTAAAAGCGTGCATTTGCTCTGTTCCCCTGGTAGATCTGTTGGGGGCAGCAGACGGAGGAACTATGGAAGAAAGCTCCTCTGAGCAGTGCCCGTGCAGATATCTATACAAGAGAGAGAGAGAGAGAGAGAGAGAGAGAGAGAGAGAGAGAGAGAGAGAGAGAGAGAGAGAGAGAGAGAGAGAGAGAGAGAGAGAGAGAGAGAGAGGTCACCAACGGCTAGTCGGTGGCGAAGGATGGCAGCCTTTGGGTGAGGGTAGGCTCACCGATGAGGCGTATAGCTCTATTCTGAATAGAGTCCAGGATAGCCAGTGTAGAAGGGGCAGCAGCACAGCAGATGTGGGAGCAGTATTCGAGATGACATGTTGGTGCCAATTGAGAGTTTGATCCACAGAAATGCCAACAAGTGAAAAGGACTCATTACTTTGAACAACTTGGTTGTTCATTGTGATGGGTCTAGGGCTGGTGTATCTCTTATGAGAAATAATGTAGGACTGTGATTTGGTGGGGTTGAATTGTACAAGCTTTCTACTTCCCCAGTCTAGTATTTTTTGGAGATCCATGGAGACATAACCCTCCATGAGTCTGCGATCCTCATCTAATTGGGCTAAAGAGACAAGCTTAGAATATTGTATATTTGAGTGGAGGGTGCTGTCGTCCGCGTAACTGTGAACTGGGTTGGATGTGCTAGAAAGGAGGTCATTGATGTGGAGAAGAAACAAAGGAGTGGCTAAAGCTGAACCTTGAGGAACCCCTGCATTAATTGGATACAGTTTAGAGGAATGGCGATCGACGACAACAGAAATGCTCCGGTTAGAGAGGAAATTTGCTGTCCAGGTACAGAGTTTTGGTGGTAGGCCATAGGCCGGAAGTTTATTAAGCAGCGCTGCGTGCCAGACTTGGTCGAATGCTTTGGATATGTCTAGAGCGACAATCTGGGATTTACCGTGTAGTTCGATGAGACTTGTTCCAAGAAAGGGTGACAAAGTAAAAGAGGTCGGCAGTTGATCTGCGCTGACGAAATCCATACTGCCTGTCGTGGATTAGACTGTGTTTTTCAAGAAATTTGAGTAATTCGGTGTTTATATACTTTTCCATCACTTTAGTGACGACTGAAAGGAGAGAAATTGGCCTGTAGTTGCTAGGAAGTGCTTTGGATTCTCTCTTGGGAAAAGGTTGTACTCGAGCAGTTTTCCAGTTATTAGGGAATATGCCTCTATTGTAAGATTTGTGAAACAGAGTCAGAACAGGAGCAAGTTCTGGTGCGCATTTTTTGAGAACAATTGCTGGGATATCGTCAAGGCCAGAGGCTTTCCTGGTATTAAGAGAAAAGAGCATCTTTCGTACCTTTTTAGTTTTGAAAATGATATCAGTATTTTATGCGCGACATTGGGGACTCTTGGTGGTTGAACATTTGGAGGTGGGTTGAGAGTAGAATTGCCGGCGAACAACGAGGCAAAAAGTTCAGCCTTGCCCAGGGCGGTAGAAAAAATCTCATCCCCTGAGACAAGAGGTGGGAACATGCTCTTGAAGAAATTATTCCCAATAGATTTAGCAAGAGTCCATAAGGGTTTGCAGCCGTCGGAGCTTGAGAGGACTTTGTTTTTGATGTGGTTATTAAACGAGTTTTTTTGCCTCAGAAAGAATGCGGACATAGCGGTTTCTTGCGTCGTTAAATGCTTGACAGTTTTCTTGACTGGGATTGTGTAGAAGCGTTTTGTGAGCTTTGACCTTTTCAAATCTGGTCTTGTCACAGGATTTAGAGAACCAGGGCTTTCGAGTCGCTGCAGTGGTTTTCTGTGTACGTGGAATAAATAATTCCATGCCAGCTTGGATAATTTCGGTGACGTTTTGTGTGATATCAGAGGGGCCAGGATGAGAGGAGCAGACATACGCCCATGGAAATGAGGAAAAATAATCTCGCATTTCCTCCCAGTTCGCAGAGTTGTAGTGCCAAACGATACGTGGGTGTGATGACTGTGTGACCTCGGGTTAGATAGCGCAGGAAGTAGTGAACATGCCGTGGTCTGAGCGATCAAGGGGGGCGATGACTGATATCTTATAGCAGTCAGGATTTGTAGTAAGAAGGAGATCCAAGGGATTTGAGCTGTGAGTTGGGATGCGAGGAAAGTAAGTAGGTTGCTGAACCATATTGACTAAAGAATTTCTGACTGCAAAGGCCTCCGCTGCTCTTCCTTGTGGATCGGTTTTTGAAGATCCTAGCCATTCCTTATTATGGACATTGAAGTCACCAAGAATAGTGACCTCGGATGAAGGATATTCAGAAATCAGATGGTCGGTTTTTTCAGAAAGGTTGTCAAAGAGCTGGACAAAGTTGTTTTTAGAAGGTGACCGGTAAATGCAACAAATGAATTTAGTTGCAGCCCTGAGAGAGAGTTTTATCCATAGTATGTCTTTTCTTCTAGATTCTAAATTGGGGAGTCTGGTGCAGGGTAGATTGCTACGGACGTATGCGCACACGCGTCCATGCAATCTAAAGGAAGTAAGGAGCTCATACCCCGGGAAATTAAGGTGATTAGTGGCTGTTTTGGCACTGACTTGAGTTTCGGTGAGGAAATATTAGCCTGGAGGAAATGGTGAACGAAGTTTAGGTTAGAGTTTAGGCCACATATGTTCGAGAAGAATATTTTTAATCTTGAAGCTGGCGCCCCCTGTACACCCCTCTCCCGGAGATCCGAATGGAGGGGTATTTTACCTCCGGAATCTTTTGTACAAGGAGGAGCCATCATCATTTTTTGCTTATAAGGGAAACCGACTCATACACCAGAACCGTAAACGCCCGTTTGGACTTTACCGGCCGCTTGATGTAAGGGGTGGTACCTCCTCGGGCGTGAAAAAAATCCATTACTATCACGTAAAGGAAAAGTCCACTACCACTTACCATATTGCAAGTATACTACACCAGCCACTATTAAAGAGCTGACCAGCTCTATAACTTGCTTAAATAATTTGCTTATGATGTATTGTACGGTTAATTGGCTATTGCATAACTGACACTAAAGTGTGTTTCTTGTACATATATTAGTTTTGGGCATGTTACAGCAATTAACAATTTTAGGTGTTCATAATACCCATTTTGATCCCAGTGTAGTAATAATGACATTAGTAGGTGTGTGAAATTGATGAGGCTAGTGATGAATCTGTATCATCTTCTGACGTTATTCCTTATGTTGCTTTGTTTATTGGCTTCATAATATTTTTTGTGATCCGTGAGCATCTAGCTTCTAACGCTTCTAGTAGTCCTGTGACATCTTTTGTATACAAATGAGCCACACTAAGTGGGTCTGGATTGTCTTGTACATTTTCAAAAAAATTAGAAATCCGATCAAAGTTTAGCACAAATTTTGTAGAGCTATCTTAAATGATTTTTTCTGCAGAAGCAAGCATGTCTACTGAAGTACTTCTTTTTATTTTTTTGGATCTCTCATCATATTTTTTTCTTTTGTGATTAAAGCTACAGGATCAATAGGTGAGTCATTTGTCAGGTTTTCTGTACCTTCGCTACTTGGAGATGGAGCATCTCGTTTTTTTCCTGTAGTATGTATGGCTGTAGTTGGAAATATGAAGTCAGATGAAGTGCTGGTGTGCATTTCAAGAGATTTGCTATTTGGTTGGTTAATGGGATCTAAAGTGTGACTTGGTGCTGTATTATTCATATCATTTACTGTTTGGGAATTTGCTTCTTAAAGGATATCATTTATTGTGTTTAAACAGTTCTCATTTGGGCATCGGTTTGCTATGTGACCTTCTTTTTTGCAAATGAAACAGACAATTTCATCATAGATAAAAAAAATATGTAGTTTGTTCTTGGAATTTTATTACAACTGATGGGGGCAATATAAGGTATTTGTCTGGTTGTACGTATATTTGTCGTCTAAAGCTTAATACGTGGCTGTACTGTTCATTTAGTATGCCAGCTCGGAGAAAAGAGACTGGTGAAACAGTTTGGAAACCCATATTTTTGATCGGTGTCTCTAAATAATGGTGAGGTATTGCCGGGAGAATATTAGAGAGAATAATTCGACAGGCTGGTGATATAAGTATGTGTATGGTTGTGTTTCGTTCTGATATTTTTATGTTAGTATGGTTTTCGATTAGATAGTCAACAGATTGGATAGTAGATAAGAAGATACATATTTTCTGAGATTTTGGATCTAAAAATTACACTGCGTGGTTCTATGATTTCACCTACTACAATAACTTAATCTTCTAATTTGCATTCATCATTTATGGTAATAATTACTATATTTTACTCTCTTTTGAGAAACGTCTTTGCTGGTGTTGATTTTATTGTGTTTGCATAATTAGTTGTGGTGTCTGTGGTAATAATTTGTGGTTCGCACTGATTTGTAGGCACTACAAGATTTTTTCTGGAAGCCTCTTTCCACAGAGGTTCCCATTTTTGTGCTGGGTAGTGTATTTGTCAAGTAAATGAAAATACCTCATTTAGAATATTTACATTGGTGATAAAAATCACCAAGCTAAGATGTTTATACAGGCTGGCGCATTGAAAACAAAACAGACCGATTTGCGTCCAGAGAATTTTTTTTTAAGAAACGCTGAATGACGTCAATTTTAATATTGAGGGGGACATGTTTTGACATAAAACTCAACTTTGTCACATCAACCCCTTGAGGGTGGTGATAACAACCCTTATATTTTAAATAGGGAACATGGATCGAGTGTTACACCATTTAAAAGCTCTTTCTGTTCTGAATTCAGAACACTAATTTTTTTGGAAGTTTTATTAACTCGTTTAAAAATTATTCACAGTTGGAGTTGCAAGAACGTATTTCATTCATTGTGATAAGAAATGCACTAATTAGTCAATTTTTCTTTAAAAGAAACTAAAAAAGCCTGGACGCAGCAAGTGCGTTATGGTAGTGAATTTTCATAGAAATGATCTGGCACAAAATATTTTATAACTTTTTTTTCTTGTAACATAGAAATCTAAATTTTGGTGTATAGTTTACTTTTTTTGTCGTAAACCCACCTACCAAATTTGGTTATCATAGATTTTTTATTTTTTAAGATAATTTTTTTTTCAAATGAAAACTCAAAATTTTCCCGGAAAACCATGTCCGATTTTTTTGATTAACGAACTTGTCAAATCCATTTACAAATGGAAGGTATGTGCCAAATTTTATCAAAATCGGCCTATTATTTTTTGAGAGAAAAATTTTTTTCGAATGAAAACTCAAAATTTTCCCGGAAAACCTCGTCCGATTTTCCTGACTAACAAACTTGTCAAAGCTATTTACAAAAGAAAGGTACATGCCAAATTTTATTAAAATCGGCTAATTACTTTTTGAGATAAGAATTTTTTTCGAATGAAAACTTAAAATTCTCCCGGAAAACCTCGTGAGATTTTCCTGAATAACGAACTTATCCAAGCTATTTACAAAAGAAAACTACATGCCAAATTTTATCAAAATCAGCCCATTATTTTTTGAGTTATCGGTGTGATACATATATATATATATATATATATATATATATATATATATATATATATATATATATATATATATATATATATATATAAACATATAAAAATTGAAACTGACCCCTGATATGTTTTCTGGAGGGCCTAATTAGCGCTCATTTGAAGAAATTTTTTCAAAATTCAAAAGTCGAGATTTCATTAGTGAATTTTTTCTAAGAAAATTCACTAAAACAAAACCAAACGTTCAAAAATGTTTATTCAGTTAAGTAAATGTTCAATTTGTTGACCACCAGTTCCCATACAAAAGTACAAATTTTGTTCAAAACGAGCTCTGACATTCTGGAGCATTTGTGGAGTTATTAGACGGCATTCCTCAACAATGCGTCGTCGTAATTCTTCCAGAAACTCCTGTTCTGTTGCGTAAATTCTACTCTTTAAATGGTCCTATAAAAAGAAGTCTAAAGGAGTTAAATCCGGTGATCTAGGGGGCCACTCAATAGCACCTCTACGCCAGATCCATTGCTCTGGAAACTCTCTATTCAAAAACTCCTTAACACGTCGTGAAAAATGCGGAGGAGCTCCATCTTGATAAAACACTAATTAATTTTCTTGATAGCGATCATCATTTTCAACAATGTCAATTAGTAGAGGGTAAACGATATCTTCTAGTAACTTTAAATACGTTTCGCCACTCAAATTGCCATCAAGAAAAATTGGTCTGATTAAACGGTCTCCAAAAATGCCAGTCCAGACATTCAATTTCTGTGGAGTTTGAGTGTGAACTTCGTGAAAATTTCTTGGATTATTATCTGCCCAATAACAAAAATTATGACGATTGACTATAGAGTTTAATAAAAATGTACACTCGTCTGAGAAACAACTATTGAACAGAAAGTTCCCGTTATCAGCTATTCGTGCAGTCATAACTTCACAAAACTCCGCCGATCAAAATCATCTTCATTCAGTTGTTGTACAAGATGAATTTTATACGGGTGAAATTTATGATGCTTCAATATTCGCTGAATAGTTCTTCTTTTGATGTTTGAAACAGTGGCCAATTTTCTCGTGCTCAAAGTTGGGTCTGCAGCAATTTGTCTTAAAACTTCAATCTCAGTAGTCTCATTTATAACCGGAAATTCACGTTCAAGATCCCGTTTTTTGTTGACTACTGAACCACTTTGTCGAAACTTTGAAACTAACTCCAAAATGTATTTTCTGTTAACATGTCTGTTCGGATGTCGTTCATTAAACAAATTTGCGGTACGGTTGGCACAGTCATCGTTTTTGAAAAAAAGAATAATTATTTCAACTCTTTCTTCTACAGAATACACCATTGTGAAATTAATTTTCGGTAGTACTATCAAGTATCAAACCGACCGATAAACTGAAATATTAAACCGCATTTTTCTCATTCCGATAAGAAATGTTCTGATAGTCAATTTTGTGTTTACAAACCAACAAAACACTGATTATCAGCACATTTCTTATCGGAATCGTTTTCAATTCGCCATCCTATATATTTATCAAGGTGTAGTGGCGATTCGAATCTGACCCTTATTGCCTATTTTCAGGTTGACTTTGAATGTTGTTAGGACAGAAAGGACAAAGGGAAGTAAATTAGCCCTATACCCATCTGATTGCGACACATAGCCGTTACTTATCCACTAAATTTCGTTATTTTAAGCGCACCGGTAACACTAAAAAACGTTATTCACTAACTTGAGACTCAAAACTGCATTTTAGCTACAAAATTTAGCACTGAAATCTCAATTTAGGAATCGTTAGTTCAGATAGTGGGTCCATAATTAAATTTTCCCTAGTTATAACATGCTTAATTTAGCACAAATAGTTTATTAAAATTTATCGTTAAGCTTTAGCCATTAAAGCGATAAATGTGACACTTATATCTAAAAAGGTGTTTAAGGTTTTAGTCATTTCGCACCTTAATTATAACTACTCAGACGTCACTTCACACACTCCTGATATAATGTGTTAAAATAGAGTGGCGCTTGAATTCCAAAGGACACCGCTACTTTATCAAGTTATAAAATTATATTATTTGTGTGTTACATTCTGACCATAGTAAATATCACAAGAAGGACTTAATTTTGTGCAGATAAAGCGCTCTTGGCGCCTTTATTGTTTATAAATATCTGGATATGAATATCGCTTGGTGTAAAATCATGTAATTTACCAGAAAAAAGCAATATTTTCATTATAACTACACTTATTCCACAACCAATATTCGCCGTTGTAGCACCACGATTTTCGACCTGGGGGTTATATTTGATCCTCAGCTTTCTTTTAGTTACCACAATTCAAGTACTGTCGTTTTTGCCTTACGTATGTTAGGTTTGCTTATAGGAAATTCCAGTCATTTTACAAGTGCCTAGGCCCTAAAAGGATTACTTTGTGCATATGTTAGGTTGAATCTTGAATAATATTTCTGCCTGGTATGGATTCCTTATCACATGTGCCATATTATGTCCTCTATTGAAAGAGTAAATCTACGAGTTATGAAATATCTTAACTACAAAATTCATTGAGTTTATCCCCCAAGAGTTGCATCCAAAGAAAGTCTTTTACTACACCTAAATGGAACTTCTTTACCAAGCCGCAGAACTATTATATCCCTGCAGTTCCTTTAAGGTATCCTGCATGATACGGTTGACGCTTTTGACATCTTGGCTCAGATTTCCATGCTTACGCCACGATTTCATTCCAGATCCTAATGTTGATTCTATTGTCTGCAATCTAGGTTCAATCTCATGCTTAGATATTCTTGCTTTCTTTCTCATAAGAGATACACCAGCCGTAGACCGATCACAATGAACAACCAAGTTATTCAAAGTAATGAGTCCTTTTCACTTGTTGGCATTTCTGTGGATCAAAATCTCAATTTGCACCAACATGCCACATCAATTGCAGAAGCGGCTGCTAAGAAATTAGGTTTCCTCTTCCGGGCTCGCAAATACTTTACGCCAGCTAATCTCTATACCTTATATACTTCACAAATAAGGCCAAACCTCGAATACTGCCTCCACATCTGGAGTGCCGCTGCCGCTTCTACACTCGCTATCCTGGACTCCATTCAGAAGAGATCTATACGTCCCATCGGTGACTCTACTCTCACCCAAAGGCTGCCATCAATTGCCCACCGACGTGCCGTTGATGATCTCTCTCTCTCTCTCTTTTATAGATACGTGCACGGGCACTGCTCAGAAGAGCTTTCTTCCATAGTTACTCCACCTGCTGCCCCGAACAGATCTACCAGGGGAACAGAGCGAATGCACCGTTTTAATGTCCAGGACTCCAGAGATAGAACATCTTATTATGCCCGCTCTTTTGCTCCGAGGACTTCCAAGTTGTGGAATCCCTTGCCGGCACATGTTTTTCTTAGTCCTCCGAACCTCCAAACCTTCAAGACCAGAACTAACAATTTGCCTCTTTCCTCCTTGTCGACACCCACGGTACGATAGTATTTAGGCTGTAAGCACTCGTGGTGTGTTGTTGAAATATTTAAAAAATTCTATACAGAGTGTCCCATCGGTCTGGGGACAGGAGATAGCTCCTCACTGAGACCATATTTTAAAATGCTGTTTCCTAGAGGCGATAGGTTTTCCACCGGTGCACATTTTAGAATTGATTTCATTTATACAGGGTGAGTGTATACAGAGTTTTGCACCAAATTTATATTTTTTTTTAATGGAATACCATGTATATTATTGCAGGTTTGGATTCTCCTCGCTTTATGCATTACCTGAGTGAAGTTTCAGACCGTAAAATTTAAAATGATATACAGTATGACCCAAAACGAGAATCGAAGACTTTCTCGAAAATTTCAAATAGAACACCCTATATTTTATACCACTATTGGCTAGCCTATTTACTCCTCTATTTAGCTTTCCCTATACTCAAATCGACTCGTTTTAAAGTTAGCCTAGGTGTTATCAGAAAATACCCTTATTTCGTCACTTATTTTCATGAATTATGTTGGCTTTGGATATGCCTCGCCCACTAACTAGCTAATAACTAATTAACTAGTAATATTGTATCTTGATGGATGCAAAATTTAGTAGTTTTTTTTTATGATACACTGTTTTAACAAGTTTAATTAAATACAAAACTAGGTACAGCGGTTCAAACATTTTATTTGTGCATAGTAGAACTCTTATTTTATGGTAATAGACGAAGGCATTAAGAAATCAAGCATTAGGTTAGCAAACTTTTTAAAACTCACAAAACATTTTCAAAAAAGTCTGGACGCAGCAAGTACGTTATGGTAGTGAATTTTCATTAAAATGTTTTTAATAGCAAATATGTGTGGTTTTTTAAGGAAAGCAGGCATAAAATTTGGTCACCAGTATAACCTATATAGTAAAAACAATGTGTCATGTTTCGTCAAAATAACTTTATTGTTTGAAAATGTACAAAACTTTCCAAAAGTAAACTTAAAGTGTTCCCGCAAAAACCGGTTTCTTGGTCAACCTTATAGGTTAATAGCAAATTGAGCTATTCAAAATTGAAGCATTTAATAAAAATTCGCTACCATAACGCACTTGCTGCGTCCCGAATTTCTTTTCTTACAAGCATGTATTAGATTTCGATAGAAAATGCAATAACATAAAGCGTGTTCGATTAAAAAAAAAAAGAAAATTTGTATCTTCAACGACTCATGGGCCATCCTGTGATTGTAGAAATATTTTTTAAGATGTAGTTCAAGAGACCCTATAATTAATGTATACACTTTTTTTTCGTGTCTCGTATAATAACGGATATATTGAGCTTTATCGACTTTTTACGAAAATTCGACAAAAATTATATGCCATTTTAAAGGATAAACTCTATAGCTAAGACTACTGCTAAAGCATCAGAGAAAGGGTCTATTTGAAATGAATTTTCTGGAAACATTTTAGTAAAATAAAGGATAATGATGGTAGAAGGTAAGACTTCAGGCGTCTTGAGACATTTTCTTTCCATAGCTCGTTTTAGTCTCAGGTTCTTTGTCTAAATTTTGTGCATTTTGAGGTTTTAAATCGCGACTTTGACGTTTTGAGGAAAATCTCAATATATGTTTCTTTAAGTGCCTATAACTTTTTTGTCTTTTAACCTACATAGCTAAATTTTGGCAGGTAATTTATTTAGTGATGTAAACCCGCGTACCAAATTTGGTTGCCCTTACTTTGTTATTTCCGGAGATATATGAATTTTTTTCGAAAGGAAACATACACTTTTCTGGGAAAACCTGTGCCGATTTTCCTGGCTAACGAACTTATCCAAGCCACTTGCAAAAGGAAGGTATTCACCAAATTTAACTAAAATCGGCTCATTATTTTTTGAGTTATCGGTGTGATACATACATACATATATATATATATATATATATATATATATATATATATATATATATATATATATATATATATATATATATATATATATATATATATATATGTATGTATGTATGTATGAACATATAAAAATTTAAACTGACACCGGATATGTGTTCTAGGGGGGCTAATTAGCGCTTATTTGAAGAATTTTTTTCAAAATTCAAAAGTCTCCTCATTAGTGAATTTTTTAAAGAAAATTCACTAAAACGTGTCCGTTTTCCTGAATGCAAATTCGGAGTCGTCGTTCAAAGTTTTCTTTGACTGTGTTCAACATGAGGGGGCTAATGCTTCTAAAAGCTGATTGTATTCGATTTTTCATATCATCCGCAGTTGTGGGTAAATCTTCATATTGGGGTTAGGTCGGGCGGTCTTGCTGGCCATCGAATGTTCCCTCCGCGACCGATACATCAATTTCCTAACCAATGGTTTAAGTATTGTTTTACGCCTCCCTGTGAAAATGTCGAGGAGCATGACAATACATTATTCAACGTATTTCAAGGTCTACATCCTCCATTAAATTCGGCAAATCATCCTCGTGAAATCTGCGATAGCGTTCTCCATGAAGTCGATCTTGAAAATAGAATGGACCGATAACTTTATCGCCTACAAGTCCCCCCACACATTCGAGAACCATTGATGTTGAAAATCGACTTGATGTAACCAGAGTGGATTTTCTTGAGCGTAATAACGCAATTGTGTTTGTTTACTACACCAATATTGTTATAAGTTGCTTCGTCTCTAAAGAGAACCGTATTGTAAAAATTTGGAATTTCATCGGTCATATTTGAAAAAATATGACAGAAATTGATTCTATTTACTTGATCTTCAGCAGTAATTGAGTGATGAGGACATAAATGATATGGATGAAATTTGTGGTTTTTAATTATCCTGTTAACTGAAGATTTGCTGATACCCTGAAATAATGCAATTTTCCTCGTACTTATCTGTGGATTCTCCTCGATTGATAACAAAACCTAGAATTCTGCATTTTCATTGGTTGTATGACGATTTTCCTATCATTTTGTTTTGTATTTGGCGCTACATGTTTCCTCGAAGCGCGTTCTAACTTTCTCAAATGCTTCTGGTCTTGGATGTCGAGCTGAAGGATTCTTCTGCCTGTAGATTCTGGACGCCAGAAGAATTTCCGATCTGCCTGTCCTAAAGCGTGCATTATGTTAACTAACTCAGAACAAGGAACAAGAAACCAGCAAGAATTAACAATTAATAAACAAGCAACAATGATTAACACTAAACGCGAAAGTAATACAAAAATTAGCAAGCACTTGGCAAAACGTCAGTTGCACAATATGTCAGATATTCATTTTAGTGAATTTTCTTAAAAAAAATTCACTAATGAGGAGATACCGACTTTTGAATTTTGAAAAAATTTCTTCAAATGAGCGCTAATTAGGCCCCCCAGAAAACATATCCGGGGTCAGTTTCAATTTTTATATGTTTATATATATATATATATATATATATATATATATATATATATATATATATATATATATATATATATATATATATATATATATATATATATGTATCACACCGATAACTCAAAAAATAATGAGCCGATTTTGATTAAATTTGGTGAAAAAATTCCTTTTGCAAATGGCTTGGATAAGTTCGTTAGTCAGAAAAATCTGCCCAGGTTTTCCCGGAAAATTTTGTGTTTTCTTTCGAAAAAAATTTATATCTCCGGAATTAACAAATTTGGTACGCAGGTCTACGTCCTTATAGGTAAGTTACCTACCAAAATTTAGCTATGTAGATCAAAAGACAAAAAAGTTATAGGCATTTAAAGAAAAATAAATTGGGGTTTTCCTCAAAACGTCAAAGTGGTGATTTAAAATGTCAAAATTGGCAACATTTAGGCAAATAACTTGAATCTAATACGGGCTATAGAAATAAAATGTCTCAAGAAGAATGTTTTACAAACCCTGAAGTCTTAGTTTCAACCGTCGTTGTCCTTCATTTTACTAAAATGTTTCCAGAAAATTCATTTCAAATATACCCTTTCTCTGATGCTTGGCAGTAGCCTTAGCTATAGAGTTTATCGTTTAATGATATATAATTTTTGTCGAATTTTCGTAAAAAATCAATAAAACTCAATATATCCGTTATTATATAAGATATGAAAAAATTTTGTATATATTAATTATAGGGTGTCTTGAGCTACATCTTAAAATAATATTTCTACAATCACAGCGTGGCCCATAAGTCGTTGGTGATACGAATTTCCTTTTTTTTTTTAATCAAACACGCCTTATGCTATCGCATTTTTGCATTTTCCGTCGAAATATAATGCATGTTTGTAAGAAAAGAAATTCTGGACGCAGCAAGTGCGTTATGCTAGCTAATTTTGATCAAATGTTTCATATTTCACAGCCCAATTTGCTATTAACCTATAAGGTTGACCAAGAAACGTGTTTTTTCGGGAACACTTTAAGTTTACTTTTGGAAATTTTTGTACATTTTCACACAATAAAGTTATTTTGATGAAACATGGCACATTGTTTTTACTATATAGGTTATACTGGTAACCAAATTTGATGCCTACTTTCTTAAAAAAACACACATATTTGTTATTAAAAACATTTTTATGAAAATTCACTATCATAACGCAGTTGCTGCGTGCAGAGTTTTTATTTTGTTGCTTATGTTTTAACTTATCTCCAAGGCTACCGTTATTTAGACGATGGTATGGACGATATTAAACACATTTTAATAAAAATAAAACTTTGAACCGGTGTATCTCCTTTCGTATCTGATTTAGCTTACACAAATTTGGTATCATAAGAGGGCTTATGAAATTTTGTATTCATCAAAATCATAAAAATATACATGATGTGCATTTAGAAAAAAAATCTAATGAAACCTAATTTAAGCTGACTTATAATTTGGTAATTACTAGCTTAACGAATCATCTAATATTGTTCTCATGCTGGTTTATAGAACTATTTGGAAGAGTTAGCTAATTAGTGGGCGAGGCATATCCAAAGCCAACATGATTAATGAAAATAAATAACGAAATAAGGGTATTTTCCGATAACACCCAGGATAAATTTAAAACGAGTGGATTTGAGTATAGGGAAAGCTTAATAAAATTAATATAGGAGTAAATAAGCGCCCCGATAGCGATATAAAATATAGGATGTTCTGTTTGAAAATTTCGAGAAAGACTTCAATTCTCGTCTTGGTTCATACTGTATATGATTTCCAAATTGACGGACACTTGTCAGTATAAAAATAAAATAGACCACATGTCGAAAGTATATCGCCATAAAAAATAATTAGTTACGTTAGTTTTTGGGAGATACCAGGAGTAGATAGTGCGCCACCTGGGTCCATCCCCTCCACTTTTTACTGCGCATGCGCGATGACGTCATGCGCATGCGCTGACCTGCGCAGACCTGTGACAGTTGACAGCTGACCTGTCAGATTTGACAGGTGTCAAATGTCACTGACCTGACAGCTGTCAACGTCAGCTGTCACCTGACCTGACATGTGTCAACGTCAAATGTCACCTGACCTGTCAGATGACGTCACAAGCATTCCAAGATGGCTAACCTGTCATAGACAGTTGCAACCCGGGTTCTCTCTAAGGAACTAACCTGAGATGACGTCACAAGCGTTCCAAGATGTCTGACCTGTGTGTCCATAGATAGCCACAAGTCAGGTTAGGTATTAACTGTCTTGTGATGACGTAAGATGTTCCGTCTGACCTGTGTGTCCATAGATATCTACAAGTCAGGTCTCCATGTGTGTATATGAAGAATACCATCTGTCTGATTGTTTATTAAGGTTATGTATGTATGTGTTTATTAAGGTTAGGTGTTCGTATACAGACTGATTACCAAGCCATTTTGATTGTTTATTAAGGTTATGTTTGTATTTGTTGATTAAGGTTATGTTCGCACACACACACTACTGTCTGTATTTGTTTATTAAGGTTATGTTCACACACGTGTTGATTACCAGTCATATGATTGTTTGTTAAGGTTATGTATTTGTTATTTGAATGCAAACAGAGATAATACAAGATTGTACTTACATACAACAAGAGACGTCAGCCTTCTTTCACAGCTTAATACACACACTACTGAACAAGTGTCTCCTGTGTTGAGGATACAGACAGACAACTGATTGCCATTGTTGAAGCTTATACATGCTGTTTAACAAACACGTCATGACAGTTCAAAGTCTTTACTTAGACTGACAGAGCTGTGTAATAAAAGACAGACAATTGATTGCCCAACAAGTATCTTAGATAATCTTGTTTGAGCTTGTACAGCTGTTTAACACACACGTCATGACAGTTCAAAGTCTTTGCTTAAACTGACAGATGCATGTGTATTTGAAAGAAAAGCATTCGCCTGAACTTAGATTTGAACCCACGAACCTCGAATCGGCCATAGACAGCTTTCTCAGATATACACTGTCCCTAAACCAATAGCTCCACAGACGCACACGATAAAAGTTTGTTCGCTGTTGTATATATAAAACAAAGCCAGTTGTTGTTGACATATGAGGTTAGGTGTTCGTATACATGTTGATTACCAATCATCTGATTGTTTAGTAAGGTTATGTTTGTATTTGTTATTTGAATGCAAACAGACATAATAATAAGAGTGTACTTACATACAGCAAGAGACGTCATCCTTGTTTCACGACTTAACACATACTGAACAAGTGTCTCTGTCTCTTGTATTGAGGAAACAAACTGATGTAAGAGAGAGAGGCCTTACAAAGGATAAACAACGTTTTACAGTTGTTAACCTTGATCCTGTTTGAGCTTGTCTGTGTATCTGTTTAATATACACAAGAGAGAGGCTCGCTTAGGGGTAAACAACGTGTCGGTTGATGACCTTGGCGAATGTTATCTTGTGTTATATCTGTTCAATCACCCCATCATTCGTGTTTGAGCTTGTCTAGAATACAGACATGAAAAGGATGACATCATCACAGTATTTGTGTTTGCAGAAAAGGCCCCCGCTAACACCTTAAATCGTTCCTATTTCCCATAAGATTACATGTATTTTTGCCTAATATAGAGCTTTTGACACTTTTACCCATAAGAAACAACGTATTTGTAGACACACACACATTTAGTAAGGTTTATGTAAAAACAAATTTAGTTTTAAAAAACGGTTATTGTGGCAGCATATATAAAGTGGCTACACACACTCTTAAACATATTCACAAGTCTGTTGTTGTTGAGAAAAGACGTGCTTCAGTTTACTCTACCCAAATCTGTTTCAAAATGGCTACATTAAGTGATGTGTGTTACCAGCAAATTAAAGACAACTTCTGGTATGGTCTATTTGGAGACTTTCAACTTATTATCGATAAAAACACTGGCTATTTTAATGCAACTAAACTGTGTAAGATTGGTGAGAAAAGATTCAGACATTGGTTGGAAAATAAAAAAACTAAAGAGTTGATTGCCTATTACAACAGTCGGTTAAAGGAAGAGTTAGGGTTTCAGCACAACGACATGACAAGTGTTTCAACTGAGGGAGCCCACTTAGAGTTATCGCAAGGGAGCCGGACTACTAGCCCCCTTAAAACGGAAGCAACAACTCAAGTAATACCAACAACAGCTACATATCTGGTGGACTTTGGTGGGAGACAGGCTGAAAACAACTTGATATCTGGTACATATGTGTGTAAAGATTTAATATTAAATTTGGCTTGTTGGATATCCATTCGGTTCTATGACAAATGCACCCAAATTATTTCTGATTTTTTCCTAAACGTATTTGATCAGAAATACAGGGACAGCCTAGATGCGATTGAAGTAAAATTAATGGAGATAAATGATGAGGTGCATCGTATGCGAGAAACAAATGCTAAAGTCACAGAATATCTTGAAGATATATCCCCAAAGCCAAGTAACCGGGGAAAAATAAGTGTGTTTGGTTTACTTGCAAGAAACGAGAAAGACGCCCCCTATCCATATCATGCCGTAAGAACACAAAAGAAAAGTTTCCCCAGGGCTGTGAGGAACTTTAAAAATAAACACCCCGACGCCCAAGTGATCCTAAACAAGCTGTACGATCCAAATTCAGTAAATCTCTTTAACAGAATCAAGACTGAAGTGAAATACCTTACAGCACATAGAAACAACCTACGTATAGCAGATGTACCACAAGATAAGTTTGTTCAGGATATTATTGCTTTAAGACATACTTTTTAATTGTATTACAAAATAAAAACACAGTAATTTTAACAAAGACTTTTATTTGATTCTAAGTACAAGTATGTAAACTCTTTGTTGGAATACATTTATAGAATTATTAACATAAGATGGTTCAGTGTTGCGTTGGTGCTGTTGTTGTTGTTGTCGTTGGTGCCTCTTCATGGCTGTGGGCTTACTAGGTGATAACACTAGCTTCTTTTAGTTCTTCCAAGATTGACTGAATTTCGTTGTTATGAGCATTATTACCTGCAACTTGGGAAGCCACTAAAAGTCTAAGTCTGTCAACCAACTCGTTTATGTCATTCCAATACACATAGGCTATTTGTTTGTTATTTTGTATCATATAGTTGCTGGTGCTGATGTTGTTGTTAGGGCTCATGCCGTTGCTATCGCTGCTCTTATCACTCTGAGTTTTAAGTTCAGTCTTTTGTTTTTTGTTAAGATGTCTGACGTTGCTGTCGTCATCGTCTTCCTCGTAGGTGTAACCAAAACCTTGAGGCGTTGACGATCTACGACCTCGTGGATTTATCACTGGTTTTATTAGAGTCAGATACTTTTCAGAGGAACAACCCTTGGTTCGTGCGTTAGGATCATAGTTCATTTTATAAACACTAGTTGCTTCTAGAATATCTCTATAGTGTTGAAGATCGTCATAAGTATACCCCCGGGGTCTTTTCATAAATAACAATTCTAGCAAACCTTGTGTTTGCGGGTATCTCCTTTGGCCCAGTTGAATCTCAGCATCGGTAAAGTCTAAGTGTTTGTTACCAAGACTCCAGCTACCGGTATCTTTAGCGTAGCGGGCACCATACGTTTGATCAATGGTACCGAGCCTTGGTGGTTCAGTAAAATACTTGTCTACATAATATCGAACTCGGTCAGGATATTGCTCCAAAAATTCTTGATATGCAGGGTTGGTTGTGACAGTTTGTAGGTCGGCCTCAAGCTCTTCAAATGTTGGGATATCCTCATCGGAACTTGCCGCCTCAACCTCTTCCCTTGGTTCAGCTTCAAAAACTTCATGGTCTTTAAGGAACTGTACTTGGGGTTTCGTTTCTGGTATATCGACTTCGTCTTTGATTTGTTCAGCCTTTGGTTGTTGCTGGGGCTGCTGCTGCTGCAGTGCTGCTGTGTTTTTAGATATTTCACTTAGGGGCTCAACAAGTGGTTTATATAAACGTTGCAGAGCATCATCATTCTCAGCTCTGTTAAGTTTAAGCATTAAATGTTTTTTTCGAATATTGTCAGCAAGTTGTAAAATCCTTTTCTTAACTTTTCGCTCTTCCTTACTCAACACTTCCATTGTGCTACAACTGTTTGGTGTTACCAGACGGTCTAATCATTTGGTTGAGCGATACAGGTTGTGTGGTGGTTTAACATATACTGACTCAGTCATGGTACATGCCTTCTTATTTATCACGATATCCGGCTGTCTTGTTAGACAGCTGTGTTAGACAGCTGTCTGTTAGACAGCTGTGTGTTAGACAGCTGTGTGTTAGACAGCTGTCTGTTAGACAGCTGTCTGTTAGAGAGCTGTCTGTTAGACAGCTGTCTGTTAGACAGCTGTCTGTTAGACAGCTGTGTGTTAGACAGCTGTGTGTTAGACAGCTGTCTGTTAGACAGCTGTCTGTTAGACAGCTGTCTGTTAGACAGCTGTGTGTTAGACAGCTGTGTGTTAGACAGCTGTGTGTTAGACAGCTGTCTGTTAGACAGCTGTCTGTTAGACAGCTGTGTGTTAGACAGCTGTCTGTTAGACAGCTGTCTGTTAGACAGCTGTGTGTTAGACAGCTGTGTGTTAGACAGCTGTCTGTTAGACAGCTGTCTGTTAGACAGCTGTCTGTTAGACAGCTGTCTGTTAGACAGCTGTGTTAGACAGCTGTCTTAGACAGCTGTGTGTTAGACAGCTGTCTTAGACAGCTGTCTTAGACAGCTGTGTTAGACAGCTGTGTTAGACAGCTGTCTTAGACAGCTGTGTGTTAGACAGCTGTCTTAGACAGCTGTGTTAGACAGCTGTGTTAGACAGCTGTGTTAGACAGCTGTGTTAGACAGCTGTATGACAGCTGTGTTAGACAGCTGTCTTAGACAGCTGTGTTAGACACCTGTGTTAGACAGCTGTCTGTCCTGTCTACCATTGTTAGAATAATATATATCTATCGAATCCTTTTCTATATCGACCTTTGTGTACATCGTTTTCCTTCACAATCACCAACACACCATACTTATTATCTTTCCAGCATTGGTGGCAGATAGTTTTAAATTGTTTAAAGTCCATATCGGTGGTTACATGATCGTCGTACACATGTTTTAAATTGGTTTCATCTTGCTTGAATAACACAATAACATTGGTGTTGTCACGTACCAGATGCTTGGGTATTCGTGTATATGTTTGACAGAGATAGAATGAATCAATATTCTTATGTCTGCCCATACTGAAGTATGCTCTTATTTTATCTTGTTTGTCACAAGCTACATCATCAAATATAAACACAGAGTTGTCCTTGGCATCTGCCGGATCTAATATTTCATCGTTTTCTCTATAAGGATAGTAACCAACACCTTTTGTTGCATTCATCACCTCCTTTAACATCTTGTATTTCGGTTGATACAGAGACTTTGAATACACATACACGTTATCAAATTTTAAACCGTTTGCTTCAAACAATAAACTCAGCATGACATTAGTTTTACCACAACCACTCGGACCACATATGATACAGCGAACGGTGTTTGGAAAGAGAGGACCATGCCTCAGTTGTTGTTGAGCTGTGTCCGTAACAACATCGTCTATATTTGTAATGGGTAAGGCAGAAGCGTGTTTGCTGGTACGCATCTTAACTTAAACTAAACTATATTTTATTGGGTGTGTATATATAAATGAATGCAAGTGAGACACCCAGTCAGTATGCATGTTGGTGTCACAGAGTGAGGGTTGTTATTAACAAAGACAGATACAGGTTTTGCTGAAACGTTGCTAGCGTTACAAACACCATGAAAGTTAACAGAAAACTTGATGAGGGGTTTTATGTAATCAACTCGAAGCCAAAGAAGAAGGTCCCCTTTAAAAACATACTAAGTCTGATTGAGGAAGTTATAAAAGATAGAAACCTTATTCCAACAGCGAACGCCGTGTTTGATATAGCTCATACAATCGTTAGAAACATTGGTGGACGTAAGAATGTGCAGAAACCTCGAGTTATTCCAATACCTAAAAGTGGAGGCTTCCTTCCGTTGTTGCCTCTTATATTTGGTGGGCTGTCAGCACTAGGAGCTCTGGGTGGCGGTGCTGCAGGTATTGCCAAAGCCGTGAACGATGCCAAGTCTGCGAAACAGAAACTAGAGGAGGAAGAACGACACAACAAAACAATGGAAGCCATCGCGATGGGTAGGAGAGGGAGTGGCTTGAAATTTAAGCCAAAATGCAAGAGACTGGGCAAAGGCATGTATCTCAAGAAACAGCGCTACGGTTATGGGTTGTATCTGCAAAAACCAATGCAATAAAAGACTGAAACAGTAGCCTGTGTGTATCAGTCATGGCGCACACCTTTGTGTTGCAAGACCGCAGCTCCCATCTGTCGTCAGACTACCATCCACCAATTGTTTTGGATGGTAATTATGCTGTTGCCTTGATAGGCTTTCACACCTACAACAACATACCCAACATCTATGAAGGTAAAAACAAATTTCATGTAAAAGAAGGAACCGGTTGGCGAACCATCACGATACCCACCGGTGCTTATGAAATAACACACTTGGAAGAGTTACTTCAAAATGAACTTGTTGGTGCTACAGCAACACACGAACAAAAGCAACAGGCTCTGATTCTGAGACCTAATCCGAACACCATCAAATGCAGACTAAAGTGTTATACAAATGTCAGTTTTGAATTTGATGGTTCGATTGGGCGAATGTTGGGCTTTTCAAAACAAGTTCTTCAGCCGGACACCTTTTATGAATCTGATTTACCTGTTGATATAGTGGATGTTAGACAGATTCGCATCGAAACCAATATCGTGTCTGGTTCCTATTATAACGGACAACCCTCACATACGCTGTATGAGTTTGCTCCGATGGTTGATCCTGGCTACGCAATCGACATAGAACCTAAAAATTTAATTTACTTGCCGGTGAACAAGCAAGAGATTTCCAATATAAGCATCGACATCGTCGACCAAGATTCAGTTCCTGTCAACTTTCAAGGTGAAGAGGTGTCTGTTCGCTTGAAACTTATAAAAGTTGCTTAGTATGTTGGTCTTCAAGGATATAAAAGCAAGTGCATCTACCACATCAAATTCAGTTGAGTCAGACACGTCAAAGGGTACGCTTCGTCCTGATAATATTGAGTTCCTGCAAAGCCTGGGTTATCATGTCGTCAAAACTAGAAATATTCAAAGAACCCGTGTTTGATGATGGCATCGATCGAGAAGAGCTGCGCTCTTACTATTCACCAACTAAATCGTTTGGTAACAGCGATGAAATTGAAATAGCCATCAACCAACAAGATGCGTTCGTATGTCTGGCCGAGTCAGCTCTAATAATCGAAGGTGCTCTGGAACCTGTAGCAATCCAAAATGCCACTGGTGCTTGTTATCTGTCAAATAATGGAGGAGCAGCTCTGTTTGAATCAATGACCTATGAGTTAAATAACAAGGAAGTGGAACGAGTGCGAGACCCATACACCACAACCATCATCAAAAGTCTGCTATCGTTCAGTAAGAATGAAGCCCAATCTCTTAGCAACGCCGGTCTGAATGTGTCGTCGGAGCACATCACCTTAAATGATAACAAGTTTCACATGCTCATACCTGTCTGGTTCCTCTTCAGTTTCTTTCATCATTTCAAAGGAGTTCTCTGTGGCAAACATACTTTCCGCTTTACAAGAAGTCGAAACGATTCCAATGGCTATTACAGCACAGGTACGGCACGAGCAAAAATTACCGTAACCAATATGTTTTTAAAGGTAAAACATGTCTTTCCCAATGATAAAATGAAATTGGAACTGATGGATAAAATAGCCAAAGACACCTCTATATTTCTCGCATACCGTAAATGGGACATATACGAGTTACCAGCACTCAGAGATATCAACAGAGATGTGTGGGCTGTTAAAACTGCAACCAACTTGGAAAGACCTCGATATGTGATTATAGCATTTCAAACAGATCGTAAGGATAACGTGAAGAAGAGGTCAGACTATTTCGATAACATTGGTATGTTGGACCTCCGAGTGTTTCTAAATTCAGAATGCTACCCTTATGAATCTATGAATATGGATTTTGAGAAATCGAAATATGCAGAAGCCTATAACATGTATACAGATTTTCAAAAAAGCTTCTGTTATAAAAACATGTCGGAGCCTATCTTGAATTATGACGAGTTTAAAGACAGAGCTCTATTTGTGATTGACTGTCAGCACCAGAACGAGTCAATCAAGTCTTCAACGGTGGACATTAAGGTGGAGTTTATGAGTCACGCCAACTTCCCAAAAAATACTCGTGTTTATTGTCTGGTTATTCATGACAGTGTAATGGAATATAAACCTCTAACGGGTATCGTTAGAGCCATTATGTAATAATTGTATGTCATTTATGTATCAATATGTACAACTTAATTAATCCTAATAAATTTTTATTGTATGTAAAACAGTGGTTTTATTTTTATTTTGTTGCATTTTTATTAACCCCTTTCTGTCTGTCAGTCTAAGCAAAGACTTCGAGCTGTCATGACGTGTGTGTTAAACAGCTGTACAAGCTCAAACAAGATTATCTAAGATACTTGTTGGGCAATCAATTGTCTGTCTTTTATTACACAGCTCTGTCAGTCTAAGTAAAGACTTCGAGCTGTCATGACGTGTGTGTGTGTGTGTTAACAATCAACAACAGCGTCTATATGTTTTGTTTGGTTCAAGTGGATGTCATTAAACAACTGTGTTATTTCTATAAGGGCCCCCATTCAAGACCTCAACATACGTTAGTGTGTGCTAAGTCGTGAAACAAGTATGACGTCTCTTGCTGTATGTAAGTATACTATTATATTATTTATGTTTACATACAAACAATACTTATCAAACAATCCTCGTATATCAAAGTTTAGTTTAGTTGTTTTAAATTGAGTTTTGTTAGTTGTGTGTTTTTGATCACTCCCTATATAAATTTAGATTCATTCATTCAAAATACAAACACACTAACATAAACAAACACGCCGGCAATAAAACCAAGTCCCCGAGTTTTATTACGCTATTAAAATAAACTCATTAACATATCTAGATGTAAATACGTTTTTCTTATTGATATAGTTTACTTCAAACGTTTTTGTTATTAAATGATATTAGATAGGTAAATTGGTACGTGTTTTAAATTTCTTTTTACTATAAATATACAATTGTTTTTTAAATTACAGTTCCTATTATTCAATTGGAATGTAATAGAGATACCACCCCTGCCCACACACACAAACTCAGCAGCCTCATAAACTCGTTTTAAATTAGCATATGCAACAGGTTTTTGTTTTATATATACCACTGCTAACAAACTTTTATCGTATGCGTCTGTGGAATAGTTGGTTTAGCGACAGGTATCTCTCTGAGTAAGTTGTGTGGTTGGGGGTTCAAATCTAATTTCTGGCGAATGCTTTTCTTTTAAAAATCATATTTCAAATTAAAATCAAAATTTCAAATTACCCCGCTCAATATATCTTCCTCATATATGTATGTGTGTGACTAAACCGAATGACTGTGTCCAACAGATGTCTCCCATCGAGCTAGAGAATATTCTCTCACTCTACAACTTTACAAATAGAATGTTCTCTAGCTCGATGAGTCATATCTCTGGACACAACAGACACAAATTTTCAAACAAATTCAAATTTCCCGCCAAAAACGAAATACCCTAACAAACTTCAATACACCTTAACAACAACACAATAAACAAACCAAACAGCTGTGTTTACGAACATAACCTTAATAAACAAAATACATAACCTTAATAAACAAACAGATGCATGGTAATCAACACACATGACATAACCTTAATAAACAAATACAAACATAACCTTAATAAACAAATACATAACCTTAATAAACAATCAGACAAACACACATGGAGAGCTAACCTGACTTGTAGATATCTATGGACACACAGGTCAGACATCTTGGAACGCTTGTGACGTCATCTCAGGTTAGTTCCATAGAGAGAACCCCGGAGTTGCAGATGTCTCTTACAGGGTCAGCCATCTTGGAATGCTTGTGACGTCATCTCAGGTTAGTTCCATAGAGAGAACCCGGGTTGCGACTGTCTATGACAGGTCAGCCATCTTGGAATGCTTGTGACGTCATCTGACAGGTCAGGTGACATTTGACGTTGACACATGTCAGGTCAGGTGACAGCTGACGTTGACAGCTGTCAGGTTAGCTGACAGCTGACAGCTGACAGCTGTCAGGTCAGTGACATTTGACACCTGTCAAATCTGACAGGTCAGCTGTCAACTGTCACAGGTCTGCGCAGGTCAGCGCATGCGCATGACGTCATCGCGCATGCGCAGTAAAAAGTGGAGGGGATGGACCCAGGTGGCGCACTATCTACTACCAGGTGATCAATACATGTCGATTCAAAAAGCAAACGTCATATCTTTAAAAGTACCCTTAAATTCATTCCATGAGAATGTCGTTCTGAGGAGAATAAATTATCACAGCTATGTGGAAGTTATGACTCAATTTGCAGTACTATTTTTTTCATTGGTGTACCAATAGTGTGTTTTAGTAACAAATGAAATTCAATATTAGTGGAGTCAGACCACCTAAAAAGAGCTGTAGTTGCCGTTTAAAACCATCTAATTGTAAGTGAAGCCTTCAACACGAAATTCATACTATTATTTTAGAAGTTTTGTTTTTATCTTTGAAAGTAAATATCTAAAAAACTAATCGGCAAATTTCAAGATTGCAACTTAAGGTTTCAAAGCAAATATCTAAAAAAAACTAATCGGCAGATTTGAAAATTGCAGCCTGGGGTTTAAGAGCAAATATCTAAAATAGTGATGCAAATTGAACTATAACTTCCACATAGCTGTGATAATTTATTCTCTTCAAAAAGACATTCTCATGGAATAAATTTAGGGTCCAAAACTTGACGACAAAGAAAACATTCGTATTCATGTTCCTTCTGAAACTTTATATTGCTCAAGTTTTAAGAAAAAAATGTCGATTTTTACCAAATAACTCCTCATTTATTCCCTACCCCTTGGAGCAATCTTACCGAAAAACAAATCGAAGCATTCCTTTGTTGGCTGCTTACTGTATACCAAATTTCAAGACGATATCTCAATTAGTTCGAAAGTTATTGCGCCTACTAGCAGGCAAACTTCTAAGTTAATTTAAGCACACAATACCAGATGTTTGTGAAATCGGAAGTTTTCTAATAAACAAACCCTAAAACGTTATATTACTAGAGTTTTAACGAAAAAATGTGAATTTTCACCAAATCACCCCCATTGCTCCCCTACCCCCTGGGACGATTTTATCCAAAAACAATCCGAACCGTTCGTTTGTTGAATGCTAACTGTATACCAATTTTGTAGACGATGTCTCAATTCGTTCTAAAGTTATCGTGGATACAAACAGACAGACATGCAGACCGACAGACCGACAGACGACAGACAAAAAAATCGTTACTAAATCATGTTTTCTATATGTTTTTACACGTTTTACAACGTTTACGCGAAAAAAAGGTTTGAAATTTTTGTCGCCGTTGCCCTCCTTCCACACGTTATGACGATTAGGAAGTAAAACTAAGCTAATTTTTTTTAATTGCAGCTTAAGTTTTGAAAGCGAACATAAAAAACTAATCGATAGATTTTACAATTGCAGCTTTGCATAGAGAATTTAAAGAGCTTTTCAAAAAGTGCTACTCCACCTCAGTAGCAGCTCGTGCATTAATGCATTGGGGGTGCGCAAGAAAAAAAATGAAGGTCTCGCCTCTTTTTTCCCCGAAAATGTATTATAAAAAACCTACTTACTAAATTTAATAATTATTAACTACTTACCAAGTTTTCCTCTAGTTAGTTATAGGTTATAGTAGTTAAAAATTCCTTTCCTTTGATAATTACTAACACAAATCACAATTCTGTCAACACTCACCATTCACTTTAGTTTATAAGTAATAACATAACAGATTATTCCTTAAACAAAAATTCATACGTCTATTTTTGATAACCACAAAGTGTTCTAAAACTATATAATACTAACACTATATTTTAGACTATATTTAATTATCGTTGTTTCAATTACGTAATATTTTGCTGTATACAAATCAACAATAACATTGCTTTAAGAAAGATAATACGGTCCTGGCGATAAAATGAGCGATTACGCCTGTGATTCGAGAACAGCATAACTGTATTCCGAGTCCCACCCTGGTCCGTTAAGCTGGAGCGATGTGGGCAAGGTCAAATATTATATTCTCACAACATCAAATGGCCGCCCTACAAGATTCAGTGCTGGGTCTTATTATGCTGTACTGCAAGTGTGGAATTTTAAATCGCACAACGGGATTGCTTATTCGGTCGTTTTTGACGAAGATAGTCTATCATTTCGCATTGAAGTTTCCCATTTAGTTAGAGCGCCGAAGAATACACACCGATGCAGGACTCAGTGTATATGGATGTATATAACGTCGGCAACCATTAACACACTATACTTCTTCTGATTCTGTATTAATGGCTGCCGACTCTGCGATCCTCGATATACTAATTTTGTTTGTATTTGTAGAATGCAGGAGATAAAAAAATAAAAATGTATTAAAATATAGCATAGCAAAAATATTATTTTCTCCCCGGCAGGAGGCAGTGCGCGCGCACGGGCGCACTTATTGAAGAGCCGCCCCTGCTCCACCTACCTTTCATATTTAAATTAAGGTGGTGAAAGTCACCCCCGCTAAGCGTTGAATGCTAAAAATTCTGTAAGGCTTCGAAAGAGTGCCCCATTTCCAAGTAAAATCGACGTGTTTAAGGGTTTTCTGAAATTCTGAGCAGTTGTCAGGAAATCCCTGGTGCAACCATTTACTATGGATAGCCTCGCTGAAATGAATATAGAAATTTTAATTATTTTATTTGCCGTTACATCTCGATGAATATTATTATGTGCCTTTATTTCACTACAATGTGTGTCATATGAGTTATTGGCATAATTGTTTTAATTGAAACAATTATAATGATCGACAGTAGAATGTGCAGGGAATTTTGGATGCACTAATATGCGTTCTTGTTTTTCGAGAAGATATGTTGATTAGTTCAATTAAAAAAGTTATACCATTTATTAATGTCTCGATGCAATTCTTTAAAAAGCATGAAAACATTTTAATTGCCACACTGCAATCCATGAATTAATGTTTAATTGACTGAACTAATTTTATCTTATGTTCGACATTCATTAGGTATCCACTTAAGTCTGAAAATTATTTGTGTACTGCTTTTTTTATTAATTAGGCGAAATTGGCGGAATATCTCAAATCATTGTGCATAATTGTGAAAATGGTGAAATACGGCTTACCAGCATCTGTGAAGGCTACAATATACGAGGCGAAAATCGCCTCCAAACACACTTTTACACTCTTTTCATAACGATTTTCTAACGTTTTTGCAGCCTCCAAATAAAATATTTCCTCGCCTTCTTTAAAACACCTGTTTGCACTAACTACACATGTACAGATACTTCTCTGGCTTTACAAGTGTTTACTTTCTTCTCTGTAACCTGATTCGCCCTTTTAAGGCATCTTCAGACATCAGAAAATTGAAACGGCTACAAATTAAATCATAACTTCAACATAGCTGTGATAATTAATTCTCTTCAGAAAAACATTCTCATGGAATAAATTTAGGATTCATGACTTGATAACAAAGAAAATATTGGTATTCCTGTACCCATAAACTTCTGACACGTTATATAACTTCAGTTCACATCGAGATGCCTTCTTTAATAAGTCTTTTTCTCTGGCCGACAGCGAAGAGAAGAAAGTTACCTTTCTTACGCATACAGAATCAATTCTAGTGGATAATCTTTGCGATAAATACTCATCGCTTAGTTAAATTCAAGCAATCGTTGCCTGGTGCCTTCGTTTTTCTCATAACATCACACAATATAATAAGGCATCAGGACCTTTATCGGCGTTACAGCGACCCAGGGCGCTAATGGCTATAGTCCAGTCGGTGCAGCATTGAGCTTTTGAGGTCGAAAATCGTTCCTTGGAACTCTCCCAGAAATGTTCAAAACAACTTCAGAAACCAGCTCGATTCTTTCGACGAGTAATACAAACAAAAACCTCTCTCAATACGTTATTTCCATGGGGCTCCATAACCTACTGATAAAAACGCCGTATCACAATGTGTGATATTTTTGAAATATGTGCCAAAAACGTGAAAAGTTGCAAAATAATTGAGATAACTCAAAAAGGATCAACGATATCAATTTTTTTTACAAACATGCATTATAATTCGATGGAAAATACAAAAATGCAATAATCAACACCAAAGGTTGCAGTGCCATCGGGGCGGCAAGGCCGCGGACGAGCCCTGAGGGAAAAAAACTTAAGGGGGTATTCTATTAAAAAAAAGAAAGTGTGTATCACCAACGACTTATGGGCAACCCTCTGATTGTCAAAATAGGTTTATAAGATGCAGCTCGAGATACCCTATAATTAACGTATATACTTTTTTCTCATATCTTGTATAATAACGGATATATTGAGCTTTACCGTAGAAATACGTCACCCTATATATGTGTAAACAGACAAAAACTGAAACTGACCCCGTATATGGGTTTTAAGGGTTCTAGTTCGCGCTCATTTGAAGAAATCTTTTTAAAATTCATAAGTCGCAGTCCTCTCAGTAGTATGGATAAGCGGGTTCTGGAACACTTTAGGCGTAGGCGTCTGTCAATTGTCATTTGTCGAGTCTGTCACCTGTCATGTGTCAATTCAAGCCGCCTATCTTGGCACCAACCTGTCACTGTCAAAGAAAAAAATAATAGAAAAAGCAAACTAAAAAAAAAATAGAATCACGTCAAGCCGTTATCGTAAATTCTCTGCAAGGTGTCGCTACCGTATGATTCCTAGCATACGCATAGACCTTACGGGGGCCCGACGGGGGCGGGGGCGGGGGTTTGGGTCTGGCGTTTGGGACCGGCAGCGACGTAGTGTTGAGCTCAGTTTATGTTTGATTTGTTATGTAGTCGAATATATCGACGAAATAAACAATTTTATTAAACAATAGAGAAATCATAGATATAACAGTTTATAGAGAAATCATAGATATAACAGTTTATATCTTTAGCTAACGTAATATTTGCAAGTTGAACATCTAACATTCATTTGAGTGCCTTATAAAATGCAACTTCAAAAATTTTTGAATGACTATGACGATATTCTGCTTGATGATCATAGAAAAATGCTACATAGCCTTCATAAAAAAAATTTAAAATATGAACACCAAGAAACAAAAATTTCTTGTCATGGTCTTCATTATGTTAGCTGTATTTAATATTGTTGTAGTGCATTGGAATCGCTTTGTACGTAAATCTTATAATAGTTTAATCATTTAACCTCTGAACTTATTATTTATCAAATAAAATTACTGCTCTCTTGGCAACGACAGACACAAGCTATTTTAGTTCAATAATTGAACAAACTTGAAAGAAGCAACATGTGGATGGGTTACGTGAGTTACAGTGAACCAACTGATTTAAAAAGTGCTGTGGAAAATCTACACTCGCAATTTTACGACATTGCATTTGATGCTGAGCATGAATCCGTATATGGAATGGGCAGGTACATGTCAGTGTCTGAATGTAGAAAGCGTTATCGATTATACAATTATGCTGCTGAATTATGCAGTATATTTTTGGACTGTAATGGTAAGATGACAATGGATTTTTTTTGTACCACTCTAAGAAGATGCGGTTTGGATGAGTTTTTGGATGTAAATGCACCTTTTTTATCAGAAGAGGATAAAAAACTGGTAAAGTCTACAGAAGAAATAGAATGTGATAATAAAAAAGAAAATGAAATGGATTCAAGCAGTAGTTAAGAAACATTATATTGTAAGAGAAATGTATTTTAGTTACCTTATACATGTATCATTGTTAATAATAGAGGCTAATATTTTTTTTGTTTTGTTTTTTTTTCTCTCACCATTTCTATCCCTCTGAATTAAAAAATATTCTTTGTTTCTTTCTACAGTAGTTAAGTTTCAGTGTGAATAAATAAATGAAACACAAAGTAATCGGATAACGTTTTTTATTGATTTCTTCTCACTTTAATTATTTTGTAAATATCCTGTCTTTAACAAAAGGATAAATTTTATTCCTAAATATATAAAATGTGGTGAAAATTGAGTATATAAATAGTATGATGTCCAGTATCTGCTGTGTATCATCATTATTGAAAGTTACAGTTGTAGAATTTTGTTTTGATAGATCACCTCTGTGTGAAAAACAATTCCTTGTTGTTTTTACTGCATCTGTATTTTCATAGTCTTTTTGAGTAATTAAAGTTTCATTTAAAACTTGTTTCCACTGAGTTTCGCCGTAACTTCTATTTGAGTATATGAATCTGAGTTTATATTTCAGAATGCTAATGTCATTCTTAGGAATGTTCGATGTTTGTAAAGTTGGTATACCATCTTGTATCAATGGAACCAGCTCTACCCACTTATGCGGCCAGGTATTATTTTCTGTATTGAAACATGCGTACGCTTTTACCACTTCAGATTGATGATACACTATAAAATTATTTTTACCCAAAACAACAAATATAAGAAGAGTTGTTTTCAGTAGAGCCATTTTTTAGATACTGATTTTTTATCTTTAATTACTTAACTTTTATTAAAAAGTTCAACCTAATAAGAAAAGGTTTCGCTGTAAACAAAATGATGATATTCACGATTCGAGATTTTGTTGAAAAAGATTATGAATTGAATAAAGTACAACTGAAGAGATTAAATGTTATATATTTAGATATTTGTTTTTACTTGTATACATAATAGAAAGTTTACATTTTATCAGTGTTGTTTTAGTTGATAAATTAATCATAGACAACCTACCTATCATAGATATTTTATTATTACTATACAAGTTCATTTTTATCAATCCAAGAATTTTGATCATCGGAGAAGCCTAACCATTTCACATATATTTTATTACCTCTTTCTTTCAAAACTTTCTGAATAAGATATACATTAGGAAATTTAGCTTTTAGTAATTCTAACTCGTAGAAGCAGCCTTTTATAATATTGCCTTGGTAATCTGCGAGAATATATGTTACAGGATTGGTGATGTTGATTTTGACAATTTTAAAAACTTCTGTAGTCCAATTTGGCGTGTAACCTTTTTCAAAGTAATGTTTATACTTGCTTATACGCACAAATTCACCAATTCTGTATTTCGGTTTTGGAAATATTTTAATTTTACTATATACAGTTTTCAGCAATATACTTTCATTGTTAATATTTACATCACGAGGTTTCATTTTAATAGTTCTGTGCACTTTATTGTTGTACTTGTCAACTAAACTCTGAATATTATCTATCCATCTATAAGATCCATTTAAACTAAATTGTTTCCACATCCAGGTTTTTAGAGTTCTGTTAAATCTTTCCACGATAGACGCTTTAACCTTACTATAAGTAGAGTAATGATTGATGTTATGTTTCTTCATTAATATGGAAAATTGTTTATTATAATACTCCTTCCCATCGTCTGTTTGTAAATTTGCAGGGCGCTGTTTCTTTAAGATTTGTTTCATTGCACTGCTTACCTCAGAACCTGTCTTAGTTTTTACTGGTATAGCCCATGCAAACTTTGAAAAATCATCAATGACTGTTAGTAAATAACGGTATCCGTCATTTTCAGTGGAGTATTTTCCCATTTCAACTAAATCTGCCTGCCAAAGGTCGTTGATGCCCTTTAAGATAACCGCACGTCGTTTGAAGTTTCGACGTGCTGGTCTATGCAATTCGTTTACTAGATCTTGCTTACTCATCTTATCGAAACTGTTATTAAACAACCATTAAACGTTTAATAATATAATTGCATTGCTTTTCTGCAAAGTGTCTTCTTTTGTTGTTTCCCTTGTAGATGTTGAAAATAACTTCTGGCTGGTGTTTTTGTCTTATCTTAAAGGCTTCTTTTTAAAGATAGATTAATTCCAACAGGCTTCACAACTTTTTCCACAGAAATGGTATTCTTAAATTGTTCAAACTCTTTCTGTATTTTATTCAATGTATTATTTAGTTTAAAAATTTTTTGACGCATCTCATTTTTAACTAAACTTATTTGATTAACTTTATCATCAACATACTGTTTGTTAACTGAATCTTTCGGTGCTGATGGACTTTGTAAATTACATATACGTCTGTTCTGTATATCAAGATTACCGTCTGTAGTTAAAGAAAAACCTAAATTGCGAAGAAACGAGGCACCAACACGATCTGAATTAATTCGTTCAGAAGAGGAGGAACGTCCGAATTTATCGATAGTCATTTTAGTTATGTTAAAGAAAAATATGTTTTCTTTTTATATAATAATTTTTGCTTCTTTTAGCTCTTCTAGAATGGAAATAATCTCATTATTATGATTAGTATGACCTGCTTGCTGTGATGCTATTAGTAGTTTTAGTCTTTCCACTAATTCGTTGGGCTCATCCCAGTAAACATAATCAGTCTTATCTGATAAAGATTTCATTAATCCCTTTCCCACGACCGCTAATCTTTGCTGCTTTAAAATTTTTGTGATTATCTTATATTTAACACTCTTACTTCCAGCGTGCTGTTGGGATTTATCAAAATTTCGGTGAAGTAAATTTGCAGTGTTTACAATTTGAATGTAGTTTGATTTATCACTAACAGTACATTGATCTAACGAAGGTTTTTTAAAATAAAGCAGGCTTATTAATCCAGGCGTCGATTCATACACTTGTCCATTTATGTAAATATTATTATCTTTAAGTGCAAAAGGTACATTTCCAATTTTCCACTGATTCTCGTCTTCATTGAAATAAGGTGCATATTTCTGATCAAAATCTTTCTGTTTTATATTCAACGAATTTATAAAAAATCCTGTTTCATCCTGTGGAGTGAACTGCTTATCTTCGTATCCAGATGATTCGATATCTGGCTGTGTTAAATAACTCTCTTCGTTTATCTGTGATTCGGGATATTCCGATGCGAATGATTCAAACTTGAGTTCATTTTCACTGATTTTCCTCTTTTTTACTGGTGGCACATCTGTTAGTTTCTTTAGAGGAGTTGTAATTGGTTGAAAAATTTGCTCTAGTTGTGCGATATCGTCTATTTTTGCAGCTTTCAGAGAGTCATATTTCTTTCTAATTATATTTTGTGTTTTTATGATGTCACTCACTATTTCTTCATTCATGGTTATTTAGTTAGGTGGCTTAATTAATATAAAATATAATGTAGCTTTACGGATATAGGTCCTTTAACAGCTTCTTTAAACAGGTGCTGTTGAACCTTAATCAGCTTAATAAACAGCTTGAACAGCTTCTTTAACAGCTTTTATCAGCATCCAAACAGCTCAATCAGAGTTTCAGAACAGCGTTGTTGACTGTATAATCTTGACTGTCTATTGAACAGATATAGAGTGAATATGAATCCGGATAGCACTAATATTTATAGTATAATGTATGTATCAAATCCTTTTCTATATCGACCATTTTCTAACGTACAATCTTTATTAATGACTAAAAACCCATGTTCGTCTTTCCAACATTCTGAACACATTTGTCTAAACGTTTCAAAAGATACATCTGTATTTACATGATCATCATATATGTGTTTTAAATTAAGCCTGTCCTGTTTAAAAATTACTAACACATTAGCATTATCACGTATTAAGTGTTTTGGTATACGTGTGTAAGTTTGACCTAAGTAAAAACTGTCAATGGCTTTATGTCGACCCATACAGAAATAAGATCTTATATGATCTCGTTTCTCACAAGCAATATCATCAAACACAAATATCGAATTACGTTTAACCTTTTTAAGAGGCAACACAGCATTATTTTCTGTAAAAGTATAGTAACCTATGCCTTTTATGTCAGAAAGCAGCCTTTTTAGATATAAATATTTAGGTTGATATAAAGACTTTGAGTAAATGTAAACGTTTTCAAACTTCAATCCATTGGGATGTTCTAGTAGAGATATAAGTAAATTAGTCTTTCCGCAATTTGACGAACCCACAATTATGGCTCGTATACTATTAGGTAATAGTTTACTATGTTTGAAATGATTTTTACAGTTATGATTAAAATCAATGTTTCTAACTGATAACTCATCATGTTGACGAATCAGTCTCATTTTAACAACTGGGTAAACATATAAAAGAAAATGCTTTTAAACTATACGTTTAGTTTACAGAACTTATTATTATAAATAACATTGAGATACGATGTTAATCATCAGAAGTCCTTTAACCAGTCGAAGGTTAACTTCAAGAGGTTCGGGTTTAATTAACACAGTTATAAATAAATTACCATTTGAGATTCATTTGCCAGGAGGTTATCAGTTTTGCGGACCAGGCACAAAACTTAAAGACCGATTAGCAAGAGGTAACCTTGGTATAAATCCTTTAGATAGCGCATGCAGAGAACATGATATAGCGTACTCTAAAACAAACAATTTATCAACAAGAAATAAAGCTGATCTTGTGTTAGCCGATAAAGCTTGGCAGAGAGTAAAAGCTAAAGATTCAAAACTCGGTGAGCGAATAAACGCATGGTTTGTAACAAACGTTATGAAAGCTAAAGCTAAAATGGGAATGGGTGTAAAGTTAAAGAAAAGGAAACCCAATAAGAAAATCAAACAAAATATTCTGAATCATCTTATATCGAAAGCTAAAGCTGATGTTAAATCTAAAAAACCTCAAAGTGTAAAAAGTGCTATTCGAATAGCTTTGGCGGCAGCTAAAACAGGCATCAAAGGAAAACAAATTATTCCTCCGCGAATGCGGATAATTCCGATTCCAAAAACTGGAGGTGTACTTCCTTTTCTTATTCCATTATTTGCAGGTTTATCTGCGATTGGAACATTATCTGGGGGAGCTGCAGCTATCGCAAAAGCCGTCAACGATGCAAAACATGCTCGCAAGCAACTTGTTGAAAGCGAGAGGCATAATAAGAAAATGGAAACAATCGCAATGGGAAAAGGATTGTTTCTTAAGCCATATCGAAAAGGTCTTGGCTTGTATTTAAAGCCAAAAAACTTGTAAAAGTGCTACCCAGCAGACCTCTCAATGAACTCGATTTGTATAAATTTGCAAAAGACATTCCCAATTTTAGAGGAGTATTCATGTTAAATGAATTACCAGTAAAATCGAAGAAAACGGAATGTGGCATTGTTAACTTGGATAAATCAAACGGTTCAGGGACACACTGGGTGGCGTATTATAAAAATCGCAATAGAATTATTTATTTTGATAGTTATGGTAATCTTCGACCGCCCAAAGAACTTATAGCTTATTTAGGAAACAATATTATATATAATTATAATAGATATCAAAACTATGATACTGTAATTTGCGGCCATTTATGTTTAAACTTTTTATATGAAAATGCTAATAAATAAAGCCATGTCGTTACTTGTCTATTTAGTTTTATTGAAACCTTCAGTATGTCAAGAGTATTAGAATTTACTGGAAATGATTCTGTTTTAACTGCAAATTATTTTCCACCAATACCAGTACCTACTGCTTATGAATGCGGTTTAGTCAGTTTATATACATATAATTCGATACCAAACATAAATCAGAGCAACAATTTATTTCATGTCGGAAGTGAAGTTATTGAGCTATCAGAAGGTTCTTACGAAATAAATGATATTGTGAATTACATAACAGCTAAATTAAAGCAAACAAGAAGTAAACCAATGGTTAAAATAGAAGCTAATAGTAACACATTAAAAACAGAAATTAAATCTACTGCTCCAATTTACTTTAACCGTAAACGAACAATTGGTAAATTGTTGGGTTTTAGTAAATGTGAAATAACTCCAGACGTAAAAGTTGAATCTGACTTACCTGTAAACATAAATAAAGTTAACAGTATTCGTGTTGAATGTAATATAGTGACTGATTCGTATGTGAATAATAAACTTGTTCATACAATTCACGAGTTCTCACCTAATGTTTCACCAGGATATAAAATAAACGAGGTCCCAACGAATATAATCTACCTACCTGTTAATGTTAATGAAATACATTCAGTTGTTATCCAGTTAGTAGATCAAGACGGAGATTTAATTAATTTTCGAAAAGAAAAAATAACAGTAAGATTACATTTACGACCTCTCACCTGGAATGATGGAAACAAACACTTTAAATAAGTAAAGTTTTCTTAAAAGACATTAATTCATAGATGAGTGTCAGAGGATTAAGATCTGTGTGCAGCTGAAAGAGTTAGCCTTTTTAATTTTTGTAGTGAAATTAAACAATTTATTGGGTATGTTAGTTTACGACATTAATAATAAAAGTAATAAATATACACAGTCATCGTACAAGAAATTCAGTTCTCATATCAAATTGACAGATACAACAACAAAGCGGAAGAGCACAAAATCTTTAACTCAAGAAAATAAAGAATTTCTGAAATCAATTGGAATTACTTTACAAAAGGAGTGATGTATTAAATATAACTGAAATGGCTCGATATGATGAGTCGATAGCAAACAAGTCATATCATACGTATTCTCCATTTGTTGAATCATACGATATTAATGATATAATTAGAATTTGCATCCAAAATCAGGATTTAATTTTGTTACCATGCGAAAGTGTTCTTATTGTTGAAGGTTTACTGTTAAATGAGAAAAAGACAGCTGACGATGCACTTAAATTTGCAAATAATTGTTTTGCTTTTATGTTTGATGAAATACGTTATGAAATAAATGGAATTGAGATTGATAACTGTCGAAATGTGGGAATTAGCACAGCTTTGAAAAATTATGTGTCACTAAATTCAGCTGAAAGCACCGCACTTATTAATGCAGGTTGGAATGTAAAAAATGATCCCAAACATCCAAGTGGGCCGTTTAATTTCTGCGCACCTTTAAAAATGTTATTAGGTTTCGCTGAAGATTTTAGGAAAATTATACCAAATGCTAAACATGAATTAATTTTAATGAGAGCAAAAACAAATAATAATTGTGTAAGTACAACATTAACAAAGTATACACTGGATATCAAAAAGATTGTATGGAAAGTGCCGCATGTTACTCTTAGCGATGCTGAACGACTCAAACTCTACAAAAGGATACAGAGTCAACGTCCAATGGAAATAAGTTTTCGCAGTTGGGATTTGTATGAATATCCGCATGTTCCAAAATCAACACACACTATTTGGCGTGTGAAAACAACTAATCAACTTGAAAAACCTAGATTTGTAATATTTGGATTTCAGACTAACAACCCCAATAAACATAGAGAAAATCCTAGTGAATTTGATCACTGTCACCTCACTAATTTTAAATTACACTTGAATTCAGAAACGCATCCATACGATAACTTAAATATTTCGTTTCAAGAAAATCGATATGCATGGTTATATTATATGTATTCAGTCTTTCAAGAATCCTATTATGGATGCAACTCATCACCTTTACTGGATATAAAAAAATTCAAATCTCAAGCACCTATTGTTATCATTGATTGTTCACATCAAAATGAGGTTATCAAAAGTGGTCCAGTCGATGTTCAGATTGAATTTGAGACTGCCAGCGAAATTCCAGAAAGCACTTCAGCGTTCTGCTTATTGTTACATGACAGAAAAATTGAATACTCCCCGCTAAGTGGCGACGTGAAAAAACTGATTTAATACAACAAAAATTTACAGCTGCAATAGTAAATATTATTGATATATTGTGAAATAAAACATTGATATGTTAACAAACAGTTTTATCTCTAGTCTAAAATTACATTCCCATCCTCGAAACTGTTATAAAAGCAGATGTATCTGAATGTGGACAACCAGTCTTCTAATTCAACAGCGAAGTTATAAACATTTCTTATATTCACATCAATATATAACTGCATAATGAAGAAACAAATTGTAATTGATGTAAAAGGGTTTAAAGACTATTCAAATGCATTTATCTGTAAAGAATTAGTTATTCTTTTTAATGATGTGGAATATTTACGTTTTCTGATTAAACCACCATACGATTTCTCACAACTAAGTATAAGTGAACAGAAACAAGCTATTTGGCTACAGAAAAATCATCATGGTCTTGTGTGGAATGAAGGATCCTCTAACTTTGAGAGCGTAAGAAGATTTCTGATTTCCAATATAGACTTACATACCAGTATTTTTGTGAAAGGTTCTGAAAAGAAGAAATGGATAATTTCAATTCTTAATAAGGATTCAAATATAATCAATGTTGAGGATCTTGGATGCAACAGTTTGGAGAAACTAAAAAGGGACTATCCATTTACAAATAGATGCTCATCACACAGTGGTTGTTGCGCTCTGGAAAATGTGTTTTTGATTAAGTATTATATTAACAATAAATAGTTGTATGTAATTTTACTAGAGATTTTCAAATAAAACACATAAAAATTTAAATGAGCAGTTTTATTTACTTTGTTATTTATTTTTAGTACAGTTTCAAGCATAAGTCGTTAACATATTATTTTTAATAAATCCTTAAGATCTAAATTACATAGAGATATTTTAGTTACATTTTGCGCGTAAATATAATGTATTTTGAACCTAAAAATTAACATATTACTATAAAAGTGTGTTTTAATACAAACGATAAAAGTAATAAATTAATCAGTTTTATTATAAACTTTCATCTTCAATTTTATAATGACCCCAGGCATAAGTTGATACTCCATCATTTCTTATAAATCTCTTATCATCTAAATAACTTAGCGAAATTTTATTTATATTTTGTGTGTAAACTTCATGAATTTTTGATCTGAAAACAAGCATATTACTATAAAAAATTCTCTTTTTATACAAACACTCTCTATAATCGCTTAAACTTAGTCCATCTACAGCTGTCTTTTTAATTCCTTTTGCTTTCTTTGTAACTTTGTCATCAATTACATCTGTCGAATACATCTTACATCTTAAACCTATAAATTCTCTCATAATCTTTCCGTTATTCTCATCTTTCATTAAGCCTACTTTTTTTTATTTAGAAGTGGAATATTATATTTATTATTAGGATCATATTCAGATGTGTCAAAGTGTTCTGCAATGTCATCTGTTATATCAGAATAGAAATCTTTAGTTAAAATATAATAAATAAATGAATCTGTATCCATATAATCAAGCAATAAATTTTTACCATATTTAGGTTTCATATAATCGTAATGGAAATTGTACATTAACCATTTTGATAGTTCCAAAACAGTAAAACCAAGGTATATTGGTTTGTTGTAAACTGTTTTCACTCTACTTAATTGAATAGCTACCATGTCGGTAGTGAATTGAGTTGCACTGTGAAAATTTGGTTTCGCAATTAAGGCTCGAGAACCTAATCTACGCCCAGAGCTTTCCCATTGTGTTACAATCCTTACATCTTTACGTTTGTCAACGTTTTCCATTGTTTTACCATAAACAGAATTATTTTTAGACTTGAAATAATTTTTTTCAAATTCGTTTTTTGCTATAGTACGATAGTGAGTATTTAGTTTGATATATTTTTCCAGCCATCTAGCTTGCTTAAATTGCAAGACCCTATGAATTTTTGTTAATTTTAAATGATGTCGTAAACATTGTTGGAGATTTCTATAATGGATGACGTAGTTTTTTTTACTATTAAAATCTGTTATTAATTTAGGCAGTTTTGAAACTGGGCTACACTTATTTTCGGGACAAAATGGTAAGTCATTATGATCATCATGCAGTTCTTTTGGATATTCTAAGTCAACTTCAAATATGTATCCAATTTCTGAATTTTCTTCAATAGCCATTATATCTATATCTTCGATTTTTTCAACCCATTTAAATCCTCCATAAGGGAGGGATTCGGACATAGCCCAGCCGTATAAATTATTTACATCTAGATAAATTAAATAGCTTGAATCTTTAGTTTCATCATAATCTTTCATATATTTATTATTTGACACAGAATGACGATGCGAACACTGAGTAATACCTCCTCTGATACCTTTTTGAATAAAAGAATACATGCTAAAATCTGTTAAAAGTTCTAGTTCAATACCTGTGTATTTTAGCATAGCATCCCACGACAATCCTGGAGAAGTATAATATTGACAAGGATCTAACGAATATATACTATAACAAATTTTTCTATAATTCTCAAAAATATCTGTTAACAATAGAACGTCTGTGATAAGATAAATTTTCAAATATTCCCATAAACTAGAACATCGAAAATGTTTCCAAACCATCTTAGCGCGGCTATAGTCATCATCTGAACATTGTGAATTTGTCAGTGAACTATTAAAACAAGATTGAGTTGGCAAAGCGGTTTCATCTAGTTTTTCCCATGAGTCTATATACTCATAAGGGAGAACGCCTTTTCTAGTAATTAGTTTAAATTGTTCGTCATTTTTAAAAATCGTTCTTACACTTTCAAAGTTTTCTATTGATAAATTATCTGCTCATTTTGCTAAACTAGACTGCATAAATCTAGCGGAGTCGAGAAACCGCAATTCTACAGTTTCTTTTGAATCAACAAATATACGTTTAGATAAAGAAACGTAGGTTTCCTTATTTAGTGGAATTAAAGTTATTTCACCTTCTATCTGATTTAATGCTTTTACGAATAGGTGACAGTCATACCCTGAAAAGTTATGAAAGAAGATAGGAAAAAACTTCGGAGTCCTATACTTTAAGTTGCAATCATTATGAGCGGGACCTCTATATTTGCCCGTTAAATGGCAATGGTCAGCTACTCTGTCAGTACCTAAACTCTTTTTACATATCCAACATTCTTTGGATTCTGTTTGAAATTTACGTTGATCATTATTTAGATGAATCATAGGTTTTGGTTTCATTATAATTGTATTATATATTGTTATTATATCTTGAGAAAGAGTTTGAATAAATTTTGAAGGTGAATCTTTACCCTTATACACTCGTAGTTTATTTAATGTATTATCGTATGAACATTTAATGTAATACGCAAATGCACATGGCACATGTTGCTGCATATCTGTAGTTGATGAACCTAGAGGATTTGGAATACACGTATCGATGTTCTGTAAAATGCATTCAAAGTCGCTGTAAATTACGAATGGCAATTGTACTCCACGTTCATATTTTTCGAATTTTAATATACACTTTTCAGGTGATGGCATTACAGTAACAATTTTATTACATTCTAACTTATGTTTACTAAGAAAATCTTGACTGCTAAAATGCAACAAACAGCAATTACAAATGAATATTTGTTTTTTACTTAGTGTTGTCTGATGACTTACTAATCTTGATATGTTTTTAATCCATACGTAATGAGATTTCCCATCATTTTGTAAAAGCAACAAATTAACGTGATTAATTTTTTCCTGTTTTGTGCAATAAAATGGTCCTATAATTTCATCACCGTCTAAACCAAATACATTTACACTTATATCTTTATTAAGCCTTTCAAGTATCGATATGTCGCTAGGATTTAATGGAAATCTAAGTTCACTGAAATCAACTTTTTTATCATTTTTCAAAGTAATAATGTCTGCGGTAATGTTTTGAATTTCATAAGACGATACTCTATTTGGTAATTTACTAGAATCGATAGTTTGTAAAGCAGATATGACGGCCCATTTAAAACAATATTCATCAACATTTTTAACGTTAACGCAAGCCTTTTTTAACAAAATATTTTTCGGTAGTGCTATATAATTTGATCCTCTAATAGGGTTATATTTATTGATATTAATCTCCAAATGAAGTAAGGCAACTAACGCCCAACCACTATTCCTCTCTTGAAATTCATCCATTTTAGTCAAAATTTGATCATTTAGTGTAGAATAAACTTGATAAAGTTGTTCTTTATTTAATGCGATAGACATTTTAGATTGAAAAGATTTTATCGAAAACTCTTGGTCGTTTTCAGTGAACTTTACATATTCGGCAAATAGCTCTAAATTAAATTTAATTGCAATATGTTTCTGAATATATTTAACTATTTCTGGTTTAACTAATTCCTCAGCTAATTTTAAGAATTTAAGAGGGTCTAAGCAAGACTGATCTTTATTCTCGAATATAAAAGTTTCGATACGACGCTTGAAGCTACTCTTTACTACCTATAAATAACATATGTTACAAACTGAAATAGATAAAACAAATAATGAAGTATAAATACCTTTAGTGATTCTGTATGCGGAACAGATGCCTTTGCTTTGTGACTATTTGTCCTTATATGATATTGCCATTCATTGAAAGGAATTTCAATCAAACAGTCTTCGCACATTTTTGCACCCTTTGTTCTACTAGTTGACTGAACAATCTTCGTACTTACAGTAGTAGTCTTAGCATTACTTTTAGAAACCTTCTGTGCTTTTTTTGATTCAAGATGAAGTTTCTGATGATTGGAAAGGTTATCCCGACGCATGGACTTATTACATACAGGACATTGTGCTTTGCCTAGATTACTGTGAACCGTACGTTCGTGTCTTCGAAAATCGGTTAACCGTGTGAATAGTTTACCGCAGATATGACAAAAACTCATAATGAAATATTTAATTTTTAAGTTGAAAATACTATAATATTTACGCGCAAAATGTAGAGGCAACCGGTTACTTGCTGCTTCGAAAGAACTGTAATATATGAATAAATATTTGAGAAGTCATCTATATTAACCGCGCTTTGAATTATCTTGAATAACAAGATAAGTAATTAGAAAAATACTCAATAATATTTGTCATCATGTTGAAACACATGCGTAAATTATATCCACATTTCATAATTAAACACAAAACAGGCGGCTATTAATTAGTTGATATAATTATCTTTGTATGATGTAGAAATTTTGTTTAAAATAACTGTTAACTCTTTCTTAGGAAACTTTTACAATAATTTATTCTTATCATTTGAGGTCAAGTTGTTGACCTCATACAAGTAAACAATATAATTAATAGCTCTGTTAAGAAATTTATTATGTATTCGAAAACTCGGTTTCATTAAACTTGTTATGACCACATATTTTATTCTATTTCATCAGTTAATTAGTTCAGACCAATAAACTTATATCAAAAATATATTCAATTTCATAATCTTTAAAATTATCGAAAACATGTTTTTCTGAATTGATTCATTAAATAATGTCATCATTATTTTTCTACTTCCTAAACTAATTATTATGTATACTTAGACGACAAATATATTATAATTTCATCAGACATAATATTTTGTAATAACAGCTTGTAATAATAATTATGTTGTAAGTCACATTTTAAATTCATCAACATAAGACCGCGTGTTATCCAAAGTTCATTATTGTAATGAAATTTAATTACATAACTGCAGAGATACGATGACAAAAACATCTCATGTTGATATTTTACATTATTTTCTATGATACTTTTTGGAATATTTTAAATAATAAATCATGCTGTTAATTATACATTTTGCTGATATTAAACTCACAAATAAGGATCTTGTGTAATTTACAGTTCATTAATCTAACCTAAATTCAAGCTCAAACAAATCGTAACAAAACTATTTTTCCATGTTATCTTTGTTTTCACTATTTATCAGACACGTGCAGGACGTGAGAGGGTATTTAAGATCATATTTCTTGTTAAATATTTACAGTTTAATTCGACAATCAGAAGTGACACATCTTGTTAGTGATACAGTGCTACACCTTGATCCTTATTATGGAGAAAAGATCAGCAGCACCTTCTTCGTATAGCCCATCAAATGCTATCAAGAAGCAAAAAACCAGTCAATCGGTGAAGAAAATTTCTTCAAAAAAAATGAGTACTCTAGAGAAGTTCAATTCTCTAGGAGCGTTCATGTGGTTAAATTTAGAAACGATGGAAAAGAATAAACCGTACCTTCTGACCAATCTTACTAGAGGTACTTCTAAATATGGTGAAAGGATCATCGCTGAACTCAATGGCGACAGCAAATTATACCTGCCCGAAAGGTATAATGAGTTCAGTGATAAGCAGTTGGCAGAGCTGGGTAATGGTGAATACATGCTGATCAACCATGGACAGGAGCGGAAGGTATACAAACTCGAACTGAAAAAGAAAGAAGACGTGGAGATACCTGTAGAAGCGGCAACGTCTGATGATGACACGGATTTCCCTGTGTACGCTCAAACATTCGAAGATCATGGTTATTATGCTCCTGTCTAAGTGATTTAATTTTATTTTATATACAAATAAAATTTTATTCGCCTATTTTATAATGTATTACACTATTAGTTATTAATATAAATAAAAAAATATTAATTAAAGCTTCATGTTTTATTTAAAATATTTATTCTTAATTTACAAATATACAGATACACTTTTATTTCAGTGATGGTCTAATTCTTAAATATAACTTAATGATTTTCTGTATTTTATGTTTAAGTAATTCCTGATGAACACATACACAGGTGTCTGGACCTTCCTTTGTCTCATCTGATGACCAAATACAGCTAACATAATGAAGACCATGACAAGAAATTTTTGTTTCTTGGTGTTCATATTTTAAATTTTTTTTATGAAGGCTATGTAGCATTTTTCTATGATCATCAAGCAGAATATCGTCATAGTCATTCAAAAATTTTTGGTTGCATTTTATAAGGCACTCAAATGAATGTTAGATGTTCAACTTGCAAATATTACGTTAGCTAAAGATATAAACTGTTATATCTATGATTTCTCTATAAACTGTTATATCTATGATTTCTCTATTGTTTAATAAAATTGTTTATTTCGTCGATATATTCGACTACATAACAAATCAAACATAAACTGAGCTCAACACTACGTCGCTGCCGGTCCTGAAGCAGAAGCCCCCACTTCACCCCCGCCTCGAACCACGCCAGACCCAAACCCCCGCCCCCGCCCCCGTCGGGCCCCCGTAAGGTCTATGCGTATGCTAGGAATCATACGGTAGCGACACCTTGCAGAGAATTTACGATAACGGCTTGACGTGATTCTATTTTTTTTTTAAGTTTGCTTTTTCTATTATTTTTTTCTTTGACAGTGACAGGTTGGTGCCAAGATAGGCGGCTTGAATTGACACATGACAGGTGACAGACTCGACAAATGACAGTTGACAGACGCCTACGCCTAAAGTGTTCCAGAACCCGCTTATCCATACTACTCCTCTCAATAACGAATTTTTTCTACGAAAATTTGCTAAAATATGGACTATAAAACCATAAACTCTATAGCTGAAACTACTGCCGAAGCATCAGAAAGAGGGTCTATTTGAAATGGATTTTCAGAAAATATTTTAGTAAACTGAGGGGCAATGATGGTTGAAGCTGAAGCTTTAGGCTTGGTAAAACACACTTAGTACGGCATATCTTCCACACAATCAGTATTTATTTCAAGTTCGTTGTCTGAAAATTGCAAATTTTACGTTTCAAATCGCGACTTTGGCGTTTTAAGAAGAAAAATGATAAAATTTTCAAAATATTTTTTCCGCTACTTCTTGACCTTTTTACGTCAAGAAAACCTAACGGTTGTTTATAATTTTCAATTGGTTTTGTTAGTCACACAAAATATTTTGTTCTTGTTTTTTCCTCTGATCACCAGTGGCACCCAATTTTTTTTCTTAAAATGCCTATAACTTTACTTTTAACTTACAGATCTGAATTTTGGCACGTATGGTAAGCTTGTCAACGCTTGGAAACGTATGTGCCAAATTTGGTTGTCATAGCTCTGTTATTTTCGGAGATACAAAAATTTTCCGAAAGAAAGCCCAATATTTTCCCTGGTCAGATTTTCCTGGCTAACGAACTTATCCAAGCCACTTACAAAACGAAGGTACGTACCAAATTTCATCACAATCGGCCCATTATTTTTTAAGTTATCGATACGATATATATATATATATATATATATATATATATATATATATATATATATATATATATATATATATATATATATATATATATATATATATATATATATATATATATATATATATATATATATATATATGGTGGCGCATTGAAAACAAAACAGACCGATTTGCGTCCAGAGAATTTTTTTTAGGAAACACGTCAATTTTAATATTAACGGGGACATGTTTTGACTTAAAACTCAACTTTGGCACATCAACCCCTTAAGGGTGGTGATAACATTTAAATAGGGAACATGAGTCGAGTGTTACATCATTTGAGCGCTCTTTCTTTTCTGAATTCAGCACACTATGTTTTTTTGAAGTTTTATCATCTCGTTTAAAAATTATTCACAGTTGAAGATGCAAAAACGCATTTCACTCATTCCGATAAGAAATGTGCTGATAGTCAATGTTTTGTTGGTTTGTAAACAAAAAATTGACTATCAGAAAAAAGCGGTTTATTATTTCAGTTTATCGGTCGGTTTGATACTTGATAGTACTACCGAAAATTAATTTCACAATGGTGTATTCTGTAGAAGAAAGAGTTGACATAATTACTCTTTTTTTGAAAAACGATTACTGTGCCAACCGTACCGCAAATTTATTTAATGAACGACATCCGAGCAGACATGTTTACAGAAAATACATTTTGGAGTTAGTTGCAAAGTTTCGACAAAGTGGTTCAGTAGCCAACAAAAATCGGGAACTGAACGTGAATTTCCGGTTAGAAATGAGACAATTGAGATTGAAGTTTTAGGACACATTTCTGCAGAGCCAACTTTGAGCACGAGAAAATTGGCCACTGTTTCAAACATCAAAAAAAGAACTATTCAGCGAATATTGAAGAATCATAAATTTCACCCGTATAAAATTCATCTTGTACAACAACTGAATGAAGATGATTTTGATCGGCGGCTGGAATTTTGTGAAGTTATGACTGCACGAATAGCTGATAACGGGAACTTTTTGTTCAATATCTGTTTTTCAGACAAGTGTACGTTTTTATTAAACTCTACAGTCAATCGTCATAATTGTCGTCATTGGGCAGATAATAAGTCCACACTCAAACTCCACAGAAATTGAATGTCTGGACTGGCATTTTTGGAGACCGTTTAATCGGACCAATTTTTCTTGTTGGCAATTTGAGTGGCGAAACGTATTTGGGGTTACTAGAAGATATCGTTTACCCTCTACTAATTGACATTGTTGAAAATGATGATCGCTATCAAGAAAATCAATCAGTGTTTCAACAAGATGGAGCTCCTCCGCATTTTTCACAACGTGTTAGTGAGTTTTTGAAGAGAGAGTTTCCAGAGCAATGGATTGGGCGTAGAGGTTCTATTGAGTGGCCCCCTAGATCACCGGATTTAACTCCTTCTTTAGACTCCTTTCTATGGGGCCATTTAACGAGTAGAATTTTCGCAACAGAACCGGAACCTCTGGTAGAATTACGACGACGCATGGTTGAAGCATGCCGTCTAATAACTCCACAGAAATTGAATGTCTGGACTGGCATTTTTGGAGACCGTTTAATCGGACCAATTTTTCTTGATGGCAATTTGAGTGGCGAAACGTATTTGGGGTTACTAGAAGATATCGTTTACCCTCTACTAATTGACATTGTTGAAAATGATGATCGCTATCAAGAAAATCAATCAGTGTTTCAACAAAATGGAGCTCTTCCGCATTTTTCACAACGTGTTAGTGAGTTTTTGAAGAGAGAGTTTCCAGAGCGATGGATTGGGCGTAGAGGTTCTATTGAGTGGCCCCCAAGATCACCGGATTTAACTCCTTCTTTAGACTCCTTTCTATGGGGCCATTTAACAAGTAGAATTTTCGCAACAGAACCGGAACCTCTGGTAGAATTACGACGACGCATGGTTGAAGCATGCCGTCTAATAACTCCACAAATGCTCCAGAATGTCAGAGCTCGTTTTGAACAAAATTTGTACTTTGTATGGAAGCTGGTGGTCAACAATTTGAACACTTACTTAACTGAATAAACATTTTTGAACGTTTGGTTTTGTTTTTTAGTTTTTTTTAACGAAAAATTGACTAATTAGTCCATTTCTTATCACAATGAATGAAATACGTTCTTGCAACTCCAACTGTGAATAATTTTTAAACGAGTTGATAAAACTTCCAAAAAAATTTGTGTACTGAATTCAGAAAAGAAAGAGCTTTCAAATGATATAACACTTGACCCATGTTCCCTATTTAAAATATAAGGGTTGTTATCACCACCCTTAAGGGGTTGATGTGACAAAGTTTAGTTTTATGTCAAAACATGTCCCCCTCAATATTAAAATTGACGTGTTTCAGCGTTTCTTAAAAAAAATAATTCTCTGGACACAAATCGGTCTGCTTAGTTTTCAATGCGCCACCCTATATATATATATATATATATATATATATATATATATATATATATATATATATATATATATATATATATATATATATATATATATATATATATATATATATATATATATATATATATATATAAACACAGATCTCCTCATCAGTGAATTTTTTGTTTTACGAAAAATTCGCTAATACATACTAATAATAATCTTGTGTCTAAACAGCTATGCTTTCAAACAAGTGGCAAACGTATTAAAAATTTAGAACAGGTCCATAAATTTTAATATAAACCATAAACGAGCTTGTTTACTAGTAAAGGGGTTCCGCAATTTCCGTTAGTACAAACCATCTAACTTCATGTTCAATGGTAATTAAGTCAGTAGCGCTATTTCTATCGCCATGTGACGTCATCGGTGTCATTAATACATTAGCACGTGTCGTCACTGTTTGGTCCTCAAATGTTAGTCATCAATTAAATCTTACTCGTGAGAACTGTCTGCTCCGGGTTTTTATCAAAGTTTTTGTTTTCATTTCAACGGAAATATAGTGTAATATTCATGCCATATACACCAAGCAATGTCTGGATGGATATACATATCTTACAGTTCAAAGACACTAGAAACATTAGATTGATATTACAATATATACCAGGGATGCAATAGTCGAGGGGTTTAAATAAATAAGCCGTTGAAGATATAAACTAACCTTATATTTTGTGGTTTAAAAAAAAAACAAAAAACTCTTTCCTATTAGATATAAAGCCACTCAAAAAAACAGTAGTTTCGACATCTAGGTACTTTTCGGTATCTTTAAAAATATGCAGTTATCCACTCGTCTACTTTGTTTTACGTTTCGCTTCCTTAATTTAAAAAGGTATCGACGCAGCAAGTGCGTTATGGTAGTGAATTTTCATAGAAATGATCTGGTACCAAATATTTTATAACTTTTTAGTGAATTTTTATTTTAAAAAATTCACTAATAGAGAGGTATCGATGGTGAGACTTTGCAAAAAAAAAAATTTCAAATGAGCGCGATTTAGGACCCCTAGAACCCATATCCGGGGTCAGTTTCAATTTTTATACGTTTATATATATATATATATATATATATATATATATATATATATATATATATATATATATATATATATATATATATATATATATATATATATATATATATATATCCGTCTGATAACTCAAAAAATAATTAACCGATTCCAATGAAACTCGGCAAGTGCCTTTCTTTTATTAATGGATTGGATGAGTTCGTTAGGCAGGAAAATCGGACGGGTTTTTCCGGGAAAATTGAGTTTTCTTTCAAAAAAAAAATTTCTCCGAAAATAAAAAAGCTGTTTTAACTAAATTTACTATATATGTTGCCTTGGGAGAGGACTTACTAAGTACCAAAATTCAACTTTCTCAGTTTATAGAAAATTGAGTTATTCAAATTTTAAATTTTCTTTTGAAACAATTTTTTTTCTCCAAAAATTACAAAGTTATTTTAATGAAATTTGGTGGATATCTTGTCCTAGGAAATGCCTTACTACCTACCAAAATTAAACTTTTTAAGATTATAGAAAACTGAGTTAATCAAATTTTTATAGCTCACTGCAGTGTTAAAATCAATGGTATTTTCCTCACTATTTTAAACACGTGGGTCGGGGACTGACCGAATTCATTCCCAGTTGCTATTGATCTACTCATATTCTCTGAATATGTTAGAAACGTGGTATCTACTTCATTCCAAGTCACTATTAACCGACTATTTATGAAATCAAATAAGTAAATTAAATCGATTGTCATAAAATATGTAGTGTATTAAGACTAAGGGAAAAAGAAATAAAACATATATAACTATGCACATTTTGATTATATTTTAGGGTGTGCGGCGCACACCTAGCTCACTAGGAGAAATCGCCACTGCTTGAGAGAGGTATTGTCACAGCATAATATCTTATTAAAGTTCATTTGTAAATAGGTTTAATTTTTATATGTTTATATATATATATATATATATATATATATATATATATATATATATATATATATATATATATATATATATATATATATATATATATATATACGTCTCATAACTCAAAAAATAATTAACCGATTTCGATGAAACTTGGCAAGTGCCTTTCTTTTATTAATGGCTTGGATGAGTTCGTTATCCAGAAAAATCAGACGGGGTTGCCGGAAAAATTTTGAGTTTTCTTTCGAAAAAAATTTTTTTCTCCGAAAGTAACAAAGCTGTTTTAATGAAATTGACTATATATATTTCCTCAGGAGAGATGTTACTACGCACCAAAATTCAACTTTCTAAGTTTAGAGAAAATTGAGTTATTCAAATTTTAAATTTTCTTTCGAAAAAAAATTTTTTCTCTGAAAATTACAAAGTTATTTTAATGAATTTTTTTGGATATCTTGCCTTATTAAAGACCTTACTACGTATTAAAATTAAACTCTCTAAGTTTATAGAAAATTGAGTTATTTAAATTTGAAGCATTTAATAAAAATTCACTACCATAACGCACTTGCTGCGTCCCGAGTTTTTTTCTTGTAATGTAGAAATATAGTTTTTGGTGTATAGCTTACTTTTTATATCGTAAACCAACCTACCAAATTTGGTTATCACAACTTTTTTATTTTTTCTATTTTTTTCTTTCGAGTTAAATAGCAAATCACGCATCGTGTTGTAAGATTTAAAATCTGCCTTTGTATTTGTACAGGTATTTAAAATTTTTGAAATGTTTTCTGAAATGGTTCCAAAATAAGTTATCGAAACATACCTGTTGTCTTTTTTTTTTTCTCTAATATTTGGATAAATTAAATAATCGCTAATTTGTATTCTTTTCTCTCGATCATTTTATCTATTATTTTAATAGAGGAGCCATTATTAAATGCTATTTGCTTAATTATTGAAATTTCTTTTTCAAAATTATTTTGTGACACAGGTATTGAAAATGCACGATGTATCATAGAATGATAGGCTGACAGTTTTAGTAAAAAAGAGTGACATGAATCGTATGGTAAGAAAAATCTTGTTTCTTGACAAAAGCTGGAGTTCATAAATTAACTTGTACACATTGTCACGAAATCTACATAGGTCAAACTTCTAGAAATTTTAACACTCGATACAAAGAACACATTTCCGTATTTAGAAATAACCACGCTGACAAATCTACATCTGCCAAACATATTATTGATACCAAACATAGACCTACAGTAAATAGCCGCAAACAACCACAACATTTTTGTAATGCCAAACGTAAACTAGACTTTTTTGGAGCTTTAGAAGTCAAAAAGCACACACACCACAAAAGCTGACTTGTTTTAAATGAGCAAACTGATTTAATGAATTCCCCTTTCTTGGATATTCTTCTTTCTAATTAAATAAGTCAAAGAAAATAAATTTAACTATTCTTTCAAAAAATTTGTAATAAGATAATGAGTTGATGTATGCCGGTACTTATAGAGTCCGCTTTATTGGTTAGTTGTTTTATTGTTGTAACTGTTATTATAGTTATTATAGGCTAGTTCTATTTTATGTTAAATATTGACATACATCACGTAGACATTTTGAAAGCCTCGTCCGTCATCTATGTTACATTTTATTTTCAATTTAATGAATTTTTGATCAAAACATCATAACATAGCAACAAAACTTTATTTTTAGTTGACATAATTTTGTACTAATTCAATATTTATCTATCAGATGATGCTGTCAAGTAGCGAAACTAGTCACAGAAACGCTGAAGAACATCCGAGAACATCTAGAATGCATAAGGGCCTTTTGCTCCAGTTAACTTACGCGCTGGCTATGCCCTTCACCTACAGAAACGAAACCCAACTGTGAAGCCAGAGAAGTAGTCTCCAAGGCTGTATGTAGTATGGACCAGTTTCACCATGTAAGGGCAACAACAATCAACGAAAAGCTGGTTTCTGAAGGGAATCTAAGAGAAACAGCGTGGCCTTTGGGGCATCACCCTTGGCATGGAGGCAATATTCCAAATGTGGACTTATCGGTGCTTTATACAGCGTAAGGCTGTAGAAATATTAAATAAAAATTTGGATCATTAACACCAAAATAAGTGTATCCTTGCGATTAAAAAAGTTTGACAATTACCTCTAAATTTTGCAATAAAGTTCAAAATACGTTTTCTTAATCACAGTTGTCCAGAGCCTTAAATGTTTTTGATCACTTGATACTTGTGAGTGCAACATTTGTGTTTCTTGTAGTTGTAAGAAAATGTTTCAAAAATGTAATGTTCGATTTAAGAATACAGATAAACTATAAACGATTCTTTGCGTAAGGAGCAAGAAATTTTGCAGTGCACGCATTCTTTATAATAAATGATAAAAAATGTGCGATCGATAGGTAATAGATGTCACATAAAGCCATGTGCAATTGAATGATTCTTATCATAATAACATATTTTCCATTGAATGCTAAAAGGAGATATATAAATGTTTGCAATAAAGCAACAAGCCAAAGAATTTCAACAGGTAAAGCAGAAGGTATAACGGAATGTTGATTACTTAGCCGGCCATCACAGAAACACTGGGTGCTTTTTGTACGAAATAATTGAATACCCTACTTAAAAAGAGTAGTAGTCTATCGTAAGACAAAAAAAGTAATCAAGTGAGCGGCAATGTCAATCCCATTGATCCGGTTCGATATAAAGTGACTGACTTTTCTATACCGTGTTTCAAAAAAACTTCAAGGAGCAAAGCCACGTACAAGTTTTGTTTTAAGTTCACCTTAAGGAAAATTAATTATTTATTCTTAGCGATCAAATACATTATACACAATTTTGATACCTAGGGGCGTCGCCTCCAAACTTTGTAGGAGGGGCGCAGCGAGAGTTTAAGGATGGGGCGCAGGTAATATATATATATATATATATATATATATATATATATATATATATATATATATATATATATATATATATATATATATATATACACATATATATATATATATATATATATATATATATATATATATATATATATATATATATATATATATATATATATATATATATATATATATATACTCGTAGTTCGTTTTTTCGTGAAGAGTTATGTTATAATTTATTAGGTTTACGTTCTTGGAAACTTCTTCATTTTTGAACAAAAATTAAAACAACATTTGTGTTTTTGATTTAACGACGTTTCGCAGCCTCATGCGCGGCTTCTTCTCTAAAAATACCAATGTTTACAGCTCTCAACCGTCAAAGTGAAATGTTAATAGATTAATATAAAATATAATAAAGAATTTAAAAAGCCTGAAGAAGCCGCGCATGAGGCAATAAATCAAACACAAATGTTGTTTTAATTTTTGTCCAAAAATGAAGAAGTTTCCACGAACCTAAACCTAATATATATATATATATATATATATATATATATATATATATATATATATATATATATATATATATATATATAGAGAGAGAGAGAGAGAGAGAGAGAGAAAGGGAGAGAGAGAGAATTTTAAATCATCCTTTACACCCAGGAGGTGTTCATCAATTTTAATTATATTTACACATTACATATGTGTGTTAATACAATTTAAAAAGTATGGACTCGGCAAGAGCGTTATGGTAGCGAATTTTTTTTTAAATATTTTTTAAGACAAATGTCTTTCTTTGATGAAAGCAGGCATCAAATTTGGTTGCCTATATAGTAGAAACAATATACCATATTTCATCGAAATAACTTTATTGTTTGAAAATATAAACATCTTTCAAATGTCTGGATGCAGCAAGTGTGTTATGGAAGTGAGTTTCCATAAAAATGTTTTTAATAGCAAATGCGAGCAGGCATCAATCTGATTACCGGTAAAGCCTATGTAGAAGAAACAAAGTACTATATTTTATCAAAATTACTTATGGTTTGAAAATATACAAAAAATTTCCAAAAATAAACTTAAACGTTGGTTTCCTAACCAACAAAGCTTACGTTAATAGCAAATTGAGTTATTGAAATTTGAAGGATTTAATGAAAATTCGCTAAATTTGCAGATTAGCTCCCGAACGCTTTAAAAAAAATTGTTTTCAGAAACATTACTAGGACTTCACCTGGATGCACAAACCACAAGAAAAATTTCTTGTTCACACCCCCCAAGGAAGTTACGGGACTGGGAGTGAATAGGGGTGCTTGGCGGGGTAGGTAGTATAAAGAAAATATGAACAGAAAATGCGAAGAAAACTGCTTGAAAGCTGTCTATTGGAAGCCATATCCCCATTAAATCCTATCTACCCCGCGTGGCACCCCTATTTGCCTCAGGTCACGTTACTTCCTTGTGGGGTATGAACAAGAAGTTTTTCTTGTGGTTTATGCAAAGAGGGTAGTTGTATGCACACGAGGGGGGGGGATACCTACGGCGAAGCAAACGCTACCAAAACGCACTTCGTGCGTCCAGATGTTTTTCTTACAAACGCATCCTATTTCGATAAAAAATTAAAAAATGCATTAACGAATTCTACGAAAATTAGCTTAAAAAAATTATACACCCCTCCTCACTCCTGGTCCCGTAACTTCTTTGGGGAGTGTGAACAAGAAATTTTTCTTGGGGTTTGTGGATCCAGGGGGGAGATGTGTGCTAGGTAGGTTTTTGAAAAGCGTTCGGGAGCTAAACTGCAAATTTACCGAAAATTCGCTACCAAAATGCACTTACTGCATCCAGATTTTTTCTTACAAACGCATATCGCTCGCATCATATTTCGATAAAAAATGCAAAAATGCGTTAACGAATTTTTTCTACGAAAATTAGCTAAAACATATAGACCGTAAAACCATAAACTTCACTAAACCTGCAACGAAAGCATCAATTTAACTAAACCAATAGTCAAAGCATCAGAAAAGGGGTCTATTTGAAATGAATTTTCTGTAAACATTTTAGTAAAATGAAGGGCAATGACGGTTGAATCTGAAACTTAAGGGTTTGCAGAACACTCTTCTTGCAACATTTTATTGTCACAATCCGTATTTGTTTCACGTTCTTTGCCTAAACATTGTCAATTTTGACGTTTAAAATTGAGAGTTTGACGTTTTGAAACTCCAAAATGTATTTCTTTAACTGCCCATAACTTCTTTGTCTTTAAAGATAGACATAAATTTTGGTACAGAGTTCCCTCTTTATAATACAATATATATATATATATATATATATATATATATATATATATATATATATATATATATATATATATATTGTGAGGGGTCAAATCGGGATAAGGTTATCTTTCCCTAATATGGGGAGGTTCCCACGGGATAACCTTATCAATACGGCTTTATTTACGGGATTTGCTCAGGCGCCAGCAGCGTGGTTTAAAGGAAGACGCTGCGCTCCCTCAGGACTATATCTCTGTCCTCGGTTGTTATTTACAGATACACGGACCCGGGGTACACTCCAGTGGAGACAGGGTTCGCCTAAGTCCTCAGGCAAAGTCCCTCAGGACTCCCTAATTATGGCCTGTATATTAGAGATCAGAATGTTGCGTTATGTTGGGGTGGATTCGTTGGGAAGCTTTAAATGAAATACCGTATAAAACAAATAGTCTATTTACAAAAGTATTGGTGGGGAAATATTTACAAAATATATACAAAGGAATATTTACACAAGGGATTCTCCCGGTATACCCCACGTTTAAACTAACTTAATTGACAACAAATCAATTTATTAGAGACCAGAGGCAGAAACTGAAATATTCGCGAGTTATACGGACGGTATCACGAATAGGGGTAGTAAACTCGCGGCTTGTAAGCGGGCAGAAGCGTCCCAGGATCGCCAAAGCAAGGTACCGGACAGGTGGTCGGTTTAAGCGGGCATGCAATATTAATTACGGACCCTCAAGCATGCGTTGCAGTCATACCGACTCTCTACGACCGGAGGAAGTGTCTCCCTAGGGAGATGGAAATTTCCCCTCGACAAAATAAAGGAAGTCCTCACTATCAAGTTAAAAGAAAACACAGCCTCCAGACGGTGCCTTCAGGACGGTCGGGATACCGGGTATCGCCAGACTGTTTCGATCGCCAGGAATGGTGGAGACCTACTGCAGCCCGAAATATCCCTGCTGTCGTCCAGATCCAGGAGCACGAGAGCTGCGCCACGGGAGACCGCTTTGGGATGATTTGATCGTGGCTAGTCCGCCCCCCGAGTTCAAATCAACGTGCAGTCGGCCGCTTTGCTAGTGCTCTCGCGTTCTCGGGAAGACTCCAGCCCAGGAACGCGACCCCTTTGCGTCTCCCGACGGAAACATATAAAGCTTTTCCCCCGAAGACTGAAAACGACAAGGTTTTCCCAATAATGTCAGCCGGACGGTCGGGACACCGGGTATCGCCAGACTGTTTCGATCGCCAGGAGTGGTGGAGACCTACTGCAGCCCGAAATATCCCCGCTGGCGTCCAGATCCAGGAGCACGAGAGCTGCGCCACGGGAGACCGCTTTGGGATGATTTGGTCGTGGCTAGACCGCCCCCCGGTTCAAATCAACGTGTAGTCGGCCGCTTTGCCAGTGCTCTCGCGCTCTCGGGAAGACTCCAGCCAAGGAACGCCAGCCCCGGCTCCCCCAGGTCGCCCCGCAGATACAGACAGAAACGAACGATGGACCTATTTATCCGAAGCTCCCTTGCTGCCGTCTCTCTGAAATAAAACCACTGACAAACACAACAACATTCAATATCTTTTCCACACCTGGACTTTTAACGTCACCTCTGGCGAAGGCCACCAAGCGCGCCCAGGTGTTCGCCGCCAGAGAGAGTCGTCGATCCGTGGAAAACCCCTTTCATACAGGCCCTGCACTGTACAGCTAGAGAGACAACGACCTACCCAAACGAAGCGGAAATGAGCGGCCTGCTGAAGACGGCGTTCTCCACTTGCCACAGCTGCTAACTCTACTAAGCTGGTGCACCTAACGAATCGCGGCGTACTCTCCCACGGCCGGCCTGAAATACACAATAAAACCCAACACCGAGAATCAAGACGCGGACGGTAGCTGCTTCCTCTCTGTGACCTGGCTCTGCGCTCGCTGAAAGAGAACTAAACTCCCACGACCGGCCTGCTGGATTCGCTACTGAAACACACAATAAAACCGAACACCAAGAATGAAGACGCGGACGGTGGCTGATTACTCTCCGTGACGGCCCCTGCGACTGCTGAAAAAGAACTAACTTGTTCAGCGCGTCACGGTGGATCTCCTAGCTCTCGCACGGCACGCAAAGTATGCGCTGCGAGGTGCGCATAGGTATGTAGTGGACCAGACCAGCCGTCCCTGCTTTCATCGCTTCGCATACCGCAGGACCCGCCTGGGCGACAACACACCGGCACCCTGCCTGCCCCGCTCTCGAAGCTATATTTTATCAAACATTTACGAATATTTTAATAACAAAAATAAATTAAATTAAATACAGATGGTACGGATCTATTCCCCTGTTAACTAATTAGATTTCTAATGGCCATTACGTCACTTCGTGACAATATATATATATATATATATATATATATATATATATATATATATATATATATATATATATATATATATATATATATATATATATATAAACACAGATCTCCTCATTAGCGAATTAAAAAAAATCGCTAAAAGTTATTATATTTTCAAACCAAAATATTGAAAATTAACAAATTTATTTAATAATGAGTTGGTCCGCTGCGGTTTCTTATGGATTCGATAACTCCCCGAGGCATGCTTAATTAAAATATTTATTGTACCGTGGGGAATCTCATCTCAGGCTTCTTGAATTTGGTGACGAATGTCAACTGGGTTATTTGGTGATTGGAGTAACTCGCCCAGTCAATTGCAAATCATATCCACACATGTTCCACTGGTATCATCTCTGGGGAGCGAGAAGGCTAAGGACGCAGGGTGGTGTTATTTTCTTGTGAGAACCTTGTAGTAAGCCTTGCTGTGTGGGGACGTGCCTTGTCTTATTGTAAAAGAGGTTGAAGTAACCCTCATGGTTCTGGTAGTGCAACAGGCTGCAGTACGTTTCGTATGTCATGGTTTGAATTCAAATTCCGGTCAATAAAACCTAGAGGTGACTTGCTACCCTATCTTATAGCACCCGATACCATCACCTACCGTGTAACAGCAGCATGCCGTTCCACAGCAAATTCTAAATTTCTGCGTCCTCCACGTCACACTCTTCTGCAAATAGCGTGGACCCAAAGACAGAATCGGCACTCGCCATAGACACAAAACGATTTCATTCAGCATTCCAATTTCATCTGCCGGTACACCACTCGAGCCAAGCAGCACGATGTCGAGGTTTCAGTGAGAGACATGGGCTACACGAACGAAGCCCAAAACCGTGTATTCTAGGATATATCGTTGCAATAGAGACCCTTTGTTGTAAAACTCCCAGTCAAGCATTTCCGATCGGTGTTGTGGAAACTCTTCCGCAATCCTCAAATGACGATCTTTCCTGGCTGATGTTGCTCGCGGTTGTTTGTATCCATGACAACAGTTATGGATTCCCTTTTCAGAACACCTGGACCAACATTATAACACTGTTGACACCCTGCGTCCCATGCGGTCGGAAATTTGTCTGATTGAAAAACCGGCTTCCCGCATATGCGCCCCCTTTTGAATTCACTTAAATGATTGTAATTGTTCCGTAGACAGCGCCTAGGCATCATGGCTTAATAAATTGAGCACAAATCGCTACAAAATATTGCCTTAAACTAAAGGCAATTTTTTTAACACTTTTAACAGCTAGCACTTTTTTGTAGAAACCAATTTCATTATCATAAGGCATATACTGCGTCCAAAATTTAGTAAATTTGCGTACAAAAAATTCACTAATGAGATCTCTACTTTTCTATTTTAAAGAAATTTCAAATGAGCGCGAACTAGGCTCTTTAGATCCCATATACAGGTCACTTTCAATTTTTATATGATTATATATATATATATATATATATATATATATATATATATATATATATATATATATATATATATATATATATATATATATATATACAGTGTGGCCCTTTTAGTAACTTTTGTATTTATAATTCGATTTCGATGAACAAAAGATCAAAAGATAAAAGATGAAAAATCCTGTCAGTGCTGTGAAAATTGTTCTCTGTCACCTGACCAAGGGCCACTAATGCAGCTTCTCTATTTCAAAAATAGAAATCTGAAACGCATACGGGTTATGTAGAGAAAATGTGACAAGAAGTGTGTTTTACAAAACCTTCAGTTTCGGCTTCAGCTTTAACTGTCCTTCATTTTACTAACATATTTGCATAAAATTCGTGTTCAACCTCTGATGACGCTAACTTTGTTAGTGAAACGATCGTGAGATCTTTAAAAAGAAGTACTATGGTGATTTGGGCTCTCCAAGTGTACTTATCAGTGCTCATCACAGGTTCCAATCTTCACTGAGACCGTTTCTCTGATGCTTTGGCACTACTTTCAGTTATAGAGTTCATGGTTTTATATTCTATAAGGGTTAGGTGAATTTTCGCGATTAAGGAGACCGCGACTTTTAAATTTCGAAAAGATTTCTTCAAGTAAGTGCGAACTAGGCCCCTAGAACCCACACCTGCGGTTAGTTTCAGTTTTTTTTATTTAAAAAAAATTATTATAAAAGATATATCCGGGGTCAGTTTCAATTTTTATATGTTTATATATATATATATATATATATATATATATATATATATATATATATATATATATATATATATATATATATATATATATATATATATATATATATATATATGTATCCAACCGCTAACTCAAAAAATACTTGGCCGATTTCGACCAAATTTGGGAATTACCTTGATTTTATTAATGGATTGGATGAGGTCGTAGATGGGCGCCGTGCGTTTAATTTTTCTTAGAAAATAATGTAGAGAAAATTTTGAAAACGCAATATTTATTGAAATTTTGATATGTTTCGAATGAAAATTTGCACATATATAGGAGACATTACAATATAGCTGTAAACCAAAGTTGAAATTAAATGGTATACGAGGACAGAAGTTATTAAAAAATCAAAATTATAAATGAATAAACAGCATTTCCCACGTTCAATGTTGATAATGATGATTAGACTGTGAATGCGTCATTTTTAGTAGATTATTCAAATAGAAACAGTCACCTGACAATTAAATATAAAGGAGCCGGGTTGTCAGATTTAATAAAATTTCATTTGAATCCTAAAATGTAAAACATAGGGTAATAACACATATTGGTACTTATTAATGACAAATAAAAGTTCGCCAAAAAAATTAATCCATCCAATAAATGTGGCTTAATATTAATAAATGTTGAGTTACCAATAATTTCTTATTTGATTTATCATAAATTCTAATTTACTCAATCTGACACCGCTGCATGGTAGGCCAACGGTCATTGCGAAACGGGAGCCGCCGACGCCGAAACATGAGACACTCAACCTGTTATTTACATTTGTTAAAACTGAAATGTTTTGTTATATAACAGAATATACCAAATAGAAGTTTCACTTCAATGAAATGGTTTAAAACTATAAGTTCAATACTAATTTCCGACGCTTCAGCGCCAGTATCATTATAATCCAGCAATCTATTCACTTTTAAATGTGCATCTAACCTCAAAACATTCGAAGATTCGTTATTATTGTTTATGGTTTTATTTTGCGAAGTATTCTTACATGGAGTGTTAGCGCCTAGCCACGTTTGTTGTTATAAAGCTCTTTATTATGATATCTCTACATATTATGTTAGAGTTGTTATTAAAAAGTGTTCTTTTGATTTGGTCCTAAAGTTTCTGACACAATTGTTGATCAAATGTAAGTAGCACATGCTTATCGTTTTTCGTGTTCTTCCATATTGTTAATAACCTGGCAATTGAAACAAATACTAACTTATACTTATTGGTTCCAGTATCACAAAAATTTCGGGACGCAGCAAGTGCGTTATAGTAGTGAACTTTCATAATAATTGTACACTGTTAGTAAGATATACTATTAAAACTAATTCTTTAAATTTAAATGGACCTTTGAGATCAGTTTTAGAATCCTAGTTAGCGATTATTCGAAAAAAAGTATGTTTTATATGGAACTACTAAATTTAAATTTGGTCTTAGATATAATATGTAAATACTGCAAGTGTCTTTAAAAAAATGTGTTACAAATTTCATTAAAGTTACAAAAGTTTTTCGGAAAACAATTACTTATTTACAAAGGGAATGTACCTGTCCAATTATAAATATGAGGTATTTTTCCTTATTAATTGTTTGGATGGTTCTGTTTTAGTAAACCCATCCAATTTTTGCAAACAATAAACAACAAAAAAGGTTTTTTAAAACAAAACGAAGCTCAATATGTTATTTTTCTTTAATTTATTACCCACGTGCGTTTACATAGGTGTTACTTAGGTTCAAGATTGAAGATTCTGGCTTAATGGGAAATTTATTGAGCTATCGGATTTGAAATATTTTTACGAAAATTTTCTACCATAACATAAAAAACCTTTTTTGTTGTTTATTGTTTGCAAAAACTGGAAGGGTTGACTAAAACAAAACCATCCAAGCAATTAATATGGAAAAATACCTGTCATATTTATAATTCGACAGGTACATTTCTTTTGTAAATAATTTTTTTTTTAAAAAACGTTTGTAACTTTAATGAAATTTGTAACACATTTTTTTAAGACACTTGCAGTACTTACATATTTTTATAATTCGACAGGTACATTCCCTTTGTAAATCATTTATTTTTTGTGAAAAACGTTTGTAACTTTAATGAAATTTGTAACACAGTTTTTTTTAAAGGCACTTGCAGTACTTACATATTATATCTAAGACCAAATTATAATTTAGTAGCTCCATATAAAATAAAATTTTTTTCAAATAATCGCTAACTGGGACTCTAAAACCGATCTCCAAGGTCCATTTAAATTTAAAGAATTAGTTTTAATAATATATCTTACTAATAGTGTACAATTTCATTAAATGCTTTAAATTTTTATTTAAATAACTCAATTTGCTATTAACGCAGGTTCGTTGGCTAGGAAACCATTTTTTCGGGAACATTTTAAGTTTATTTTCGCAAAATTTGTGTACATTTTCAAATAGTAAATTAATTTTGATGAAATATGGTACATCGTTCCTACTATATAGGTCATAACGGTAACCAAATTTGGTGCCAGCTTCCATTTAAAAAAAGACATATTTGCCATTAAAAACATTTTTATTTAAATTCACTTCCATAACGCAATGGCTACGCCCAGATTTTTTTGCTTTAATTAACACAATTATTTTATTTATTTAAGTGCAAAGTCTAATTTTGATAAAAACTTGTTAGTGACTAACCTAACACAATAATCGCTAATTTCATGTCAACATATAATATCTTCTAAGTTCTGGTCCACTGATTTACTTGTTTCTCTTGTAAATAATACTATAGTTGGGAAGACAGGTAAATAATCACAGAGTTAGCTAATTGATACCAAATTGATGATGCTCCCCATTCCATGCAGCTTTTGATGTGACCCGCATTGCACCTGAACAGGATACAATCAATTTATGTTTAGATTTGCTCCTACTATCTGCAAAATAACAGGAAGCTGGTAAAGGTGAGCAATTTATTTTATTGCTTGTGTCATTATAACTCTTCATCACACCAAATGGGTTCCAAAATTAGTTTCAAATTGATTACAAACGGAGAGGGATAATGGACGATTCGAAAAGGTAGAAAATACTATGATTATTCTGCGATTTGAAGAAGAAAGCTTTTTTTTTTAAGATAAGTCAGTAAAAAATATAAACTAGGATCTTTTAGATAAACAAGTCAACGTTGCTTTTAGTGAATTTTTATTAGGAAAATTCACTAATCCAGAGGTATCGATGGTGAGACTTTCGGAAAATTTCTTCAGATGAGCGCGAATTAGGGCCTCTGGAACATATTTCCATGGTCAGTTAGAATGTTTATATATATATATATATATATATATATATATATATATATATATATATATATATATATATATATATATATATATATATATATATATATATATATATACAGGGTGGCGCATTTATGTAACAAAGTTCCATATATTGTTTCCTATGACAGGTAGAAAAATATTTTTCACTAAGTTACATAATTTTAAGCTGTCCTTATTATAAAACTATTTCCCGCTATACAGGGTGATTCATAAAAGCTTGACATGTGCCAACTTAATTTTTTTAAATGGAACACTAGGTATATTATTTAATATTTAAACGTAGCATACTTTCGTCTATAAAACGGTATGCAGTTTTTTAGTTTTGGTAGCGGCGTTGTCAAGTTATACAAGAAATACTAAAAATTTTGACGTCTGCACGCTACTACAAAAAGTCTTTTAAGTTCTCATGCGTAACTCCGATTTCAAAGAAATTTTATACTCAGATTGTCAAAGAATAACTCAATCCTCTAATTTAAGTTGATTTAAAAATTAACGTACAGGGTGATTTCTATAGAGAAGCCAAATATCAAATTTTCAAACGTGATGTTCTCAAAATTTTCAAATACAACACCCTGTATATTATTGCATAAATAGGTTCAGAGATTCATTAACTACAAATATCATTAAACAACTATATACCGAAAGTCATTATTTTTGAAATAATTTAACCTTTTAAAAAAGAGCCCAACATTATTCTTTAATACTTCATAAGGAGGCTTTGGACGAAAATATGAAGTTTTGACAAAGTCAATTTATATAGTTATGTCAAAAATAATCGTGTTGTATAATTAGGTGAATCAAATAGTGGTGTATTTTTAAGTTTATAGAAGATATAGTTTTAATAACTGCTATTTAAGTTATGAATTTTTCTAAAGAAGAATTTATCCATATGATTTATCTGTTGGGCGCGACTGATAAAAATTGTTTATTTTCAACTCGTCTTTATTACGAAAGATTTTTAAATAGAAAACAACCTAAAATCATTATTTTTTGAAATAAACATTGTGCTGAAAACACTAGAAGGGGTTAGGTTCCTAGGCCTGTATGTAGACTAAAAGTTAAACTGGAAAGCGCATATAAGCCACATAACCAGGAAGATAAGTACATATACTCATATTTTTAGTAACTCTTTCAATGTTGGTATCTAAGGAAGCATCTTTCAGGTCTCTCCACGATTTTATTGAGTCCATCAACCTATTTGGCATGGTGGTGTGACGCGACTCGGTTGACATTATCTCTGTTGCGCAGAAATGCTGCTTGCGTGCCATATTAGGGCTAAAGCTAACCGTTCATTGTAAAGGATACTTAATTGAAGAAAAAATACTTACCTGTTATTCGATGTATGTGTTTCAGTACGTAATATTTGTAAAATAAAATCTTGAAATAGGAGACCTAGGAGGCCACCTGACTGGTCCATCTCTTCCAATCCACCTACCGGCAAATCTTTGTTCCAGGTGTTGTCGGATGAGAGCCGTGTGATGCACAGGCGCACCATCATGGAGAAACCAGAATCTTGAGCGAACAAACAAGGGGACATCTTCCAGTAATTCTTCCAAATCAGTTTGAAGAAATAGAAAGTAATGTTCTCCATTAAGATGGCCTTCAAAGAAATAGGGTCCTATGACATGATTTCCTAAGATACCTCCCCATACATTTAACGACCATCTTATCTGGCTTTTCGTTCTTATTACATGGGATTTGCGGTGTCATAGTAATGAAAGTTATGTCTATTGACGTTACCATTTCTATGGAATGTTGCTTCGTCCGCAAACAAGACATAATCAAAGAAGTGTACATCTTGATTTAATTTCCGTAAACCCCATTGGCAGAAATCTATTCTTAAGTTAAAGTCAGCTGGTTTTAGTTCTTGTGCGAGATGGATATGGTAGGGGTGAAATTTGCTTATCTTTAGCATTCTTTTAATAGACCTTCTACTGATATTCAGTTGTCTGAACATGGCCCTAGAGCTTGTATTAGGATGTTCAGTTACACCTAATGCAACGGCAAATTTATTTTCTTCATTAATTATAGTTTTTGTTATTTTTCTGTATTTAACAACATTACCGGTTTGATCAAAACGCTGCATAAGTTCGTCAAAGGTCCTTCTACTGGGTTGTCTTCTATTTGAAAATCTTTCGTGATAAAGACGAGTTGCAAGTAAACAATTTTTATCACTCGCGCCAAACACATAAATCATATCGATAAATTCTTCTTTAGAAAAATTCATAACTTAAATAGCAGTTATTAAAACTATATCTTCTGTAAACTTGAACAAAATACATCACTATTTGATCCACCTAATTATACAACACGATTATTTTTGACAGAACTATATAAATTAACTTTGTCAAAACTTCATATTTTCATCCAAAGCCTCCTTATGAAGTATTAAAGAATAATGTTGGGCTCATATTTAAAAAGGTCAAATTATTTAAAAAAATAATGATTTTCGGTATATAGTTGCTTAATGATATTTGTAGTTAATGAATCGCTGAACCTATTTATGCAATAATATACAGGGTGCTGTATTTGAAAATTTTGAGAAAATCACGTTTGAAAATTTGCTATTTGGCGTCCCTATAGAAATCACCCTGTACGTTAATTTTTAAATCAACTTGAATTAGAGGATTGAGTTATTCTTTGACAATCTGAGTATAAAATGTCTTTGAAATCGGAGTTACGCATGATAACTTAAAAGGCATTTTGTAGTAGCGTGCAGACGTCAAAATTTTCAGTATTTCTTGTATAACTTGACAACGCCGCTACCAAAACTAAAAAACTGCATATCGTTTTATAGACGAAAGTATGCTACGTTTAAATATTAAGTAATATACCTAGTGTTCCATTAAAAAAAATTAAGTTGGCACATGTCAGGCTTTTATGAATCACCCTGTATAGCGGAAAATAATTTTATAATAAGGACAGCTTAAAATTATGTAACTTAGTGAAAAATATTTTTTCTACCTTTCATAGGAAACAAGATATTGAACTTTGTTACTAAAATGCGCCACCCTGTATATACAGGTGATTCATAAGTGGTGACCAAAAATAAAACCCCATGTTCTTTGAACAATTTTAGAGAGGGTATGTCCTATAAAAATTGTTCCTATAATGCTTCATTAAAAAGATACAGGGTGTTGAAGTTGAATTTCAAAAAATAAAATTTCCAAATTTTTTACAAAGTAGCACATATATTTTGCTGAAACTTCGCATGTGTAGGCTATTATGGAAGGCGCGTATTCTACCATAACAATTGAATCGGCTAATCCAGCAGTGGCGCGCGTACCCACATGTCATTGGTTATCCCTCAAGAAAAAAACGGGTAAGCCAATAATATATTTTTTCATTTTTCATTTTTTGAATCTTACTTTCATTCGTGAACAAAATGACTCTCTTGATAATTTTCTGTACGACGCTTATTTTACGAGTAACCAATGAATCAGGTAAGTGTTTTAGAGCACGGTTCATGATTTTTAACCAGTCGTTGTTTGGTAGAAAATCGCAATGATACACTTTTATCAGGCTTATAGTAATTTATTTATTACAATAAATGTTCAAAAATGCCTCCATTGGCCTGAATACACGCACGACATCTTTTTAATATGGAAAATTTAATGGGAAATGAGATTGTGTCGCGGTGTCGTCCAGGGAACGATAACTTGGAAAGGGCTCCATCTGAGCTCAGTTCCTTTGCTATTTGAGATACCTGGGATGAGTGAATGTTCCCCTTTAAGGGAGCTCTTCAGGCTAAAGTCGTAATAATAATATTTGACGTAGCTGTACCACATGCGAAAAACATGAGAGTGTAAGGAGGGAGAAATTCTTCATATACTTGGGCCTGCCGAGAGAGCTGAGAACTATATGGGACGTCAAGACGATGAATATCGTACCGATTATCATCGGTGCATGGGAGAAGCTCTCGTCTACGTGCATGGTCTCTTAGAGGACCTGAATATACTCAAGTACAAGCTATTTCCTCTGCAAAAGAGTGTTGTTTTAGGGACCCGTAGGACAGTCAGGAACAAAATAACGGAAAACTGCACGTAGATAGAAAAACTCTACATGTGAGACCAAACAACACTCCCTATTGGCAATTATGAAACGATTATATTTACTTGCTGCGTGCTTTATTACAAGCCTTAAACCAGAACAAAGTGTACCAAGTAATAATAATAATACCAATTATTTACCATGAACTACTACATGGCATGTCATAAGGCGTGAATATAAAATGTAAAATACGATCGTATATAGTAACATCGGCTACAATAAAAACATAAATGTAAAATAAAATCAACCAAAAAGGAATTCAATAAACTTTTGAAATATATATATATATATATATATATATATATATATATATATATATATATATATATATATATATATATATATATATATATATATATACAGAAAGATTTCCACGGTCTTTAATGTGAGATATACTTGGTTCTCGGGTTGAACCGCGTCCAGAATTTATTAAAACTCGACCTTTCGGCTACTGTTCTGGAGCCATTTTCAAAAGGAAAAGGAAATGTGTAAGGACATGAACTCTAAGGTCTCAATCTGCATACTCCTTAGAGCGGTGGACAAAGGTGGGTTGGGTTGTTGTAGCTCGATTACGGGGCCTCAATCTGCCTACTCCCCAAATCTCGCCGGAGATAAGGTCTCAGTGTGTTCAACCCTAGGCCTAAGGCCTCTTGTGTTTTTTAAAGGAACCATAGGTAATTAAATTATTTCTAAGCATTCTGAAAGTAGATAAACCTGGTTACCGACGTTCTGGATATCACTGAAAGTGCATATCTTGAGCTCGCTCAGCGTTACTATAGCACAAAATGAAACAATCATACATGTCCACTTTTTCACAATTTGAAAATCTTTCCATATTGAATTTAATTGGTAGTGTCACTCAAAAAAATATCACAATTATTTGACAAACTTTAAAACTCTTAACAGATAAAAGCTAATTAATGACAAAGTCTTGACAGATAGTTACATAGCTATGACAACAAACAAAATTACGACATTTGTTTCGCAGCCAACTAAGTAAAAATTGACTTATTAATAAATTTACATTTTCCGTCATCCAAAGATAGGCTTGTTATCATGGTTAAAAAGACCTATTTATGCTCTATTTAATGGCGTGTAAATCCAATACGGCGGCCATAAGAAATAACAAAGTCGGCTATGGTTGCAAAAAAACTAGCAAGCGTAGAAAAAACACGTTAAGGTCATTCAATTGGCCGTAGTCGCTAATACAAAACTACCAAATTTTATTGAATTTGTTTACAAGACGGCGAAATTATATCAATTGTTCGAAAAACAGAATTTTTAGTTTTTGCTCGATATTTCGAAAATCCCTGTAGTTATTTTTAATTTCGATACAGCATCTGATTGGGCGCGGAATAACGCAATTTTTTAACCATTTAACCAAAATTTTAATTCTTATCGTTTCCGAAATCCCCATATAGTTACTTTTATCTGGGATACCTGTATACTTTCCTTCCGTCATACAACTCTTCTAGAAAAAAATTCCAATCTTTAATCTCCTCCTTTTCTAGTAATTAATTTTCATCGTTATCCTATAGACTTCACTTTTAGCGAATTTTTATTTTAAAAAATTCACTAATAGAGAGGTATCGATGGTGAGACTTTGCCAAATTTTTTTCAAATGGGCGCGAATTTGGGCCCCTAGAACCCATAACCGGGGTCAGTTTCGATTTTTATATGTTTATATATATATATATATATATATATATATATATATATATATATATATATATATATATATATATATATATATATATATATATATATATATATATATATATGTGTGTGTGTGTGTGTGTGTGTGTGTGTGTGTGTGTGTGTGTGTGTGTGTGTGTGTGTATCCAACCGATAACTCAAAAAATAATTAACCGATTTCGATGAAACTCGGCAAGTGAGTTTTCTTTCGAAAAAAAATTTTTCTCCGAAAATTACAAAGCTATTTCGATGAAAATTGGTGCACATGTTGCTTTGGAAAAGACCTAAGTATGTACCAAAATTCAGCTTTCTATGTTTACAGGAAATTGAGCTATTCAAATTTGAAACATTTATTTTTAATATCGCCGCGTTTCATTGACAATGGCAAACCTGGCTTATATGAGATCTAGTATGTCTGAGCGTTGCCTGGCAACGGATAATTTGATATTATTGCGCAGGTGTGTTAAACGCTGTAACTGACGTTTATCGTATGGTATTAGATTGTTTTATCTGTTTCAGTTGACACATTATTTGTGTTATTTGGTAATTTTTATATACAAGTGCAAACTATGCCTTTATGATCTTATTAATGTTAGTGGGTGGACTAAACAGTGTTTTTTAAGTTTTATCAACACATATAAAGGATCGAAGTTTTACAAAATGGCTGATATGCAACAGGTTAGTTATTTTCTCTCTGATGCTTTGGCGGTAATTTTAGTTAAGTTTATGGTTTAACGGTCCATAATTTTTAGCTTATTTTCGTACAAAAAATTCGCCAATTTCTTCAAATGAGCGCAAACTAGGCCCTGTGGAATCCATTTACGTTCAGTTTTAATCTCTTGACATATATACAGGTGACGCATTTCTACGGTAAAGCTCAATATAATTATTATTATACAGGAGACGAGAAAAAATGGTATACGTTAATTATAGGGTGTCTTGAGCTGCATCTTATAAAATTATTTTGACAATCACAGGCTGGCCCGTAAGTCGTTGGTGATCCCTACAATTTTTTTTTCGAACAGCCTTATTTTATTGCATTTTTTATCTAAATATGTTTGTAAGAAAAAAATCAAGACGCAGTAAGTGCGTTTTGGTAACAAATTTTCATTAAATGCTTCAAATTTCAATAACTCAATTTGCTATTAACCTGAGGTTTGTTGGCTAGGAAACCAACATTTAAAGTTTATTGTCGGAATTTTTTTTTACATTTTCAAACAATAAGTTATTTTGATAAAATATGGCACATTGTTTCTACTATATAGGTTATACCGGTAACCAATTTAATGACTGCTTGCATTAAAAAAACATATATGCTATTCAAAACATTTTTATAAAAATTCACTGCCATAACGCACTTGCTGCGTCCAGACTTTTTACATTTACATAGGCATATAATAAAATTGTCTTACTAAACCACGGCTGTCGCCTAAATGATTTACCCTGTGTTGCTAAAATTAATGATTTGTTTTTGTTTGTAATGATTTACCATATCTGTTCGAAGAATAACCGGAAATAATATTACTGCCTGGTCATTATAGTTGCTTGCACAGTCTTTATTTTTTAAGTAAGATGTAGATAAATAGCTTGGTGGTGTAATTACCTGTATGTTTCCAGGTGAATGATTTATTACAGCAAACAACGAACACGCGCTGGATTTTTGAATCGCCCCCAGGTAACGGTAAAGTACACGTTATTGCAAATCTCTTCGGCTCGATCTGAGATCAGACGCGATTTCAAATGCACAAAGCCAAGACCCAATAACCATCCTTCTCGATTACCAGAGTTGGATGGCCTTCTAAATTCTAGTTTTCCGCTTACTGATTTTTCATTCGATTGCAGCTGCCAGGCTAGAATCATTGCTTTTTTTAAGATTCAGAAGACTAAAAAATACGAAAATGTGAAATATTACTGTCTGAGGGCGACACTTCCGGTTAAACCGAAAGTTGACACAATCTTTCTTATATTAAATGGAATATCCCATTTTTGTAATTACGATCGATATCCTGTGAAATTTCAATATGACCTAATGTAACATAAGCACACTTGGAGAACCCAAATCACCACAACACATTAAAAATAAACTGACGACCGTTTCACTAGCCAAGTTAGCGTCATCAGAGGATGAATGATTCTATAATATTCTATAATAATTCTATAATAATTATATAATAATTCAGAATTATTCATCCTCTGAAGGCGCTAACTTGGTTAGTGAAACGATAGTCAGGTTTATTGATTTCATTACAGAAATATTACTGTCTGAGGGCGACACTTCCGGTTAAACTGAAAGTTGACACAATCTTTCTTATATTAAATGGAATATCCCATTTTTGTAATTACGATCGATATCCTGTGAAATTTCAATATGACCTAATGTAACATAAGCACACTTGGAGAACCCAAATCACCACAACACATTAAAAATAAACTGACTACCGTTTCACTAGCCAAGTTAGCGTCATCAGAGGATGAATGATTCTATAATATTCTATAATAATTATATTATAATTCAGAATTATTCATCCTCTGAACACGCTAACTTGGTTAGTGAAACGAAAGTCAGGCTTTTTACCTTAGAAGTATGTCTACCCCAGACGTCGTGACGTTTAGAAGTTATATTTTTAAAATGTGTTGTGGTGATTTGGGTTCTCCAGGTGTGCTTATCAGTGCTCATCACAGGTTCCAATCTTCACTTAGTACTAATGTAACATATTATATTACCAAAATGTACAGTGCACACTCGGTGGTCCAGGGCTAAGAACGTGTGTCGTCAATACATCGTGTAAATTAACACCAATCGAGGTTGTGGCATTGTGTTTGAACAAGTTGAATGTCTGCACGTGCCGCCCTTCGGAGGGAGGTTAAGGCTGTGTACCATGCAATGTTGAGTACGTTAATGATCCCTAACTTCCTTACAGAAAGGAATGTTTCGCTCTAATTAGAGCTCGTCAGTACGACATACTAATTGCAGCGAAAATAACCTATAAAGTAATACGGCTATGCTAGTCAGCCTCGTAAAACCAAGGAAGATGTAAGACACGCTTTTTACACGTGTCGCTAATCATTGCGGAATCAAGTAGTATGTTGTCAGGGGTTAAGGAGTCGCGGGCCAAAGGACTCCAGGGGGCAAGCTGAGGAAGTGGAAATAACAACACAAACTCCCGATGAAGCTTTCCCCAAGACCGTCATGCGCGGTAAAAATCCGCATCCTGCACGAGGTGACCCTGCTAATAACTAAACATGACGGATCTAGACAAGGAGGTCGAACTAAACTCCCCCAATCTACGGTGTCACGTGACCCGTGCCTATGGATGGATGGCACCAGGGCGATGGTGTCGTGAACGGAACCTCTGGAGTACCAGGCAACCCTCCAGAGTAACCCGCCTTGCACCACACAGGGGGTTCTGATGGTGTGGACAGTATTTCCCCCATTCTCGTGGGAACAACATGAAGATAATAAACACATACAAAACCAAAACCAATGAGGCTCGAGGAGTGGCTCCGGCTACAGACTTGTGCCTTGAGTCTATCCCGGAAACGGAGACGAGCCAGGGGGCGGCAGCGGACTCTGGAGGTCCCACAACCGGCGTAGATACGGGGGATCAGGGGGTAGCTTCGGCCAGAGACCTGTCCCCGACACCCAAGCTGGAGGCTGGGTCCCACCGGAGGGCGGCGAGCTCCGCGGACTCCGGGGGTCCCTCCACCAGTGAGGACTCTACTGTTAGAGTAGAGGGACTGCCCCGGCAGTCCAAGCGTCTTTCCGGGGCGCAAAGAAAGAAGCTCCGGAGGGCGCAAAAAATGGCGGCCGGGACCTGGACGGTCGAGAAACCTGTAAAGGCGCAAGAGGGGAGTGCGGGTCAGAAGAGGACGCGCTCGAACTCTAGCACGCCCAATACAGACAGACGTTCCAAAAGGGCCAGGGTGCCTGTAAAGGCGCAAGAGGAGAGTGCGAGTCGGAAGACGCCGCGCTCTGGCTCTAGCACGCCTACTACAGACAGACCTCCCAAAGGAACCAAGGCCGGAACACCGGCGCAGACTGGCTCTTACAGGGAGGCTGCGGAGGGCCTCGGGATGGCGGTGATTGACAGACGCCATCCTGAGGTCACGCTAGACCAGGGGAAGGCGGACGGTGATCAGCAGACTTAACATCCAGAACCCTGAACTGGGGACGCAACACTGGTCGGTTCTAAGCAGGAAGGCAGAGGAGAAAGGACAGACGCTCGCCTTCTCGATCGACCCGACATCTTACAGAGCCCTTGAAGGAACCTCCTTCAAGGCATTCTGGGGCATGGGAAGGGTTAGCTTCCGCCCACTGGGGAAGCAACTAAGGGTTAATGGGACTTAGGTTCCTTCAGGTCAACCTCCAACACAGTAGGGCAGCCACGGCCGGACTACTAATGGCTCTGAGGAACACGGATGTGGCCCTCATCCAGGAACCGTACTCCTATAAAGGAGAGATTAAGGGACTCGGCGGAGCTACTGGAAAGCTCATCTACAGCAGATCCAGCGAGAACCCGAGGGCCTGCATTTTTTTAAAGTAAGGGATAGAGTTTCTCCCTCTAATGAATTTCTGTTCCAGGGACCTGGCAACGATCAAAATCCGATGTGGAGGAGCGGATGGGCTGAGGGACATTACTGTCGCGTCAGCCTATCTGCCAGGGGACAGCACGGACCCTCCTCCACCCAACGAATTGGAGCAGCTGATGGTGGGTAGCAGAGCAGGTGGATGGCAGACCATCATCGGCATGGATGCGAATGCGCACCATGAGTTGTGGGGTAGCTCGGACACAAACTCTAGGGGTGAGGCACTTTTACAATTCTTTATGAAATTTAATTTAGACATATTGAATAGAGGTAATAAACCGACCTTCGTCACAACACGGCGTGAGGAAGTTTTAGATCTAACAGTTTCCACCCAGTCTCTGGGTGACTTTGTTAAAAGCTGGGCTGTGTCTGGAGAAGTGAGTAGCTCAGACCACAGATACATCCGGTTTGAAATCGCCAAAGTCGAAAGAGAAACGGTATGGTACCGGGACCCCGCAAGGCGGACTGGGAAGCCTACAGGGCAGATCTGGCTGTGGAACTGCGGGAGGTTAAGAGTACCATAAAAAATTCAATAGACCTCGAGATTGCAGCAGTCCAATTGCGAGACGCAATTACCTCGGCCTATAACGCCAACTGCCCCCTGAAAATGAGGGTGTCCACCAGGAACGTCCCGTGGTGGAACGAGGACCTCAGGCAAAGGAGGACGCAGGTTCGTAAGCTGTTTAACGCGGCCAAAAGGTCGGGAGCATGGGATGAATATAGACAGGCCCTAACGACCTATAACAAAAGACTGAGGGACGCCAAGAAGGAGTCGTGGAGGAGGCACTGCGAAGAAGTGGAAAATACGTCCGAGAGTGCTCGACTACACAAGATCCTGTCTAAGGGCCCTCAGACTAACATAGGCTCCCTTAGAACACCGACGGGGGAGGAAACTATGGAAATTTTACTCCAGACGCACTTCCCCGGCTGTAACATAATAAACCAATCACCTCCGGACTGGGAACACTCAGAAATAGAGGCGCCTTATAGGCGGGCATCTAGAGTAGACTGGACAGTCGCTAAAGAGGTGGTTACCTGGAGCAAAATCAGATGGGCCATTAACAGCTTTAAGCCATACAAATCGCCGGGATTTGATGGAATAATGCCCATCATGCTCCAACAGGGGATAGATATACTGGCGCCGGTGCTTACCCTCATTATGAGGGCCAGCCTGGCTCTGGGGTACATTCCGAGGGCATGGAGACTGGCCAGGGTTGTATTTATTCCTAAACCTGGGCGTCCAACAGACCAGGCAAAGTCCCTGAGGCCAATAAGTCTCATGTCCTTCTTGCTGAAAACAGTGGAAAAACTGCTCGACCGGCACATTAGGGGCGGTGTACTGGAAGCATATCCTCTACACTGCGGACAATATGCATACAGAGCAGGATTCTCAACAGAAACAGCACTGCACCAACTGGTGCTGAAACTGGAGAATACGCTGGAGAACAAGGAGGTGGCGCTGGGGGCCTTCCTAGACATAGAGGGGGCCTTTAGCAACACCTCGTTCGGATCGGTTCTGGCAGTTGCCCGGGAGCGTGGAATAGAGGAGACCTGCTGCAGGTGGATCGGTTCCATGCTCAGGGACAGGACTATATAGACTAGCCTGCAATGCTAGACTGAAGATCAACCCAGGCTTCAGGGGCCACTGCAAAATTCAGGAAATCGTGAAGGAGCCCATGCTTAAAATGAGGTCAGACTTCGCGAGCCCGCGAATGTGCAGGGAAAACAACTTTACAGTGGAAATCCCTGATCGCGAGGCATGGCGGGAGGAGACGCCGGGCATGCCACGGGACGCGCTCGTCTGGTTCACGGACGGATCTGGCGGGGAGCGTGGGACGGGGGCAGGTGTTTACTCGGAAGGACCGAGGGTAAGTCATAGTATTTCCCTCGGAGCCCATGCAACGGTGTTTCAGGCCGAGATGTACGCCATCCTGCACTGTGTGCGGGAGAACAAGAGGAGGGGCTACACCAACAAGCGGATCCTCATAGCCACAGACAGCCCTTAAGGCACTAAGTAGCCCACGGGTAAATTCCTGGCTGGTGAGTGAGTGCCGAGACGAGACGAGCGACCTGGCTGGGCAGAATGAAGTGACCCTCATCTGGGTGCTGGGTCACTCGGGGGTTAAAGGCAATGAAGAAGCTGACAGTCTCGCGAAGAGAGGGTCAGCAGAACCATTTATGGGACCAGAACCGGCTCTGGGCGTGTCAAAGAGCACTGCCAGGGGAGCCATTAAGTCCTGGGTCAGAAACCAACACAAGGTGTACTGGGCGGACTGTCCAGGGCTCAGACATGGGAAGTCAATAATTGACGGACCCAGTTCAAAGAGAGCTGTGGAGCTGCTAAACCTTAGCAGAGGACAGCTCAGAAACACAACAGGTCTCTTGACGGGACACATGGCCGTCAAGAAACACCTGCATAAAATGGGGCGGTTCGAAGGGGACCTCGCATGCAGACTCTGCGGCGAGGGGGAGGAATCAGCCCAGCACATCTTGTGTGAGTGTATAGCTTTGGACCGGAAAAGACAACTGATCTACGGTCACTCTAGACCGGAGACAGAGCAATATAAAACTTCACCCTACCAATCGCTGTGCAGACTAGTTCAAGGCACAGTGATCTTGGAATGGGTGGAGTAAGACTAAGGGTATGCACAATCAACCAAGGGTTGCGGTTCTATCGGGGCGGCAAGGCCGCGGACGAGCCCTGAGGGAACAAAAAAAAAGTATGTTGTCACGGCAGCTCCAAATAACAGAGAGTGTCAAAAATATAGAGACTGTATACAACCAACTAACAATTTAGTAAATTGTCAGCCCTGGCCCATTTCTTCCCCCATATAGGGACAAAGCATGTAAGGCTAGATGCATTCTCACCACAATTACAACCGTAGACCGGTTTCGCTCTAATTAGAGCTCGTCAGTACGGCATTTTGACGAAATAAAGGAAAATCACGACTTAGACACATATCTAGGAGCTTTTTAGTCATTTCTTGTCGTATTTTTCACTCACATTCGTACTCTTATACCATAATTATCAGCTTCCACGTTTTAACTTTCTTGAAGCAGATTTAATTAATTAAATATTAATTTACCTCTAACATTTTTGTATTTTAACGTAAAGATCTGAATTTTGGTACGTAGGAGACTCTTTATAACAGAAAGCAGCGTGCCAAATTTGGTTGCTCTTGCTTTGTTATTTCCGGAGATATAAATTTGTTTCAAAAGAAAACACTTTTTCACATTTTCACATCTTTCACATTTTCCGGGAAAATCGGCCCAGGTTTTGACTTACTAACGAACATATCCAACCCACTTGCAAAACGAAGATATGCACCAAATTTGATCAAAATCGGCCCGATATTTTTTGAGTTATCGGTGTGATACATATATGCATACATACATACATACATACATATATATATATATATATATATATATATATATATATATATATATATATATATATATATATATATATATACATATATATATATATATATATATATATATATATATATATATATATATATATATATATATATTGAAACTGGCCCTGTATATGGGTCTAGGGCGCCTAGTTTACGCTCATTTGAAGAAATTTTTAAATTCAAAAGTCGGGATCTCCTCATTAGTGATTTTTTTTTAAATTCACTAAAACCAAGAAAACGGTTTTTTTTTTAGTAATATATGTGATCATATGAATCTAAGTTAACAAAAGATGGATTATTTAACCAGAACAACTTTCTCACATTATTGGTCAGACACAAATACCTGCTGTATCAGAGAGAGGTATTTCCAAACAAGTAGCAAATTAATGTTTTTTTTTGTGCATTTAGGAACATTTCAACGGCGATGTTCTAATTTTATGATAATATTATGACTTGCAAATTCATCTAATTTTACAGATATTCATCAATTATACATTAAAGGTGTAGGTAACTTATTTTCAAAAGTTAATTGAGTTTGGACATCTGTATCTAAACATTTTTCTACATCAAGAGAGACAGTAACTTTGGTATCAACATGATAGAGCACCATGGGAGTAGGTTTGTGAATGATATCATGGAAGCGCATTTTGAGGATCAGTGATTTGCTAACAAAAGTCCATCCACCAAAATCTTCAAATGAAACTTCAAACTGACAGACTTAATTGTTAATTATTTCGGACAACTGCTGAAATGTATATACCAGTGGCTACCTCCGCGGTGCAATACAGATACGGGTTGACGTTATTTAATTGGTATTACGCAACGTCGAGAAGGGTCAGTTTTTGGATGGGTAACCGGTTTGCGACTTCGTGCGATTTTTATATTTGTGGAAAAAACTTGTTAGTGAACTTTTGTACAAAACAATTGTTGTCAATCTTTGTTAAAAAAATTAGTGAATCTTTGTAAAAAATATGTTTTCTGAATGTTTGTAAAAAAATTGCGATTTTTCATAAACAAATATTATTTTATTTCGGCAATCGCTTGGGTCGTTAGTCAAATCAATCCAACCGGTTTGGGATGTTCTCAAAACAAATTGGTATTACCGAAACCAATTTTTTGTTACTTTTCTTAACTTGAAATACTTTTATAAAAATTCGCTTTGCTGTCTCCAGACATTTAACTTATAAAATTATAAACGTATTTCCGCTAAATTTTTAATAAAATGAAACGTGTGGCTTAAACCGTTTGCACAACTATAAGCTTCAAAAAGTTACTTCTGAGAATGTAAGGCTAGATGCATTCCCACAACAATTAGAATCGTAGACCCGTTTCGCTCTAATTAGAGCTCGTCAGTACGGCATACTAATTGCTGCGAAAATACACCTATCAAATAATGCGGCTATGGTAGCCAGCCTTCCAACACTAAGTGACTGGTGAACGTGGCGCCACCTGGTTGCATAACCAAGTAGTATGTTGTCACGCCAGCTCCAAATAACACAAAGTGTTAAAAAATAGAGACTGTATACAACCAACTAACAATTTTAGTAAATTGTTAGGTCTGGCCCATTTCCACCCTAATATAGGGACAAAGTATGTAAGGCTAGATGCATTCTCACAACAATTAGAACCGTAGACCGTACTAGAATTGTTAGTTAGTTGTATACAGTCTCTATTTTCTTAACACTTTGTGTTATTTGGAGCTGGCGTAACAACATACTACTTGGTTCCGCAACTAGGTGGCGACACGTTCACCACTCAGTAACTTCTAAGAGTAATCAGAATTATCACCAAGCACATCTATATTATTACAACGGAAGAAAATTACTTTTTTAAACCAGGCTCGTTCCAGTGCATCGTTTCCTTACCTATTATTTGCTAATTTCTAAACTAAAATAGGACAAAACATCCAACTATGATTCGCATTCTTGGTATGTGGTCTGCGGTCAGTTGATGGTTCAGCCACTGCCAATTATGATAAATAACTTATAAAATAGTCGCCAACAGCTGCTGCAACAGTCAAGGCTGACTTAGTAATCTGAGAACGCATAACAGGGAAACACGTAAGTTGTTTTATTGTAATTTCTCACCAGAAAAGATTATGTTGCATATGGGAATCAATTGATTACTCTATTTTTCAATATGGTCGTTTGATAAATTATTTGTTAGTTCATCTGTTAATAACTCTCTCTTCTGTGCGTTACACTAGTGTCTATAAAAATATCAACTCATCAAGTGATTTAACAATTATTTAAAAAAGCCTGGACGCAGCAAGTGCGTTATGGTAGTGAATTTTAATAGAAATGATCTGGCACAAAATATTTTATTATAACCTTTTTTTCTTGTAACATAGAAATCTAGATTTTGGTGTATAGTTTACTTTTTATATCGTAAACCTACTTACTTACCAAATTTGGTTATCATAGCGTTTTTATTTTTTGAGATAAAATTTTTTTTCGAATGAAAACTCAACATTTCCCGGAAATCCTCGTCCGATTTTCCTGACTAAGGAATTTTTCCAAGCCATTTACAAAAGGAAGGTACATGCCAAATCTTATCAAAATCAGACCATTATTTTTTGAGTTATCGGTGTGATACACACACACATATATCATATATATATATATATATATATATATATATATATATATATATATATATATATATATATATATATATATATATATATATATATATATATATATATATAAATTGAAACTGACCCCGGATATAGTACATATGTGTTGGCGCGAGTAGACGTGTAGGGTTGAGCTCCCACGTTTTTAGGTTGAAAACAAGTTATTCGTACGGTTTAATTGCTGTTTTTTGTGAACATGGGTGGTAATAAGTATACCCGTAGTAATAAACCTACCCCTGAAGAGGAAAATATGATTCAGAGGGTGGTGGAACGCATTTTGTCGTCACATGACTTAATGAACGAATTAGTGGACAAGTTAACGACAGTGATTAGTGAGAAGGTGGGCCCACTCCTTGAGCAAAAATTTAAAGCGTATGATGAACGACTTACGCGCCTGGAGAAGAAGCTGGAGAGTGCCCATTATCAGCTGGACAGAGTGGAGCAGCAGTTACGGGCCAACAATGTGAGAATATATGGAGTTCCAGAGGTTGAGGGCGAAGAGCTGCCTGATTCTGTTGTTGGACTGTGCCATCAAAGGCTGGGGATGGCTGGGTTCAACAGGGGCGACATTGAGGCGTGTTACCGTCTACCAGTGGGAAGAGATGGGAGTGGACCTATCCTGGTCAAATTTTGCGGAAGGCGTGTCAAGGAGGATGTTTTCAGAAATAAGAGCAAGTTGAAGGGCACTAGTATTGTGATTAAGGAAGATTTAACATCGCACAGATTTTCTGCATGTAGAGAAGTCATGGTGAAGTATGGCGCCAGGAATGTGTGGACTAATGGTGGTACCATTTTTTATAGAGAAAATGATGTGGTAAGAAAATGGAAGTTTGATAATATGTATTAACTTGTAATGTGTGCGTTGTGTTGGTGACTGGTCCGTGGGCTCACCTTAACATGTGAATACATTGACCTGAACTGAAACAGAAGTAATCTGTAGACGCACGGCTGTTATCTTGAATTTATTTAGGTGTGTTTTTGCATAGGCATTGTTTTATATTATCTTGATAACTTTTGTGGAATTTACAGTTTTTGTTTGTATAATATTTTTGTTTACTTTTGCTTTTGTTTATTTACTTTAGGTTTTTTGGATGCTGGCATAGCGTGGGGTGATATCGGTTGTAGACTAATATTGATTTGTACGTTCTTAAATACTTTATTTTTTTGAGTGGCGTACTTGTAGACATTAAACTCGAAATTTTATATTGTTTAACGGTTACCTTGGATATTATATTACTTTATCGGCATCTTTTAAATTGTTAAATTTTGGTGTTAATATTTGTGTATAATAAGGCACTTTTAATCATATACATTCTTATCTTTTCTTCTCACATTTTCTTTTTGTTTGCTATACAGGGCCTGTATGATTATCACTTTGAGAACTATAGTACGTGTATTTTGACTGATGTGATCTGACTGGTCAATAATAAATTGTTTTCTTTTTGGGGATACAGCTTGCGATGAATCTTAAAAAATTAAAAATTGCAGAGTTGAATGTGCGATCATTGCGGCCGCATTTGGAAGAGGTGGAGCGACTTATAGGGGATGAGGATATTGATATATTGTGTGTCACCGAAACGTGGTTGTACTCTGAGACACCGACCGCTGTGCTGAATGTGCATGGATTTCGTTTGGTGAGGGGGGATTACGATAGGAGAGGCTCCGGTGTTGCTATTTATGTAAGGGATCACATAAAGTACAATTTGATCTCTACAACGAGCAGTATAGAGCAGGTATGTGTATGCCTGAATATAAACGATAAAAGAATTTTTCTTGCGGCCTTGTATCGTAAACATCAATTGAATTACAAAATCTTCATTGATGAACTTGAAAATTTAATTGGAAATGCGCTGCTGCTTACTGATGACATCATCATTTGCGGCGATACGAACATTGATTTACTAAAAGATGATTCCATGAGCCGGGCGTATAATGTGTCGCTGAAGGAAATTGGTTTCAGACAAATGATAGAGGATCCAACGCGAAAGGGGGCATTACTGGATCACATTTTGGTATCAGACAGTGGTATTGTAGTGGCATCAGGTGTTGCGCTGACTGAGATATCGGATCATGATATGGTATATTGTATATTAGACGTGAGAAAGGCTGCTAGGAAGCCAGTTATCGTGACAAGCCGTGATTACAGGCACTTTAATTATGACTTATTTATGATGGATCCAATTTTCACTGATCTCGATGGCATTTACCACACGAGTGATATTGATCAAAAAATTGCAATATTTACCAGCACTATTACTGGACTATTTGACAAGCATGCCCCTTATAAAGTTAAGAAAATCACGAGGACACCGCAGCCTTGGATAACGGATAATGTAAAAATGCTTATGTCGCTGAGGGATAATGCTAAAGTAAAATATCGTGGGTCCCTGGCTGTGGGGGACTGGAATTACTACAAGGCTCTGAGAAATTTTACCAGCGCTACTATACTTAGAGAAAAAAAGGCATACTTTGAATATTCACTGAAAGGTAAAAATGCGCGTGATTTATATAGGGAATTAAATAGACTGAATATTAAAGGTACAGGGACTAGGGTGGGCATTCCTGATAGCTTGAGTGACGTAGATAAGTTAAATGATTATTTTGTGAATAGTGTTCCTGTGGGTTCTATAAATGATAATTATAAGAGATATTATGCACATATGAAAAGTCCAGCTGATTTTCAATTTGTTCTGGCAGACACAGAAACCATATCTAAATGTTTAGATAAAATCAAAAGTAATGCAAGTGGTATTGATAATATAAGTCTTCAAATGTTAAAAACATGTGCACCACGTATTACTCTATACATAACTAATATAATTAATTCCTGTATTTTAGCTGGGTATTTTCCAGACATGTGGAAGTGTGCTAGAGTGACGCCTCTGTCGAAGGTTAATGAGCCCACAGAGTTCAAGGATTTGAGGTCAATTAGTCTGCTGCCAATATTATCAAAGATTTTTGAAAAGGTCCTTTGCCTGCAGCTGAGACAATACCTTGATGAAAATAAGATTTTGCCGGATGTGCAGTCTGGTTTCAGGCCAAATTTTAGCTGTACAACAGCCCTCTGCAAGGTCAATGATGACATTCTTCAAGCCTGCAATGATGGCAAGTTTACTGTATTGATTCTTTTGGATTATACAAGGGCATTTGACACCATAAGGCACGATGTTCTGGTAGACATATTGCGTTATATTGGTATTGGCAGCGAATCCGTTGGGCTTCTGTCTAGTTACCTCACTGGTAGGTCACAGCATGTAGAGTTGCGTGGCAATGTTTCCGCTGCAATTGGGGTGAGTAGAGGTGTACCCCAGGGTTCAATCCTTGGCCCGCTTTTGTTTACCCTTTATACGCATATTTTTCCAACATTTATAAAAAGCTGTACAATACATATGTATGCGGACGACACGCAGCTCTATTATTCATTTCCAAGGTCACGACTCGGTGAGGCACTCAGCAAGATAAATGATGATTTGAGGATTGTGAGTGAACTATCGTTGGATCACTCACTGCATTTGAATGCAAAAAAGTCTGCAGCAATTGTTTTTGGTCATAAATCAGGTATTGATATTATAAAGCCGCATATAATGCTGAGTGTCAATGGGGAGCCGATACCTCTGCTTGAAGAAGTTACGAATCTTGGCCTTACCATGGACGCTACTTTCAGATATCGGAGACACGTTTCCAAATGTTTACAGCGAGGATATGGTGGTTTAAAGCTACTGTACCCACATAGATCGTATCTTTCGCGTGGACTGAAAACTGTGCTATGTGATTCACTGGTCCTATCGCAGCTGGAGTATTGCTCGCAGGTGTACTATCCGTGTCTTGATGCCGAGTATATGAGTAGAATACAAAAGTTGCAAAACTCGTGCTTGCGGTTCATTTATGGGGTGCGTAAGTATGATCACATATCGCGTGAGCTTAGGGACAGTGGCTGGTTGAACATGAATAACAGAATGACACTACGTAGAGCCTGCTTTTACCATTCTATAATTCAGTCAGGGTTGCCTCGGTACTTGTGCAGAAGAATAAGATACCGCACGGATGTGCATAATGTGAACATACGAAAGAAGGATTTATTGTCCGTGCCTAAGCATAAATTGAATATTTACAGGCGATCCTTTTCATACGATGTTTGTAGCGTGTACAATAATATACCAGAAGACATGAAAAAGTTATCGGTGCGATCCTTCAGGAAGGCAATGACTGGTTATTTGCATGGTAGGCAGTGATGAATGAGCGTGTATGTTTTTTTGTGTGTGTAAAACGTAAAACAGGTGCCCTGTCTTTTTCTCCTACTTTTTTTCTCTTTCTTTTTCTTTTTGCTATCATTCTCATGTTCTTTCCCTTTTCCAGGATACTTTTCCGTCCCACAGCCGTGTTTATTATTTGCTCACTAGATGAGGTGCTGATGAGTGTTCATTGTTTTTGGCCTTGACTGATGTCTCCCGTTGCGGTGTGCCAGTATATGTATATAGTATATAGTGGATAGTGTGTATGCTGGGGTTAAGTGGTAGAGCAGAGCACACGCTTATGTGTTGCACTGAACTTCGCCCCTGTACTACATTGTAGGTTATATTCTTGTTGTGAATTTTGTATAGTTTAGTTTGGTTGTAGTACAAATAAAGACATTATTATTATTATTATATGGGTATGGGTTCTAGGGGTCCTAGTTCGCGCTCATTTGCACAAAAATTTTCTAAATTCAAAAGTCGGGATCTCCCCATTAGTAAATTTTTTCTACGAAAATTCACTAAAAGTAACGCTAAAAGATGGCAAAGTAAGTTCATAATAGTAAATTTTCATTAAAAAAAGTCACTAGAGAGGTAACGATGGTAAGACTTTCGGAAAAAAAAATTCAAATGAATGCGAATTAGGGCCCCTATAACCCAAATCCAAGGTCCGTTTGAATTTGAACGTATCCGAGTGATAACTCAAAAAACACTCAACTGATTTGAACGAAACTTAGCACATGTCGTCATTGTATTAAGATGGCAGACGAGTTCGTATATCAGCAATAACGGAAATTTTTTCCCCCAAAAATATACGAAAATATTTTTGAAAACGCTATATTTTTGTATGTATTAGAGTAACTGGGATGAGACTTTACATGTGTCTATAAATGATGTAAATAAACCTATGTTGTGAATTTTAAGTAATTTTGTTCACAATATCTGAAAGACATGCGTTGAAACGACTTAGTTGTTAAAATCCAATGCCTGACGGACAGAATAGTTAACTGTCACGCGTAGATTGATTCATATAACAGGTATACACCATACATCAACAGTAATGAAACAAAATAAATAACAGGCATAAAACATACTACCCGGATCAACAATCGTGAAATATCGGCCACAAATATCGCAAAAGGCAGGCGACATGAAACTAAAATAATATATATATATATATATATATATATATATATATATATATATATATATATATATATATATATATATATAACCATCGCTCGTGGGGCAATTCCTTACTAAAAAATAAGAAAAAAAGTTCCTGTGCACATGGGCCCGGAAACGCATAGTTTCCAATATACAGGGAGTTGAATTTTAATTATTATTTTTTTTTATAAATAATTTCAAAACCACTGGATTGATTTTAATGAAACTTGGAACTTGAAAGTGTATTATGAAAGTGCATATTTTCAAGTGAAAATCTACTTACAACTGCGTCAGTGGCGTGCGTACGGGGTAACTGTAAAAATTCATTTAGGGAAAAAATATGTGCGCCACTGTCTTTTTCCAATTTTGATACATCAGTTATGAAGCTTATTATATAAGCCACAAAAGCTGCCTCTTGGTATTTTTTCGTTCAGGGTATCCCTTAGGAGATATGATTAATTTTATAAAAAGGGGCAAAGTACCGATTCGTTGGAGTATGAAAACAGTAATCGTAAAGTGCCATGAAACTATAATTTTTGACAGTTCTCTAAATTCTACAATTTTGAAGTGCTTTGTAGGCGTCAAAAGAGTTTTCGTGCTATTTGAATTTTGATACGGTGCAGTATTTTCGTTTTTAGTTATTTGTTGATACTGAGCTGCTCATTAATATTATTTCCTCCTCTCAAGATGGTTTTCATTAAGTACACTTCAGCGGATTTGACTGATATGTTGTTAATTTATGGACAAACAAATCAAAATGCTAGACAAGCTGTGCGAGTTTATCAGGAAACTTATCCGCAAAGAAGAATTTCTGACAAAAATATTTTCCCACGTATTGTAAGACATTTGAGAGAAACTGGTTCTTTAAAACCTTTAAAAGCTGACTCTGGACGCAGAAGATACCGCCGAACTGTACGAGTTAAAGAGGCAATATTAAATAGAGTTGAACGTGATCCTAGTACAAGTACGAGAATTATTGCCACCGAACTGGGTAATATTTCGGCATCATCAGTTTACAGAACTCTGAAGGATCACAGTTTATATCTCTATCATTTTACACGTGTCCAGGAACTTCTACCTAGAGACTTTCAACCAAGGGTAATGTTTTGTCAGTGGTTCTTAAACAAACCTAGGCACGACCAACATTTTTCTAAACGTGTACTGATGAGGCGTCATTTACGCGAAAAGGTATCGTAAATTTTCACAATTTACATACATGGGCCGATGAAAACCCACACTCTCCAAGAGTTGCAAATTCGCAGTATCAATTTTCCATCAATATTTGGGCTGCTATTATTGAAAATCACATAATTGGTCCTGTTGTTCTACCGAATCGTCTTGACCATGAATCATATTTAAACTTTTTACAAAATGATTTGCCGTTGTTACTACCGCTTTTTATGAGAACTGGTACAATGTGGTTCCAGCATGATGGTGCGCCCGCACATTTTGCAGCAGTTGTAAGAACATATTTAGCCAACACATACGGTCACCGATGGATTGGTCGTGGAGGTCCGGTGTCATGGCCACGTCGATCTCCGGACCTGAATCCTCTCGATTTTTATTTGTGGGGTCATTTAAAAGAAATAGTGTATAAAACACCAGTAAATACACGAGAAGAATTGTTGGAAAGAATAGAATATGCATTTGACAGCATTAGAGAATATCAAAATATTTGCAGAAGAGTAAGAAGATCTTTGCGCAGAAGGTTAAATAATTGTAACGACGCTAATGGTGGTCACTTTCACCATTTTCTTTAGCTTTGTTATTAAAGTCAATTGAGTAATGTACAAAAAACAAGAGTTTGGAAAAATCATGGTGTCTTTACGATTACTTTTTTCATTTTTTATTTTTATTTTTTATTTATCATTTTTTATCAATGTTTGTAATATTCATTTCAATGTTTATCACCAATAAGTTTTACGTAGGTTAGTTATTTGCACGTTTATTGCTGTAATGTTTACTGTATGTTTTGTTTTTCATATTCTTATGGTTGCAGTAAACATATATTATTATTATTATTATTATTATTATTATTATTATTATTATTATTACGCCGACTAATCGGTACTTTGCCCCTTTTTATAAAATTAATCATATCTCCTAGGTCCTAGGGGATACCCTGAACGAAAAAATACCAAGAGGCAGCTTTTGTGGCTTATGTAATAAGCTTCATAACTGATGTATCAAAATTGGAAAAAGACAGTGGCGCACATATTTTTTCCCCAAATGAATTTTTACAGTTGCCCCGTACGCACGCCACTGACGCAGTTGTAAGCAGATTCTCACTTGAAAATATGCACTTTCATAATACACTTTCAAGTTCCAAGTTTCATTAAAATCAATCCAGTGGTTTTAAAATTATTTATAAAAAATTAAAAAAAAAATTAAAATTCAACTCCCTGTATATTGGAAACTATGCGTTTCCGGGCCCTCGTGCACAGTAACTTTTTTTCTTATTTTTTAGTAAGGAATTGCCCCACGAGCGATGGTGCATGTTTTTTGAAACAGCCTGTATATATATATAATTAAATTTGCACAACACAATGAAAACTGACATGCAAAAATACAAAATCCTACAGAACACAAAATAACAACAGCTAGGTGTCAACAGTCAAGCGTTTGATGAAGCACAGGGTCATTGAGGTATTCCACCACACTGTAGTAAGCCTTTTCAATTAGCAAATTTCTTCTGCGTCCAGACTTTTTACGATTTGTAAACGTGTTTTCAAAGAAAACTCGGCTTTTTAGTACATCTTGGAAGCATATATCCTCTATGTAAAATTATAAAACCTTGATTGATAATTCTAGGCAGCCTGGGCGATCCAGGGATAAGAACGTGTGCCTTTAGATCCAAAGGTCCAGGGCACAACATTCAGTACATATATAATTTAACATCCTACCCAGGTTGTGACATTGTATTTGAGCAGGTTGAATGTGTGCACGTTCCGCCCTTCGCAGGGGCGTTAAGCCGTCAGTCCCGTATACTTTTTTTTTCGACAACACACCACGAGGGCTTACAGCCTAAATACTATCGTACCGTGGGTGTCGACAAGGAGGAAAGAGGCAACTGGTTAATTCTGGACTTGAAGGTTTGGAGGTTCGGAGGAGAAGGAAAAACATGTGCCGGCAAAGAATTCCATAGCTTGGAAGTCCTCAGGACAAAAGAGCGGGCATAACAGGATCTCTATGTCTGGAGACCTGGACAGTAAAAGGGTGCATTCGCTCTGTTCCCCTGGTAGATCTGTTGGGGGCAGCAGGTGGAGGAACTATGGAAGAAAGCTCCTCTGAGCAGTGCCCCTGCAGATATCTATAAAAGAGAGAGAGGTCACCAACGGCACGTCGGTGGGCAAGGGATGGCAGCCTTTGGGTGAGTGTAGGGTCACCTATGAGACGTATAGCTCTCTTCTGAATGGAGTCCAGGATAGCGAGTGTAGAAGCGGCAGCGCCACCCCAGATGTAGGAGCAGTATTCGAGGTTTGGCCTTATTTGTGAAGTATATAAGGTATAGAGATTAGCTGGTGAAAAGTATTTGCGTGCCCGAAAGAGGAAGCCTAATTTCTTAGCAGCCGATTCTGCAATTGAAGTGACATGTTGGAAATGCCAACAAGTGAAAAGGACTCATTATCTTGGATAACTTGGTTGTTCATTGTGATGGGTCTAGAGCTGGTGTATCTCTTATGAGAAAGAAAGCAAGAATGTGATTTGGTGGGGTTGAATTGTACAAGATTTCTACTTCCCCAGTCTAATATTCTTTGGAGATCCACGGAGACAGAATCCTCCATGAGTCTGCGATCCTCATCTAGTTGGGCTAAAGAAACAGGCTTAGGATATTGTATATTTGAGTGGAGGGTGCTGTCGTCCGCGTAACTGTGAATTGGGTTGGATGTGCTAGAGAGGAGGTCATTGATGTGGAGAAGAAACAAAGTAGGGGCTAAAGCTGAACCTTGAGGAACTCCTGCATTAATTGGATATAGTTTAGAAGAATGGCCATCCACGACAACAGAAATGCTCCGGTTGGAGAGTAAATTTGCTGTCCAGGTACAGAGTTTTGGTGGTAGGCCATAGGCCGGGAGTTTATTAAGCAGCGCTGCGTGCCAGACCTGGTCGAATGCTTTGGATATATCTAGAGCGACAATCTGGAATTCACCGTGTAGTTCCATAGACTTGTACCAAGAATGGGTGACAGAGGAAAGGAGGTCGGCAGTTGATCTGCGCTGACGGAATCCATACTGCCTATCGTAAATTAGACTGTGTTTTTCAAGAAATTTTAGTAATTCGGTGTTTATATACTTGTCCATCACTTTAGAGACGACTGAAAGGAGAGAAATAGGCCTGTAGTTGCTAGGAAGCGCTTTGGATCCTTTCTTGGGGACGGGTTGTACTCGAGCAGTTTTCCAGTTACTAGGGAATATGCCTCTATTGTAAAATGTCTGAAACAGACGAGTCAGGACAGGAGCAAGTTCTGGTGCGCATTTTTTGAGAACAATTGCTGGGATATCGTCAAGGCCAGAGGCTTTCTTGGTATTAAGAGAAGAGAGCATATTTCGTACCTTTTTAGTTTTGAAAATGATATCCATCATTTTGTGCGCGACATTGGAGACTATTGGTAGTTGAACATTTGGAGGTGGGTTGAGAGTAGAATTGGCGGCGAATAACGAGGCAAAAAGTTCAGCCTTGCCCAGGGCGGTAGAAACAATTTCGTCCCCTGAGACAAGAAGTGGGAACGTTCTCTTGCAGAAATTATTCCCAATAGATTTAGCAAGAGTCCAGAAGGGTTTGCTGCCGTTGGCAATTAATAGGACTTTGTTTTTGATGTGGTTATTAAACGAGTTTTTTGCCTCAGAAAGAATGCGGACATAGCGGTCTCTTGCGTCGTTAAATGCTTGACGGTTTTCTTGACTGGGATTGTGTAGAAGCGTTTTGTGAGCTTTGACCTTTTCAAGTCTGGCCTTGTCGCAGGATTTAGAGAACCAGGGCTTTTGAGTGGCTGAAGAGGTTTTCTGTGTACGTGGGATAAATAATTCCATGCCAGCTTGGATAATTTCGGTGACGTTTTGTGAGATATCAGAGGGGTCAGGATGAGAGAAGCAGACAGACGCCCATGGAAATGAGGAAAAGTAATCCCGCATTTCGTCCCAGTTTGCGGAGTTGTAGTGCCAAACGATACGTGGGTGTGATGATTGTGTGACCTCGGGTTGCATTGTGCAGGTAGCAGTGACCATGCCGTGGTCTGAACGACCAAGGGGGGCGGTAACTGATATCTTGTAGCGTTCAGGGTTTGTAGTAAGAAGGAGATTCAAGGGATTTGAGCTGTGTGTTGGGATGCGAGGAAAGTAAGTAGGTTTCTGAACCATATTGGCTAAAGAATTGCTGACTGCAAAGGCTTCCGCTGCTCTCCCTTGTGGATCGGTTTTGGAAGATCCTAGCCATTCCTTATTATGGACATTGAAGTCACCAAGAATAGTGACCTCGGAGGAAGGATATTCAGAAATCAGATGGTCGATTTTTTCAGAAAGGTAGTCAAAGAGCTGGACAAAGTTGTTGTCAGAAGGTGACCGGTAAATGCAACAGATAAATTTAGTTGCAGCCCTGAGAGAGAGTTTTATCCATAGTATGTCTTTTCTTCCAGCTTCTAAATTGGGAAGTCTGGTGCAGGGTAGATTGCTACGGACGTATCCACACACGCCTCCATGCAATCTAAAGGAAGTAAGGAGCTGGTACCCCGGGAAATTAAGATGATTAGTGGCTGTTTTGGCACTGATTTGGGTTTCGGTGAGAAAGAGGAGTTGGGGCCTATTAGCCTGGAGGAAATGGTGGACGGAGTTCAGGTTAGAATTTAGGCCACATATATTGGAGAAGGATATGTTAAATCTTGTGGTTGGCGCCCCCTGTACACCCCTCTCCCGGAGATCCGAATGGAGGGGTACTTTACTTCCGGAATTTTTTGTACAAGGAGGAGCCATCATCATTTTTGTTTATAAGGGAAACCGACTCATACACCAGAACCGGAAACGTCCGTTGGGACTTCACCGGCCCCTTGATGCATGGGGTGGTACCTCCTCGGGCGTGAAAAAAATCATCTACTATCACGTGAAGGAAATTTCCACTACCACCTGCTAGTTGCTGTATCCCTAGCCAGGGGCCCTTACAGGGTGCTACCGTCCGGGCCAGAAGGATTCTGGTTTTTTAACGTGGTTGTTACTCCACCCCCTCCTCCTTTTTCACCCGGGCTTGGGACCGGCGATGGCGGAGTTATACTATGCAATGTTGGACACGTTTTAAGATCACTACCCCCCTTAGAGAGATGCCGGCATTCGGTAAAATGTCCAGCATAGTGAAGTGAAACTGCTGCCTGGCGTAGGTGATTGGCTATAGTCGCGGAAATAGACAGCCATTGAAGAAACAAATAAAAACAATAATAATCCTCGAGAAATAATCATTGACACTGATGTCCACTTGTAATAAGAATAAAGCCATCTTTTTATTTTAAGGGAGGTGACAGAAATCCTTTCGAGGCATTAATTAATTATATCGATATTTCACTCTTAAACCTTTAATCTATTCGCACATGTTAGTCTGGTTTAAACAGTCTTGCCGCTTGTTTTGTTTTTCTCTTATTTGTTTCTCGTTCATTTGTTTTTTCATAGGCTTCCCCGTTCGTTATTCATGAGATGCGGAGCTAGTGTTCGAGTCTGTTCAATCTCAAAAGCACAATCTGATCGCACAACTCGGCCCTGAATGGACAGCTACTTGAATTTCAGGCCTTGTTATTTTTGATTGACTCTAATTGAAAACAACCACTGTATAATACAGAAGCCACATATACGTAAATTTGTTTCTATTAACATGATACAAATCTACGCGCTTTTTGGTATCCAATTTCATTGTGTACAAACCGAAAACACCGATGTATATACTTCTTGTATATTTTGTAAAGTAAACTAAAAGCTTCATCATGCATGAGCAGACTTAATTTTTCTGAAAAATCACAAAGGCATAAAAAGTCTTATCAGTAGTAATACATGATGTTTGAAGCATACCAACATAATTTCTCCATCATAAGTTTTTTAGTGAATTTTCTTTTAAAAAATTCACTAATGAGGAGATCCCGACTTTTGAATTTTGAAAAAATTTCTTCAAATGAGCGCATATTAGGCCCCCCAGAACACATATCCGGGGTCACTTTCATTTTTTATATGTTTATATATATAAATAAATATATATATATATATATATATATATATATATATATATATATATATATATATATATATATATATATATATATATATATATATATATATATATATATATGTATATGTATGTATGTATCACACCGATAACTCAAAAAATAAATGGCCGATTTTGATTAAATTTGGTGAATAAATTCCTTTTGCAAATGGCATGGATAAGTTCGTTAGCCAGGAAAATCTGCCAGGGTTTTCCCGGAAAATTTTGTGTTTCCTTTCGAAAAAAATTTATATCTCCGGAATTAACAAAGTAAGGGCAATCAAATTTGGTACACAGACGTTCTTATACGTAAGTTACCCACCAAAATTTAGCACTGTAGCTCAAAAGACAAAAAAGTTATGGGCAATTAAAGAAAAATAAATTAGGGTTTTCCTCAAAACGTCAAAGTTGAGATTTAAAATGTCAAAATTGGCAACATTTAGGCAAAGAACTTGAATCTAATACGGGCTATGGAAATAAAATGTCTGAAGAAGGATGTTTTACAAACCCTGAAGTCTTAGTTTCAACCGTCATTGTCCTTCATTTTACTAAAATATTTCCAGAAAATTCATTTCAAATAGACCCTTTCTCTGATGCTTGGCAGTAGCCTTAGCTATAGAGTTTATCGTTTAATGGTATATAATTTTTGTCGAATTTTCGTAAAAAATCAATAAAGCTCAATATATCCGTTATTATACAAGATATGAAAAAAATTTGTATATATTAATTATAGGGTGTCTTGAGCTACATCTTAAAAAAAATATTTCTACAATCACAGGGTGGCCCATAAGTCATTGGTGATACAAATTTTCTTTTTTTTTTTTAATCAAACACGCCTTATGTTATTGCATTTTTGCATTTTCCATCGAAATATAATGCATGTTTGTAAGAAAAAATTCTGGACGCAGCAAGTGCGTTATGGTAGCGAACTTTATTAGTTTATGTAGAAATCCATGTTTGTGAAATTTTTGTAATTATGGTAATTAGTACCTAATGTTTAATAAGTTATTGTAAAAAAATGTTTTTGGATTTTCGCAAAAAAGTTGTTTACAATTTTTTTTGTAAGTTTTGTCGAAAAGCTTTTTGTAAATAATTATATCCTGGTAGGTGGCTAAATACCTTGAGGAAGTTCGTTGGCCAGATAAATCGGGCCAGTTTTTCGGGGATATTTTAAGTTAATTTTCGAAAAATATTTGCCCTTTTTCCAACAACAAAGTTATTTTTATAAAATGTGGTACATTGTTCCCACTATAGAGGTTATACTGGTAACCAAATTTGATGCCTGCTTTTCTTTAAAAAAAAGACATATTTGTTATAAAAAACATTTTAATGAAAATTCACTACCATAATGCACTTGCTGCGTCCAGAGTTTTTAATATTTACATCTAGTTATATAGATGTCCCGGGTAGGAACCGAGAGCAGATGCGTCTAGAGAACCGAAAATATGACATAACGTACATAACATTCATTTTACCATCAACCTTTAGGGGGAGCGGGGCAAGATGGCAAAAGGGACAACAAGACGAATGGACTTTTCAAAGAAAACTGGCAAACATAAAATAGGCGATTTAGTGCTCTGCAATATCCTCTAAGGCTATAACACCTACCACCGGGGAAAAGTAGATGGCACCACTACCCCTACTTTAAGTTTAGTGAATCATAACCTATGTTGATAGCGGTTGTTTATAAGATTCCTGGCGAAGGAAATAAAAAATTTTGGTAAAAATATATCCAAAAATTGTTCTTTTTTAAATTTGTTTCCTTGCTTGTCGATACCTAAATATAATAAACGTAAAATATCACTTAGTTTTATTTAATTATCTGTTTAAATAATTGTTCTTTAAAAAGTGTTCCCTGGGACAATTAGGGGGAAGCATGTTGACGAATCAGTCATCTTGCCCCACCATTCCTACTTAAAATTATTTTAAACCATATTATTTCCAGATGCTAAGAAGTTACAAAAAATAAACCCACAGACGATCTTGGTCGAAAGATGTGCTTATTGCTGCAATGCACTCTGTTTTAGAAGAACATAGCTCCGTTAACGCAGCCAGTAGTGAACAAGAGATCCCAGAGGCCACGTTGAGATGATGTATTAAAAACAAAACGACAGAGACCCACTTCCAATTAGTGGTGGAAGATTTAGGAAAACCTTCTCTGATGCTCAAGAAAAGGAGTTCGTAATTTACATTAAAGATCTTAGATTACGGGCTTTCGGCCCAACCTCCATGAAGTGTAAAAAATTGTCTTATGAATTCGCTGAATTAAACAATATAAACGATCAATTTTGCACAGCGACGAAATTGGCAGGAAAAGACTGGCTAAAATCTTTCATGGATAGACATAGAATAAGCCTAAGAATCCCAGACCCTACGTCATTAGGACGGTTAATGGGATTCAATAAAGTCACTAGATTTTTTGACCTCCTTCGCGATGTAAGTTTAAAATGCGAATTTGCGGTTGATCGCATCTATAACGCAGGTGAATAGAAATTATCCACAGTTTCTAATAAAAAGCCACAGATTTTATGACCTGCTGGCAGTAAAAGAGTGCCGAAAGTCGCAAGTAGAGAACGGAGAAAAATACAACCATTATGTGTGCCAGGAACGCCCAAGGCACCTACGTTCTAGCATTTTTTTTATTTTTGAAAGGGTAAGAATAGGACCCGAACGTCTAAATCGATGCCCTCGAAACTCTGATGACATAGCGTAACAGAGTGGTTGAATGAATACAGAATCGTTTGTTTCATACCTCAAGCACCTTGTTAAATTTGTTCGGCCATCCAAAGAAGCACCAATGTTGTTGGTAGTAGACAACCACTTTTCTCATAGATATTTGGAAACAATTAATTTCTGCAGAGATAATGCGGTGGTTATGATTTTTTTCTGCTTCAGGGCTCGTCCGCGGCTTTGCCGCCCCGATAGCACTGCAACTTTGGTTTAGGTGGTTATGATTGGGCTACATTCGCTTCAACCACTGGACGTTGGATTCTTTGGATCATTGAAGACCTTTTATGATCAAGCTTGCGCAAACTACCTAGTGAACCATCCTGGAGAGCGCATAATGGATAATAAGGTTGGACAATTGTTTGGGAACGCGTTTCTAAAGGCTGAGTATTCAGCCTTACAACCCTGACGTGTTTGGGGAAGCTGATTTTGCTTCTTCCATGTTAAGTGAGAGAAACATAACAGCTGAAGACGAGTCTTCGAACTGTAATTATAAGCCACCAGCTAATATTAAGAACAAACAGGAACGCGAGTCTATGACGTCAGCCCTTTTCTCTTGGGCATAAAAATCATTAATAAATTAAAAACTCAGAAAGAACCTCTAGATATTACAAGAAAACATCAAGAAAATCCCAATTCATCTTGCATTCAGAAACATGTAGAGAAAACCGGCGAACAAGAAGATCTTCCTATTTCTGTAGGATCTCCGAGTCTTACACGAAAGACTGATTATAATAGTCACGTTTCACTGGTCCAGATAAGACCACTTCCCAAAAATAATCGTCCAGTTAAATTTACAAAGAGTCAAACAAAATACTTTTGTTATCGTCTCGACTTCAAATAAAGAACAACAACAAAGAACAATGATTTTAAAAAAATTGATGCTTCAAAAGCAAAGAAGATAAGACTTGAAGAAATTAGCGAAAAGCAGCCAGAAACAAAAGAAAAAAAGAGTGACATTTTTTTCGGGATGTCAGGAACCATACAATGAACCTCCAATAGAAGACTAGACACAATGTAGCGCGTGCGAGAGTTGGTGGCACGAATCATGTACAGATATCTGCACGGGCACTGCTCAGAGGAACTTTCTTCCATAGTTCCTCCACCTGCTGCCCCCAGCAGATCTACCAGGGAACAGAGCGAATTCACCATTTTACTGTCCAGGTCACCAGACATAGAACATCTTGTTATGTCCGCTCTTTTGTCCCGAGGACTTCCAAGTTGTGGACTTCCTTGCCGGGACATGCTTTTCCTTCTCCCCCGAACCTCCAAACCTTCAAGTCCAGAATTAACCAGTTGCCTCTTTCGTCCTTGTCGACACCCACGGTACGATATTAATTAGCCTGTAAGCCCTCGTGATGTGTTGTTGAAATAACAAAATTTAAAAAAAAACAGCGTACAGGAAGAAAGGCAGTTTTACTTGCGATATGTGTTTGTAATCGTCAACATGCCTCTATGGAATGAATGAAGATTAAAACCTGTGATGAGCACACACCTACTCTACTCATAAGTACAATTTAGACAACACAATTCATCACAATACAGATTTTAGACCTGACGATCGTTTGGCTAACAAAGTTAGCGCAATCGGAGGGATGAATAAACGAAGTGAATAAAGACTAGAACTAATATTTATATGTTAGTTGTCAAGCAGTTGTGAACAGCGTCCCCTAAGAGGTATACAGAAAGACCCCCACTGTTGAGTCTTAAATTGCTGTAATTAAAACTGCATACCTGCCTTTGTTACACTGTGCCTCATTATCATATATTCCTTCCAAGAAGGACACGCTGGTTATTAAGATAACAGTTCGAACAATGGACTTACATAGAACCGGACCTACTCTATTCATCCAAACAATTTTGTTCAAATTTCTAACGATGTATATACTTTCATAAGCATCTAGCTGACGCGACTGCCTGACGTGTTTTATTAACTTGGGATTTTATTTATCTACTCCCAAATATGCTGAGCAATACATGACTTGTCAATAGTGCCATATCTCAGTTGCGCTAAATGTTCTTTAAATCTAGTTTCAATAGTCATTTTAGTTTGCCCAACATATTTTAGTTCACAATCCTTACAACCTATTTCATAGATTCCCGACACTTCCGTGGTTTTATCTTTATCCTTTGGTTACCTAGGAAATTTTTAAAGGTTTTTTTTTTGTAGAAAATGTTAACTGCAAATTGGCTTTCTTAAACATGCTATTAAAACCTCTCGTACTTCGCGTTGCAAATGGTAAACAGACAGCAGTTTTGTCTGGTTTATCTTTTCTGAAAGTCGTAAATTCCGCTAACATTTTCTTTGTTTTATGTTTATTGACTAGTTTCTCCACTAAACAGACAGTGTAACCATTATACTTAGCTACATTTTTAATATTCAAGTTGTCTGTTGTTTCTTTCTTTATTTAAGGGAAACTGTATTAATCTATGAACTGGAAAAATCAAACTAGCTGTTTTTTGTGGAAAACTATGCTGAGTCTATCGAAATGTAACTTACAGTAGTGGTTCCTTTCTGTGGATCTCAAATTATAAAGTGTTTATTTTTACAGACTAATACATCAAGAAAAGGTAATTTGTTATTAATTTCTATTTCAGGCGTGAATTTAATGGAGTCAAATTTACTGTTTAATTTGGCAATAAAATCATCTACTTTGCATACATTTGCATTAAATACTGCAAAAACATCGTCCACATAACGAAATCATACTCTAGAAAAATAGCCATTTTCGTTTGCTAGGTCTGTTTCAAATCTACTCATGAAAATGTCTGCAATGAATGGGGAAAGGGGGTTGCCCATTGCTGTGCCATGGGTTTGTTCAAAAAATTCATTATTAAATTGAAAAATATTCTGATTCATGCAAATATTTGTTAAGTTTATATATTCTTTGCAGACCTCTTCATCTATATTGTTCATTTTTAACAAATGGTCTAAATACGTTAGCGTTTCTTTTATGGGATTGTCTCCCAAAAATCCATAAACCCGGAAAATCGGTGAGACCTATTATTTCAGCTATAGATTCTCCGACATACAATATAGCGAAATGGTTAACAAACGAATTTAAAGGCTTGCCTATCAAACAAAAAAGTTTTTCAGTTTCAAATTCACTTGAATTTAATAATAAAGTTAAAAATATTAAGTTGGTTGAAGGCGCGGTTTTAATATCGTATGATGTGACCTCGTTGTTTCTCTGTATTCCCATAAAAGAAACGCTAACGTATTTAGACCATTTGTTAAAAATGAACAACATACATGAAGAGGTCTGCAAAGAACATATAAATTTAACAAATCTTCGCAAAACAAAATAACATTTACGGCAGATGTGCATACACTACTGATTTCCGGTGTATCCTCAATGCACAAGATTAGTGTTATGATTTTTTCCGAGCAGGAATTTCAAGTTGGGTCCACAACGCAATAAACTCTAAATCACACTACCATTCAATAGATAGATATATAGATACATTTATTTGACCACTTTTTACACTTAAAAATACAATAATTGTGGCAAGTCGAAATACACTAGTAAAAAATCCAAGTTTTAAAAAGTACAGAGAAAAATATACAGACATATAAATTAATTAAAATTAACTATGCAATAAATCAACTTTGCAAAATACAAATTACTACATGTGAACATACAGACTAAGACAAATAAAAACGAAAAAAACAGCGTTATCTAAAATTCACACAAACGGCTTGTTCATAGAACAGAAAAACCATCCAAGAGGGCATTCCTAATCGTGAAAATATATTTAATATTAAATTCATATTACAATATTTATACGAAAATTCGCTAGCATAAATCCAAATAATATCGTTTATAATTAAGTAGGTCGTATAGAAATTATAATTATTGACCTGGAATTGCTTTTGTTACGTGTTTGTGCAATTAATAAATATGGTGCAACTGCAGTTTGCGATATTGAAGAATGCTGACTATTGCTGATGGCGCATTGTTGAGAATGTGGACCAAACAAAGTTATATATACCAGTGTTTGTATACATTCAGGGCTTTTTGAATTTTGATTTTTATTATGTATGGATAAGTAAAGACTTTTGACTTTTAACCTTTGCTTTGAAAATGTCACAGTCTAATCCACGACAGGCAGTATGGATTCCGTCAGCGCAGATCGACTGCCGACCTCCTTTCCTTTGTCACCTATTCTTGGAACAAGTCTATGGAACAACACGGTGAATCCCAGATTGTTGCTCTAGACATATCCAAAGCATTCGACCAGGTCTGGCACGCAGCGCTGCTTAATAAACTTCCGGCCTATGGCCTACCACCAAAACTCTGTATGTGGACAGCAAATTTCCTCTCCAACAGGAGCATATCTGTTGTTGTGGATGGCCATTCCTCTAAACTGTATCCAATTAATGCAGGAGTTTCTCAAGGTTCAGCTTTAGCCCCTACTTTGTTTCTTCTCCACATCAATGACCTCCTCTCGAGCACATCCAACCCAGTTCACAGCTACGCGGACGACAGCACGCTTCATTCAAATATACAATATTCTAAGCCTGTCTCTTTAGCCCAATTAGATGAGGATCGCAGACTCATGGAGTGTTCTGTCTCCGTGGATCTCCAAAAAATATTAGACTGGGGAAGTAGAAATCTTGTACAATTCAACCCCACCAAAACTAAGTCTTGCTTTCTTTCTCACAAGAGATACACCAGCACTAGACCCATCACAATGAACAACCAAGTTATTCAAAGTAATGAGTCCTTTTCTCTTGTTGGCATTTCTGTGGATCGAAATCTTAATTGGCACCAACATGTCACATCAATTGCAGAAGCGGCTGCCAAGAAATTAGGTTTCCTCTTCCGGGCTCGCAAATACTTTTCACCAGCTAATCTCTATACCTTATATACTTCACAAATAAGGCCGAACCTCGAATACTGCTCCCACATCTGGGGTGCCGCTGCCGCTTCTACACTCGCTATCCTAGACTCCATTCAAAAGAGAGCTATACGTCTCATCGGTGACCCTACCCTCACCAAAAGGCTGCCATCCCTTGCCCACCGACGTGCCGTTGGTGACCTCTCTCTCTTTTATAGATATCTGCACGGGCACTGCTCAGAGGAGCTTTCCTCCATAGTTCCTCCACCTGCTGCCCCCAACAGATCCACCAGGGGAACAGAGCGAATGCACCCTTTTACTGTCCAGGTCACCAGACATAGAACATCTTGTTATGCCCGCTCTTTTGTCCCGAGGACTTCCAAGTTGTGGAATTCCTTGCCGGCACATGTTTTTCCTTCTCCTCCGAATCTCCAAACCTTCAAGTCCAGCTGCCTCTTGCCTCCTTGTCAACACCCACGGTACGATAGATATTTAGGCTGTAAGCCCTCGTGGTGTGTTGTTGAAATTAAAAAAAAATGTAGACACTAATATTAGAGATTTTTGATTAGATTCTTAAAAGACTCGAGATTTTTAATTTAATTATGTACAGATTTGGTTTTAAATTTTATTCAGTTAAGCTAGTTTAAAAAAGTTGTTAATTCGTTTTATTATTTATTAAATTTTTGTTTACAAAAATTCCATCGTCACCATGTCAATATTATCCTAGTTCTAAAATTAAATCCCTAATTATCCCCCGCTCCTTAGACACGGCTAGACACAATCAATGTGCTCACGGACTGAATAGTAAGCGTTTTGCTTAAAGTAATGCTTTATACCATTTTTAAATTTCCTATAATCTAAGGACTTTATGTGAACTGGTAGCTTATTATACAAGGCGGTATGCAAAGCACTGTTTACAGATTTTTGTAGTCTAAATATCTGCCGTCGTATTAAATTAGCCGATCTTGTACTATAGTTATGGTATGCAGAATTTAGTTGATAATCAAATTTATCTCTGTGTATATTAAATAACTGACGAAATATTTAGATAGTGGGAAGAGGCATGATTCCCAAACTAATAAATTACGGCTTACAGTGTTCACTGCAACCAACTTCCGCAGTCAACCTAACCACTTTTTTTGGAGGCTGAAGATTTGTATAGAGTTTGATGAATTGCCCCACAAATGATTGCCATACAATAGGTGGCCGTGAAATAGGAATCCCTCTCGGAAACTAAACTGTCTTTCAGGCAAAACATCGTCTATATGAGGCTTTAGTTGTTCATACATTATTTTTTCGAAAACTTAGATAACACAGACAAAACACTTACAGATCTAAGGTCACAAAAATCTCTGACGTGTGCTGACCTTGCGGTTGGTATTATCTTAGACTTCTTCTATTCAACAGAAACCAAAACATGCGTAAACAAACTTTTAACAAATAGGTAATGTAAGGAAGAATAAATGGACAACAAAGCAAAACAAATGCACACGAAATACCACTTAGTACCAACACTCCCCGATTTAATTGACTTTATAACCCACAATTTAAGTTTCCAATACCTCCCTGCATTCAAAAGAGGAATCAAGAACACTTACGTGCACATCTATATTCAAGAATGGTGGCAGCACTTGCTTGTACCTTGTTAATTTATTTGATAAGTTACAATGGAAACTCAATTCAACTCACTAACATGAGCTATATTTTATGATATAAAACTGACAGACTTTATTTTCCAAAATTCTCCCCCATATTGTTCAAAGATTTCTAAAAGTTTGCTCTGTTAGACAGCTCGTGGTCAAAGTATGCCCCTTTTTTCGCTCTTTACCATAGAAGTGACAAAGCTGCATAACTACATGCAATAAGTAAAAGTATGCTGACTACCATTTTGTTTGAATTTCAACAATGTAGTATCACCCAGCTTCATCAGTTGCTGTAAGCCTCAGTTAACCAACCGTCACACTGCCTTCCTGGGCACATACTGTAAGCGCTGAGTGATTATCCATCAAGATAGTTAAGCATTTATGCAAGAACGATACTTTGTCATCAGGATGGTCCAGATCGTAGATGCTCCTCCATGGAATTACAGAAAACTCAGATTCAAGTTATTTCAAATCTATGTTATTCAGATAACTAGATCATGCTTTTCAAGTTTTTAATTCGCAGAAAATGAAATCATGACTAGAGGAGAAATGATGAAGATACACCACCCCGCTATCAGTGACAAAAGTCCCACTACTGACCAGAATTATATCTACAAGGGAAGCAGATATCTGAGCAATACGAGTTGGCGCATTTACTATCTGTATTACACCGAATTATTACGTTATTTTAGGGCCTACATCAAATTTTTGAGTTGGTTTACAAGTTTATTTTGGCTAGCAGGTATATCGTCTTTAAATTTCACGTAGAATGAGTGTTCGGGTACTACACAGAATGTCCGGGTTTGATTCACAATATGTGTTGGATGTATCTTCGTTGTCTTTTCTGTGTAGCCCCCATCAGACAAGCTTCTGGGTGGAAAGCTGCTATTTATATGGTGTTATGAGTTCTTCATATTTTTCCGGACGTTTTGCGAATCAGTATCGTATATCTAGGTAGATTTAAAATAACATCAGATAAGTATTTGGAAAGTCTAAGAGCAAAAAAGGATAGACATTTTGCATCAACGTTGACCTTCTAATTCGTAAACTTTCACGTAAAATCCTGTGGAGATTATCAAGCCTTGGTAAATAAGAGAATGGAGATATAACAACTTACCATCTGATATTTGTACCTGTAACATGTTTCAAAATGTTTATTCATACCTAAACATTATAATTTCTGGTAATTATATGGAACTTGATTTGAAAAATAAAATACAAAAACATATATTTACCAGTAGAGTAGTACATAGAGATAGAAATACAACAAAGTACTGACATTACTATTACTTGTTAAGAAAAATTTAATATTAAAATAAAGGTGAGTTGGGATATCATTATTAAATGCTTATGTTTATTTTAGAATAATAATATTGAAGTAAGCTCTATAAACTAGCAAGCTAAATAGTCCCTTCTGACCTAAATTTATTTACATCAAAAATACACAAAATAACGTAAAAATGAGACTGTAATTAACTAAAAGAATTTATATATATATATATATATATATATATATATATATATATATATATATATATATATATATATATATATATATATATATATATATATATATATATATATATATATATATATATATATATATATATATATATATGTATATGAGACATGCTTGGTTCTCGGGTTAAACCGCGTCCAGAATTTATGGAAACTCGACGTTTCGGCTCCTGTTTTGGAGCCATTTTCAAGAGGTGAAGGAAATATGTAAGGACACTCTAAGGCCTCAATCTGCCTACTCCTTAGAGCGGTGGATAAAGGTAGGTTGGGTTGTTGTAGCTCGATTACGGGGCCTCAATCTGCCTACTCCCCAAATCTCGCCGGAGATCGTCTGTGAGGTCTTAGTGTGTTCAACCCTAGTAGGCAGATTGAGGCCCCGTAATCGAGCTACAACAACCCAACCTACCTTTATCCACCGCTCTAAGGAGTAGGCAGATTGAGGCCTTAGAGTGTCCTTACATATTTCCTTTACCTACCTTTGTCCACCACTCTAAGGAGTAGGCAGATTGAGGCCTTAGAGTGTCCTTACATATTTCCTTTACCCACCTTTGTCCATCACTCTAAGGAGTAGGCAGATTGAGGCCTTAGAGTGTCCTTACATATTTCCTTTACCCACCTTTGTCCACCACTCTAAGGAGTAGGCAGATTGAGGCCTTAGAGTGTCCTTACATATTTCCTTTAACCACCTTTGTCCATCACTCTAAGGAGTAGGCAGATTGAGGCCTTAGAGTGTCCTTACATATTTCCTTTACCTCTTGAAAATGGCTCCAAAACAGGAGCCGAAACGTCGAGTTTCCATAAATTCTGGACGCGGTTTAACCCGAGAACCAAGCATGTCTCACATTAAAGACCGCGGAAATCTTTCTGAATATATATATATATAGGTATATATATATATATATATATATATATATATATATATATATATATATATATATATATATATATATATATATATATATATAGATAGATAGATAGATAGATAGATAGATAGATAGATAGATAGATAGATAGATAGATAGATAGATAGATAGATAGATAGATAGATAGCTCAAAAAAGGCCGATTTTGATTATCTTTGGTAAATACCTTCCTTTTGCAAGTGGCTTGGATAACTTTGTTAGGCAGGAAAGTCGGCCCAGGTTTTCCCGGAAAATTTTGTGTTTTCTTTCTAAAAAAAATTATATCTCCGGAAATAACAAACTAAGGGCAACCAAATTTCGTACACGGGTTTATATCATTATAGGTAAATTACCTAACAAAGTTTAGCTCTGTAAGTTAAAAGACAAAAAGTAAGAGGCATTTAAAGAAAAATAAATTGGAGTTTTCCTCAAAACGTCGCGATTTAAAACGTCAAAATTGGCAACATTTAGGCAAAGAACTTGAAACTAATACGGGCTATGGAAAGAAAATGTCTTAAAAAGAATGTTTTACAAACCCTGGAATCTATTAGCTTCAACCGTCATTGTCCTTCATTTTACTAAAATGTTTCCAGAAAATTCATTTCAAATAGACCCTTTAGTCTTAGCTATAGAGTCTATCGTTTAATGGTATATAATTTTTGTCGAAATTTCGTAAAAAATCAATAAAGCTCAATATATCCGTTATTATACAAGATACGAAAAAAATGGTATACATTAATTGTAGGGTGTCTTGAGCTACATCTTAAAAAATTATTTCTACAATCAGGCCCATAAGTCGTTGGTGATACAAATTTTGTTTTTTTTTTAATCGAACACGCCTTATGTTATTGCATTTTTGCATTTTCCATCGAAATATAATGCATGTTTATAAGAAAAGAAATTCTGGACGCAGCAAGTGCGTTATGGTATCCAATTTTCGTTAAATGCTTCAAATTTGAATAGCTCAATTTGCTATTAACTTATAAGATTGACCGAGAAATCAGTTTTTTTCGGGCACACTTTAAGTTTGCTTTCAGAAATTTTTTACATTTTCAAACAATAAAGTTATTTTGATGAAACCTGGCACATTGTTTCTACTATATAGGTTACTAATAACCCACTTTGATGCCTGCTTTCTTAAAAACACACACATATTTGCTATTAAAAAACAATCTTTTGAAAATTCACTATCATAACGCACTTGCTGCGTCCAGACTTTTTTATTCGCTTAGTTTATGCATCCCTCTGATGTCGCTAACTTTGTCAGCGAAATGATCGTAAGGTCTAAAAACTGTATTTTGATGAGTTGGGTTCTCCAGATTATAGGTACATATTGGCTTATTTTTCGATAATTTATAACGTTATGTTTATTTCTTAGATCTTTTAGTTAATTGTAGGCTAATTTTTGCGTTATTTTATCTATTTTTTATGTAAATAAATGTATAAAGAAATTATAATATTTTTTTATTCGCTTAGTTTATTCATACCTCTGATGACGCTAACTTTGTTTTGGGTTCTCCAAATTGTACTTATAATGGCTCATCACAGGTTCCAAACTTCACTCATTGAAAAATAAGCTGTTTAGAAATAAATTTGAGGATGGAAAAAATGGTTATAAAATTTACCGCCGTAACACACTGGCTGTGTCAGTAGCTTATTAGATTACAAGACAGAGGAAGAGCCACCTAGTTTTACGAAAACATAAGGTTCTACAATAACAAAACAATATTTTAGCCTACTGGGAAATTATTCAATAAACTATGCTTTCACATATGCAACCAGCTATTTAATTTTATGAAATGAAATAACATGCATAACCACATTCCACCTAGTTTGGATTGGGAACGCACCATTTCTATAGAGTTCATGGAAAGTACATCTCTACGAGGCTCACTCGTATAATAGAAAATGCGTTTTGGCAGATAATTTTAATAATTGCTGATTTTCTATGAACCTAGAAACTGTATTTTGGTACATAATATACTAATAATAGTTTGGTACGACAAAAAAGTAGCTACCTATCAAAAGACAGTCTTCAGAAATATTTTTATTACTTCTGCTCTTCCAGTAATAGTACAGGCAATAGAGGAGCCCGTTACTCTTGTCCATAATGCATTAAACTACAGGAGTAATTTTTTTTGATAGATAGGTTCAGAATTACGTACTGAATGTGAAAACACAAAATCCTTACAAATTAGGAGGGCGGAAGTGCCGCCATTTTGAGAAAAACCGTTTCGGCCTATATCTCCATAACCGTGCACTTTAGGCCAAAAATGGTAATGACCTTTAGTGTAGATAATTAAAATTCTCATCTTCTTTGTTAAATTTTTTTTTGCATCACTCACCGTTTACAACTTATACGACTATTAGCATTCATTTATTGACTTCTTTACCTATATATTTGTTAATAATTGTTTAAAAAATAAAATTCTTAACTTTTCAAACGACAAATTTCCTACAATTTTTACAGTAAACTTTTTTTTCTAAAATCAATATTTACAAAGTTATAACGCGTTAAATGTTGCACTTTTCAATCGACAAATTTTTCTGGAAATATTATAGTAAACTGAAGAAGGGCAATGATGGATGAAGCTAAGACTTCAGGCTTTGTAAAACATTCTTCTTGAGACATTTTTATTCCATAGCTTATATTATGTATATTAAATGTTGCCAATTTTGACGTTTTAATTCGCGACTTTGACGTTTTGAGGAAAACCCCAATCTATTTCTCTTTAAATGCCTATAACTTTTTTGTCCTTTAAACCAACAGACCTAAATTTTGGTAGGTAATTTACCTATAATAACATAAAATTTAGTTGCCCTTACTTTGCTATTTCTAGAGATATGATTTTTTTCGAAAGAAAACAAAAAAAAATCCGGGAAAACCTGGACCGATTTTCTTGGCTAACGAACTTATCCAAGCCACTTACAAGAGGAAGGTATTCACCAAATTTAATTAAAATCGGCCTATTAGTTTTTGAGTTATCGGTGTGATATATATATATATATATATATATATATATATATATATATATATATATATATATATATATATATATATATATATAAATTGAAACTCACCCCGGGTATGTGTTCTAGGGGGCATAATTAGCGCCTATTTCAAAACAAATTTTCACAATTCAAAAGTCGGGGTCTCCTCATTAGTGCATTTTTTAAAAGAAAATGCACTAATAATAATTTTAGAAAAAAAAGTTTCAAGTAAAAGTTCTAGAAAATTTATCGAATGAAAAGTTAAGTTATAAGCATTTTATTTTTTAAACAATTATTAACAAAGATATAGGTAAAAAAGTCAATAAATGAATGCTAATAGTCGTATAAGTTGTAAACGGTGAGTGATACAAAAAAATTATTTAACAAAAAAAGATGAAAAATGCCATTATCTACAATAAAGGTCATTACCATTTTTGGTCTAAAGTGCACAGTTACGGAGATATAGGTCGAAACGGTTTCTCTCAAAATGGCGGCACTTCCGCCCTCCTAATTTATAAGGATTTTGTGTTTCTACATTCAGTACGTAATTCTCAACCTATCTATCAAAAAAAAATAACTCCTGTAGTTTAATGCAGAAAAAAATTCTCTATTACCTGTACTATAAGTCATATACCAAATGTTATCAAAATGGCTTTATTATTGTTGGAGATACCATTTCTTTGATATTTTTTGTGAACAACTGGTCCCATTGGGCCGGTTATAAAACTTGTCCAAGAGATTTTCAAAAAGTTTGGACGCAGAAAGTGCATTATGGAAGTGAATTTTCATTAAAATGTTTTTAATAGCGAATATGTAAACCAGGATATGAATTCTAGGGAGCCTAGTTTGCGCTCATTTGAAGAAATCTTTTTAGAAGTTAAAATCCGCGGTCGTTTTATTAACGAATTTTTTCTACAAAAATTTGCTGAAAATTATAAGCCGTTAAACCATAGACTTAACTAAAACTACTGCCGAAGCATCAGAGAAAGTCTCTATTTGAAATGAATTTTCTGGACATATTTTATTAAAATGTGTGCAATGATGGTTGAATCTGAAACTTAAGGGTTAGCAGAACACTCTTGACATAGTCCGTATTTCTTTCAGGTTCTATGCCTAAAAGTTGCCAATTTTTTACGTTTCAAATCGCGACTTTTTACGTTTTGAGGAAAACCCCTTTTTTTTTCTAACTCTAACTTTTTTGTTTTCAAACTTACAGACCTAAATTTTGGATATATATATATATATATATATATATATATATATATATATATATATATATATATATATATATATATATATATATATATATATATATATATATATATATATATATATATATATATATATATATATATATATATATATATGGATGTTAATTGCACTTGTTGATATTAAATCCATACGTAAACATTTAATATACTTTATTATTTCACTAACTGAATAAACTATACATTTAACTATAAAACAATCACAGACAGCACATAACAGATAACTGACCGAGCGTGGAGAGACGTATCTTCACTGTGTCGGTTAGTAGCGAGGAGAGAGCGAGAGAGATCCCTGGTGTCTCTTATATAGTAGTTCTTGACAGCTTGCTGTCGAATAACGTAACGCAACGTTTTAGCTGTCAAGAGAAACATAGGGTAGTGTTGACTAAAACACTGCGGTCGGAACCACCGCCACATACTCCCCTCTCAGTGGCAACGCTATTAGTTCAAGTATCTTCGTGGAAATCGAACTCTACGTCCATGGCGTGTAGTTTGAACGGGAACGGGAACTTCACTGTCACTTTCAGTTTCACTGGGTGTTGGACTTTCACTGTCACTTTCAGTTTCACTAGGTGTTGGACTTTCACTGTCACTTTCAGTTTCACTAGGATGTCTCTGAGGGTGGAAAGTTGTCTGTTCGTTATCACAAAGAATGAATGCGGGTTTAAGACGGTCAACAGAAATTGTCTCTTCTCCGTGTGATTTCTTGATTTTGAAGACTTTGTCAGTTCGGGATAACACTTCAAAGGGGCCGTCATAAACTGGTTCGAGAGTTTTTCGCGGAATATCAATGCGAACAAAAACAAAAGGAGCTTCCATAAGCTTAGGATGGACAAATACCTTTTTTGCAGTATGGTGTTTAAAAGGTACTGGTCGAAGTTTCCTTATGTCTTCTTTCAGCTGAGATATAAGTGGTGGAACATCATGAGCTTGTGTGCTGTTGAAAAAATCGGTGGGAAGTTTGATTGATTCTCCATAGACTATTTCAGCGGGTGTTGAGCGATATTCTGGAATTATGTACGATCTGAGTCCTAGTAACACAATTGGCAATTTAGCGACCCAGTTTTCGTCCAAATGAGCTTTCAAGGCCTGTTTCAGAACTCTATGCCATCTCTCGATTACACCATTTGCTGCTGGGTGGTAAGCTGTGGTCTTGATGTGGTCTGCACCTAGTGTTTTAGTGAGGTGTGTGAAAAGGTGGCAATCGAATTGTTTACCTCTGTCTGTGGTGATGTATTGCGGAACACCGAAACGAGAGATCCAGCATGATAAAATAGTGTTCGCTACTGTTTCTGCTGTAATATCTGACAATGGAATTGCTTCAGACCATCGAGAAAATCTGTCTATTATTGTTAACAGATAGCGTTGACCTTGTGATAGTGGTAATGGTCCCACAATGTCAACATTTATATGCGAGAATCTTCTCATGGCTGGGGTGTATTGTCCAATGGCACTGGAAGTGTGTCTCCATATCTTGACTTTCTGGCAGGGAATGCAAGTTTTAGACCAAAGAGATACATCGCGTTTCAATTTGGGCCAACAAAATCTATCCTGGACCAGATCGACTGAAGCTGATATGCCTGGGTGAGATAAATTGTGGATAGAATCGAAAATCTTTCGGCGAAATTTGAGCGGAATGAATGGGCGAAGTTTCTTTGAAGAAGAATCGCAAATAAGATTCATTCCGTTGTCAAGAGGCATGTTTTGAAATTTGTATGAGGAAGATTTAGACTGCAGAAGGTGTTTGAGTTCCTCACAAGATGACTGAGCTTGCGCAATTTCTTGGAGTGACACAGTGGAAGAAAGTGAAATTGTTTCAATGCGAGAACAATAGTCTGCGGGAATGTTTGTAGGACCTGGTATGTAGCGAATGTCTGTGGTAAATTGACCTAGGAAGTCTAAATGTCGTAGTTGCCTTGGAGATGCTTTATCGACGCGTTGTTCAAAAGCGTATGTCAAAGGTTTGTGGTCCGTATAAATGGTGAAATGGCGACCTTCTAGGGTATATCTAAAGTATTTAACTGCCTGATAAGCAGCTAGAAGTTCGCGATCGTAGGTGCTGTAAGATTTTTGGGCTGAAGTAAGCTTTTTAGAGTAGAAACCTAGGGGTTCTAGTGTTTGATCACGTAATTGTTGGAGGGAAGCGCCTACGGCATAATCAGAAGCATCGACATGGAGAATCAGTGGTAGCGAAGAAGACGGATGAGCTATTAGTGTAGCGTTTTTTAGTGCCTCTTTCAAACGTTCGAATGCTTCTCGAGTCTGAGGAGTCCACTCGATTTTACGTTTGTCGCGTTTTTTGGGATTCTGGCAGAGGTCGAATAGTGGTTGCTGAATTTCCGCAGCACGTGGAAGAGAACGACGGTAGAAATTTATGAGACCTAGAAATCTTCTGAGTTTTTCAATGGTATCGGGAAGAGGTAGGTCGGTAATAGCTTTGATGCGTTCAGGAAGTGGAAATAATCCAGATTTATTTACACGAAAACCTAAAAATGAAATTTCGGCCACTCCGAATTCACATTTAGATGAATTGATACGGATGCCGTTGTCTTGAAGTGTCTGAAAAAGTTTTGCTAGATGCTCTTGATGTTCTTTTTCAGAGGCTGATGCAACGAGAATATCGTCAAGATAGGAGTAGGCAAAGTCAAGATGTCTTAAAATTGAATGTAAATATCTTTGAAATGTTTGTGCTGAATTACGAAGGCCAAATGGGGTTTTAACAAATTCGAATAACCCAAATGGAGTTATGACTGCTGTTTTGGGAATATCTTGAGGTGCTACTGGGATGTGATGGAAAGCGCGAATGATATCTAATTTTGAAAAAATACGTTTGCCTTCTAACTGGGCATTAAAATCCTGCAAATTTGGAATGGGATATTTGTCTGGGATTGTTTTAGCGTTTAGTGCTCGGTAATCCCCACATGGTCTCCATGAGCCATCCTTTTTTTGCACCATGTGGAGGGAGCTTGACCATGGACTTTTGGAGGGTCTACAAATTCCCAAGTCCATCATGTGCTGGAATTCTAGCTTTGCTTGAGCTAGCTTTTCCGGGGGCAATCTTCTAGCTTTTGCAGTGACAGGTGGTCCTTCCGTACTTATAGTATGGAAGAACTCAACCTCTGGAAGGTTGCTAGAAGAAGTTTCCTTAAACAGGTCAGGAAATTGTTGTAGCAATTTGAAGTACTGGTGTGTCGGGTCTACGAGATGAATTTTAGAATTAAATCCTGGTGGTGGGTTAGCACCGGTCTTAGAGAGGTTTGTCTTTGTATCGATTAAACGTCTATGTTTCATATCTACAAGTAAAGCAAACTCTGCTAGAAAATCAGCGCCTATAATTGGTTGCTTGATATCGGCAAGTGTGAAGGGCCAGCAGAACCTACGGCGTAAACCTAGATCCAAATCTAATAGTTGTTCGCCATAGGTATGAATAGGGGTCCCGTTTGCAGCATACAAGGTACGTTTCGATTGAAATTTCCGTTGGTCGTGAGTGGGTGGAATAACTGAAATATCCGCTCCAGAGTCGATTAGAAATTTCATATTGGAGCGTCTATCAAAAATAAAAAGGCGGCGTGTTAGGTGGCTCTCGTCTCCTGCCGCGTGGAGGGAGTGCCTTATTAGTTTTCCGACACATGTTTTGCTTTGAAATTGCAAGGTTGGATGCAACGTTTGGCCTTGTTGCCAAATCGTTCATGATACCAACACGTGGAGGTTGAGGAATTTGCGGTTATGGAGTTTCGAGAAAGCTTGGGTCTTTCTCGGGAGGTAGATCGGGAACGCGTTCGCAATTCGTTGACTGATGCTGTTAGCTTCTCTAATTGCGCTTCTAATTTGGCTAGCTTGTCGGGCTCGCGTGACTGAATTTCAGCCACGTTGTATTTATCTCTGGAAAATTCCACGATTTTGTCTGCTGTAACCGACAAATTTTCTAGAGAATCGTTGCTCAAAGCCAAAATTGAACGAACGTTGACTGGTAAACGTTGTAGAAATAAAATTTTAAGGAAATTTTCTCCAATCTGACTACCGGCTAAAAACTTCATTTCGCGTAAAAGTTGCGATGGTTTTCTGTCGCCTAATTCTAATTCTGTTAAAAGTTTATTTAGTTTGCGACTATCGGACTCTTCAAATTCTAATAAAAGACGTTTCATTAGATCTGAATAGGGGGTTGATGATAATGGTTGGGTTAAAAAATCTGAAATTGACTCTGCGACATCAGGATCGAGTATAGCGAGTACATGACTGAATTTTGTCTTTTCAGAACTGATCTGCGATATATCAAACTGGGCGTCAACCTGCATTTGCCAGATTTTCACGTTACGTCTCCATATAGGAGGTAATTTTATTGCAACCCTTGCCATGATATTGCTGCTTGAAGAATCTTCGGCCATTGTGAAAAAAATCAGATAATTTTTAAATTAGAAAAGACTGACCTGTTTAGATATTAGTTTTCTGTAGGCATGAGCACGTGCGTGGAAGTTAGGCGACGTCGGCTGGAACATCAGGCTGGGCATCTTCGGCTTGCGGCACGGGGTCACCAATATGGATGTTAATTGCACTTGTTGATATTAAATCCATACGTAAACATTTAATATACTTTATTATTTCACTAACTGAATAAACTATACATTTAACTATAAAACAATCACAGACAGCACATAACAGATAACTGACCGAGCGTGGAGAGACGTATCTTCACTGTGTCGGTTAGTAGCGAGGAGAGAGCGAGAGAGATCCCTGGTGTCTCTTATATAGTAGTTCTTGACAGCTTGCTGTCGAATAACGTAACGCAACGTTTTAGCTGTCAAGAGAAACATAGGGTAGTGTTGACTAAAACACTGCGGTCGGAACCACCGCCACAATATATATATATATATATATATATATATATATATATATATATATATATATATATATATATATATATATATATATATATACATATATACATATATACATATATATATATATATATATATATATATATATATATATATATATATATATATATATAATTGAAACTGACCCTGGATATACGTTCTAGGAGGCCTAGTTCGCGCTCATTTCAAGAAATTTTTTCTAAATTTAAAATTTGAGATCTCCTCATTAGTGAATTTTTTTAAGAAAATTCATTAAAACAAGCACCTGTGAAGCCACGGGTAAAGTCTACGACTGTATTAAATATGGAACGGTTTTACTAAGTTAGGGCAAGAACGAAAAACCAGATATGTTGTTCAAATTGAATTAAGTCTTAGAACTTTCATCTCCTCTTTATCAGATTATTTTTTAAACAAAAACTCGCTAAAAAATTCATCGGAATAACAACAATCTGATTAGATAACGGTAAAGAAAAAAAGATTTTAAAAATATTGATAAACAGTAAAGTCACTGACTAGGATTAGAACTCGTGATGTAGGAGTCCATTATCCGATGTAGGCGCCTTAGACAACTTGGCTACGCTCGACATGTATGTACTGGCAGGTATATCCCGAAATACATGCTCACACAGTGAAGTTATAGATCAAAAAAGAACGTGAACTTCCTTAAATATTGCGGCACCTTTCATTTTAAGCCCATTATCGTTTAAATTAGATAAAAGCTCATCAATTTGTCAACCAGAAGACTAAAGTAGTCCTCGTCCGTGCAATATTAACAGAATAGACAAACGATAGGTGTCCGACTACAATTTTACCTCGGCTTAGTTCGTTGACCTAGGTGTAATATAAATACATTGTAGCTGTTAATCTAGTTTAGAATTTTTCATCCTCTGATGATGCTGACGTGGTCAGTGCAACGATCGTAAGTTCTTTAGAAAAATATGTGTTTTAGTGATTTAGTTTCACCAAGTCTACTTATCAGTGCTCATCACAGGTTCCAGTTTTCACATACCGTAATACATGTTAATCGTCTAACGTCTACTATTTACACAAAACAATTTTGATTTCCAATGGATTTTTTGCTCATGTTTTAACGAAGTAAAAGAAAATAACGACTTTGACACATACTAGGAGCTTGTTAGTCATTTATAGTCATATTTAATTAATTAAAAACTAATTTACCTCTAACTTTTTGTTTTTTAACATGTTGTTATATAGGATACGCTTTATGACAGAAACCAGCGTACCAAATGTGGTTTCCCCTACTTTGGTATTTCCGGAGATATATATTTTTTTTTTTCTAAAGAAAACACAAAATTTTCCAGGGAAACCTGGGCCGATTTTCCTCACTAACGAAGTTGTCCAATCTACTTGCAAAAGGAAGATATGTATCAAATTTGATCAAAATCGACCCATTATTTTTTGAGTTATCGGTGTGTATATTATATATATATATATATATATATATATATATATATATATATATATATATATATATATATATATATATATGTATCGGTGTATACATATATATATATATATATATATATATATATATATATATATATATATATATATATATATATATATATATATATATAAACATATCAAAATTTTAACTGACCCTGAATATGGGTTCTAGGGGGCCTAGTTCGCTCTCATTTGAAGAGTTTTCTTCAAAATTCAAAAGTCGAGATCTCCTCATTAGTGTTTATTTTTTAAAGAAAATTCACTAAAATATGAATTCAAATAAAATGTGTATTTGTTTAATATAATTTAATTTTTTATTCACTTCTTGAAAATAGGAAAATAAAATATAAAAGAAAATTTTAACAAGTCCTATCTCACTTATTATACAACTCGTGTTAATCGCCCCTTAAAAATAAACTGTATATATATATATATATATATATATATATATATATATATATATATATATATATATATATTATATATATATATATACGTGAAACACCTGTATACGGTTGTCTCCTTGCGGCTTTGCCCTTAACCCTTTTTCCTTGTATAGTACAGAAATGCCGTGTTATAAATCCTGTTATAGTTTATATATATATATATATATATATATATATATATATATATATATATATATATATATATATATATATATATATATATATATATATATATATATATATATATATATATATATATATATATATATATATATATATATATATATATATATATATATATATATATATTATATATATATATATATATATATATATATATATATATATATATATATATATATATATATATTCCATACACGTATATATTAAAAAAACCAGGGAGAGCACCTAACGTCCCTAACCTCTCTAACCACCCAGCAACCCCACTGCACACCCCCCCTTCTCCATCCGACGTTTATGATTGTATTTATAAAAAAATCTGTCAATAATGAAAACCTTTTATCTAGTGAAAGTGCACTATCATCTACCATCTACAATATCGTAGGATATTATTTCAACGTAATTAGCTTCTAGCATTGATCTCTAGTTAATACGATCGAAACTGAAAGTAACCGTGTCGACATAATTAAAAAGAATTGCGTCATGGACAGAGATCCCAAGATTACCTAACAACTCCTGAGCACTTGATTAATTTTCATGTAAATTTTCAAATATATTATCAGCTGTAATATTCCTAGGACATCGATAATGCACGAGATAATTTTATGACAATGGGCAGCACGTTGCCTTGCGCGTCGGGCTGTTGCCAACAAACGTGCTCGAGAAAATTGGCATAAAATTATGAGGCATCTGTCAATGTCAGAGGGATATTCGGTCAGAAAATTGTTTGATAAAAAAATAAAATAATTCGCAACACAAGAAAACAATTATTTAATAATTAAAAGTACTGCTGGTAAAGGTGCATTGTGGGGTTAAGGAGTCGCGGGCCAAAGGACTCCAGGGGGCAAGCTGAGGAAGTGGAAATAACAACATAAACTCCCGATGAAGCTTTCCCCAAGACCGTCATGCGCGGTAAAAATCCGCATCCTGCACGAGGTGACCCTGCTAATAACTAAACATGACGGATCTAGACAAGGAGGTCGAACTAAACTCCCCCAATCTACGGTGTTACGTGACCCGTGCCTATGGATGGATGGCACCAGGGCGATGGTGTCGTGAACGGAACCTCTGGAGTACCAGGCAACCCTCCAGAGTAACCCGCCTTGCACCACACAGGGGGTTCTGATGGTGTGGACAGTATTTCCCCCATTCTCGTGGGAACAACATGAAGATTATAAATACATATAAAACCAAAACCAATGAGGCTCGAGGAGTGGCTCCGGCTACAGACTTGAGCCTTGAGTCTATCCCGGAAACGGAGACGAGCCAGGGTGCGGCAGCGGACTCTGGAGGTCCCACGACCGGCGTAGATACGGGGGATCAGGGGGTAGCTTCGGCCAGAGACCTGTCCCCGACACCCAAGCTGGAGGCTGGGTCCCACCGGAGGGCGGCGAGCTCCGCGGACTCCGGGGGCCCCTCCACCAGTGAGGACTCTACTGTTAGAGTAGAGGGACTGCCCCGGCAGTCCAAGCGTCTTTCCGGGGCGCAAAGAAAGAAGCTCCGGAGGGCGCAAAAAATTGCGGCCGGGACCTGGACGGTCGAGAAACCTGTAAAGGCGCAAGAGGGGAGTGCGGGTCAGAAGAGGACGCGCTCGAACTCTAGCACGCCCACTACAGACAGACGTTCCAAAAGGGCCAGGGTGCCTGTAAAGGCGCAAGAGGAGAGTGCGAGTCGGAAGACGCCGCGCTCTGGCTCTAGCACGCCTACTACAGACAGACCTCCCAAAGGAACTAAGGCCGGAACACCGGCGCAGACTGGCTCTTACAGGGAGGCTGCGGAGGGCCTCGGGATGGCGGTGATTGACAGACGCCATCCTGAGGTCACGCTAGACCAGGGGAAGGCGGACCTGATCCAGGCTGCGGTGGTAGCTGCAGTGGACTCTCTTCAGGAAGGGGAGAGCCCGCCTCAGTTCCACCGGACGCGCCTGACGGGGGGCATCCTCTGGATAACCTGTGCCGGCCCGCAGTCGCGGGACTGGCTGCGGAAAACGATCGGGGGCCTCGGTCAGATTTGGGAGGGGGCGGACTTGACAGCCGTCGAGCCCAAGGAACTCCCAAAGAGACGCAAGGTCCTCGTACGGATCCCTGACACCGTCCCGCAGGAGACGGTGATCAGCAGACTTAAGATCCAGAACCCTGAACTGGGGACGCAACACTGGTCGGTTCTAAGCAGGAAGGCAGAGGAGAAAGGACAGACGCTCGCCTTCTCGATCGACCCGACATCTTACAGAGCCCTTGAAGGAACCTCCTTCAAGGCATTCTGGGGCATGGGAAGGGTTAGTTTCCGCCCACTGGGGAAGCAATTAAGGGTTAATGGGACTTAGGTTCCTTCAGGTCAACCTCCAACACAGTAGGGCAGCCACGGCCGGACTACTAATGGCTCTGAGGAACACGGATGTGGCCCTCATCCAGGAACCGTACTCCTACAAAGGAGAGATCAAGGGACTCGGCGGAGCTAATGGAAAGCTCATCTACAGCAGGTCCAGCGAGAATCCGAGGGCCTGCATTTTTGTCAGGGAAGGGATAGAGTTTCTCCCTCTAATGAATTTCTGTTCCAGGGACCTGGCAACGATCAAAATCCGATGTGGAGGAGCGGATGGGCTGAGGGACATTACTGTCGCGTCAGCCTATCTGCCAGGGGACAGCACGGACCCTCCTCCACCCAACGAATTGGAGCAGCTGATGGTGGGTAGCAGAGCAGGTGGATGGCAGACCATCATCGGCATGGATGCGAATGCGCACCATGAGTTGTGGGGTAGCTCGGACACAAACTCTAGGGGTGAGGCACTTTTACAATTCTTTATGAAATTTAATTTAGACATATTGAATAAAGGTAATAAACCGACATTCGTCACAACACGGCGTGAGGAAGTTTTAGACCTAACAGTTTCCACCCAGTTTCTGGGTGACTTTGTTAAAAGCTGGGCTGTGTCTGGGGAAGTGAGTAGCTCAGACCACAGATACATCCGGTTTGAAATCGCCAAAGTCGAAAGAGAAACGGTATGGTACCGGGACCCCCGCAAGGCGGACTGGGAAGCCTACAGGGCAGACCTAGCTGTGGAACTGCGGGGGGTTGAGAGGGCCATAAGGGATTCAATAGACCTCGAGATTGCAGCAGTCCAATTGCGAGACGCAATTACCTCGGCCTATAACGCCAACTGCCCCCTGAAAATGAGGGTGTCCACCAGGAACGTCCCATGGTGGAACGAGGACCTCAGGCAAAGGAGGACGCAGGTTCGTAAGCTGTTTAACGCGGCCAAAAGGTCGGGAGCATGGGATGAATATAGACAGGCCCTATCGACCTATAACAAAAGACTGAGGGACGCCAAGAAGGAGTCGTGGAGGAGGCACTGCGAAGAAGTGGAAAACACGTCCGAGAGTGCTCGACTACACAAGATCCTGTCTAAGGGCCCTCAGACTAACATAGGCTCCCTTAGAACACCCACGGGAGGCTTTACAAGCTCGGGGGAGGAAACTATGGAAATTTTACTCCAGACGCACTTCCCCGGCTGTAACATAATAAACCAATCACCTCCGGACTGGGAACACTCAGAAATAGAGGCGCCTTATAGGCGGGCATCTAGAGTAGACTGGACAGTCGCTAAAGAGGTGGTTACCTGGAGCAAAATCAGATGGGCCATTAACAGCTTTAAGCCATACAAATCGCCGGGATTTGATGGAATAATGCCCATCATGCTCCAACAGGGGATAGATATACTGGCGCCGGTGCTTACCCTCATTATGAGGGCCAGCCTGGCTCTGGGGTACATTCCGAGGGCATGGAGACTGGCCAGGGTTGTATTTATTCCTAAACCTGGGCGTCCAACAGACCAGGCAAAGTCCCTGAGGCCAATAAGTCTCATGTCCTTCTTGCTGAAAACAGTGGAAAAACTGCTCGACCGGCACATTAGGGGCGGTGTACTGGAAGCATATCCTCTACACTGCGGACAATATGCATACAGAGCAGGATTCTCAACAGAAACAGCACTGCACCAACTGGTGCTGAAACTGGAGAATACGCTGGAGAACAAGGAGGTGGCGCTGGGGGCCTTCCTAGACATAGAGGGGGCCTTTAGCAACACCTCGTTCGGATCGGTTCTGGCAGCTGCCCGGGAGCGTGGAATAGAGGAGACCTGCTGCAGGTGGATCGGTTCCATGCTCAGGGACAGGGCGGTGTTCACCTCACTCGCGGGAGGGACTCTGCTGGCGGGGGTCGCGGCGGGGTGTCCGCAGGGGAGCGTTCTGTCTCCCTTGCTCTGGTGTCTAGTCGTGGACGGCCTGCTGGGGAGGCTCTCGGGAGGGGGGTATGAGGTACAGGGCTATGCGGACGACATTGTCATCATAGTCCGAGGAAAGGTCACACAGGCAGTGTGGGAGCGTATGCAGACTGCACTGAAAGTGGTGGAAGGGTGGACGGTTGATCAAGGGCTCGGGGTGAGCCCCGAGAAAGCAACCGTCGTGCCGTTTACGAGGAGGAGGAAGTGTGAAAGCCACAGAACTCTCACTCTATACGGTAGGAGCGTTCCAATGGCCAGGGAGGTAAAATATCTTGGGGTCGTATTGGACTCTAAGCTAACCTGGAATGGTCACATTGGAAAAATACTGCGTAAGGCAGTCATGACCTTAGCCGTCACTAGGCGGCTATATGGAAAAACGTGGGGACTAAGACCTAGTATGGCCCACTGGCTGTACACAAGGGTGGTCAGACCATCGTTAACATATGCGGCACTGGTCTGGTGGCCTAAGGTGACACAATCCAGTGCCAAACAAAAACTAGGCAAGATCCAAAGGATGGCTTGCCTAGGCATCACAGGGGCCATGTCTTCAACCCCAACAGCCGCCATGGAGGTGTTGCTGGATCTACCCCCCCTACACTTCGTTATTATGGGAGAGGCCAGGCTAGGACTATACAGACTAGCCTGCAATGGTAGACTGAAGATCAACCCAGGCTTCAGGGGCCACTGCAAAATTCAGGAGATCGTGAAGGAACCCATGCTTGAAATGAGGTCAGACTTCGCGAGCCCGCGAATGTGCAGGGAAAACAACTTCACAGTGGAAATCCCTGATCGCGGGGCATGGCGGGAGGAGACACCGGGCATACCACGGGACGCGCTCGTCTGGTTCACGGACGGATCTGGCGGGGAGCGTGGGACGGGGGCAGGTGTTTACTCGGAAGGACCGAGGGTAAGTCACAGTATTTCCCTCGGAGCCCATGCAACGGTGTTTCAGGCCGAGATGTACGCCATCCTGCACTGTGTGCGGGAGAACAAGAGGAGGGGCTACACCAACAAGCGGATCCTCATAGCCACAGACAGCCAGGCAGCCCTTAAGGCACTAAGTAGCCCACGGGTAAATTCCTGGCTGGTGAGTGAGTGCCGAGACGAGACGAGCGACCTGGCTGGGCAGAATGAGGTGACCCTCATCTGGGTGCCGGGTCACTCGGGGGTCAAAGGCAATGAAGAAGCTGACAGTCTCGCAAAGAGGGGGTCAGCAGAACCATTTATGGGACCAGAACCGGCTCTGGGCGTGTCAAAGAGCACTGCCAGGGGAGCCATTAAGTCCTGGGTCAGAAACCAACACAGGGTGTACTGGGCGGACTGTCCAGGGCTCAGACATGGGAAGTCAATAATTGACGGACCCAGTTCAAAGAGAGCTGTGGAGCTGCTAAACCTTAGCAGAGGACAGCTCAGAAACACAACAGGTCTCTTGACGGGACACATGGCCGTCAAGAAACACCTACATAAAATGGGGCGGTTCGAAGGGGACCTCGCATGCAGACTCTGCGGCGAGGGGGAGGAAACAGCCCAGCACATCTTGTGCGAGTGTATAGCTCTGGACCGGAAAAGACAACTGATCTACGGTCACTCTAGACCGGAGACAGAGCAATATAAAACTTCACCCTACCAATCGCTGTGCAGACTAGTTCAAGGCACAGTGATTTTGGAATGGGTGGAGTAAGACTAGGGGTATGCACAATCAACCAAGGGTTGCGGTGCTATCGGGGCGGCAAGGCCGCGGACGAGCCCTGAGGGAACAAAAAAAAAAAAAGGTGCATTGTGAGATGTACGACAGGGTCGCCATCTCGGTGCGGAGTATGTTGCCACTACAGCTCCAAATATCACAAACTATTATAAAACAGAGATTGTGTACAACCAACTAACAATTTTGTAAATTGTCAGCTCTGCCCTATTTCTTCCCTAAGATAGAGACAATGTGTGTATGGCTAAATATATTCTCGATATAATTAGAACCGCAAACCGGTTTCGCTCTCACTAACGCTCGTCAGTATGGTATACTAATTACAGCGAGAACACACCTATAAAGTAACAGGCACCGAGATGACGACCCTGTCGTACATCTCACAATGTTCTAGTAGGCTGGCTACCATATTCGTATTACTTTATAGGCGTGTTCTCACTGCAATTAGTATACTATAATTAGTACTGATGAGCTCAGATTAGAGCGAAACCGATCTACGGTTATAATTACGGTGAGAATACATCTAGCCTTACATACATCGTCCTTATATTAGGGAAGAAATGGTCCAAGGCTGAAATTTACAAAATTGCTAGTTGATTGTACACAGTCTCTGTTTTATAAAATTTTGTGTTCTGTGGAGCTGTCGTGACAACATACTACCTGGTTCCGCACCAAGATGGTGACCCTGTCGTACATCTCACAATGTTCTAGGAGGCTGGCTAGCATAGCCGTATTACTTTATAGGTGTGTTCTCGATGTAATTAGTATAGCGTACTGATGAGCTCTAATTAGAACGAAACCGGTCTGCGGTTCTGATTATAGTGAGAATACACCTAGCCTCACATGGTAAAGGTACAGTTATTAAGATTTAATGTAACATTAGATTGGCTATTTTTTTCTACTATAGAAGATCTATTACCGCGCATAGTATTTATGATCTTGATATTCTTGGTAGATGTTTAAGTATAGTTTAAAATTGTTGTCTTGCACAGTTTTTTTCCAATTCGCTAACAGCCGTTGACCTGTTCGAATGGTTTGTTATCTGTTTGTACTTTACATTCAGGCCGATAGCCCCAACAGACAATTTACTCCATCCATTAATAGTATTTTTTTAAACAGGAAAATTGTCGTACCAATCATCGGTTTTCGTTTTGCAGTGTTGAGTTGGTTTTAAAAACAGCAATGGTGAGGTAATATGTTCGCCTCGTTTTGATATCAGTTTATAAAAAAGGCGTACAGGGCAGCTTTGACTTTTATTATTGGTAACCAACCATTTAGTACTTGTACAGCTTTTTGAACCACCTTTCCAATTTTACTGAACACCAGATTATATTTAATTCGATTTGTTGGAGAGCCATCGTTATTTTTCTTGATTTGAAAAAATCCAAAAGACAGACAACTTCCTCGTCTCCTCTCCACACTTATTATACAGCAGCAATATCGTAGAATTTACGCATAGACCTTCAAGAGTATTTTCATCCCAGAACTATATTATTTAGTTTATTTCAGACAAGCTTAACGAAACTGAACTGGTCTTACGTTTACATGAATCTGCTTACAGTTTCTTCCTGGTTGCATGGAGGGCATACCGGACAAGTTTAAATACTATGTTGTTCAACGGGTCAATCAGAATCTTATAGTAATTATAGCACTTCTCTTGTAAAAGTTTGCACAAAACGTTCCACATGTTTCTTTGAACTCTGTCCCATCTTTCTTCCTCATATTGACCACCCAATCTTTCAGTATTAATGCCAGTTGTTCTACGCTTCTATACTCATTTAAGTCATATTTTCGTCCACAGAAAAACTCCATAAATAGTCCCCACATGTATTTGTGACCATTTGCAGTATTTTTTGGAATTTTTTCTTTAATTAGCGCGTTAATAGATCGAAAATTCTCATGGCCAAAAAGTGACACTTCGAAATCTATTTGCAATATGAAGTTTGGCAGTCTTGATGTCGTGGTGATTGAAAACATCATTGAATGTTATTATCAGTTAAATATTGAAATGATTGAGTGATTTGTGTCACATGACAAAAAATAAGAAAATTTAAATGGCTGGAGAACTGCCAAGAAATGTTCAATAGAATTATGATTCCTAGTATTTTCATCGATCTCCTGCTCCAGTCCATATGAACCTATTTTATACAAGTATAAAGAACGACTAAAGTTACCGCTTTCAGTATAAATGAAACAATACATTTTATTCACTTTATTCATTAGATTTGTTTTGATGTATCTCTGAAGCTAAGAGTAGCGAGTTCTATTCTCAGTAGAACCATTTCTGTTTATTTAGTACTTATTGTAAAATTTACATCAACCGTTGTAAAATGGTGTCTGAACCAGTTAAATACCTTCACGTTCCGCCTTTCAGAGGGATGTAAATCCGTCGGCTCCATATTCCATGAGATATTGAGAGCGTTGAAGATCCCTTCTTAGAAGAAGGAAAGGTCCAGCAGTACAAAGCATAGCATTTGCTATGCTGAGAAGCAATTTAATTGCATTTTGTCCGCACATTCGGTTAAGGATAAATATTCTAGGTGTATTATATATGTCTTGTAGATTTGCGTGTCCGGGTAAATGAGGCTTGCAATCCATATTTTAGTAATTGAGGTTTTAATGATATTCCGTAGACACGCGCGGTTAACAGCTTCATTATAGACTTATATTGCCATCAAGTTCACCGGTGGTCTGCCATTAATAACAGAGTCTTAAATATACACTATCGCGATTAAAACTTTCATTACAATTACTAATAAATGTACATACTATTCCAAAAACAATGCGACATGAGCATGTTATCTCACACTCTTTTAGTGAATTTTCAGGACTTGAAAATTTTGAAAAAATTTATTCAAATGAGCGCAAACTAAATTCGCTGGAACACACACACACACACACACACACACACACACACACACACACACACATATATATATATATATATATATATATATATATATATATATATATATATATATATACTATAAGGATCTATAACACGGCATTTCTGTACTATACAAGGAAAAGGGGTTAAGGGCAAAGCCGCAAGAAGACAACCGTATACACGTGTTCCAAGCTTATTAGCCGTCATCAGTACGGTATAGCCAGGTGAAGATGGGAACACTCTGGATGAAGATGCAATATATATATATATATATATATATATATATATATATATATATATATATATATATATATATATATATATATATATATATATATATATATGTGTGTGTGTGTGTATGTATCACACCGATAACAAAAACTATATAGGCCGATTATGATGAACTTTACTTGGAACCTTCCTTTTGCAAGTGGCTTGGATGAATTCTTTAACCAGAAAATTTGGACGTGCTTTCAGGAAAAATTTTGGGTTTTCTTTCAGAACATTTTTGTATCTCCGAAAGGCATTTAAAGAAAAGATATGGTGCCACAGATGGTCAGAGAATGGCTCAAACCATTTTGTGTGGTTAACAAAATCTATCGCATATTACAGAAAAAGATTTTCTTGTCGCAAAAAGGTCAGGAAAGACAAGAAATATTACTTAATTTCATAGTTTTTCTTCTTACGATGTCAACACCGCGATCTGGAACGTCAAAGTTGGCATTTTTTTGACAAAGATGCTGAAGTGAATACCAGTTATGTAGAATAAATGTTGTATGAAGTGTGTTTTACAAAGCCTTAAGTTTCTGCTTCAACCGTCATTGCCCTTCGTTTTACTCAAATATTTGCAGCAAATTAATACAAAGTATACCCTTTCTCTGATTCTTTTGCAGTGGTTTCAGTTATAGTGTTTATGATTTAATTGACTATAATTTTTAGCGAATTTTAGTAGAAAAAATTCGATACTGAGATTACCTTTTGAATTTTGAAAAGGTTTCTTCAAGTGGGGGCGAACTAGGCCCTTTAGAACCCACATTCGGGGCTGGTTTCAGTTTTTATATGTTATTTGATAATTATTTTTACAACCACAGGGTGAACTATAAGTCCTTGGTGATACAAACTTTCTCTGCTTAAATAGAACAGCCCTTATATTATTGCGTTTTTGCATTTGCCATCAAATTGTAATGCTTGTTTGTAAAGTGAAAAATTGAAATCATTCACCGTTTTCGTGTTATTTCAATTGTTTGGCTACTTTCCGCGTTTTTGGTACATGTCAACAATTGTTATAAGACGGTTTTACCAATAGATAGCGGCGTCCCATGAAAATGTGTCATTTAGGCAGGTTTTTGTTTATATTATTCGTCGAAAAACTCGAGATTATATGTACAGGGCGCTCTCAAATAGTAGCTTAATTTGATAAATTCAAACTGCTGTAACTCAATTTTACTTCCACATCATCACAACGTGTGAAAGTATCGCATCGGTTACAAAACTTTTAAATTTTTTTATCGCTTAAACGTCGTAAAAAGTATCAAAATATATAGAAAACATGATTTGGGACCGAATTCTGTTTGTCTGTCCATCTGTCGGTCTGTATGTCTGTAGCCACGATAACTTTAGAATGAATTGAGATATCGTCTTCAAATTTGGTATAAATTATCACTGTACAAACGAACGGTTCGAATTGTTTTTAGGTAAAATCGCTTTAAATGAAAAAAAAATTAACATTTTTTCATTAAAACTCGAGTCGCATAACGTTTTAGGTTTTATTTATGAGAAAACTTTTAATTCCATCAAACATCTGGTATTCTGTGCTGAAATTAAATTACGGGTTGAATATGTGGGGGTGGAATATTGTTGATAAAATTTCGATTTTTTTTTGCGAAAACAGCGTAAAACGTCTCTAAACATATAGAAAACTTGTTTCTGGAACGAATTTTTTTTGTCTGTCGGTTGGTTGGTCGATCGGTCAGTCCGTCGGTCGGTCTGTCGGTCTATCGGTCTGTCAGTATGTCTGCATCTACGTCTGTCTGTTAATAGGCGCAGTAACTTTCGAACAAACTGAGATATCATTTTCAAATTTGGTATCCCGTTAGCACCCGACAAAGGAACGTTCGAATTGTTTTTGGGTAAGGTCGCTTAAGGGGGTAGAGGATAAATAAGGGGTGATTTGGTGAAAAGTGACTTTTTTTCAATAAAACTCGAGTAATATAAGGTTGCGAAAGTTTATGGGTACAGGAATTAAATATTTTCTTTTTGTGCAAGTCATGGGCCTTAAATTCATTCTATGAGAATGTCTTTCTGAAGAAAATAAATTACCACAGCTATGTGGAAGATATGATTCAATTTGCACCATTATTTTCAAATGGAACAGCCTTTGTTTTATGATTCATGAGTAGAGGGCATGCCCTTTGTTTTAACTAATGCATAACACTCCCCATACCTAAAGAGTCTAGTTTTTAGTGAATTTTCGTAGAAAAAATTCACTAATGGGGAGATCCCGACTTTTGAATTTTGAAAAAATTTTTGCAAATGAGCGCGAACTAGGACCCCTAGAACCCATATCCGGGGTCAGTTACAATTTTTATATGTTTATATATATATATATATATATATATATATATATATATATATATATATATATATATATATATATATATATATATATATATATATATATATATATATATATATATATATATATATATATATATGTATCACACCGATAACTCGAAAAATAATGGACCGATTTTGATCAAATTTGGCATGTACCTTTCTTTTATAAATGGCTTGGACAAGTTCGTTAGTCAGGAAAATCGGACGAGGTTTTCCGGGAAAATTTTGAATTTTCATTCGAAAAAAATTTTATCTCAAAAAATAATTGGCCGATTTTAATAAAATTGGGCATGTACCTTCCTTTTGTAAATGGCTTTGACAAGTTTGTCAGAAAAATCGGACAAGGTTTTCTGGGAAAATTTTGAGTTTTCATTCGAGAAAAAGCTTTATCTCAGAGAATAATAGGCCGATTTTGATAAAATTTGGCATGTACCTTCCTTTTGTAAATGGCTTTGATAAGTTCGTTAATCAGAAAAATTGGACGAGGTTTTCCGGGAAAAATTTGAGTTTCCATTTAAAAAAAAATTTTCCTTAGAAAATAAAAAATCTATGATAACCAAATTTGGTAGGTAGGTTTACGATATAAAAAGTAAACTATACACCAAAATTTAGATATCTATGTTACAAGAAAAAAAAGTTATAATAAAATATTTGATGCCAGATCATTTCTATGAAAATTCACTACCATAACGCACTTACTGCGTCCAGGCTTTTGAAATATTTATACTCATAATCGCATACCTTAAATACATGTACGGATTAGTATTAAAAATGTGTTTTCAGTTTTTTATTCAATTCTAATAACCGATCCGATTATGCGATTATATATTGAGTTTTAGAAGCAATGTATTAAAATATTTAAATTAACTTTGGTACAAAAAAAGGTAAGAAATAATTAATTGGGTAGGATTATCTGTTTACATTTTCGTAATGTATAAGTGGTTGATAAATTGTTTTCACATGTTTTCACAAATGTCAAACGATACTTCAAAGTAACAAACTTTAAAGAACCTTCCTATGTTAATTATGAATTCCTCATTTTTTAATATAATAAAAATGTTTTCAGAATTTCATTCTTTTAATAATATGTAGATCGAATAAAAAACAAAAGCAAAACACTAGCACTGTTATTTTATGAATGAAACTATACATTTTGTTTGAAAGAATAAATTGAACTCGGGCAAAAAAGATTACTAATAAACTTAATAAATAGAAAGCTTTTTGATGCAAAATATATAAAATTATAAATATATAAAGTGGTTATTATATTTCACCTTGATACACATTTCACAGTTTGTCTTGTAAAAATGTATCTAATCTGTTCATAAATCACCATAAGTCTTTGTTAGTAGCTTGATATTTGCATGTTTCCATCTAGTTTAGAACCTATCCCTATAATTCCCACAGAAGTTATGATAAGTGTTACCCAGAATCGAAGAGAAAACGGTGGCCTAATAAATTCAGATTGCCTTGGAGCTATCCAAGCTTGCACGATATCATAGAAATGGCTAAATAAATTCAAAACAAAACTCAAACATGCTACCTATTTCTGTAGGTAACCGAAAATTAAATACACATTTTTCTGGCAGCAAAGGCACCGAGAAGCCGTATGAATTTTAATGTAGCATAAGGAATTTCGTCATAACGACAAATAAATTATGGTTCATCAATTATTATACCTTTTGTTTTTGGGGGTTTCTGAATATTTATATAAATTCCGAAACGCAAGCATCTTGTGTAGGAGAGATAATTTTATACCGTGTTTCATATATAATTTTAACCGCCCTGAATTTAGCATAAATATGGAAATGATAGAGAGAAAATGTGATTATTTCACAATTAATAGAGGTTTCGTTCTTAAAATCATTTGACCAAAATTTTACTCTGGATTTTTAGAAAAATAGTTTTAATACCCTAACAAGGGGTCAAGGAGTCGCGGGCCAAAGGACTCCAGTGGGCAAGCTCAGGAAGTGGAAACAACAACATAAAGTTTCGATGAAGCTTTCCCCTAGACCGTCATGCGCGGTGAAAAGCCGGATCTTGCACGAGGTGACCCTGCTGATTACTAAACATGACGGATCTAGACAAGGGGGTCGAAGTAAACTCCCCCAATCTACGGTGTCACGTGACCCGTGCATAGGGATGGATGGCACCAGAGTGATGGTGTCGTGAACGGAACCTCTGGAGTTCCGGGCAACCCTCCAGAGTAACCCGCCTTGCACCACACAGGGGGTTCTGATAGCGTGGACAGTATTTCCCCATTCTCGTGGGAACAACATGAAGATCATAAAAACCAATGAGGCTCGAGGAGTGGCTCCGGCTACAGACTCGTACCGCCCACTAGGGAAGCAACCAGGGGTTGACGGGACTTAGGTTTCTTCAGGTCAACCTCCAACACGGATGTGGCCCTCATCCAGGAACCGTACTCCTATAAAGGATCAAGGGACTCGGCGGAGCTGCTGAAAAGCTCATCTACAGCAGATCCAGCGAGAACCCGAGTGCCTGCATTTTTGTCAGGGAAGGGATAGAGTTTCTCCCTCTAATGAACTTCTGTTCCAGGGACCTAGCAACGATCAAAATCCGATGTGGAGGAGCGGATGGGCCGAGAGACATTACTGTCGGGTCAGCCTATCTGCCAGGGGACAGCACGGACCCTCCTCCACCCAAGGAATTGGAGCAGCTGATGGTGGGTAGCGGAGCAGGTGGATGGCAGACCATCATCGGCATGGATGCGAACGCGCACCATGAGTTGTGGGGAAGCTCGGACATAAACTCTAGGGGTGAGGCACTTCTACAATTCTTTATGAAATTTAATTTAGACATATTGCATAGAGGTAATAAACCGACCTTCGTCACAACACGGCGTGAGGAAGTTTTAGGTCTAACAGTTTCCACCCAGTTTCAGGGTGACTTTGCTAATAACTGGGCTGTGCCTGGGTGAGTAGCTCAGACCAGAGATACATCCGCTTTGATACCGCCAAAGTTATTAACCGATTTTGATGAAACTCGGCAAGAATCTTTATTTCATTAATAGCTTGGATGAGTTCGTTAACCAACCCTATCGGATCAGTTTTTCTATAAAAAAAAATAATTTGGCCGAAAAAAGTTTGTATCTCAAAAAAATAACCAAGTTATTTTGATGCAATTTAGTTGGTATGTTGCCCTCGTAAATACCTTACTCCACCAAAACTCAACTTTCTGGGTTTATAGAAAGTTATACAAATTTGAAGCATTTAATGGAAATTCGCTACCATAACGCACTTGCTGCGTCCCGAAATTTTTTATTTCTTGTTATTAGTATGCGATTTTCAATTTAATTTTTAAGCTGTGAAATCAAGTATTCAAGAAACGATTAAACTTCCATCTAACACAACAATCAAGTTTATGATGTCTTTAGAGACACCTTAGTTTTGTCTTTCATGGAACATTTCATAAGTGGCGCAGCTCACGTACGTGCTCAGGTTACCTAATTTAAGTTAAGCAACGTCGGACACAGTCAATTTCTGGGTGGGTTACCGGTCTGGGTTTTCGTCCGCAGCTGGTAAAATTTCTGGTGTGCAAACTCCTCTTGGTAGTAACCATAGTGGTTGATGGGAAGGGTTAAAAAATACCAAGACAAATAATTGGTTTAAAGCATTATAACCTCAAGTCTCGTTGTAATAATTCTAGATAACTGTACATACATAACAGAACAATACGATAAGCCATAAAAAACAGATATACGTATTTCAACAAAGAGGGTGTCTTCATCTGGCGGGAGCTGCATTTGCAGTGAAAGCTGCTTTTGCAGGGGGAGCTGGATTCGACTTGGGTGTAGCCGGTTTCGGGGTTATTGAGGATTGGGCGGGGCGGGAAGATCCAATGGCAGCCGCATAGGAAATTTGCGGCTTCCGTTGGGAAGTCTGTTTGTTGGGTTTGGGGGATTTCGGACAACCTTTATAGTTGACGGTGTGACCCTTCTCGCAGTTGCAGCAAGTTGGGTCGACGGATATGGGCTTTTTACACTCCACAGACAAATAAGGGCCGCTGCATTTTACGCAGCGGGGGACTTCCCTACAAGACTGTTGGGAGTGACCAAACCTTTGGCAACGATGGCACTGGTTCGGAAGGTTCTTTTTGCGTAGCGACTTCACTTTGACGCGGAGGCCGCACACAGTTTCTATGCCAAAAATGTACCTTTCGGACTTGGGAAGGTTGGTCATGATGAGGGGCATGGGGATTTTTTTTGTCCTTACCTCTGCGACACATACGGTGGACACCATCGGGATGGAAACCCTGTTTAATGAGGTCTTGTTCAACCTCTTCGATGGGGATGATTTCACAAACCCCCCTGAAGACAATCTCTAGCTGTTTGTCCTCCTGGAGCTGGTAGGTATGATATTGGAGCTGCAGGCTATCTCTAGCCTGTCTGAAGTCACTAGCTGACGTCAAGTGAATTCTCACGGAATCTGTGAGATTCTTAGCCTTGACGCAGCTGATCTTTTGGCGGGTAAAATAGCCTGAAAGATAGGTCCACTTTTCTTTATTGTGCAGGAATATCGGAGGAGGATTGGTGGATTTGGGAGCAGTACTTGCGGCCCGCTCCGGGTATTGGCTTGCCTCGGAGTCAGACTCACAAAACATTGATTCGTCATCGGATGGGATTTTCCGCTGACGGTTTTTCCTGTTTCCAGGAGATGTAGGCGGGGAAGTCTTGCGCTTCTCAGCTTTCGCGGCCAGCTGGGAAGGGTCGGTACGCTCGGGCTGAGCAGCGAAAACCGAAGTGGGCATTTGGGGTGGGATCGGGGACGCGGATGGGGAAGGTTCAGCTGTTAAAGCAGCTATAAAAGCCGCTCTAAGGTCTGGGGACAGGGAACGGAATGGTTCGATAAGCTCCCGGAGTCGCTTGGGGAGCTTATCCAGGGTAGCCATGTCGGCTATGGCTGTGGGTAGATGCAGGGGGATCGCTATACCCCTCCCTCCACCGGGATAAACCCGGTGTCCAGCAACGTTAAACAGCGTAGGGCGAATACTGGATCCAAAAGAGACGAGAAAAAACGACCGTGAAGTTTAAGGTCGGAAACCTATTAGTAGACGCGCCGCCGTGAAAACGGCAGTAACGTCTGCGGTGAAACTTACCAACTTTTTTTTTGTTTTTTTCTTTGTTGATTTAAACAGGAGTGGAGAATGCCCTTATGCACACACTCAGACCCGCCACTATAGTGGTGAGAGGGAATACGAGGTAGTGTGGGACTCGCACCCACTAAACTCCACTCCCGGTGGAGTGCCGGATCCGGGGTCCATACCTCCGTCGGTTTAGGAACACACATGACTTTAGAGTGAGAATGTTACCATTCTGATGAGCCGCGGGGGCTTTACCGGGTCAGAATAAGCTTGGGTCGCTTATGTCTGTAGGGAAGGTGCTCTTCGTAGTCTGTGGCCCTACGTAGAAGAGCATTTTGATGAGCCGCTGCTTTGGAATATTGAGTTATGGCTAATTGAGTAATGAACTCAATAATGGTGGGTATGTTCAGATCTTCGTGGATCTGGGTATTTCTGACAAACCATGGTGCGCCTGTAACCATTCTCAGAATTTTGTTCTGGACTATTTGCAGGGTTTTGATATGGGTATTCGGAGCTGTGGCCCACGCGGGTGCCGTATAGGTCAGGGCTGGACGGATAATTGTTTTGTATATGAGCAGTTTGTTGTCAATTGACAGTAATGATCTTCTGTTAAGAAGTGAGAAGAACTTAGATATAAATATCGAAGCTTTTTTGCTGGCGTATTGGACGTGGGGGAACCATGTTAAATGTTTGTCTAGGTAAACCCCGAGGTATTTGACGGAGTCTTGCCAGGGAATCTGGGTGTTGTTTAGCGTTACGTGACTATGAGGTGTGTGTCTCCTCTTGGTGAATAGAATTGCTTTGCTTTTCTCGGGGTTTATGGTTAGGCACGATTTGTGTAGCCATTCGTGCAGCTCGTCCACGGCAGTTTGCAGACGTGCCGTTATAATTTCGGGCTGTGTTGAACTACTGAGAATAGTGGTGTCATCAGCGTACAATGCGTATGACACATTTAGGGGTGGTGGTGGAAGGTCTGCTACTAGGATGTTGTATAGCAGGGGAGAGATGGCTGAGCCTTGTGGGAGGCCTGCTGTGGTTGAGTGAATCGGTGATCTAGTACCGTTGTGCTTGACCTGGAACTTTCTCTCTTTCAGGTATGACCTGGTGAGAAGTATCAAAGGCGTGGGGAAATTGAATTTTATCATTTTGTCTAGGAGGCCAGCATGCCAGCACCACCGAATCGATGCTCACGACCCAACGTTTGTTGCGAGCACCGTGTATAGAACACTTTGCCCGGAACAAAGTAGGCGGAGTCTCACCTCGGCGCTGGCTTGGCTGTGGCTGCGGCTGCACGATGAACTAAGTTGACTCTGCTGGACTGGCTCTGCTGGCTCTTCACGGACCTCTGCACGGTGCGAGGTCGGAACGGTGACTAAAATCAGTAGAAATCACTAGCCCGAGAAATTTTGATAACAAAACTTAGTCACTACTAAGTGAGTGGCAAGACACGAAGCAACGTGGTGCCACCTAGTTGCGGAACCAAGTAGTATGTTGTCACGCCAGCTCCCAATAACACAAAGTGTTGAAAAATAGAGACTGTATACAACCAACTAACAATTTAGTAAATTGTCAGCCATGTCCCATTTCTACCCTAATATAGGGACAAAGTATGTAAGACTTGATGCATTCTCACCACAATTAGAACCGTAGACCGGTTTTGCTCTAATTAGAGCTCGTCAGTACAGCATACTAATTGTAGCGAAAATACACCTATAAAGTTTAGCGAAAATACACCTTAAAACGTAGTCAACCAATCTATAACTTTTTATTAACAGCTTAAAAATTAGGATAACCTCAAAACATAGTATTTAACTGACTACAGACGATTGACAATAATTTTATATCTAAGTAATAAATATTTTTATAGGTGCTGTATTCTTAAATTTCTAGTCACCTTTTCGCTAACATAATGGTTCGCATAATTAATTAATATTGCTTGATTATGTTTCATTCTCGATTAGTACCTTACAATTTAGGATAACATTCCAGCGGAGTGTTATTTAGAAACTTTGTTACATGTAGAGCAAATTCCATTCCCAACAAAGAACCTCTCGTGTCGGTTAAAACGAATAAAATTAGTGGCTCTAGTAGACTCTTCAGGAATGCTCGTCTTCTTTTTGCAAATAATAACATTTATTATACGCATGTCATAACCAGTTTTATTTATTTTATTTTTTTCATTTCATCCATTTAGAGGTGGCTTTGTTCTAAAAATTTAAAGTAAATTTTATATTTATTTTGAGTTTTAGCGAATTTTTTGTTTAATTCGCTTATGGGGAGATCTGTGTTTATATATATATATATATATATATATATATATATATATATATATATATATATATATATATATATATATATATATATATATATATATATATATATATATATATATATATATATATATATATATATATATATATATATCCGACCGATAACTCAAAAAATAATGAATTGATCTTGATAAAATTTGCAGAGTACCTTCCTTTTGCAAGTGGCTTGAATAAGTTCGTTAGCCAGGAAAATCGGACCAGGTTTGCCCGGAAAATTTTGTGTTTTCTTTATAGAAAAATTCATATCTCCGGAAACGCGTGTTTGTATTATAAAGAGTGAACTCTGTACCAAAATTCAGTTCTCTAGCTCTAAAGACAACGAAGTTATGGGCAGTTAAAGAAACAAATTTTGGAGTTTTCCTCAAAACGTCAAACTCGCAATTTTAAACGTCAAAATTAGCAATGTTTAGGCAAAGAATGTGAAACAAATACCGATTGTGAAAAGAAAATGTTGTAAGAAGAGTGTTCTGCAAACCCTTAAGTTTCAGATTCAACCGTCATTGCCCTTCATTTTACTAAAATATTTACAGAATATCCATTTCAAATAGACCCTTTCTCTGATGCTTTGGCTGTCAGTTTAGTTAAGTTTGGTGGCTTTTTGAATATTTATTTGTAGGTTTAGTGAAGTTTATGGTTTAACGGTCTATAACTTTTTTAGCTAATTATCGTAGAATAAATTTGTTAATGCATTTTTGCATTTTTTATCGAAATATGATGCGTTTATAAGAAAAAAATCTGGACGCAGTAAGTGCGTTTTGGTAGCGTATTTCCGGTAAATTTGCAGATTAGCTCCCGAACGCTTTTCAAAAAACTGTTTTCAGAAACCTGCCTAGGGGGGGCCTGGATCCACAAAACCCAAGAAAAATTTCTTGTTCACACCCCCCAAGGAAGTTACGGGACCAGGAGTGAATAGGGGTGCTGGGCGGGGTGGTTAGTAAAAAGGAAATATGAGCAGAAAATGCGAATAAAACGGGCTTGAAAGTTGTCTTTTTCACATCTTGAAGCCATATCCCTCTTAAACCCTGCCTACCCCGCACAGCACCCCTATTCCCCCAAAACATTTCTTGTTTACACTCCCAAGGAAGTTACGGGATCAGGAGTGAGTAGGGGTGTATAATTTTTTTTTAGATAATTTTCGTAGAACAATTTCGTTAATGCATTTTTGAATTTTTTATCGAAATATGATGCGTTTGTAAGAAAAAGATCTAGGCGCAGTAAGTGCGTTTTGGTTGCAAATTTTCGGTAAATTTGCAGTTTAGCTCCCGAACGCTTTTCAAAACACTGTTTTCAGAAACCTGCCTAGCCCCCCCCCCCTGGATCCACAAACCCCAAGAAAAATTTCTTGTTTACACTCCCCAAGGAAGTTATGGCACCAGGAGTGAGTAGGGGTGCATAATTATTTTTTTAGCTAATTTTAGTAGAACAAATTCGTTAATGCATTTTTTTATTTTTTATCGAAATATGATGCGTTTGTAAGAAAAAAAACTGGACGCGGTAAGTGCGTTTTGGTAGCGAATTTTCGGTAAATTTGCAGTCTAGCTCCCGAACGCTTTTCAAAACACTGTTTTCAGAAACCTGCCTAGCCCCCCCCCCTGGATCCACAAACCCCAAGAAAAATTTCTTGTTCACACTCCCCAAGGAAGTTACGGCACCAGGAGTGAGTAGGGGTGCATAATTTTTTTTTAGCTAATTTTAGTAGAACAAATTCGTTAATGCATTTTTTCATTTTTTATCGAAATATGATGCGTTTGTAAGAAAAAAAATGGACGCAGTAAGTGCGTTTTGGTAGCGAATTTTCGGTAAATTTGCAGATTAGCTCCCGAACGCTTTTCAAAAAACTGTTTTCAGAAACTTGCCTAGACACCCCCCCTGGATCCACAAACCCCAAGAAAAATGTCTTGTTCACTCCCCCCAAGGAAGTTACGAGACCAGGAGTGAATAGGGGTGCTGGGCGGGGTGGTTAGTAAAAAGGAAATATGAGCAGAAAATGCAAATAAAACGGGCTTGAAAGTTGTCTTTTTCACATCTTGAAGCCATATCCCCCTTAAACCCTGCCTACCCCGCACAGCACCCCTATTCCCCCAGGTGTCGTAACTTCCTTGGCGGGTATGAACAAGAAAGTTTTGTTGTGGTTTATGCAACGAGGGTGGTTGTATGCACGCGAGGGGGGAAGGAAAATCCCCACGACGAAGCAGCCACTCCCAACCCCCCAACCCTACCGCAAATCAAAGCAGGGGGGGCTCTGCCTGATCGTAGGCATTTTCCTTCCTCTTCGTGTGCATACAACCACCCTGGTTGCATAAACCACAAGAAAAACTTCTTGTTCATACCCCTCAAGGAAGTTACTTGACCTGGGGGTGAATAGGGGTGCTGTGCGAGGTAGGCGGGGTAGGCGGGGTTTAATGGGGATATGGCTTTAAATAGACAGCTTTTAAGCAGTTTTCTTTGCTTTTTCTGCTCATATTTCCTTTTTACTACCTACCCCGCCCAGCACCCCTATTTACTCCCAGCTCCGTAACTTCCTTGGCGGGTGTGAACAAGAAATTTTTCTTGTGGTTTGTGCATGCAGGTGGGGTCCGAGTACTATTTCTAAAAACAATTTTTTGAAAAGCGTTCGGGAGCTAATCTGCAAATTTACCAAATTTTCATTAAATCCTTCAAATTTCAATAACTCAATTTGCCATTAACGTAAGCTTTGTTGGTTAGAAAACCCACATTTAAGTTTACTTTCGGAAAATTTTTGTATATTTTCAAACCGTAAGTAATTTTGATAAAATATAGTACATTGTTTCTACTACATAGGCTATACCGATAATCAGATTCATGCCTGCTCGCATTTGCTATTAAAAACATTTTTATGGAAATACACTTCCATAACACATTTGCTGCATCCAGACTTGTTAAAAATGTTTATATATTTTCAAACAATAAAGTTATTTCGATGAAATATGGTACATTGTTTCTACTATATAGGCAACAAAGTTTGATGCCTGCTTTCATCAAAGAAAGCCATTTGCCAGTGAAAATATTTTAAAGAAAATTCGCTAACATAACGCACTTGCTGCGTCCAGAGATTTTTTGAGATTATTTCAGAAACGGTTGCCATTATGGCTTTTCTGAAAAAAGGTGCTGAGAAATCTCAAGAAGTCGCAACTTTTTCTTGTTTAACTGCAGTTTATAACCTTATACTATGCGGGCTAAAGTGGGATACACGTATAGCACTGGTTATAGAAAAAAGTTATCACTCAATACTTTACGTTAATTTATTTAAGCCTAAATTAAATATCCACAATCTGAACCTAGAATTACTACCGGCAAAAGCGTCTAAGCCCCTTGTGTCGGACCAACATTCTACCATATAGTAGAACCTCGGTGGTTCAGGGGTAAGAACGTGTGCTTCTGAGCCGAATGGTACTGGGTTCGATCCCAGGGTACTCCTTTCACTTTTTCAGTACAAACTGTAACATTAACATCAACCGAGGTTCTGGCATTGTATTTGAGCAAGTTGAATGTCTGCACGTTCCGCCCTTCGGAGGGGGCGTAAAGCCGTCGGTCCCGTGTCCATTCGATGTTGGGCACGTTAAAGATCCCTACCCTCCTTACAGAAAGGCAGGGATTCGGCAAAATTTCCAGGATAGTGAGGTGAAACTGCTCTCTGGCGTCGGTGATTGGCCATAGTCGTGGAAATAGGCCGACGTTAAAGAAACAAAACACACACACATACCATATAGCGGGTGTTTTACAGCCCAATAACTGTATTATTTTTTGAGATAAAAAAAGTTTGGACGTAGCAAGTGCGTTATGGTAGTGAATTTTCATTAAAATGTTTTTGACAGCAAATATGTGTGTTTTTTTTTTTAAGAAAGCAGGCATCAAATTTGGTTACGAGTATAACCTATATAGTAAAAACAATGTGCCATGTTTCATCAAAATAGCTTCATTGTTTGAAAATGTACATAAATTTCCGATAGTAAACTTAAAGTGTTCCCGAAAACCCTCGGTTCTTGGTCAACCTTATAGGTTAATAGCAAATTGAGCTATTCAAATTTGAAGCATTTGATCTATTTTGGTTTTAATAACGCACTTGCTGCGTCCCGAATTTATTTTCTTACAAACATGCATTATATTTTGAAGAAAATTTATATCACCAACGACTTATGGGCCAACCTGTGATTGTAGAAATAATTTTTTAAGATGTAGCTCAAGACACCCTATAATTAATGTACACAATTGTTTTCCATATCTTGTGTAATAACGGACATATTGAGCTTTATTGATTTTTTACGAAAATTCTACAAAAATTATATACCATTAAACGATAAACTCTGTAGATAAGACTACTGCCAAAGCATCAGAGAAAGGGAATATTTGAAATGAATTTTCTGGAAATATTTTAGTAAAATGAAGGACAACGACGGTTGAAGCTAAGACTATAGGGTTTGTAAAACATTCCTAATGAGACAGTTTTGTTTCCATAGCCCGTATTGGTTCAGGTTCTTTGCCTAAATGTTGCCAATTTTGACGTTTTAAATCGCGACTTTGGCGTTTTGAGGAAAACCCCAATTTATTTTTCTTTAAATGCCTATAACTTTTTTGTCTTTTAACCTACAAAGCTAAATTTTGGTACGTTATTTACCTATAACGATATAAACTCCCGTAAATTTGTTTGCCCTTACTTTGTTATTTCCGGAGATATAATTTTTTTTAGAAAAAAAACAAAAAAATTTCCGGGGAGACCCCGGGCCGATTTTCCTGACTAACGAACTTGTCCAAGCCACTTTCAAGAGGAAGGCATTCACCAAATTTAATCTATATATATATATATATATATATATATATATATATATATATATATATATATATATATATATATATATATATATACATATAAAATTGAAACAGACCCCGGTTGTGTGTTCTAGGAGGCCTCATTAGCGTTCATTTGAAGAAATTTTTTCACAATTCAAAAGTCGGGATCTCCTCAATAGTGATTTTTTTTTTAAGAAAATTCACTAAAAACGCAATTTGGTATGTTAGTATATGACAAAAACTCCAGATTGACTGACGTATTTAGTTGTTTTCGGTGACTTCCGGTTTCACCAGAAATGTCTGAAACTTTTGGTTTTTAAATTGATCTTCCGGTATTTTTTTATATTTATTTGATAGACAATGACATTGTGAATATAATAACATTCTATATGTCAACTTTTGACATTTTTGATTAAAGAAAATAATATTTTAAATTTCAATCTAGAATGTTATGACTATGTTAAAACCATCATTTTTTAATCAAGGAGCCATGCATAAATAAATTTGATCATCCAATGTTTTTGTCTGTTTTCCCGGCGTGTTAAAATATCCCCAAATCGTATTTTGAATCATAACTCAATTCCATCAAATGAAACGAGGGTGTCTCAAGACCCTATTCGGCAAAAACATTTTTTACAAATAATTCGGTACCACACACATGGTATTTCAAATTAAATTTTCGTTATAAACCGCCTATTATAATTTCATATGATTACAACATTGGAATTTTCAGTAAACAATTGGTTGATATTTGCCGATTGCGTCGTTGGTCAGTTAGTTGTCAAATGAGTATTTGCTGTGGGTTAAATACCTATGAATTGGTGTAGGTTTGTTATTAATTATTAAAAAGTCTGGACGCAGCAATTGAGTTATAGAAGTGAATTTTTATAAAAATGTTTTTAATAGCAAATATGTCTCTTTGCTGCAAGCAGCGGTATAACCTGTATAGTAGAAACAATATACCATATTTTATCAAATTAACTTCTTTGAAAATGTACAACAATTTTCCGAAAATAAACTTAAAATGTTTCTGAGCAAACTCGTTTCCTAGCCGACGAACCTTAGGTTAATAGCAAGCAAATTGAGTTATTAAATTTTGAAGCATTTAATGAAAATTTGCTATCAAAACTCACTTACTGCGTCTTGATTTTTTCTTAAAAACATGCACCATATTTCAATAAAAATTGCAAAAATGTAATAGTATAAGGGTGTTCGATAACAAAAATTGTAGGTATCACCAACCACCTTGGGGCCAGCGTATGATTCTCAAAATAATTTTATAAGATGCAGCTCAAGACACCCTATAAGTAACATATACAATTTTTTCTCGTATCTCGTATGATAACAATGATATTGAGCTTTACCGTAGAAATACGTCATCCTGTATATATGTAAACAGAAAGTAAACCAGGATATCGATTCTAGAGGGCCTCGTTTGCGCTCATTTGAAGAAATCTTTTTAGAATTCAAAAGTCGCGGTCTGCTCATCAACGAATTTTTTCTACGAAAATTATATAAAAATTATGGATCGTTAAACCATAAACTTAACTAAAACCAGTGCCAAAGCATCAGAGAAAGTGTTTATTTGATATAAATTTTCTGGAAATCTTTTATCAAGAAGGGCAATGTTGGTTGAAGCTGAAATTTAAGGGTTTGCAAAACACTCTTTACATTATCCATATTTCTTTCAGGTTCTTTGCCTAAATGTTGCCAATTTTGACGTTTTAAATCGCGACTTTTTATGTTTTGTGAAAAACCCCACTTTTTTTCAACCTATAACTTTTTTGTCTTTAAACTTACAGATCTAAATTTTGGTAAATGGTTCCCCCTTTATACATATATATATATATGTATATATATATATATATATATATATATATATATATATATATATATATATATATATATATATATATATATATATATATGTATGTATATATATATATATATATATATATATATATATATATATATATATATATATATATATATATATATAATTGGTGCTGACCTTGGATATGGGTTTTAGGGGACCTAGTTCGCACTCATTTGAAATTGAAATTTTTTCCAAATTCGAAAGTTGGGATCTCCTCATTAGTGATTTTTTTTTAAATAAAATTTACTAAAACATGAAATGGTTTCACTAACTGAGGACAAGAACAAACAACCAGATATGCTATTCAAATTGAATTAAGTCTTAAAACTTTCATCTCCTCTTTATAAAATTATTTTTATACACAAACTCGCTAAAAAAATCATCGGAATAACAACAATCTGATTAGATAACTGTAAAGTGAAATGAGACTTAAAAAAATGATAAAAAATAAAATCACTAATTAGGATTAGACCTCGTCATGTAGTAGTCGATTATAAGATGTACAGGGATTTAGCGCATTGAGCTACGCTGGACATGTATTTACTAGCAGGTATATCCCATAATAATACGTGTTAGTTGTTCAACGTTTTACAATTTACACAAAACGATTTTGATTTTCAATGGATTTTTTGCTCATATTTAAACGAAATCAAGCAAAATAACGACTTAGAATAACATCTAGGAACTTGTTAGTCATTTCTTGTAGTATTTTTTACTCAAATTCTGATCAATCAATTTTGACGTTTTAACTTTCTTGCATCAGATTTAATTAATTAAAAATTCATTTACCTCTAACTTTTTGCCTTTTAAGACAGAGATCTGAATTTTGGCACATAGGATACTCTTTATGACAGAAACCCGCATACCGCGTACCTTAATTTGTTATTTCCGGAGAAAACACAAAATATTCCGGGAAAACCTGGGCCGATTTTCCTGAGTAACGAACTTGTCCAAGCCACTTGCAAGAGGAAGGTATGTGCCAAATTTGATCAAAATCTGACCATTATTTTTTGAGTTATCGGTGTGATACATTAGTGAATTTTTTTTTAAGAAAATTCACTAAAAAGAAAACGGCAAGATATACAAGAAATGAGAAAATTGACATGCTGATAATTCATGGAGAAGCTGGGAAAAATTCTGGTCAAACTGCTAGACTTTAGGCACGAAAATTTCCTGAACGACGTCACGCTATTATTTTCCTAAATTGGAACAGAAAATTCGTAACGAGCCTAATGAAGGAAATTAAAGATTTATTGTTAATTGAAAATAAAGAAATTGAGGTACTCGCATAATACGTGGAACAAAATTTTACCGCATCTACGAGAGAAATCGCCACAGAATGCCAAATAATTGCTTCGTCTGTTTTGAAAATCCTTTGAAAGTATAAATATCGGAGCTGTAAGTCCAGTTACATCAAAACTTTGGAAAATGTTATGATGACAATATCATGACAAGAAGTTAGAGTTTAAGTGTTTTGTTTCTTAAAATAATTAAAAATTTTTGTTTAATAAGTGTTTATTTATTTACTTTTCTTATTTTTAGGCCTACCTGTCACAATTATGGCCAATGTGTTTTTGACTGACGAACTCAATTGCCAAATATCAACAAATTGTTATTTCCACGCCTACTTACTACAAATGCCATTACGCTTATGGCAAATTCCAATGTTGTAACCATATGAAATTATACCGAGTGGTTTATAACGACAATTTAACTCGAAATATCATGTGTGTGGTGCCAAATTATTCGCAAAAAAAGCTTTCGCCGAATATGCACCCTCATTCCATTTGAAAAAAATTAGTTATGATTAAAAATACGATTTGGGGATCGTTTAACCCGCCAAGGAAAAGAGACAAAAAACATTAGATGATCTAATCTATTTTTCCATGGCTCTTTGATCAAAAAATAATGGTTTTAACATAATCCTTACGCTCTAGATTAAAATTGTAATATTTTTTTTCAAGTCAAAATGTCAAAAGTTGAGATATGAGGTGTCATTGCATTCAGAACGTAATTTTCTAACAAATAATGCAAAAAAGTACCAGGTCCAATTTAAAAATCAAAAGTTGCAGAGATTTTCGGTGAAACCGGAAGCGACATAAAACAACTGAAGTGGTCAATCAATCTGGATTGATGTCATAGACACAGAATTTCATTTTTTTATCTTAAAAAATAAAAAAGTTATGTGGGCGAGCCACTTTTGAGAAACACCCGGTATACCAATCGTTTCTACTTGTCATGTAATTTTCCTGAGATAATTATTGTTATATAAATAGATTTTCGAATTAATCTTTTAATTGGTGTATACTAGACAAGTACCTGTTCCAAAGAAACAACTTGAAATATTTATTTCTCTAAGAGCACCACTCTTTAAGAAAAGGTCGATGGCAATTTATCGCTACTTCAAGTAGATGTAATAAGAGAATATTGCTATTTTCGTGTCAAGACCTTGGCAACATTTTAAAGTAAAAATCCTGGTGCCAGTATAATCTTATACTACGTTAATTGAAATTCCAGTGTATTTGCATCTCTACATTTTGATTTAGGATTAACATAACGTGATGAATCCATGTCTATTTGCAATTTAATAGGACCGTGCTTCATTAACTGATTCGCTTTTTTCTGTATGTGAAAATATTACGTCAGCCTTTATTGATTACTTAACCTCTGCGCCAATTTTATACCAAAACTTACACCTACTTCAAACATACTGTCACATCTCTATCATTATTATTTGTCTATGAGATGAGTAGTGTATCAAAGAGACAGTTCATAGAGCATTATAAATTGTATCGCCACAAGCAGCACATAATTTGCCGGCAGCGAATAGAATAAAATTTCTTCCAGAAACAATAATAATTTATCCAGAAGGAAAACTGACAGATGGAAGAATGGAAAAAGACCAAGGCTTCTTTTTCGGATCCGGATCCTTATAAAAAAAATAATACCACAAACAAATAGGATAATTATCGTACATCTCGCAAAGATTTTCACTGATCTAAAGCCATCTAGCGACTGGTAGCGAAATCTGTCAGCCAGTTAGTGGGATTCGAGAAAGACTGAGAGATCGCTAGAGTCTACAGGCGGCAGCCAATGGGAGAAAAGGAAATCTTCTAGAAAGGTCTCCGCCTTCCCCTGCGATCTAGAGAGTTCCGCATGTCCGCATCACTATATAAACTGACCCGCCCGCCGCTACTTGATCAGTATTTGTATGTTAGTTGAACTGTTGGTGTTTACTACTAAGTATTTTTTAAACAACCAATTATTATAGTTTATTAGTTTACCTTCTTATATACGTTTGGAGAACACTGAGGCTGCCTAAATGGATATAAGAAACTGGTTTCAAAAAGGTAAGTTAAGTAATTTCTCAATTTATGTAGAAAACAAAATTTTAAATTAAATGTATGATATAATATAATGAAAATTTCTTCAAAATGAGATTTACACTTTATCAAAATTATGATTTTCATTTCTTATATGAGTCGCGTAATGTGAAATACCATTATCCAAATCAAAACTACTTTTGTGCTCTGAAATACGAGTTTAAAAAGTTTTTCCGATATAAAATTTATCGCAACTGCCGCAATTTAGTTGATAGACACCTGATTTATTTTCTTTCAAACTCCTTGCTTTATTGTTCTTAATGTATTTACTGAGATTATTGTTTGTTCTGAACGCAATATTTAAATTAAAATTTGATAAAAATGATTTTAATCTATTGCTGGATTTATTGATATAGGTTAATCTCTCGGTCGAAGGAAACTATGCTAGAAGAAAAATTTCCTATCAATTGCACTGTGAAGTTACTAAACCAATTTTCATCGTAGGTTTAGTCATGATTGCAAAGTACTCTGCGATTTTGGAACCCGTTGTGAACGTTCTACAAAGTAAAAATATGGATTTGATTATGATAAGGAAACATATTGGTGCAATCCTTGATGTCATCAAGAAGGATCGAGAAGAAATTGAACATGTTTCTGATTAATTACTTGAAAAATCACATGATATCGCGGAGAAAGTCGGCGAAAGTCCCACGAATTGTTCAAAAGCAAATACACAGAAGTAATCCGCCATCTGAAACTGCGACTGAATATTGGAGACGGTCGTTGATCATCCCTTATCTTGACTCTTTAACTTTATCATTGAATGTTAGATTCTCACACGAAAATACACCTGCTTTTGCCTTATCCCATCTTCATCCTTCATACATGCTAAAAATGACTTCAAAAGATTTGGAGAAAAATGCAAAATCTTTCATGGAGTTTTATGAGTTGGGTGATATCTCTGCAGAATTAGATTTGCGGTATAATCTGTGGAAAAAGAAGGATTTAGCAGGAGACAAATTAAAGGATATTGAAGTGGCTGCACTTTTGGAGGAGGCTAATATTTTTTCCCTGCAACAAGGCATGCACTCCTCTTTTTAATTGCCTTTTGATCAACTACGGCTACTGTTGAACGATCTTTCAGTACCCTTCGAAGGGTAAAGATCTGGCTGAGAAGTACAATGGGAGAAGACAGACTGACTGGGTTGTGTTTGATGAGCGTCCATCGGAAATTCTTCAAGGAAAATCAGGACTGGATTGAAACGAGAGTTTTGAACAAGTTTTGTACAAATACAAGAAAAATTATACTACTATCAGACATGTAACTAGAATATTTTTTTTCAAGCAAATAATTGTAATAGCTAGTTGCTAAAGCACTGCTATAATTATACATAATTTTCTTAAAATTTTGGTTTCATTCACCTTTTCCGCGATAAGATGTTACAACCTGAACGACCATGGCTTGCGTCTGTATTTTGAAATTAAGCTTTTAATTAGGCCCTTACCTTATAGTGTCTAACGCACTCGCTGTGTCAGTACTTTAAAATTTAATTTCATAATTAAGCCCAGAGAAGTAAAAATCTGGACGCAGCAAGTGCGTTATGGAAGTGAATTTTCATTAAAATATTTTTAATGGCAAATATGTCTCTTTAATGCAAGCAGTCATCAATTTGGTTACCAGAATAATATATATAGTAGAAACAATGTACCGTCTTTTATCAAAGTAACTTATTGTTTGAAAATGTACAAAAATTTTCCGAAAATAAATTTTAAATGTTTCCGAGAAAACTGGTTTCCTAGCCAACAAACTTTAGGTTAATAGCAAATTGAGTTATTGAAGTTTGAAGCATTTAATGAAAGTTCCTTACCAAAACGCACTTACTATGTCTTGATTTTTTCTTAAAAACATGCCTCATATTTCGATAAAAAGTGTAAAAATGTAATACTATAAGAATGTTCGAAAACAAAAATTGTAGGTATCACCAACGACCTTTGGGCCAGCCTGTGATTCTCAAAATAATTTTATAAGATGCAGCTCAAGACACCCTATAATTAACGTAAACATTTTTTTCTCGTATCTTGTATAATATCAATTACATTGAGCTTTACCGAAGAAATGCGTCACCCTATATATATATATATATATATATATATATATATATATATATATATATATATATATATATATATATATATATATATATATATGTGTGTGTGTGTGTGTGTGTGTGTGTGTGTGTGTGTGTGTGTGTGTGAACAAATAAAAACTGACACTAAACCCGGATATAGATTCTAGGGGGAAATGCGTCACCCTATATATATATATATATATATATATATATATATATATATATATATATATATATGTGTGTGTGTGTGTGTGTGTGTGTGTGTGTGTGTGTGAACAAATAAAAACTGACACTAAACCCGGATATAGATTCTAGGGGGCCTAGTTTGCGCTCATTTGAAAAAATCTTTTTAAAATTCAAAAGTCGCGGTCTCCTCATAAACGACTTTTAGCTAAAAATTATAGGCCGTTAAACCATAAGCTTAACTACAACTACACCCAAAGCATCAGAGAAAGGGTCTATTTGAAATGAATTTTCTGGAAATATTTTAGTAAAATAAAGGAGAATAACGGTTGAAGCTGAAACTTACGGGTTTGAAGTATACTCTTCTTGAGACATTTTCTTTACATAATCGATATTTGTTTCAAGTTGTTTGCCTAAATGTTGCCAATTTTTGACGTTTCAAATCGAGACCTTGCCGTTTTGAGGAAAACCCCATTTTTTAAATACCTATAACTTTTTTGTCTTTGAACTTACAGACCTAAATTTTGGTATTTTATCACAATTAAGGACAATGGCGATTGAGGCAGAAAAACATTTTAAGAACAAAAAGTCTGGACACAGCAAGTGGGTTATGGTAGTGAATTTTCATTATAATGCTTTTAACAGCAAACATTTCCTTTTTAATGAAAGCAGGCATCATATTTGGTTGCCGGTATAACCTATATAGTAAAAACTCTGGACGCAGCAAGTTCGTTGTGGTAGTGAATTTTCATTAAAATGTTTTTATTGCAAATATGTGTGTTTTCTTTTTAAGAAAGCTGGCATCAATTTTGGTTACCATTATAACCTATGTAGGAAAAACAATGTGCCATGTTTCATAAAAATACTCTTATTGTGTGAAAATGTACAAAATTTTCCAAAAGTAAGATTCAAGTGTTCCCGGACAAACTCGCTTCTTGGTCAATATCAATATCTAGCATAATAGCAAATTGGACTATTCAAATATGAAGCATTTGATCAAAATTCGCTACCATAACGCAGTTGCTGCATCCAGAATTTATTTTCTTACAAACGTGTATTATATTTCGATGGAAAATGCAAAAATGCAATAACATAAGGCGTGTTTGATTAAAAAAAAAGAAAACTTGTATCACCAACGACTTATGGGCCACCCTGTGATTGTAGAAATATTTTTTTAAGATGTAGCTCAAGACACCCTATAATTAATATATACAAATTTTTTTCATATCTTGTATAATAACGGATATATTGAACTTTATTGATTTTTTACGAAAATTCGACAAAAATTATATACCATTAAACGATAAACTCTATAGCTAAGACTACTGCCAAGCATCAGAGAAAGGGTCTATTTGAAATGAATTTTCTGGAAACATTTTAGTAAAATGAAGGACAATGACGGTTGAAACTAAGACTTCAGGGTTTGTAAAACATCCTTCTTGAGACGTTTGATTTCCATACCCGTATTAGATTCAAGTTATTTGCCTAAATGTTGACGTTTTTGACGTTTTAAATCGCAACTTTGACGTTTTGAGGAAGACCCCAATTTATTTTTCTTTAAATGCCTATAACTTTTTTGTCTTTTGACCTAAATAGCTAAATTTTTGTAGCTGGCTTACCAATAAAGATATAAACCTGCGTACCAAATTTGGTTGCCCTTACTTTGTTAATTCCGGAGATATGAATTTTTTTCAAAAGAAAACACAAAATTTTCCGGGAAAACCTGGGCAGATTTTCCTGGCTAACGAACTTATCCAAGCCATTTGTAAAAGGAATTTATTCACCAAATTTAATCAAAATCGGCCTATTATTTTTTGAGTTATCGGTGTAATACATACATACATATATATATATATATATATATATATATATATATATATATATATATATATATATATATATATATATATATATATAAACATATAAAAATTGAAACTGACCCCAGATATGTATTATGGGGGGCCTAATGAGCGCTCATTTGAAGAAATTTTTTCAAAATTCAAAAGTCGGGATCTCCTCATTAGTGATTTTTTTAAGAAAGTTCACTAAAAACAATGTACCACATTTCATCGAAATAACTTTATTGTTTGAAAAACCACCAAAATGTTTCGAAAATAAACTTAAAATGTTCTCGAAAAAACTGGTCCGATTTTCGTGGCCAATGAAACTCTTCAAGCTATTTAATCCGAAAAGGCTATTTATTCCGAAAAGCTTTTCTACAAAACCTGCAAAAAAAAATTCATTAAAATTAACAAACAATGTTTTCACGAAAATCCCAAAAGATTTTTCTACAATAACTTATTATACATTATTATATTATATTATTATGAACTTCGCTTCTAAAACACAAAATACAGGATTTTCCATTTGAAACAATTGAGTTATGGCAGTTTGACCTTTTTTTAAATTAGTCATTATTTTAGGGCGCCTGTATAAGGCATTTCGATTTTTTCAATGAATAATATTTTTTTCTACGAAAATTCGCAAAAGCTTATAAACTATTAAACCACAAACTCTATAACTAAAACTACTGCCAAAGCATCAGAGAAAGGGTTTATTTGAAATGAATTTTTTGGAAATGTTTTAGTAAAATGAAGGACAATGACGGTTGAGGCTGAACCTTAAGGGTTTGTAAAACACTCTTCTTGCAACATTTTCTCTACGTAACCCGTATTCCTTTGAGGTTCTTTGCCTAAAAGCTGCCAATTTTGACGTTTCAAATCGCGACTTTGACGTTTGAACAGGAAAACCACAAAAATGTTTTCTTCAAAAGCCTATAACTTTTTTTCCTTCCCCCCCCCCCCCCTCGCGTGCATACAACCACCCTCGTTGCATAAACCACAAGAAAAATGTCTTGTTCATACCCGCCAAGGAAGTTACGGCACCTGGGGGATAGGGGTGCTGTGCGGGATAGGCAGGCTTTAAGGGAGATATGGCTTCAAGATGTGAAAAAGACAGCTTTCAAGCCCGTTTTATTCGCATTTTTTGCTCATATTTCCTTTTTACTACCTACCCCGCCCAGCACCCCTATTAACTCCCAGTCCCGTAACTTCCTTAGGGGTGTGAACAAGAAATGTTTCTTCTGGTTTGTGCATCTAGGTGGGGTCCTAGTATTGTTTCTGAAAACAATTTTTTTAAGCGTTCGGGAGCTAACCTGCAAATTTACCGAATTTTCATTAAATCCGTCAAATTTCAATAACTCATATTTCCTTTTTACTACCTATCCCGCCCAGCACCCCTACTCACTCCTGGTCCCGTAACTTCCTTGGGGGGTGTGAACAAGAAATTTTTCTTGGGCTTTGTGGATCCAGGGGGGCCCTAGGCAGGTTTCTGAAAACAGTTTTTTGAAAAGCGTTCGGGAACTAATCTGCAAATTTACCGAAAACACGCTACCAAAACGCATTAACGAATTTGTTCTACGAAAATTAGCTAAAAAAAATTACACACCGTTAAACCATAAACTTCACTAAACCTACAGCGAAAGCATCAACTTAACTAAACCGACAGCCAAAGCATCAGAGAAGGGGTCTATTTGAAATGAATTTTCTGTAAATATTTTAGTAAAATGAAGGGCAATGACGGTTGAATCTGAAACTTAAAGGTTCGCAGAACACTCTTCTTTTCACAATCCGTATTTGTTTCAAGTTGTTTGCCTAAACATTGCCAATTTTGACGTTTCAAATTGCGAGTTTAACGTTTTCAGGAAAACTCCAAGATTTGTTTCTTTAACTACTCATAACTTCTTTTTCTTTAAAGCTAGAGCCCTAAATTTTGGTACTGGGTTCACTCTTTATAATACAAATACGCGTACCAAATCTAGTTGCTCTTACTTTGTTATTTCCGGAGATCTTATTTTTTTACAAAGAAAACACAAAATTTTCTGGTAAAATCTATTCCGATTTTCCTGGCTAACGAACTTATCTAAGCCACTTGCAAAAGGAAGGTACCCACCAAAGTTTATCAAGATCGGTCCATTATTTTTTTAATTATCGGTCGGATATATATATATATATATATATATATATATATATATATATATATATATATATATATATATATATATATATATATATATATATATATATATATATATATATATATATATATATATATAACAAACACAGATCTCCTCATGAGCGAATATTTTTTAATTCGCTTAAAAAAGGCTCGATAACACAAATTATCTTGTTTTTGTTAGTGCTAGGTATAAGGACCCCACCCCCCAAGAAGCTAAATGACAGGAACTATATATCTCGGCCAACTTGATAGTTAATACATATTTATTTATACACAGGAATCCACGAGACGATTCTCTGTATGCCCTTTGTGGTTGTCACTGAAATATTGACTAATGATGGGTCGGATCCTCCCTTTACCTGTTCTCAAGTTCCGGATATCGATGATAATTAGTTACAGATTTCTCTCGAATTAGTTCTGTAAGAGTGGACTATTTGTCCGACAGCATCTGTTGCATATTAGCAAAAAGAAAGTGATCTTAATAAACTCAGGTTGAATGTGGACGCTGATGAATGCCAATTATCTATTCGACTCTTATGAATAATATATAAATATTTTATAATTTTTATATGAAAATAAGTTCTAATAATTTGATGGTTTTAAATCTTGGCGTTCTCCACTCAGTCCGTACGATTGGCATACTTACGTTCTTCCACACTCTATTCCATTGTATATCCTTTGTTTTGGACGCTATTGTAATCATCACCTTTTCTGATGCGATTATTTCTTTGTACAGTGATGTTAATTGGCTTACTGTTGCAATACTTGTTTTCAGTAAAAACATTTTAATGTTTTTAGTGAATTTTTATTTTAAAAAAAATTACTAATAGAGAGGTATCGATGGTGAGACTTTGCAAAAAAATTTTCAAATGAGCGTAAACTAGGACCCCTACAACCCATATCCGGGGTCAGTTTCAGTTTATATATATATATATATATATATATATATATATATATATATATATATATATATATATATATATATATATATATATATATATATATATATATATATATATATATATATATATATATATATGTATCCGTCTGATAGCTCAAAAAATAATTAACCGATTTCGATTAAACTCAGCAAGTGTCTTTCTTTTATTAATGGCTTGGATGAGTTCGTTGGTCAGGAAAATCGGACAGGGTTTTCCGGGAAAATGTTGAGTTTTCTTACGAAAAAAAATTTTTTCTTCGAAAATTACAAAGCTGTTTTAAAGAAATTTACTATATATGTTGCCTTGGGAGAGACATTACTACCTACCAAAATTAAACTTTCTAAGTTTATAGAAAATTGAGTTATTCAAATTTGGAATTTTCTTTCGAAAAATTTTTTTTTCTCCGAACCTTACAAAATTGTTCTAATGAAAATTGGTGGATATCTTGCCTTAGCAAAGGCCTTACTACATGTCGAGATTAAACTTTCTAAGTTTATAGAAAATTGAGTTATTCAAGTTTGAAGCATTTAATAAAAATTCACTACCATAACGCACTTGCTGCGTCCCGAACTTTTTTTAAATTATGACCATATGACCAGTGATTGGCGCATAGTGTTCTCCAAATATCTTATTATTTAGATGGTAGAATCCGGATTTAACGAGGAGTCAAGGGACCAGCAATAATATCTCGTAAAAACCGGATCTCGTTATACCAGAAAAAATCAGGTATATACAATGTAAGTGTAGATACCGGACTACTCCCCGGTGAATCTTTTCATCAATATTAAAATTCTACTGTAACTGTGTAGTTTGAATGGACAATTTTATTCACATAAAGAAATGACATCACTCTATATAATGTACATTATTAATTTATCTAACTCTATACACATCATAAAAAGTAGTCTGTGATTTTCATTTGTACTGTAGATTTTTCTTTTTTCTTCTTTTCGTTCATTTAAAAAAAAAACTCAAAAACCAACGTTAAAAAATTTAACCGACTTCAAAATAGCCACTAAAAAGCGATTTTTTCCGGATTGCATGTTTAATTGATAAAACAAAAATTAATTTAAATGAAATATTATTAAATGTGCTACCTACTAATCTGTTTGAAGTCGGTGCCAAACCAATTACGTAGTAGGTACATAGGCTAGGTCCACTCCCGCTACATCGTAATGTTTCTCCGCGCATGCAACGGAATGCGTGAGCGTGGGTTGGTCTTTGATGGTTAACATATTAAGGTATTTCATTATAATTATAATACGTTATTGGTTAGGCTGTTTATATCGCTACGTATTATTGTATTTCGGGCTTAGCATCGACTTCAAACAGATAAGTTGGTAGCGCATATAATAATATTTCATTTAAATTTTTCTTTCTTTTGAATTAAACCTGTAAACTAGTTATTTTTTGTTTTTTAGTGCCTACCTTGATGTCGGTTTAGATTTTTTAAAGGTTGTTTATTTTTCCATTTTCAGTGTTAACATGAGTAAGTACGGTATTAGTGAATTTTCTTTAAAAAAATTCACTAATGAGGAGATCCCGACTTTTGATTTTGAAAAAATTTCTTCAAATGAGCGCTAATTAGGCCCCCCAGAACACATATCCGGGGTCAGTTAAAATTTTTATATGTTTATATATATATATATATATATATATATATATATATATATATATATATATATATATATATATATATATATATATATATATATATATATATATATGTATATATGTATCACACCGATAACTCAAAAAATAATAGGCTGATTTTGATTAAATTTGGTGAATAAATTCCTTTTGCAAATGGCTTGAACAAGATCGTTAGCCAGGAAAATCGGTCCAGGTTTTCTCGGAAAATTTAGTGTTTTCTTTCGAAAAATTTTTATATCTCCGGAATTAACAAAGTAGGGGCAATTTGGTACGCGGGTTTACATCCTTATAGGTAAGCTATATACCAAAATTTAGCTCTGTAGGTGAAAATACAAAAAAGTTATAGGCATTTAAAGAAAAATAAATTGGGGTTTTTCACAAAACGTCAAAGTTGCGATTTAAACGTCAAAATTGGCAACATTTAGGAAAAGAACTTGAATCTAATACGGGCTATGGAAATAAAATGTCTCAAGAAAAATGTTTTACAAACCCTGAAGTGTTAGTTTCAACCGTCATTGTCCTTCTTTTTAATAAAATGTTTCCAGAAAATTCATTTCAAATAGACCCTTTCTCTGACGCTTGGCAGTAGTCTTAGCTATAGAGTTTATCGTTTAATGGTATATAATTTTTGTAGAATTTTCGTAAAAAAATCAATAAAGCTCAATATATCTGTTATTATACAAGATATGAAAAAAAATTGTATATATTAATTATAGGGTGTCTTAAGCTACATCTTGAAAAATTATTTCGACAATCACAGGGTGGCCCATAAGTCGTTGGTGATACAAATTTTCTTTTTTTTTTTAATCAAACACGCCTTATGTTATTGCATTTTTGCATTTTCCATCGAAATATAATGCATGTTTGTATAGTTATATATTATATAGTAGCGAATTTTGATCAAATGCTTAATATTTGAATAACCCAATTTGCTCTTAACCTATAAGGTTGACCAAGCAACGACTTTTTCGGGAACACTTTAAGTTTACTTTCGAAAATTTTTGTACATTTTCAAACAATAAAGTTATTTTGATGAAACATGGCACATTGTTTTTACTATATAGATTATATTGGTAACCATATTTGATGCCTGCTTTCTTAAAAAAACATACATTATTGCTATTAAAAAATAGTTTTATGAAAATTCACTACCATAACGCACTTGCTGCGTCCAGAGTTTTATAAAACTGCTTTAATATAATCAAACTGCCACAGAACTTTAAGTTACATTGGTTATAAAATGATTTCCATCGATTTCCCTGAGATCCCCTCATCAGATCCAGACTTGGGGAAAATAGGATCACCTCAGAAATATACCGTTTGGAACAAAACCCAAAAAAAAAAAAATTGGCCCACAATTAACGAAAATGTCGGTGAACATACATTAAAAAAATACTCTTTGAGGATTTTCCTCGATTTCCGTGTGATCCCATCAGCAGATCCTGAGTTGGTGAAAACGGCACCACCTCAAGAACACCACCACTTTTCGAACAAAAAAAGATTTTTTTAAATTTATCCACAATTGACGAAAATATCGGTGAACATACATACAAAAAATACATACAGACGAACATAGAACCTACTACTTTTTTGAAGTCGGCTAAAAATTCAAAATTTGCGATCACCTCATTAACGAATTTTTTTCTACGAAAATTTGCTAAAAACAGTATTAGAAGGGAAACTGATGAAATTCACCCAGAAGAGCTACTCGCTGTGTGCAGTTTGAAGGAACGTTTGGTAATCTTGCTGCAAAATAGGGGGCACATCAAACATTGTCAATAACCAGTTTTGGATATACAAAATCATATTATTAAATTAAATCGATTTCGTTTGCTTTAGCAGTAGTATTGTATTTATTACTGTGCTACAATCAAGAGGAAAGATGGTAAACTGCCTCAAAGGATCATCAGAACTGTTATAGTCATAGTAACTTTTAAATACAATATACTTCAAAAATTGTTTTCTTTTCTCTTTTTCACCCAAACGAAGGATAAAATCAGTGTCGTACTACATATTTGCTATTAAACATATTTTTATTGAAATTCACGTCCATAATGCACTTGCTGTGTGCCGATTTTTAAGTTATTCGTTCGCTGCGTTCGCCCGTACTCAAAAGCTATATTTGTTTAGTAAAACTTGTTCAATATGCTATTAAAAAGCTCAATATCTCCTTAACAGTTTGGAGCTCATTTGGAAACTGATATCCGCATTTTGTTTGAAGAATGATCGTTTATTATAAATACCTATCTATAAAATGTTAAGGTGAATGTGAAATTATCAACAGATCAATTACTAAATCCGCAATTAAATATATATTAAGAAATCTGCGAAAGCGAAAGTTTATCTAATTTGGGATCATAAAATTTGTCTCAATTGATCAATTATTTAATTATCGATAGTTTAATTATTTATACCAACTAACTCTTTAAAAGGCAAGTATCTCATAATGTTATTAACATTTTAAAAGGTCTGGATGGTTAACATGATTCCCCATAATGTTAGTATAAAAAATTCGGAACGCAGCAAGTGCGTTATGGTAGTGAATTTTCATAAAAATATTTTTAATAGGAAATATATTTTTTTAAAGAAAGCTTGCATCAAATTTGGTTGCCACTATAACCTATATAGTAGAAACAATGTGCCGTGTTTCATCAAAATAACTTTATTGTTTGAAAAAGTACAAACATTTCCGCAAATAAACTTAAAGTGTTCCTAAAAAAACTGGTTTCTTGGTCAACCTTATAGGTTAATAGCAAAATGAGCTATTCACATTTGAAGCCTTTAATGAAAATTCGCTACCATAACGCACTTGCTGCGTCCAGAATTTCTTTTCATACAAATATGTATTATATTTCGATGGATGCAAAAATGCAATAACATAAGGCGTGTTAGATTAAAAAAAAAGAAAATTTGAATCACCAGGGGTCCTAAATAGCGTTCATTTGAAGAATTTTTTTCAAAGTCAAAAGTCGGGATTTCCTCATTAGTGATTTTTTTTTAAAGAAAATTTACTAAAAACAGAACAGGATTTTAAAAACTGTATAAAACAGACTTTGATACAGTACAGTTTTTATTCTGTGTTGGAGTTGCTTATGAACAGTATTGAGCGGATTCAATATTGACATTTTTTTCTTCTGCATTTTTACAGCCAACGACAATTTATTTGCTTGTTTTATTTTGTTGCTTATTTCAATTCAATTATAAGAACAATTCGAAGATTCCAATTTATCACAAAACTGTTTTCAAACTTGACGGTTCTTTCGTTAACAAAGTTAGTGAAACGATCGTCAGCTCTGAAAAATGTTTTGTAATGAATTAGGTGCTACAAATTGTACTTATCAGTGCTTATCACATGTTCCAATCTTCACTCAATCGTTTTGTTTTTACATTTTCGATATTTTACTTTTCATTTTTATTGGTGGTGTCACATGTGTTTTTGTTTTATTTTGTTTGGTTTTCTTTTGCTTGTCTTTTGATTACCAATATATTGGCTCTGTAACTTTGTATGCCTAATGGTAAAGATTGTGCTTGTCCAGGTTCGGACTCTGCCTTACCTATCTTACAAAAACAAATGCACACAAAGATACACAAACAATAATAATACAGGATTTCTCTGGACCGGAAAAGACAACTGATCTACGGTCACTCTAGACCGGAGACAGAGCAATATAAAACTTCACCCTACCAATCGCTGTGCAGACTAGTTCAAGGCACAGTGATCTTGGAATGGGTGGAGTAAGACTAAGGGTATGCACAATCAACCAAGGGTTGCGGTGCTATCGGGGCGGCAAGGCCGCGGACGAGCCCTGAGGGAACAAAAAAATACAGGATTTTATTACAAACAGCTACAACCTGTTCCACCTAAGAGACCTTGGTTTAATAGCAGAGTAGTAGAATGACTAGTACCTACACTGATACCTTACTATTTATTTAAAATAAATCTGATTCAAGAAAGTTAAAACGTGAAAATTGATTGATCAGAATGTCCATGAAAAATACTACAACAAATGACTAACAAGCTCCTAGATATGTGTCTAAGTCGTTATTTTACTTGATTTCCTTAACACATAAGCAAAAAATCCATTGTAAATCAATATTCCTGCTAGTAAATTCATATAGTGCGTAACCCAGTGGGCTACGTCCCTGTACATTGTATAATTTTAGTCTCATTTCACTTTACAGTAATCTAATCTGATTGTTGTTATTCCGATGAATTTTGTAGCGCGTTTTTGCATAACAAATAATTTGATAAAGAGGCGATGAAAGTTTTAAGTTCAATTTGAAAAGCATATCTGGTTGTTTGTTCTTGCTCTAACTTAGTTAAACCGTTCCATATTTAATACAGTTGTAGACTTTTCCCGTGGCTTCACAAGTGCTTGTTTTAGGGAATTTTCTTTAAAAAAATCACTAACGAGGAGATCCCGACTTTTGAATTTAGAAAAAGTTTTTTTAAATGAGCGAGAACTAGGCCCCCTAGAACCCACATCCAGGGTCAGTTTCAATTATATATATATATATATATATATATATATATATATATATATATATATATATATATATATATATATATATATATATATATATATATATATATATATATATATATATGGTGATACATTTACCCAAATTTAGGTCTGTAAATTTAAAGACAAAAAAGTTAGAAGGATTTTAAAAAAATTGAGATTTTCCTCAAAACGTAAAAAGTCGCGATTTGAAACGTCAAGATTGGCAACATTTAGGCAAAGAACCTGAAAGAAATACGGATTGTGTAAAAAGTGTCCTTTAAACCCTTAAGTTTCAACTTCAACCATCATTGCTCTTCATTTTACTAAAATATTTCCAGAAAATTCATTTCAAATAGACGCTTTCTCTGATGCTTTGGTAGTAGTTTTAGTTAAGTTTAACGGTCTATAATTTTTAGCTAATTTTCGTAGAAAAAATTCGTTAATGAGGAGACCGTGGCTTTTGAATTCCAAAAAGATTTCTTCAAATGAGTGCAAAGTATGACCCCTAGAATCCATCTCCGGGTTTACCTGCTGTTTACAAATATACAAGGTGACGCATTTCTACGGTAAAGTCCAATATAATTGTTATTATGCAAGATACGAGAAAAAAATTGTATACATTACCTATAGGATGTCTTGAGCTGCATATTATGAAATTATTTGGACAATCACAGGATGGCCGATAAGTCGTTGGTGATACCTACAATTTTTTTTTGAACATTCCTTATTGCATTTTTGCATTTTTCATCGAAATATAGTGCATGTTTGTAAAAAAAAATCGAGACGCAGAAAGTGCGTTTTGGTAGCGAATTTTAAATTGAATGCTTCAAGATTTAATAACGCAATTTGCTATTAAACTAAGGTTCGTTAGCTGGGAAACGAATTTCCTCGGAAACGTTTTAAGTTTATTTTCGGAAAATTTTTGTACATTTTCAAACAAGTTATTTTGATAAAATATGGTACGTTATTCCTACTATATAGATTATTTTATCTATTTAATTTATTTATATTAGGAATTTTCTTGTACAAAATGTAACTTTAATAGCGAATTTTCTTATAAATGAATTTAGTGAATCTTCTTTGAAGAAACATTTGAGAATTTTGTATGAAAAATTATTCAATTGATGGAACATTTTTTAAATGGAATTGGTCGAAAATAAGGTTTTAATGGATTTTCATGCACACAAATTATTTTATTTTCAATTTTAATTAGAGATTAGATATATAATTTGAATTTTATGTATCCTTTTAGCAGAATTTTGTGTAAAAAATATTTAGCCAAATTTGATACCTGCTTTCATTAAAAAAAGACATATCTGCCATTAAAAATATTTTTATGAAAATTCACTACCATAACGCACTTGCTGCGTCCAGACTTTTTGTTATTTTAGCACATTAATGTCAAAAATCGTATTAACATTTTTAAAATTAATTACCAGTAACGTTTTCTACTAATGAGCATTGCAATTTATACAGTGAAAAGTTATAACTTTTCAAGAAAATTACTCAAAACAAATATTTGTAAATAGGTACATATTGAGTTATTTTTGAAACTAAATAATTTCGGATATAAAATTGTATATTTTTTAATAATTTAACATCCGCGCATGTAACAAATAATTTACGTCTGAAGTTACTGGTACGCTCCACGTAACATCTATACCTACATGCGCGCTGCATGGAACATTTGTTATTATTTAATGTCTAATATTACGGACACAGCGCACGTAGCAATCGCCACGACCTAAAATTTGTGGTTAATTGGGCTTGCCAAAGTAAACTTATTGGTGCTCGCCACAGGCCCAAAGCCTTAATAGTGAAATCCAATTTTAAAATAGTTTATTAGTGAATTTTCTTTAAAAAAATCACTAATGAGGGATCCCGACTTTTGAAATTTTAACAAATTTCTTCAAATGAGCGCGAACTAGGCCCCTAGAACCCATATTCAGGGTCAGTTTCTATATATATATATATATATATATATATATATATATATATATATATATATATATATATATTTATTAGCGATTTTTTTTAAAAAAAATTCGCTTATGGGGAGATCTGTGTTTATATATATATATATATATATATATATATATATATATATATATATATATATATATATATATATATATATATATATATATATATATATATATATATATATATATATATATATATATATATATATATATATATCCGACCGATAACACAAAAAATAATGGACCGATCTTGATAAAAGTGACTTGGATAAGTTCGTTAGCCAGGAAAATCTGACCAGGTTTTCCCGGAAAATTTTGTGTTTTCTTTATAAAAAAATTCATATCTCCGGAAATAACAAAGCAAGGGCAACCAAATTTGGTACGCGTGTTTGTATTATAAATAGTGAACTCTGTACCAAAATTTAAGTCCATAGCTTTAAAGACAAAGAAGTTATGGGCAGTTAAAGCAATAAATGTAGGAGTTTTCCTCAAAACGTCAAACTCGCAATATTAAACGTCAAAATTGGCAATGTTTAGGCAAAGAATGTAAAACAGATACCATTTGTGAAAAGAAAATGTTGCAAGAAGAGTGTTCTGCAAACCCTTAAGTTTCAGATTCAACCGTCATTGCCCTTCATTTTACTAAAACGTTTACAGGAAATCCATTTCAAATAGACCATTTCTCTGGTGCTTTGGCTGTCAGTTTAGTTAAGTTTGGTAGCTGTTTGGATATTTATTTGTAGGTTTAGTGAAATTTATAGTTTAACGGCCTATAATTTTTTAAGCTAATTATCGTGGAACAAATTTGTTAATGCATTTTTGCATTTTTTATCGAAATATGATGCGTTTATCTTTAAAAAAATCTGGACGCAGTAAGTGCGTTTTGGTTGCGAATTTTCGGTAAATTTGCAGTTAAGCTCCCGAACGCTTTTCAAAACACTGTTTTCAGAAACCTGCCTAGAGCCCCCCCTGGATCCACAAACCCCAAGAAAAATTTGTTGTTCACACTCCCCAAGGAAGTTACGGGACCAGGAGTGAGTAGGGGTGCATATTTTTTTAGCTAATTTTTTTAGAACAAATTCGTTAATGTAATTTTGCATTTTTTATCGAAATATGATGCGTTTATAAGAAAAAAATCTGGACGCAGTAAGTGCGTTTTGGTTGCGAATTTTCGGTAAATTTGCAGTTAAGCTCCCGAACGCTTTTCAAAACACTGTTTTCAGAGACCTGCCTAGAGCCCCCCCTGGATCCACAAACCCCAAGAAAAATTTGTTGTTCACACTCCCCAAGGAAGTTACGGGACCAGGAGTGAGTAGGGGTGCATATTTTTTTAGCTAATTTTTTTAGAACAAATTCGTTAATGTAATTTTGCATTTTTTATCGAAATATGATGCGTTTATAAGAAAAAAATCTGGACGCAGTAAGTGCGTTTTGGTAGCGAATTTTCGGTAAATTTGCAGTTTAGCTCCCGAACGCTTTTCAAAACACTGTTTTCAGAAACCTGCCTAGAGCCCCCCTGGATCCACAAACCCCAAGAAAAATTTGTTGTTCACACTCCCCAAGGAAGTTACGGGACCAGGAGTGAGTAGGGGTGCATAATTTTTTTAGCTAATTTTTGTAGAACAAATTCGTGAATGCATTTTTCCATTTTTTGTCGAAATATAATGCGTTTGCAAGAAAAAAATCTGGACGCAGTAAGTGCGTTTTGGTAGCGAATTTTCGATAAATTTGCAGTTTAACTCCCGAACGCTTTTCAAAAAACTGTTTTCAGAAACCTGCCTAGGCCCCCACCCCTCTGGATATACAAACCCCAAAAAAAATTTCTTGTTCACACTCCCCAAGGAAGTTACGGGACCAGGAGTGAGTAGGGGTGTATAATTTTTTTAAACTAATTTTCGTAGAACAAATTCGTTAATGCATTTTTGCATTTTTTATCGAAATATGATGCGCTTGTAAGAAAAAAATCTGGACGCAGTAAGTGCGTTTTGGTAGCAAATTTTCGGTAAATTTGCAGTTTAGCTCCCGAACGTTTATCAAAAAACTGTTCAGAAACCTGCAGGTGAGGTCCTAGTAATGTCTCTGAAAACAATTTGTTGAAAAGCGTTCGGGCGCTAATCTGCAAATTTACCAAAGTTTCATTAAATCCTTCAAATTTCAATAACTCAATTTGCTATTAACGTAAGCTTTGTTGGATAGAAAACCAACATTTAAGTTTATTTTCGGAAAATTTTTGTATATTTTTAAACCATAAGTAATTTTGATAAAATATAGTACATTGTTTCTACCACATAGGCCATACCGGTAATCAGATTGATGCCTGCTCGCATTTGCTATTAAAAACATTTTTATGGAAAATCACTTCCATAACACATTTGCTGCATCTAGACTTTTGAAAAATGTTTATATATTTTCAAACAATAAATTTGTTTCAATGAAATATAATACATTGTTTCTACTATATAGGCAACCAAGTTTGATGCCTGCTTTCATCAAAGAAAGACATTTGCTATTAAAAATATTTTAAAGAAAATTCGCTACCATAACGCACTTGCTGCGTCCCGAGATTTTTATTTATTTATTTTGGAGTGTAAAATGGTTGGGAAGTTCAAAGGATATAGAGGAAATATTGGAGGTGCTAATAACGGAAGATTGGTTGAATAAATTGTAAATTTGAAATACCGAAATGTTATAGCAAGAAATGTCAGCGTCAATAGGATTTTGATATGTTTCAATTTAATATTTAAACCAAATCGCATGAATTACAGCCACAAGTTTGTAATTTTTATGTAAGATGCACTGTATAATTTTAATGCATATAAATAAATAAATAAATATATATATATATATATATATATATATATATATATATATATATATATATAAATATACATATATATATATATATATATATATATATATATATATATATATATATATATATATATATATATATATATATATATATATATATATATATATATATCCCAGCAAACACACATGTAACTGATATATGGCAAATTAAGATCAAGAAAGTATTATTGTAATGTATATATGCAACACATAATTTACATATATGTACCTTTCAGACACAGATCAATTATGAATCGTTTGTAATATTGACATGCTTCGAGTGTGATACATGATAGTTCTGTAACAATGTTATATTACATATATATTACAAATAGATCGACATGTGCTATAACCTAATATCTCAAGCATAGATAAGTATCGGTACAATGTTACATAGCAGTGTAATATATGTGGTACATTAAATATATATAGCAGCGTTATATAGCATATACTTTGCAAATGGATAATAATGAACTACAACTATATGCCGTAATTTTGGATCACTCAAGTTACACTGTTACAGCATATAGGGGACATGGCCTTATAAACATTTGAATTAAATTTAGTGGTTTAAATGTTAATGTTCTTATGCAATAATTATTAGCAATACACGCTTTTACAAATCGGAATTGGTTAAAATCAAAATAATTCATTTGCACCCGCTTTAATTTGTCACAAAAATGGCGATAATGATCTAATGGTTTAAGCACACAGCGCGCGTCTACTTCTGTTTTCTGCTGTAGCCATCTGCAATTGATGTGATTAGCACATAGATAAATATGTATCTTCTTTGGATTAGGGGTAAACTAATTAATAATTAGATTAGTTGTTCTAATTGTCAGGTTTATTTGTTACACCAATATAGGGAGCGTGCGCGTTGACAACTAGCGCCACCAGTGGTGACAGAATATAACCAACAACAGCTGTTTCATCCATATTCTAACTGATATCAATGTTAGTTTTGCACGCGGAGAAGTGTAATATGTTGGAAAGAAAGTCTAAATCTGAACGTACTTTGTTGTACTGTTGACAGCTATAATAATGATAAATCATGTGATGGTAGAAACATCAGCTTCTACTATAAAAAATACAGCCAAACCCATACTTAATTATTTTGTGGAATTCTCACTGGAGCGGATTCTTTGCACCTAAAATGTTTTAACAAACCACCTTATTTACGAGAGTTGTTACTACAGTGGCTAAATATTATAAAATGCTAATTAGTTTAGCTGTACATAAAAGTTTCTTAGTAGGTACCTGCTTTATTTGAGCATTAAATGTATGATAAGTGAATATATTATTTATGTCTCGAAGTTTATATATATATATATATATATATATATATATATATATATATATATATAATATGTAATTAATGTAGCATACATATAACCATGTAATGTATCAGTTACATATATGCGAGAGCATCCAGCTGCTGACATTTCTGGTATCAATCATGTTACATGAAAGTTACTTGATACATAACCTTAGCTATTGAAATATCAAGTGTTATGTAATATCAAGTAAAAAAATAATAGGACGATTTTGATCAAATTTTGTACATACATTCCTTTTGTAAGTGGCTAGGATATGTTCGTTAGTCAGGAAAATCGGCCCAGGTTTCCCGGAAAATGTTGTATTTTCTTTCAAAACAAATTTATTCGGGAAATAACAAAGTAAGGGCAACCAAATTTGATAGGCTGATTTCTGTCATAAAGCGTATCCTATCTATCAAAATTCAGATCTCTGTGTTAAAATATAAAAAACTTAGAGGGAAATTAATTTTTAATTAATTAAATCTGATTCAAGAAAGTTAAAACCTTAAAACTGATAATTATGATAGGAGTTCGAATGTGAGTGAAAAAGACGAGAAGCAATGACTAACAAGCTCCTTAATATGTGTCGTTATTTTCCTTTGTTTCGTTAAAAAATGAGCAAAGAATCCATTGTAATTCAAAATTGTTTTGTGTAATCAGTAAATACGTTAGACGGTTAACATGTATTACAGGATATACTGCTAGTACATATATGTCCAGCGTAGCTAAGTTTGTTAAGCGGTGTACATTGGATGATCGACTCCAACATGACGAATTCTAATCCTAGTTAGTGACTTTACTTTTTATCATTTTTTTAAATCTCATTTCACTTTACCATTATCTAATCAGATTGTTGTTCTTTCTATGAATTTTTTATCGAGTTTTTGTATGCAAAAAATAATCTGATAAAGAGGAGATGAGACTTTCAAGACTTAATTCAATTTGAATAGCATATCTGATTGTTTGTCCTTGCCCTAACTTATTCAAACCGTTCCATATCCAGTGTCTGATTCAATTATATATATATATATATATATATATATATATATATATATATATATATATATATATATATATATATATATATATATATATATATATATATATATATAAGGGTGAACCATTTACCAAAATTAAACTCTGTAGGTTTAAAGACAAAAAAGTTAGAGGCATTAAAAGAAATTGGGGTTTTCCTCAAAATGTAACAAGTCGCGATTTGAAACGCCAAAATTAGCAAATTTTAGGCAAAGAACCTGAAAGAAATACGGATTATGTCTTCTGCAAACCCTTATCTTTCAGCTTCAACCATCATTGTCCTTCATTTTAATAAAATATTTCCAGAAAATTCATTTCAAATAGACACTTTCTCTGATGCTTTGGCAGTAGTTTTACTTAAGTTTATGGTCTAACGGTCTATAATGTTTAGGTAATTTTCGTAAAAATTCGTTAATGAGGCTTTTGAATTCCAAAAACATTTCTTCAAATGAGCGCAAACTAGGCCCCCATGAATCCATATCCGGGTTTACTTTCTGTTTACATATATACGGCAAAGCTCAATATAATTGTTATTATGCGAGATACAAGAAAAAATTGTATACGTTACTTATAGGGTGTCTTGAGCTGCATCTTATAACGTTATTTTGACAATTACAGGCTGGCCAATAAGTCGTTGGTGATACCTACCTTTTTTTTTAACATTCTTTATTGCATTTTTGCATTTTTTTTCGAGATATGATGCATGTTTGTAAAAAAAATTGAGACGCAGTAAGTGCGTTTTGGTAGCGAATTTTCATTAAATACTTCAAAATCCAATAACTCAATTTGCTATTAACCTCACGTTCGTCAGCTAGGAAACTAGTTTTCTCGGAAACATTTTAAGTTTAGTTTCGGAGAATTTTTGTACATTTTCAAACAAGTTACTTTGATAAAATATGGTACAATGTCTCTACTATATAGGTTATACCGGTGACCAAATTAATGCCTGGTGCATTAAAGAGACATATTTGCTATAAAAACATATTTATGAAAATTCACTTCCATAACGCACTTGCTGCATCCAGACTTTTCTTATTTTTGGAGCTCTTCATATAACTCTGTCATAACCTAGAAAGATATACAATTAGATGTGTAAATATTTTATTATCTCAACAATGAAATAATTTTTTCCCTTTGTTTTAACGTTAGTCACAAATCCTGTTACAATATAATCTTTGTCATATTTGTTTTGAAATATATATTTTCATTTAAATATATGACTAATGTACTGTTTTTTATCTCATACTTTTAAAATAAGTACCTTCCAGTTTATATATTGTTTGCGCAAAAAACATGTTTTATTAGCGAGTGAAATGAGCGTACTAATGTTCCTTAAAAACAAAACAATCAATACTGGTTAGCACATTCAATTTAGCCTTTAATCAAATTTTCTTTATAAAAATTCGTTTATGACGAGGTCGCGACTTAATGACAAAACATTGATCATATCAAAGCAAAGTCAGTTTGTGTTTCCAGTAATGATCAGAATGCACCTAACCTTACATATACAATTTCTCACTACATACATGAGACATGAGTTTCCCTGATAGTTTAAAGCCCAGTTATTCACGAGAAAAACATGTGACGGCAAGGAATTCCACAACTTGGAAGTCCTCGGGACAAAAGAGCGGGCATCACAAGATGTTCTATGCCTGGTGACCTGGACAGTAAAAGGGTGCATTCGCTCTGTTCCCCTGGTAGATCTGTTGAGGGCAGCAGGTGGATGAACTATGGAAGAAAGCTTCTCTGAGCAGTGCCCGTGCAGATATCTATAAAAGAGAGAGACCTTTGTGTAAGGGTAGGGTCACCGATGAGACGTATGGCTCTCTTCCGAATGGAGTCCAGGATAGCGGGTGCAGAAGCGGCAGCAGCAGCACCCCAGATGTGGAAGCAGTAATCGAGGTTTGGCTTTATTTGTGAAGTATATAAAGTATAGAGATTAGCTGGTGAAAAGTATTTGCGAGCCCGAAAGAGGAAACCTAATTTCTTAGCAGCCGCTTCAGCAATTGATGTGACATGTTGGTGCCAATTGAGATTTCGATCCACAGAAATGCCAACAAGTGAAAAGGACTCATTACTTTGAATAACTTGGTTGTTTATTGTGATGGGTCTAGAGCTGGTGTATCTCTTATGAGAAAGAAAGCAAGACTGTGATTTGGTGGGGTTGAATTGTACAAGATTTCTACTCCCCCAGTCTAATATTTTTTGGAGATCCACAGAGACAGAACCCTCCTTGAGTCTGCGATCCTCGTCTAATTGGGCTAAAGAGACACGCTTAGAATATTGTATATTTGAGTGGAGGGTGCTGTCGTCCGCGTAACTGTGAACTGAGTTGGATGTGCTAGAGAGGAGGTCATTGATGTGGAGAAGAAACAAAGTAGGGGCTAAAGCTGAACCTTGAGGACCTCCTGCATTAATTGGATACAGTTTAGAGGAATGGCCATCCACGACAACAGAAATGCTCCGGTTGGAGAGGAAATTTGCTGTCCACGTACAGAGTTTTGGTGGTAGGCTATAGGCCGGTAGTTTATTAGGCAGCGCTGTGTGCCAGACCTGGTCGAATGCTTCGGATATGTCTAGAGCGACAATCTGGGATTCACCGTGTAGTTCCATAGACTTGTTCCAATAATGGGTGACAAGGGAAAGGAGGTCGGCAGTTGATCTGCGCTGACGGAATCCATACTGCCTGTCGTGGATTGGACTGTGTAATTCGGTGTTTATATACTTTTCCATCACTTTAGAGACGACTGAAAGGAGAGAAATAGGTCTGTAGTTGCTAGCAAGCGCTTTGGATCCTTTCTTGGGGACGGGTTGTACTAGAGCAGTTTTCCAGTTACTAGGGAATATGCTTCTATTGTAAGCTGTCTGAAACAGACGAGTCAGGACAGGAGCAAATTCTGGTGAGCATTTTTTGAGAACAATTGCTGAGATCTCGTCAAGGCCAAAGGCTTCCCTGGTATTAAGAGAAGAGAGCATCTTTCGTACCTTTTTAGTTTTGAAAGTGATATCCGTCATTTTATGCGCGACATTGGGGATTGTTGGTGGTTAAACATTTGGAGGTGGGTTGAGAGTAGAATTGCCGGCGAACAACGAGGCAAAAAGTTCAGCCTTGCCCAGGGCGGTAGAAACAATTCCATCCCCTGGGACAAGAGGCGGGAACGTGCTCTTGCAGAAATTATTCCCAATAGATTTAGCAAGAGTCCAGAAGGGTTTGCTGCCGCTGGAGCTTAAGAGGACTTTGTTTTGGATGTGGTTAGTAAACGAGTTTTTTACCTCAGAAAGAATGCGGACATAGCGGTTTCATGCGTCGTTAAATGCTTTACGGTTTTCTTGACTGGGATTGTGTAGAAGCTTTTTGTGAGCTTTGGCCTTTTCAAGTCTGGCCTTGTCACATGATTTAGAGACCCAGGGCTTTTGAGTGGCTGCAGAGGTTTTCTGTGTACGTGGAATAAATAATTTTATGCCAGCTTGGATAATTTCAGTGACGTTTTATGAGATATAAGAGGGGTCAGGATGAGAGAAGCAGACATGCTCCCAACAAATGAGGAAAAGTAATCCCGCATTTCGTCCTAGTTCGCAGAGTTGTAGTGCCAAACGATACGTGGGTGTGATGACTGTGTGTCCTCGGGTTGCATTGCACAGGAAGCAGTGACCATGCCGTGGTCTGAGCGACTCAGGGGGGCGGTGACTGATATCTTATAGCAGTCAGAATTTGTAGTAAGAAGGAGATCCAAGATTTGAGTTGTGTGTTGGGATGCGAGGAAAGTAAGTAGGTTGCTGAACCATATTGGCTAAAGAAGAATTGCTGACTGCAAAGGCCTCCGCTGCTCTTCCTTGTGGATCGGTTTTTGAAGATCCTAGCCATTCCTTATTATGGACAATGAAGTCACCAAGAATAGTGACCTCGGAGGAAGGATATTCAGAAATAAGATGGTCGGTTTTTTTCAGAAAGGTAGTCAAAGAGCTGGACAAAGTTGTTGTCAGAAGGTGACCGGTAAATGCAACAGATGAATTTAGTTGCAGCCCTGAGAGAGAGTTTTATCCATGGTATGTATTTTCTTACAGCTTCTAAATTGGGGAGTCTGGCGCAGGATAAATTGCTACGGACGTATGAGCACACGCCTCCATGCAATCTAAAGGAAGTAAGGAGCTCATACCCCGGGAAATTAAGGTGATTAGTGGCTGTTTTGGCACTGATATGAGTTTCGGTGAGGAAGAGGAGTTGGGGCCTATTAGCCTGGAGGAATTGGTGGACGGAGTCCAGGTGAGACTTTAGGCCACATATATTCGAGAAGGATATATTAAATCTTGATGCTGGCGCCCCCTGTAGACCCCTCTCCCGGAGATTCGAATGGAGGGATATTTTACCTCCGGAATATTTTGTACAAGGAGGAGCCATCATCATTTTTGCTTATAAGGGAAACCGACTCATACACCAGGACCGGAAACGTCCGTTGGGACTTCACCCCTTGATGTAAGGGGTGGTACCTCCTCGGGCGTGAAAAAATCCTTTACTATCACGTAAAGGAAAATTCCACTACCACCTACCATATTGCAAGTATACCACATCAGCCAACTATTAAAGAGCTGACCAGCTCTAGAACTTGCTCAATGTTTATATGTTTATATATATATATATATATATATATATATATATATATATATATATATATATATATATATATATATATATATATATATATATATATATATATATATATATATATATATATATATATATATATCACACCGGTAACTCAAAAAATAATCGGCCGATTTTTATTAAATTTGCTGAGTACCTTCCTTTTGCAAGTATCTTCGATAAGTTCATTAGCCAGGAAAATGGGCCCACGTTTTCCCCGGAAAATGTTTTGTTCTCTTTCGGAAAAAATATATCTCCGGAAATAAAAAGTAAGGGCAACCAAATTCGGTACGCGTGTTTACATTGTAAATAGTGAACCACGCACCAAAATTTAAGTTTGTAAGTTTAAAGAAAAAAAAAGTTATGTGCATTTAAAGAAAAAGATTTGGGGTTTTCCTTAAAACGTCAAGGTCGCGATTTGAAACGTCAAAATTGGCAACATTTAGACAAAGAACCTGAAACCAATTCGAATTATGTAAAGAAAATGTCGTAAGAAAAGTGTTCTACAAACCCTTAGGTTTTAGTAGACCCTTTCTCTGATGCTTTGGCAGTAGTTTTAGTTAAGTTTATGGTTTAACGGTCTATAATTTGTAGTTAATTTTCGTAGAAAAAAAATCGTTAATGAGGAGACCGAGACTTTTGGTTTTAAGAAGATTTCTTCAAATAAATGCAAACTAGGCTCCCTAGAATCCATGTCCGGGTTAGGTATATACAGGGTGACGCATTTAACGGTAAAGCTCAATATAATTGTTATTATACAAGATACGAGAGAAAATTGTGTACGTTAATTATAGGGTTTCTTGAGCTGCATCTTATTAAATTATTTTGACATCACAGGCTGGCCCATAAGTCGTTGATGCTACTTACAATGTTTTTTCCGAACACCCTTGTATTATTGCATTTTTCATCGAAATATGATGCATGTTTATAAGAAAAAAATCGAGACGCAATAAGTGCGTTTTGGTAGCGAATTTTCATTCAGATTTCAATCTCAATTTGCTATTAACCTAAGGTTCGTTCGCTAGGAAATCAGTTTTTTCGGAAATATTTTAAGTTTATTTTCGGAAAATTTTTATACATTTTCAAACAATAAGTTATTTTGATAAGATATGGTACATTGTTTCTACTATATAGGTTATACAGGTGACCAAATTGATGCCTGCTTGCCTTGAAGAGACATATTTGCTATTAAAAACATTTTTATGAAAATTCACTACCACGACGCACTTGCCGCGCCCAGACTTTTTATAAATATGCACATTAATTGAGATACTGAATTTATTCCACACTGCATAATTATTCTCAGCAATTTAAAGCAATGAATCTTTCATGTAAAATACACGATTATAGTTTGTGCACTTTGTGTACTCCAATTTACCTGTAGATGTTGACAAATGAAAACGTCGTTTTGATTACATTTGCATTATATTATATAAATTGCAAACTAAATACAAACATGGTAAACTTGCTTGTATTTCGGTAATAAAAAAGCTGCGTATGAATAACTAAAATCTTGTTGTTTCTTATATTTTGCATACTCACCAATTTTATTTAAACACTTAGTTAATCATATATGTTATAATTTCAGCAAATTAAAATTGCACCGATAATACCTCAAGCATTTACTCGTTTGCGGTACATACTTTAAAAATGAAAAGCTTGTAATTACCCCACTTATCAGATACATACGTAATTAAATGTATTATCAACAAATGTGTTATATATAGGATATCTATATTCATAAACTTCAGTTGCAGATAGTGATTTTCCTTACGGTGTTCCTGCAGTTACAGATATTCATTAAATATGAATATACTTTGTGAGTACTTCGGGTTTCTCCTTTTTAACTACTGTATTGCCACACAAAGTGTTGACAACCAGGTTGACCAATCTATTGTCGAAACGCGTAGTGCATTCCCATTCAAAATAGCACAACAATGGAGTTACATCAATTTTACATGGCCTTCTCGTAGTGCTTATATAGATGCAGTCAACAATAAACAATATATTCCAGAAAACAATGCTGTGGCTGGAATCAAAATTTACAAAGACAAGTTATACATAGCGCTACCAAGAGCAAGACCTGTTGGTACTCCAGTTACTCTAGCTTATGTTCCACTAAATCAAGCTCCACAAGCCGGCACTCTGTTGACACCTTTTCCAAGTTGGGATTTAAATGTCAAGAAAGACTGCAACACCCTGCAGAGCGTCCAGAGTATGGAAATAGACAGTAATGGCATAATGTGGGTTATAGATGGAATGAGGCTCAACAATGCTTCTAGATGTCCGGCAAAACTTGTTCTTTTCGACTTGAATAACAACGATAAAATAGTACGTACCTACACATTTCCTGGCCATTTAGCTTTAAGAGAGAATGGATATTTGAATGACATAGTCATCGACAAATATTATAACGATACTTTTGCTTATATTTCTGATGCCAGTCCTATTGATCCTGGTCTAGTAGTGTATTCATATGTCCAAAACAAAGCTTGGAAGTTAAGAGACAGGACAATGTTTGCAGAAATTAACGCTAGCGGTTTTGTGGTTGAAGACCTACCAATGAATCAACTGATGCCTATCGACGGTATTGCATTGTCACCGGTGAAAAACGAAGAAAGATATGTTTACTTTTCTGCTTTGGTTGGATACAATCTTTACTCAATCAATACAAAAATTCTCAGAGATCATGAAATTTGCAAAACTGAAGCATGGAGAAGAAACGTTACACTAATTGGTGCTAAACAAAGTCAGAGTGATGGGTTGATGATGGATAATAGAGGTTCTCTTTATTACACGTTACTGCCCTTATATGGTATTGGAATATGGAACAGCAGTTCACCATTTTCACAATCAAAAATATTGAACCAGAATAAGGAAGTACACGTTTGGCCGGACAGTTTTACTTTTGATGGTACTGGGTACATCTATATGTTGTCAGATAATATAAATAAGTTCTTGGACACTAGTTATCCTTTAAAATTATCAAGACAAATATTGTTTAGAATAATTAGATTTTATAGTGGTACAAGAAGTTACTTGTATGAATAATGCTTTTAAATATGTGATAATTAAAACTACTATTTGCTCATAACTTTTGTTTATATCCTATAGTAATAATAATTTTAGTATCTTTATTATTAGATTATCGTATAAAACGAGCTTCATTCTTAAAAGATCATTAGAGTTAGATTTTGCAAAAGTTGAAACTTCATTTTTGAGGAATTAAAAGATTTTTAAAGAATAATAAATTAGCAATAGAAAAAACAGGTCTAAATTAGCAGGTGTGTTGTGGTGACGACTTTCCATATAACTTTGACATTCCATTAAAGAAAAATAGATTATTTGAAATAAGAAAACTCTAATACCTACTTCGAGAAAAATATTAAAGAACAAGTCAGTAGTTGCCAAGAAAGTGGATAAAAGCAAAAAATTCGCTAAAATACATAACTTAATAGTGCATTGTATTTACTTGGGTCATCTAAAGAAGTTTTTGTAGGACTTTATCGATCCTTTAGTTTGATATGCCTCAGAAATATATGTTTGATAATTACTATAATAATTTTCGAGTACTTTTAGACCCACCGTAGCAACTGCTGTATTTATTAAAGTAATATTTTAAAGACAACTGATTTCACGACTTGAGGCAGATTATCCAAATTTTTCTATAAAAGTTTTTTTTCATACCCTTTTACCTATTGTCTCTTGAAAACACTCTTTTATAATCTTGCTTATAATTCCTAAACTTTTGGCCTTCCTTGACGTCTCATAGGACCAACAATATCCTTATTAAGCAGCTTCATTTGTTTACAAGATAAAATCTTAAATTTTGTGTATATATATATATATATATATATATATATATATATATATATATATATATCCGACCGATAAATCAAAAAATAATGGACCGATCTTGATCAAATTTGGTGAGTAGCTTCCTTTTGCAAGTGGCTTGGATAAGTCGTTAGTCAGGAAAATCTGACCAGGTTTTCCCAGAAAATTTTGTGTTTTCTTTCTAGAAAAATTCATATCTCCGTAAATAACAAAGTAAGTGCAACCAAATTTGGTACCTGTATTTGTATTATAATGTGAACTCTGTACCAAAATTTAGGTTTCTATCTTTAAAGGCAACGAAGTTATGGGCAGTTAAAGAAACAAATTTTGGAGTTTTCCTCAAACTCGCAATTTTAAACGTAAAAATGGGCAATGTTACGCAAAGAACGTGAAACAAATACCGATTGTCAAAACAAAATGTTGCAAGAAGAGTGGTCTGCAAACCCTTAAGTTTCATATTCAACCGTCATTGCCCTTCATTTTACAAAAAAATTACAAAATATTCATTTCAAATAGACCCTTTCTTTGATGCTTTGGCTGTCAGTTTAGTTAAGTTGATGCTTTTAGTGAATTTTTATTTTAAAAAATTCACTAATGGAGAGGTAGATGGTGAGACTTTGCAAAAAAAATTTCAAATGAGCGCGATTTAGGACCCCTAGAACCCATATCCAGGGTCAGTTTCAATTTTTATATGTTTATATATATATATATATATATATATATATATATATATATATATATATATATATATATATATATATATATATATATATATATATATATATATATATATATATATATATATATATATATATATATATATATATGTATCCGTCTTATAACTCAAAAAATAATTAACCGATTTCAATGAAACTCCGACAAGTTCCTTTCTTTTATTAATCGCTTGGAATCATTTTGAGTTTTCTTTCAAAAAAAATTTTTTCTCCGAAAATAACAAAGCTGTTTTAATGAAATTTACTATATATTTGGAGAGACCTTACTAGGTACCAAAATTCAACTTTCTCAGTTTATATAAAATTGAGTTATTCAAATTTTCTTTCGAAAAAATTTTTTCTCCAAAAATTACAAAGTTATTTTAATGAAGTTTGGTGGATATCTTGCCCTATGTAAGACCTTACTACATACCAAACTTAAACTTTCTAAGATTATAGAAAACTGAGTTATTCAAATTTGAAGCATTTAATTAAAATTCACTACCATAACGCACTTGCTGCCTCCAGAGTTTTTTGTATATTTATTTATGGGTTTAGTGAAGTTTATGGTTTAACGGTGTATAATTTTTTTAGCTACTTTTCGTAGAACCAATTCGTTAATGCATTTTTGCATTTTTTATCGAAATATGATGCGTTTATAAGAAAAAATCTCGACACAGTAAGTGCGTTTTGGTAGCGAATTTTCCGTAAATTTTCAGATTAGCCCCCGAACGCTTTTCAAAAAACTGTTTTCAGAAACTTGCCTAGGGCTCCCCCCCTGGATGCACAAACCCCAAGAAAAATTTCTTGTTACGGGACCAGGAGTGAATAGGGGTACTGGGCGGGGTAGGTAGTAAAAAAAAATATGAGGAGAAAATACGAATAAAACGGGCTTGAAAGTTGTCACATCTTGAAGCCATATCACAGCACCCATATTCCCCCAGGTGCCGTAACTTCCTTGGAGGGTATGAACAAGAAATTTTTCTTGTGGTTTATGCAACGAGGGTGGTTGTATGCACGCGAGGGGGGACGGTAAATCCCCACGACGAAGCAGCCCCCACAACCTTCCCAACCCTACCACAAGTCGAAGCGAGGGGGGTCTGCTTCGTCGTAGGCATTTTCCTCTCCCCCCCCCCCCCTCATGTAGGCGGGGTTTAATGGGGATGGCTTCAAATAGACAGCTTTTAAGCAGTTTTCTTCGCTTTTTCTGCTCATAGTTCTTTTATACTACCTACCCCGCCCAGCACCCCTATTCACTCCCGTAATTTCCTTAGGGGGTGTGAACCAGAAATTTTTCTTGTGGTTTCTGCATCCAGGTGGGGTCTTAGTAATATTTCTGAAAACAATTTTTTGAAAAGTGTTCGGGAGCTAATCTGCAAATTTACCGAAATTTCATTAAATCCTTCAAATTTCAATAACTCAATTTGCTATTAACGTAAGCTTTGTTGGTTAGGAAACCAACATTTAAGTTTATTTTCGGAAAATTTTTGTATATTTTCAAACCATAAGTAATTTTGATAAAATATAGTACATTGTTTCTACTACATAGGCTATACCGGTAATCAGATTGATGCCTGCTCGCATTTGCTATTAAATAGATTTTGATGGAAATTCACTTCCATAACACACTTCCTGCATCCAGGATTTTGAAAAATGTTTATATATTTTCAAACAATAAATTTATTTCGATGGAATATGATACATTGTTTCTACTATATAGACAATCAAGTTTGATGCCTGTCTGTGGCCAATAGACAGGATGTGAAGAGGAGTCCCGAGAAATGTGTGTAGATCTGCTCGGATACCCAGACGGTCCTTCAGGCAGTCTGCGCGGCCAGAATCAAGCCAACACTGGTTCAGGAGTGCGCTGACGCCCTCCGAGGGCTAGCCAGGACGAAGGAGATGCAACTGGTGTGGGTTCCGGGACACTGGGGCGTAGCGGGGAATGAGGTGGCGAATAATCTCGCAAAACTCGGTTCCCGGCGGCCGTTCTGTGGCCCGGAGCCTGCGATAGGCATAAGTAGGAAGACAATCTCTGTCGCCTTAGACAGGTGGACCGAGGAAGCAATGGAGAGGCACTGGGGGTCGGTTGGTGGCTGCAGGCAGGCGAGGGACTTCGTGGAGGGGCCGGACAGAGATAAAGCTGTCTGGCTACTCGGAAGGAGTCGACCTACGCTTCGCCGCATTCTCGGGGTGCTGACAGGCCACTGCGCCCTTAGAAGACACCTCACATTGATAGGCGTAGAGAGGGATCCCATTTGCCAGGAATACGGCGAGGATGAAGAAACGTCCTACCACTACCTGTGTGAATGCGAGGCTTTTGGGAGTCTTCCAGCAGAATTGTTCGGATCAAGGACTCTGCAGAGGAATCAGGTAAGTACCGTCCAATTGAAGACCGTCATGGCCTTCATCTCGAGGTCGAGGCGGTTTGGCGACGGAACCGAGGAAGAGTAGAGCATGGTTGCTGCGGTTGGCAAAAAGGGCCCATTGTGGCCTACTTGCTTGGCGTTGGCCTCCCCACCACTGCTGCTACTACTACTACTTGATGCCTGCTTTCAACAAAGAAAGACATTTGCTATAAAAAATATTTTAAAGAAAATTCGCTACCATACCGCACTTGCTGCGCCCAGAGACTTTTATCATTATTATTTCTCAAAAAATTATGTGACGTAAATTTGAATTAATTTTTAACTTAAATAATTTTGATAAATGTAATTGGTTATTATTTAATGTTAGCGAATTTTCTTTTAAAAAATTAGTTGTAGAGGAGATCCCGACTTAAGAATTTTTAAAACATTTCTTCAAATGAGCGAGAAATAGGCTTTAATTTTTATATCTTTATATCTATCTATCTATCTATATATCTATATATATATATATATATATATATATATATATATATATATATATATATATATATATATATATATATATATATATATATATATATATATATATCACACTGATAACTCAAAAAGTAATGGGCAGATATTGATCAAATTTTGTGAGCAGCTTCCTTTTGCAAGTGGCCAGAAAAATTGGCCAACGTTTTCCCGGAAAATTTTGTGGTTTCTTTCGGAAATATATCATATATCCAGAAATAACAAAGAAAAGGCAACCAAATTTGGTACGCTGGTTTGTATTATTAAAAATGAACCATGTACCTAAATTTAGGTCTGTAAGTTAAGAAACAAAAAAATTATAGGCATTTAAAAAAAATTGAGATTTTCTCAAAACGTCAAAGTTGCGATTTGAAACGTCAAAATTCGCAACATTTAGGCAAAGAACCTGAAACAAATACGGATTATGTAAAGAAAATGTCGCAAGGAGAGTGGTCCACAAACTCTTCAGTTTCAGCTTCAACCGTCATTGTCCCTCATTCTACTAAAATATCTTCAGAAAATTCACTTCAAATAGACCCTTTCTCTGGTGCTTTGGCAGCAGTTTTAGTTAAGTTTATGGTTTGACGGTCTATAATGTTTGGCTAATTGTCGTACAAAAAATTCGTTAATGAGGAGACCGCGACTTTTGAATTTTAAAAAGATTTCTTCAAATGAGTTCAAACTAGGCCCCATAGAATCCATATCCGGGTTTAGTTTTAGTTTTTATCTGTTTAAAATATGGGTATTTACAGGGTTATGCATTTCTACCGTAAAGCTCAATATAATAGTTATTATACAATGTACGAGAGAAAATTGTATACGTTAATTATAGGGTTTCTTGAGCTGCATTTTATAAAATTATTTTGACATCACAGGCTGGCCTATAAGTAGTTGGTGATACCTACAAAAAAAAAATCGATCATCCCTCATATTATTGCATTTTTCCATTTTTCATCGAAATATGATACATGTTTGGAATAAAAAAAAATTAGGCGCAGCAAGTACGTGTTGGTAGCGAATTTTCGTTAAATGCTCCAAATTTCAATAATTCAATTTGCTAATTACCTAAGGTTCGTTGGCTAGGAAACCAGTTTTCTCGGAAACATTTTAAATTTATTTTCAGAATATTTTTATACATGTTCAAAGAATAAGTTATTTTGATTACATATGGTACAATGTTTCTACTATTTAGGTTATACCGGTAACCAAATTGAGGCCTGCTTGCATTAAAGACATATTTGCCATTAAAAACATTTTTATGAAAATTCACTTCCATAACGCACTTGCTGCGTCCAGACTTTTTTCCCAATTTCATTTTACAACTCACTTTATATCTGTAGTAAAGCAATAAATAACTCTGAAAGGACGGTATAATAATACAGAGTGTTCATCTTGCAACTGAGGGTTATCCCACTTTATATATATATATATATATATATATATATATATATATATATATATATATATATATATATATATATATATATATATATATATATATATATATATATATATATATATATATATATATATATATATATATATATATATATAATAGCCATCTAAGATGAGAGTATAAAGTATTGGACTTATTATGGTAAAATCTTTAAAAAGATGCAACAGGGAATAAGGGGTGGTACATTTTAAAAGAATTGGGTATCTATAGGTGTCTTAAAAGTAAGTTGGACAGCAAATATACGCATTTTGTTTCTGTAGATAAATTTGTGTTGACCTGAATAAAAAAAAGTTCTTGACGCAGCAAGTGCGTTATGGTAGTGAATTTTTATTAAATGCTTCAAATTTGCATAACTCAATTTTCTATAAACTTAGAAAGTTCAATTTTGCTAAGTGGTAAGGTCTATCCTAAGGCAACGTATTTACCAAATTTCATTAAAGTAAATTTGAAATTTTCGGAGAATAAAACAATTTTTTTTAAAAAACTAAAAATTTGAATCTCATTTTTAGTGAATTTTCTTAAAAAAAAATCACTAATGAGGAGATCCCGACTTTTGAATTTTGAAAAAATTTATTCAAATGACCGCGAACTAGGCCCCCTAGAACACATATCCGGGGTCCGTTTCAATTTTTATATGTTTATATATATATATATATATATATATATATATATATATATATATATATATATATATATATATATATATATATATATATATATATATATATATATATATATATATATATATATATATATGTATCACACCGATAACTCAAAAAATAATAAGCCGATTTTGACTAAATTTGGTGGAAAAATTCCTTTTGCAAATGACTTGGATAAGTTCGTTAGCCAGGAAAATCTGCCCAGGTTTTCCCGGAAAATTTTGTGTTTTCTTTCGAAAAAAATTTATATCTCCGGAATTAACAAAGTAAGGGAAACCAAATTTGGTGCGCTAGTTAATATGCTTATAGGTAAGCCACCTACCAAAATTTAGCTATGTAGGTCAAAAGACAAAAAAGTTATAGGCATTTAAAGAAAAATAAATTGGGGTTTTCCTCAAAACGTCAAAGTTGCGATTTAAAACGTCAAAATCGGCAACATTTAGGCAAAGAACTTGAATCTAATACGGGATATGGAAATCAAATGTCTCAAGAAGGATCTTTTACAAACTCTGAAGTCTTAGTTTCAACCGTCATTGTCCTTCATTTTACTAAAATGTTTCCAGAAAATTCATTTCAAATAGACCCTTTCTCTGATGCTTGGCAGTAGCCTTAGCTTTAGAGTTTATCGTTTAATGGTATATAATTTTTGTCGAATTTTCGTAAAAAATCAATAAAGCTCAATATATCCGTTATTATACAAGATATGAAGACAATTTGTATATATTAAATATAGGGTGTCTTGAGCTACATCTTAAAAAATATTTCTACAATCACAGATGGCCCATAAGTCGTTGGTGATACAAATTTTCTTTTTTTTTAATCAAACACGCCTTATGTTATTGCATTTTTGAATTTTTCAGCGATGCATGTTTGTAAGAAAAGAAATTCGGGACGCAGCAAGTGCGTTATGGTAGCGAATTTTCATTAAATGCTTCAAATTTGAATAGCTCAATTTGCTATTAACCTATAAGGTTGACCAAGAAACGAGTTTTTCCGGGAACACTTTAAGTTTACTTTTGGAAATTTTTGTACATTTTCACACAATAAAGTTATTTTTATGAAACATGGCACATTGTTTTTACTATATAGGTTATACTGGTAACCAAAATTGATGCCTGCTTTCTTAAAAAGGAAACACACATATTTGCAATTAAAAACATTTTAATGAAAATTCACTACCATAACGCACTTGCTGCGTCCAGAGTTTTAATTTATAAACTCAGAAAGTTGAATTTTGGTGCGTAGGATGGTCTTTCGTAAGGCAACATTTCCGTCAAATTTCATTAAAATAACTTCGTAATTTTCGGAGAAAGAATTTTTTTTCGAAAGAAAACTCAACATTTTCCCGGAAAACCTTGTCTAAATTTCCTGGATAACGAACTCATCCACGCCATTAATAAAAGAAAGGTACTTGCCAAGTTTCATCAAAATAGGTTAATTATTTTTTTAGTATCGGTTGGATACATACATACATACATATATACATACATATATACATATATATATATATATATATATATATATATATATATATATATATATATATATATATATATATATATATATATATATATATATATATATATATATATATATATATATATATATATATATATATATGATATATATGATCTGATCTTCATTATTCAAGCATTGCTTTATTTGAAATATGTGAAATTCTTATGAAAATTCGTTACGATTATACAACTTGGTAAGTCAGTACTTTTAATATACCATAACGGCATTTTTAAGCATCGAAGTTTATCTACTTCAGGAACAGAAGATACAAAGTTATAATTTGTATGTGCAAAATGAAACATTAAACTGGTAAAAATTCACGAATCGTGAATTGGTAAATGTTTATAATTTATGGATACCAACGCATTTGTTATAGTTCAGATGATATGAGATGTATGTAATACAGTTTCGTAATCCCCCTCCATTGTTTTTTATTGTTAAACTTAATAACAGCACGCCTTCATTATACATTCTTGCTAAAGATAATATCAGCTTCAACAAAGTTTATAGACACTTGCCTCTTACTTTCAGTTCTTACGTAGCCAGTTAATGATGAATATTCTTTGCGACTATCTCAGTTTTATTCTTTACAATTTATGTGTACCAAATGAAGACCTAAATAGTGTTATTATCGAACGTGCCCTCCTAGAAGATAACACTTCGAAGTTTGTAACAGAATACCAGTGGAGCTACATCAACTTCACGTGGCCTTCTCCAAGTATTTATCAATCTGCAGTTGACAGTAAATATTACATACCAGAAAATAATGCCATGGCTGGTATTAAACTTTATAAGAACACCTTGTACATTGCACTTCCAAGAATAAGGCCTGGGACGCCAGTTACCTTAGCTTCAATGACATTGAAATCGAATCCGAGAGATAATCCGTTGTTAAAGCCATTTCCCAGTTGGAAAATGAATACGAAAGGTGAATGTTCTGCTCTACAAAGCGTCCAAAGCATGGAAATAACTCCAGATGGCCTTATGTGGATTATAGATGGTATGAGATTATTTAATAATACCGAGTGTCCAGCAAAATTGATGGTAGTGGATCTAAGACTGAACGGAGAAGTGGTATTTATTTATGAGTTTCCAAATCACATAGCTCTACAAGAAGGTGGATTCCTAAATGATATAGTCATAGATGAAGCTGATGAACGAATGGCTTATATTACGGATAATAGTCCTATTGATCCTGGTTTAGTCGTTTATTCGGAAACTAATAACAAGGCTTGGAAGTTGAGGGATAAGTCAATGTTTGGAGAGTTATTAGCTTCTGGTTTTGTTGTTGGTGGATTGGAAATGAATAATTTGGCTCCGATTGATGGCATCGCTCTCTCGCCTGTGACTAATGGAAAAAAGTTTGTGTATTTTTGTTCGTTAGTTGGATTTTCTTTATATTCCATTAGTACAAGCATTCTTAGAGACGAGGAATTGTGTAAAAGTGGTATGTGGAGAAAAGACGTGCAGTTTGTTGGTGTCAAACAAAGTCAGACGGATGGAATGGTGATGGACAATGCAGGCGAACTGTTTTACACGCTTTTGCCATTATATGGTGTTGGTAAATGGAATAGCCAGATGCCATTTAGCACCTCTGAAATAATAGACCAAAATACAGAGGAAATTGTTTGGCCAGATAGTTTTGGGTTTAGTGACGATGGGTATTTGTATTTGTTAGCGAATAATATTCACAAATTTTTTGATCAAAGTTATCCCCTGAAATTATCAGAAAAAATATTGTTTCGAGTGCTTAAGTTATTTACAGGCACAAAAAGCTATTTGTATTAGCTGTAAATTTAAAATACAGTTCGAGTTTATTCTTAAAATGTGTTTTAATTTTTATTTAAGCATGTGATATTGCCATTTATTTTGTCAAATATATTACATTTAAAAGGCTGGATAACGTGAGATATACAGAATGTGGCATTAATTAGTGTCTTTTTTACATAAAAATCTAGGTATGTTCACATTGAATGATAAAGTATTTAAATTTAACATAATTTGAAGTTGTTGTTTAATAGTCTATAATTTTTAGCGAAGAGTTGCTAATAAGAACATCACGACTTTTGAATTTTGAAAATATTTTTTCAAATGAGCGCGAATTATGCACCGCAGAACCCATATCCAGGGTCAGTTTCAATTCAATATATATATATATATATATATATATATATATATATATATATATATATATATATATATATATATATATATATATATATATATATATATGGTGGCGCATTGAAAACTAAACAGACCGATTTGCGTCCAGAGATACTTTTGTTAGGAACGCTGAAACACGTCAATTTTAATATTGAAGGGGACATGTTTTGACATAAAACTCAACTTTGTCACATCAACCCCTTAAGGGCGGCGATAACAACCCTTATATTTTAAATAGGGAACATGGGTCGAGTATTACATGATTTCAAAGCTCTTTCTTTTCTGAATTCAGCACACTAATTTCTTTGGAAGTTTTATGAACTCGTTTAAAAATTATTCACAGTTGAAGATGCAAAAACGCATTTCATTCATTGTGATTAGAAATGCACTAATTAGTAAATTTTTAGTAAAAAAAACCTAAAAAACAAAACCAAACGTTCAAAAATGTTTATTCAGTTAAGTAATTGTTCAAATTGTTTACCAGCAGCTTACATACAAAAGTACAAATTTTGTTCAAAACGAGCTCTGACATTCTGGAGCATTTGTGGAGTTATTAGACGGCATTCTTCAACAATGCGTCGTCGTAATTCTTCCAGAGACTCCGGTTCTGGTGAGTAAATTCTTTTAAAACTCTTTTAATGACCCCATAGAAAGAAGTCTAAAGGAGTTAAATCCGGTGATCTAGGGGGCCACTCAATAGCCCCTCTACGTCCAATCCATTGTCCTGGAAACTCTCTGTTCAAAAACTTTCTAACAGGTTGTGAAAAATGCGGATGAGCTCCATCTTGTTGAAACACTAATTGATTTTCTTGATAGCGATCATCATTTTCAACAATGTCAATTAGTAGAGGGTAAACAATATCTTCTAGTAACTCCAAATACGTTTCGCCACTCAAATTGCCATCAGGAAAAATTGGTCCGATTAAACGGTCTCCAAAAATGCCAGTCCAGACATTCAATTTCTGTGGAGTTCGAGTGTGGATTTCGTGAAAATTTCTTGGACAATTATGACGATTGACTGTAGAGTTTAATAAAAACGTACACTCGTTTGAAAAACAGATATTGAACAGAAAGTTCCAGTTATGAGCTATTCGTGCAGTCATAACTTCACAAAACTCCAGCCGCCGATCAAAATCATCTACATTCAGTTATTGTACAAGATGAATTTTATACGGGTGCAAAATATGATGCTTCAATATTCGCTGAATAGTTCTTCTTTTGATGTTTAAAACAGTGGCCAATTTTCTCGTGCTCAAAGTTGGATCTGCAGCAATTTGTCCTAAAACTTCAGTCTCAGTAGTCTCATTTCCAACCGGAAATTCACGTTCAGGATCCCGTTTTTTGTTGGCTACTGAACCACTTTGTCGAAACTTGGCAACTAACTCCAAAATTATTTTCTGTTAACATGTCTGTTCGGATGTAGTTCATTAAACAAATTTGCGGTACGGTTGGCACAGTCATTGTTTTTGAAAAAAAGAGTAATTATTTCAACTCTTTCTTCTACAGAATACACCATTGTGAAATTAATTTTCGGTAGTACTATCAAGTATCAAACCGACCGATTAACTGAAATAATAAACCACATTTCTCTCATTCCGATAAGAAATGTTCCGATGGTCAATTTTTTGTTTAAAAACCAACAAAGCATTGACTATCAGCACATTTCTTATCGGAATGAGTGAAATGCGTTTTTGCATCTTCAACTGTGTAATTTTTAAACGAGTTGATAACACTTTCAAAAAAATTAGTGTGCTGAATTCAGAAAATAAAAAACTTTCAAATGGTGTAACACTCGACCCATGTTCCCTATTTAAAATATAAGGGTTGTTATCACCACCCTTAGGGGGTTGATGTGACAAAGTTGAGTTTTATGTCAAAACATGTCCCCCTCAATATTAAAATTGACTTGTTTCAGCATTTCTGAAAAAAAATTCTCTGGGCGCAAATCGGTCTGTTTCGTTTTCAATGCGCCACCCTATATATATATATATATATATATATATATATATATATATATATATATATATATATATATATATATATATATATATATATATATATATATATATATATATATATATATATATATATATAAAATTCACTAATGGGGAGATCCCGAGTTTTGAATTTTGAAAAAAAATTTGCAAATGAGCGTGAACTAGGACCCCTAGAACCCATATCCGGGGTCAGTTTCAATTTTTATATGTTTATATATATATATATATATATATATATATATATATATATATATATATATATATATATATATATATATATATATATAGATTTGTGTGTGTGTGTGTATCACACCGATAACTCAAAAAGTAATGGGCAGATTTTGATAAAATTTGGCATGTACCTTCCTTTTGTAAATGGCTTGGATAAGTTCGTTAGTCAGGAAAATCGGATAAGGCTTTCCGGGAAAATTTTGAGGTTTCATTCGAAAAAAAATTTCATCTCAAAAAATAAAAAAGCTATGATAAGCAAATTTAGTAAGCAGGTTTACGATATAAAAAGTAAACTATGCACCAAAATTTGGATCCTATGTTGCAAGAAAAAAAATTTATAATAAAATATTTTATGCCAGATCATTTCTATGAAAATTCACTACCATAACTGTTTAATCTGGCAATAAAATTGTGTTCTTTGCATACACATTGCAAAACATCCATGAAATAGAAATTAGTAACAAATTATTTTATATATACAGGCTAGTTCAAATTCTAGCCTCACCATTGGGATCTTGTAAGCCGTAGGAGACACAAGGATGGTTAAATTGGGGCAAAGTTGCGTGTTTCTATGGTGATAATTTACTGAAAGAGAATTTGAGGTGTCGCTTTTAGTGAATAATATAATATTTTGTGCCAGGTCAGTTCTATGAAAATTCACTACCATATCGCACTTGCTGCGTCCAGGCTTTTTATATGATTATGCATGTACAATGTTCAGGCCAGAGCATTTCTACGGTAAAGCTTGATATGTCCGGTATTATACAAGACACGGGAACAACTTATATACGTTATTTCGAAGGCGTCTTGAGATGCATCTTATAAAATTATTTTTACAATCACAGGCTGGCCTATAAGTCGTTGATGATACAATTATTTTAATCGTATACTCACCCCTTATATTATTGGGTTGTTGCATTTTACATCGAATTATAATACACATTTGTAAGGAAAAAAATTGTAGTCGTTCACCGTTTTCGAGATATTTTAATTATATTGTAAGTTTTTTCGTTTTTGGCACATATAAAAATTGTGATACGTCGTAAAGTAAAGTCTCATTCCAGTTACGCTGATACTTACAAAAATATAGCTTTTTCAAAAAGTTTGCCCCGATTTTCCACCGGAAAAACTTGAGCGTAAAGGCTAACTAACGAATTCGACCTCGGTTTTCGCCCAAACAAGATTGTTGCCAAGTTTGATCGAAATCAGTATTTTTTGAGTTATCACTCAGATACATACATACATACATATATATATATATATATATATATATATATATATATATATATATATATATATATATATATATATATATATATATATATACACTTTATTTGTTTGCTGTACGTTTGTGATTTCTTATTGGTTTGCGTGGACTGCAGTTTCGAACCGTCCCGGTTCATCATCAGCACGCTACTTCCTAAAGATATATATATATATATATATATATATATATATATATATATATATATATATATATATATATATATATATATATATGTGGTGGTGGTTCCGACCGCAGTGTTTCCGTCAACACTACTCTATGTTTCTGCATAAATACTCTTGACAGTTAAACGTTGCGTTACGTTATGCGACAGCCAGCTGTCAAGAACTACGGCATCTACAGTGAACACACGTCCTCCACGCTCGGTCAGTTATCTGCTATGTACTCGTGTACTGTTGTAATTGTTATTATATCATAAAGTGTATTATAGTTAAATATATCATATAGTTTATTCAGTTAGTGAAGTAATAAAGTTATATTAAATGTTTACGTATGGATTTAATATCAACAAATATATATATATATATATATATATATATATATATATATATATATATATATATATATATATATATACCTTGGTTTTGGGTTCTAGGGACACAAATTCGCGCTCATCTGAAGAAATTTTTGCAAAAGCTTTTCATCGTGACCTCTTTAAAAGCTAATTTTTCTTAATGAAAATTCGCTAAAAATGACAAATTAAGTTTATCAGTTGTCAAAAACTATCGTGGATTTAACGGTCTTAAAAACCCTAATCAATAATACTAAGGAAAACTAACAATTTTATTGTCAACAGATTTTGGACAGTTTCAAAATTGACAGTTATAAATGACAAATAAAAATGAAGAATTATTCCCACAAAATATTATTTGATGACCTACCGACTCCCAAATCAGACTTTGACTGTTCTTCCGGGTCCTGTATATTGCCCAGGTAATTATAAATCCTAAACTTTATTCTTATTAATCTACATGTCCCTTCTTTCCGTGGGATCATACGGCGATTTAATAACAACTATCAGTCATTTCCAAACGATTTCTACTTCTCCCTCTTCAGCATCGCGTGTTAGGTCCCTTTTTATGCCTCAGCAACGTTGTTCCCTTATATAGTCACGATATTTGCTTCTTCTGTTCGGTGTATGCTCTAGCCAAAGAGGTTGTACAACCTCTTTGGCTCTAGCTTATCATATTTTTAAGAGCTATATATGATTCATTTCTTAGAGATCATCATCCGAGTCTAAAATCAATATATTTGTCGTCGCAACTATGAGTATATCCGTCTCCAGCAGCTCTTTCGTGTTTCCTTCCACACTTTAGTTATTGGTTTCAGTTTGCTTTGGGCCAAGTTTTGTTTGTGGCCCGCCTGGTCTTTTTTTCCAAGTACCTATATGTCATTTAAATAATGTTGTTGTAATGATTTTGCATCCTTGAATACATCCAAAAATATTTTACTTGTTCCCAAGAGCGTGCGGTGGATTTTCAAATAGGGGACGCAATGGATTAAAGTCGTCAGATTTTTCCGATCGTTAGAAATTTGATTTACACACTAAACCGGAACGTTTTAAACGCGTTTCCAAGTGGCACTTGCTTTTCACTTTTAACAATTTTGTGCAAATTATTCAAGTCCGAAAACCCCCACGTATTCCACGAATTTCTCTCTTTTTGTGCAGACGTCGACGAAAACAGAAGACAGGGCAAACAGAAGAATTTGAACATTTTGTCACAACCTACTAATCGCACTATGATATGTTTGGTAAACATTGCTATTAACGTGGCGTTTAAAACTTTTCATTTCTTTCGTTAATTTTGAAGAAGGCATGTAGGCATTGCTCGACCATCATATTCTATTTTTCCTCGAAAGGATTAACCGAAAAATTTCTGCTCCTTAAATTACATGTAACAGAAACACATTCACAAACTTGTATGACACCACTCAGAGACGGGCCAGGGAGAGGGAATTCCATTGTACTTTACTCTAAAGATCACGCGCAGACCAATCCTGAATCGCATAAGCGGGTTTTAAATCGCTTACTAAAGACGATATAAACTGCATAGATAAAACAACAACCTTTTCACGGACTGCAGTGATAGAGACAGAGACAGTAAACACAATAGATCCGGGAGTCTCACGGCAGTAAAAATTCGGTTGGACCGATCATGCGCATTTCGCAGAATATTTTAAGCACGTTGAAGCGGCAAAATTAAAAATTAAAATTACAATAGGAAGTTAAATACTTATTCTTTGAATATATTTGTAGTTCTTAAAGTGATGCTATTATACGCACACTGCAAAGTATGAAGTACTGGTTCATATTAGTGAATTTTCATTAACAAAATTCACTAATAGAGAGGTAACGATGGTGAGACTTTCGGAATGAATATTATATATATATTATATATATCCGAGGTCACTATTCTTGGTGACTTCAATGTCCATAATAAGGGTTGGCTAGGATCTTCAAAAACCGATCCACAAGGGAGAGCAGCGGAGGCCGTTGCAGTCAGCAATTCTTTAGCCAATATGGTTCAGCAACCTACTTACTTTCCTCGCATCCCAACACACAGCTCAAATCCCTTGGACCTCCTTACTACAAAAACTGAATGCTATAAGATATCAGTCACCGCCGCCGCCCCCCCGCCCCCCCCCTTGGTCGCTCAGACCACGGCATGGTCACTGCTTCCTGCGCAATGCAACCCGAGGTCACACAGTCACACACCCACGTATCGTTTGGCACTACAACTCCGCAAACTGGGACGAAATGCGGGATTACTTTTCCTCATTTCCATGGGCGTCTGTCTGCTTCTTTCATCCTGACCCCTCTGATATCTCACAAAACGTCACCGAAATTATCCAGGGTGGCATGGAATTATTTATTCCGTGTACACAGAAAACCTTCTCCCACTCAAAAGCCATGGTTCTCTAAATCCTGTGACTAGGCCAGACTTGAAAAGGTCAAAGCTCACAAAACGCTTCTACACAATACTAGTCCAGAAAACCGTCAAGCATTTAACGACACAAGAAACCGCTATGTCCGCATTCTTTCTGAGGCAAAAAACTCGTTTAATAACCGCATCAAAAACAAAATCCTCTTAAGCTCTAACGGCGGCAGAGCCTTCTGGACTCTTGCTAAATATATTGGGAATAATTTTTGCAAGAGCACCATCTCACCTCTTGTCTGCGGCGATGAAATTGTTTCCACCGCCCTGGGCTAGGTTAAACTTTTTGCCTCGTTGTTCGCCGACAATTCTACTCTCAACCCACCTTCAAATGTTCAACCACCAACAGTCCCCAATGTCGCGCATAAAATGACGGATATCACTTTCAAAACTAAAAAGGTACGAAAGATGATCTCTTCTCTTAATACCAGGAAAGCCTCTGGCCTTGACGAGATCCCAGCAATTGTTCTCACAAAATGCGCACCAGAACTTGCTCCTGTCCTGACTCGCCTGTTTCAGATATCTTACAATAGAGGCATATTCCCTAGTAACTGGAAAACTGCTCGAGTACAACCCGTCCCCAAGAAAGGATCCAAAGAGCTTCCTAGCAACTACAGGATTATTTCTCTCAGTCGTCTCTAAAGTGATGGAAAAGTATATAAACGCCGAATTACTAAAATTTCTTGAAAAACAAGGTCTAATCAACGACAGGCAGTATGGATTCCGTCAGCGCAGATCGACTGCCGACTTCATTGGGCATTCCTCTAAACTGTATCCAATTAAAGCAGGAGTTTCTCAAGGTTCAGTTTTAGCCGCTACTTTGTTTCTTCTCCACATCAATGATCTCCTCTCTAACACATCCGACCCAGTTCACAGTTACGCGGACGACAGCACCCTCCACTCAAATATACAATATTCTAAGCCTGTCTCTTTAGCCCAATTAGATGAGGATCGCCGACTCATGGAGGGTTCTGTTTCCGTGGGTCTCCAAAAAATATTAGACTGGGGAAGTAGAAATCTTGTACAATTCAACGCCACCAAATCTCAGTCTTGCTTTCTTTCTCATAAGAGATACACCAGCCCTAAACCCATCACAATGAACAACCAAGTTATTCAAAGTAATGAGTCCTTTTCACTTGTTGGCATTTCTGTGGATCTAAATCTCAATTGACACCAACATGTCACATCAATTGCAGAAGCGGCTGCTAATAAATTAGGTTTCCTCTTCCAGGCTCGCAATTACTTTTCACCAGCTAATCTCTATACCTTATATACTTCACAAATAAGACCAAACCTCGAATACTGCTCCCACATCTGTGGTGCAGCTGCCGCTTCTACACTCGCTATCCTGGACTCTATTCAGAAGAGAGCTATACGTCTCATCGGTGACCCTACTCTCACCCAAAGGCTGCCATCCCTTGCCCACCGACGTGCTGTTGGTGACCTCTCTCTCTTCTATAGATATCTGCATGGGCACTGGTCAGAGAAGCTTTCTCCCATAATTCCTCCACCTGCTGCCCCAACAGATCTACCAGAGGGAGAGAGCGAATGCACCCTTTTACTGTCCAGGTCACCAGACATAGAACATCTTGTTATGCCCGCTCTTTTGTCCCGAGGACTGCCAAGTTGTGGAATTCCTTGCCGGCACATGTTTTTCCTTCTCCTCCAAACCTTCAAGTCCCGAATTAGCAAGTTGCCTCTTTCCTCCTTGTCGACACCCACGGTACGATAGTATTTAGGCTGTAAGCCCTCGTGGTGTGTTGTTGAAATATATATATATATATATATATATATATATATATATATATATATATATATATATATATATATATATATATATATATATATATATAAATGACTACCTACCTATTTTTCTTGCAGAGAATTAAGACTTAGAGGAGTGGAAGAAGATTATAACCAACTTGGATTATTGCCTAATAATGAGCGTATGTCTTGTTTGAAGTTTAATTTTTTATATCTACTTATAACTGTCTTATTTTATAAAGCATGGTATTCGGAGGAACCTTTACAACCAACCAGAAGTTTTTCATCAATGGATGTTAATATTGCCAGCAAACCACCAAGTTTAGATAATTGTTATTATGCCAACAGATTAGAAGAACTTATTAAGCAAGCTGATAATACACAATATTTACGGAAAGCTCAGTGTAATAGTCAATCTTGTAAGTTTTTACTATATTCACATTTCAGGGTATCCTACATTACATAACACATTCAATGCATCTAGTTAGGATCGTGGGTATACAATTATTTAAGAGGTGATCCGATGAACCCCCGTCATGTTGCCTCCAATGGGATCTAGCTGCGAAGACATAAGTAGGGTGCATAAAGAGTCTCAAAATAATATAGTCATTCTTAGCAGTCAGTCCTCGAGAACAGCGATGTCATGTAGAAGTGAAAGTTCTACTCGGCATGACATCTCTTTTCTTTCATAGAATCGCGTAATTCATGCAGTAAGCTCGAATAATACTCTCTGCTTACCGCAGTGTTCATTATTTCAAAAAAATACATATTTTGCTTCGAATTACCGGAGATAGTTACCATATTCTCTTGTCAATCGAAGCATCCTTGTTTTCCTCTAATATATTCCGTTCGATCTATGCTCTCTTTTTACTTACGGATTTGAGTATAGAAAATTTCAATGCCTCTAACAGTGGATCATATAACTTCTTCTAGGTTGATGCGACCGAGGTTCAAAGCTTGGTCATAGCATAATGCTGTTTTCGAATTGCTGACAACTCAGTGTATCCATCCTGGACTAACCGTATTAATATGAAGATGCTCATAGAGATGTATCTGAGCCCTAAACTTTCTAATATTTATTTTAGTTTTTGACAACTATCTTGCTACTTTTCTACCAAAAACTCTTAATTCAACTGAAACGAATCCTTTCTATGCCCAGACATATTTGCTTTGGGTCCTGTGGTTACATTTTTTGCAAATGGGTTGTTTTGCCAGGTTTTTTGCTGTCATTTCGAAGCAACTTTACAGCTGAGAACTCTGGTTTTTGTTTCAAATGGTTTGGGAATTACAGCCTCGTCAAATCAGTTTGGGACATCCGATATAGATGTATAAATATAAAACTGACCTCAGTGTGGGTTCCAGTTCGTGCTCATTAAGGGAATTTTAAAAATTAAAAAGTCGCGCACTCCTCCTAGGCAAGGCTCAATTGTTTTTTTTTTATGTGGATTAAACTCAATATAAAAGTTTTTACAACTTTTTATTTATGATTTTCTTAAAAAAGATAATGGGGTGTAATCTCTCTGTACTTGCTACATATGTTTTACACTGTCGAAAGATAATTTTTATTCATTACTTAAGTAACAGTCTATGGTTGACATTCCATAAGATGACAAATTTTGTGTCTGGAAATTGATTTTTGCCAAATCGTAATTTCTAAAAGCAACATTTATACTTTGATTGTGTTCAGAATACCATTTAGCAATGCATTCAATTGTGGCATACAGACCAACCGGTGGCTTATATGGGCAATTCTTGGATATTCCTAATCAGGCACTTCAGTATTGTAACAGTAAGTAATAATAATTGCAAAACTGCCCTTGGGGGAGATCTTAATACACAGGTGTTAATAGAAAATGATATTAAAAACAACTATACAGTTATTTCAATCTCTTAACCTTCAGCAAACTTTGTTCTCTCCTACTAGACAGTTTAATGGGAGCAGCAGCTGCATAGATAACATTTTTGTTGATTTTGATTTCATGACTGTCGGAATTCTCCTGGTAATTGCTTCTGATCATGAAGCACAGTTTTTGAAATACAGGATTGATACTGCACAGCTTTCAGATGTGGAGTGGAGCAGGTCATATAGTAGTAGTAGCAGTGGTGGGGAGGCCAACGTCAAGCAAGTAGGCCACTATGGGCCCTTTTTGCTAACCCCAGCAACCATGCTCTACTCTTCCTCGGTTCCGTCGCCAAACCGCCTCGACCTCGAGATGAAGGCCGAGACGGTCTTCAATTGGACGTTACTTACCTGATTCCTCTGCAGAGTCCTCGATCCGAACAATTCTGCTCATAGACTCCCAAAAGCCTCGCATTCACACAGGTAGTGGTAGGACGTTCCTTCATCCTCGCCGCATTCCTGGCAAATAGGATCCCTCTCTACGCCTATCATTGTGAGGTGTCTTCTAAGGGCGCAGTGGCCTGTCAGCATCCCAAGGATGCGGCGAAGCGTAGGTCGACTCCTTCCGAGTAGCCAGACAGCTTTATCTCGGTCCGGCCCCTCCATGAAGTCCCTCGCCTGCCTGCAGCCACCAACCGACCCTCAGTGCCTCTCCATTGATTCCTCGGTCCACCTGTCTAAGGCGACAGAGACCGTCTTCCTACTTATGCCTACCGCAGGCTCTGGTCCACAGAACGGCCGCCGGGAACCGAGTCTTGCGAGATTATTCGCCACCTCATTCCCCGCTACGTCACAGTGTCCCGGAACCCACACCAGTTGCACCTCCTTCGTCCTTGTTAGTCCACTGAGGGCGTCAGCGCACTCCTGAACCAGCGTTGACTTGATTCTGGCCGCGCAGACTGCCCGAAGGACCGTCTGGGTATCCGAGCAGATGTACACACATTTCTCGGGACTCCTCTTCACATCCTGTCTATTGGCCACAGACAGGATAGCATACACCTCTGTTTCGAATGCCGTGGTATATGCGCCAAGAGCATAGCTCTCACGCACCCCCAGGCACTCGATGTATATTCCTGCCCCGTAGGATTGTTGATCCTCCAGCCGCGATCAGTCGGGGAAACAGAGCAGGCTGGCGGGCTGGAATGCAACCTCAATTTCCCTCCAGTGATCCCTACTGGAGATCCTGAGGGTGTATGGCCTAGTCAACCTAATATCGTCCTCGGCATCCCGCACCTTTATGGCAAAAATCGGAATTTCCTTTTCCACCTCCTTGGCGACTCTTGCATGCCCTATTACTGCTCCCTCTCCGCACCAGTTTCCTGAGTCTCGCATTCTAAGATGCGACGCCATAGCCTCCCTTCTGATGCAGATGGGAAGCGGTGGCAGCATCAACAAGACCTCTAGCGCGGCTGAGAGTGTCGTCCTCATACGGTCTGTGATACCCAGGATTGCCAGCCTTTGGAGTTTGGCCAGCTTCCTGCTGGTAGTTTGGTTCACACCACACCACCAGACCAACGCCCCATAGAGGATTCTCGGCCTGACGATCGCAGTGTAGATCCAATGAAGGATCCGAGGATTAAGTCCCCAGGTCCTCCCTATCACACGACGCAACTGCCAGAGGGTCGCTACTCCCTTCCTCACTACTTGTTCTATTTGCGACCCCCATGTTAGTTTGGAGTCCAGGATCACCCCCAGATATTTGGCCTCCCGCACCAAAGGTAAAGGTTTTCCAAACATCACGGGCGCCCTGAACCCCTGTACCTTCCTCTTCTTGGTAAATAGGATCATCTCCGTCTTTGCCGGGTTTACGGAGAGTCCCTGCTCACCACACCACCTTTCGATTATGCTACAGGCAGCTTACATGCACTCACAGACGACGCCGAAGAATTTGCCGGTGACTAAGACCCGCCCATCATCAGCGTACGCCTGGGCGTAGAAGCCATTCTCAGAGAGTCGCTCCAAGAGGCCGTCCATGACCAGACACCAGAGATGGGGCGAAAGGCAGCTGCCCTGAGGACAGCCGCCCGTCACCCCAACGTCCAGCCCCCGACCCCTCAAGGTCAGCGAAACTCTCCTGTTCTCCAGCATGCTCGCCACACAGCTTATTAGGGGCCTCGGCGTTCCCCTATCGTGTAGGGCGGTACAGCCTGTATCCGTCCTTGCCTTATCAAAGGCCCCGTTCACATCGAAGAACACAGCTAATTCGCTCTCCCCGTAGTGTAGGGCCCTTTCCACCTTCCGTGTCACAGCATGGAGCGCCGTTTCCGTCGACTTCCCCCGCTGGTACGCGTGCTGACTTTTATGGAAGGGGTGATCCTTTAGGATCCCTCCCAACATAAACCTATCTACTATCTTTTCGAATGCCTTAAGCAGGAATGATGTAAGGCTGATTAGCCTGTACGCCTTGGCCAGCGTGTAGTCCTCCCTTCCCTGCTTGGGAATGAAGATCCCTAACCCGGCGCCAGGCCTTTGGGACGTAGCCCCACGCCAGGCTGGCCCGGAAAACCTCCCTTATGTTGGGAAGCAGTATATTCAGGCCCCTCTGGAGCAGGGCCGGAGCAGGTCATATAGTCAGCATAGTTTCAATAATTTTGAAGAATCTTTGGCTTCTAAGAGTTAGCAGGTGGTATATGCCACTGATTCTGCAAAGGATCCTTATAGCTCATTCTTTGATATCCTTCGGTAGCATTTTGAGAACAGTTTCCTGTTGTTGCTTCGTAGAGGGGGGAAACACTCGAGTATTGAGAATGGTAACACATCAGAGCAAAGAGAGAAAGCAGCAAGTATTGTTCTTACATAGTGTTTACAATGTATCCTACACAATCGAATAAACAGCTTTATGGAGAAATAAGGACCAGATATAATTTGCTTTTGAGGCAGTCGAGAGCTAGGGTGGCAACTGAAGCTATCCAAAAGTCTGACAATAAATCAAAAACAACTTGGCAGATTATAAATCGTGAAACAGGTTAAAGTAAGATCTTGAGTTCTGAAACTAATATATCAGCAAATACATTTGATGAAGTTTTTTACATCCCATGCCGAGAAGTTGGTAAGTAATGCATTGGGAAATAAATTGAATTCCTGATAATCTTTCACGGGGATGCAAAGTGCAGCGAACTCTTTTTTCATGAAACCAGTTGTTGAGGAGGATATTATGTCAGGAATGCTATAAGTAAACTTAAAAATACAAAATCAAAAGATATATTTGGTATGGACTCCTATGTCATTAAGAAGCCTAGGAATTGTATTACTCCGACACTGGTACATATCTTTGTGCGAAGGTACTTGCATTTTTCAAGAAGGGGGACTGCAGTGATCCTGGCAATTTTAAGCAGGTTTCAGTTTTGCTGATACTCTCAAAAATCTTTGAATTCCTTATTTTCCAACAACGTTATAGTTACTTTGAGGGTAACCATCTATTCTATGAACAACATAGTTCTTGCAAGAGATGCAGCACCAAGGATGTTTTATTGTATCTTCTAGATATAGTAAATTATGCTTTTGAAAAGAGAAAACATTGCTGTGCAGTTGCTGCCGACAACAAAGGCATTTGATTGTCTCTCACACAAAGTATGTTTGACAAAGTTGAGTCATTCTGGTATTAAGGGAGTCTGTCTGGAGTTGCTGCGGTCATACCTTAATAATAGAACACAACGTTTTTCATGGTGGGGAATACAGTGAGGAGGGATGCATTCATAGAGGAATGCCTTAGGGTTCTACACTCGGGCCACTTCTCTTTCATACCTATTTATAAATAATCTTCCTCCCAACATTCCTGATCGCATCCAACAAAGCAGAATAGCAACAGCCCTCTTTGCGGATGACACAACTTTTATTATTAGGTGTGATGCTGGTAGCAATGTCGGTGAGGCAGTGGGCAATGTTCTTTGTGAAGGGACAGCTTGGTTTAGTGATAATAAACTGTTCCTCAATGAGGATAAGACAGCTTTCATCCATTTTCATGCCATGGTAACTTCTAATGAGTTGAAGTCTGCTATGAAATTTCTTGGTCTCAACATCGACCCTGTACTTGTATGGAAGAGCCAAATAGACTCGTTGGCTAGCCTCATCAGTGTATGCAGTGCGTAAGATCTCTGCACTGGCTGGACCTGACACTGGTGGTTTACAGACAATTGTTGGTGGTGAGAGAAAAAGTAAAAGTTTTGACAAATATGTTGAAGTGCATAGGTATAACACAAAACATAGAGATAATTTAATTTAACCGAGGCATCAACTAAGTAAAATTGAAACGGTTAGACGACTGTTTCAATGGACTCCCAAGATGGTTGAGAAATGAACCTATCAATAAATTCAAAACACATAGTAGGGATTTTTCAACCGAGCCATCGACTAAGTAAAACTGAGATGGTTAGGAACAACTTTTTCAATGCACTCCCAAGATGGTTAGAAAATGAACTTATCAATAAATTCAGAACAATTATTAGACATTTTTTTAAACACGCCCGTCTATACAAAGCAGATGAATATTTTAATGTAGGGCAACAGTTGAGATTCTCGACGACCAGGTGATAAGCAGACATTGTGTGTTTTAGATGTGAATGTATTTTTATTGATTTTTTTATGCATTTTGTAATTTTGCATTTACATGTGCTTGAGTATAATTTTTTCTCCTGACTTGTCAATTTCATTTTTGTGTGTTATCTTAGGGCTAATAAAGCTATTCTGTTATTCCATTCTATTCTGTTCATTCTGTAAGATGGTATTATGTAGGTATTTTCTCTTTTTATATATATATATATATATATATATATATATATATATATATATATATATATATATATATATATGTATATATATATATATATATATATATATATATATATATATATGTATATATATATATATATATATATATATATATATATATATATATATATATATATATATATATATATATATATATATATAACTGAATTGTCTTTGATTTAAGAGCAAATCGTATTGAGGTACAACATTTTTTTACTTGTTGCAACTTTTACTTACAATCTCTTTTGCAGACGTCCCAAGACAACGAGAACAAAAAGAACTAGAATCTAAAGGTAAATTTATTAACTGCTTTCTTTATGTCCAGTAGCAATCTTTTAAATAATTTTAGGAATTAATCGATTCCTTGACTGGCTATCAATGTGTTTGTGGAAATGTTCAGCAGGGTGTCAACAAGTACCAACAAACAAATAGGTATACTCTTACAAATATAGATACTTATACAATAAACTACAAATTGAAGCAGAATCAACAAGTAGCAGCATCTTCATTGTGTATCTATGTCCCTATATTAGCTATACATATTATAAAATAAAAAAGAACTGATGTAGTTCTTTGGTTACTTCTTAAATTTATATTAACTTAGCAACTCCAAAGTTATGAGATTTGTTTTATAAAAGCAGTCACGTTTTGGAGTCGCCAACCCATCGATCGCGAGCTACTAGTAGCTGGCTTAAATAATTCAAGTAGCTCACACAGGATTTTCATAAGAATAAATAGACGATGCGGCAACTGTGGCTGCGGCTTCTGCATGTCCAATTATAATACTGTTATGGATTACAGCCTGACAACTATGATTGTCAGTGAAGTTTTTGGGCCCCCATCTGAATTCTAACTTATCGTGGGATGTCCACATTGATCATGTTGTGGCTTCTGTTGGATCCAGGCATTATGCGTTGCTGCAGTTAAGAGATTTTTTTGTGTGTTCAGGGCTTGTTGACATGTTGCTATGGTAGTGTAGCTGTCTCCTGGTATACGGTTTGCTCTGTTGGGGCAGCTGTGTATAGCTGGGGAGGGTTCTATTAATGCAGAAGAGAATTATGCACCATGTTTGGTGTGCCGTTTTAAGGGTCATTTAGACCATTTTTAACAGAGTGCGTATCGTTTGACGCACAGCATTTACATGTATGCAACCCCTGCATACACCAATTCAGTTAGGCGGACGTTCAATAATTTATTGGTTTAGTGTATTTATTCACTGAAGTCTTGAAAGTTTATGCAATAGGCAATTTGCTTAACACCTTTGCGTGTGGATATAGTATACCTATGATTACACTTGGAGAACCCAAATCACACATAAATGAGTGGTGAATGAGTGAAAATTGACATTTTTTCGGCAAAACTAGATTAATATAATGTTTCAGAGCTTAATAATGGGTACAGGAATACGAATATTTTCTTTATGGTCAAGTCATGAACCCTAAACACATTTATTTATTGATTTACGGGCCAGGAGCCCATTTTAGATAAGTACAAAAAAATACACACACATGTATATATATATATATATATATATATATATATATATATATATATATATATATATATATATATATATATATATATATACTAAAGCAGTTCACAAAAGCATAGAAAATGGTTACAAGTTAGACAAAATGAAAAAATAGGCAATATAGGCAACAAATATTAAGTACCGATTAACTAAACTTACAAAGTGACAGCTGTTTTAAGAAAACTGACTTTCTCGTAAAAAAGTCAAGTTCATCAGATAATTTGCTGGCCAACACTGAGCATCTAATTAAATAAGAGTTATGACTGTAGTTGGTATGATGAAAAGCGACTAGAAATGAACTGTTTGATCGAGTTACTCTTGGTGGAACAAAGAAGTTGATCATAGAAAGTAAGTTAGGACAAGATACCTCTAAGTTAATTATATTGTAAAAAAGTTTTAAATCTTTTTGTTTGTGTCGAACATCAAGAGGCATGATATTAAAATATGTCAGTAAATCATCGATACTACTATAATGATGGTGGCTTTTGAAAGCAAGAAACTTTAAAAACTTGCACTGTACTTGTTTAAGAGTTACATGTATAGTAGGGAAACCATACAGAAGAGGCATATTCAAGATGAGGGCGTACAAGAGAAAAGTAAAGAATTTTAACAGATCTGATGTTGGTGAAATCAGAAGTACATCTTTTAATAAAGCCAAGCAACTTCAGAGACTTAGAAATCACATTAGAAACATGAGGAATAAATGAAATAGATGAATAAAAAGTAACACCCAAATCCCTAACTAATTCAACAGACTTCAATGGTACACCCTTGATGTAATAGGTATGTTCAAGTCTGTTCCTTCCTCTATAAAAAGAAATTGATTGGCATTTAGATGGATTGAGTTTGATCCCATTGTTAAGACACCAGCTTATTAAGTTGTCAATGTCATACTGAATCTTAAAATAGTCTGAAGGACTTGTGATACTGGAAAATAATTTTAGATCGTCAGCAAACAATAAAAATCTACAATGAGAGAAACACTCATGAATATGATTAATGAAGATATTAAATAGCAAAGGCCCCAAGTGAGAACCTTGTGGCACGCCAGACAAAACTCGTATTCCATTGGACATAAAATTTCCTATCCGCACCACCTGATATCTGTCAGAAAGGTAACTACCTATCCAGCTGAGAAGTGGGTCGCCAACACCGAACATATGTAGCTTATGGATTAAGAGGTTATGGGTCACTCTGTCAAATGCCTTGGAAAAGTCGGTATAAACAGAGTCAATCTGAATACCCGCCACCAAGGAATCCGATAAGTAGGCACTGTACACCAACAAGTTTAGGTCAGTAGAACGACCTGATATAAATCCATATTGCTGGTCAACAATTGAACCTCTAAGGAGAGAAGTAAGTCTCACATAGAAGATCCTCAAAAATTTTAGGAATAACGCTAAGAATACTTATCAGTCGGTAGTTCTCAACAAGACCTCAGTCACCAGATTTAAATATTGGAAGATTGAAACTAAGTTTCCAGTATGTAGGGAAAACACCCATTTCCAGAGATAAATTAAAGAGGAACCATAAGGGCCTAGACAAATTAAAACTACAGCACTTAAGAAGAGAGGGGGGAATACCGTCTGGCCTAGGACATTACATGAGAATGTCTTCCTGGGCAGAGTAGATTATCACAGCTATGTGGAAGTTGTGATTCAATTTGCAGCAGTATTTTTTCTATCTCTGGCAGAAACATGAGTTTGCATAAAAAAGCTTCTACTTTGGCCCACCCTGTACACCCCTATTTAGTGAAGTAAGAGAGTATGCTTGTCTGTCTGCTAGAATCATTTACTACTTTCCTGTGAATGGTAGCGTGTAAATTGTGCAAGGTCATCTTTTAGGAAAGCATCCTGTCTTACTGTTGGTCTAAATAACTGAGTAACTGTCCACTGTAGATAAGGCGTCACTATGGCTGAAGAGACTGAAAATTCAGAATTCTTCATCCTCAGATGACGCTAACTTTGTTAGTGAAACGATTGCCAGGTCTTTAAAAGATGCATTGTGGTGATTGGAGTTATCCAGGTGTACTTATCAGTGATCATCACAGGCTCCAATCTTCACTTAGTGAAATGAATTATCAGCGCATATAATATTTTCGTAATATACTTTTAACATAAACATTATTACCTGCATTTTGATATACTCAATTTTCAAGTATACTTACTGCAAACTCATAACACACACGTATATCAAAAGTTTATAATTCTTGATTCAAACACATTTACCATAGGTACCACACATATAAATGCACGTCTTGGCTATATGCAAAATATATGTGCATACATTATTCTGTATCCACGTAATACTAAACATGTATACCAGATTTATTTAATGTAATATTTTCTTACATATCTGATTTTAAATTTACACTGTAAGTTATAGAAACATGTAGTTACCAATGTTAAGTACAGTTGTAAGAAAAGAACACCAATATACTATAACACAAATAGATGTTTCCACAAGCTTACTTGACTGATAGGCGATGGTATCATTAAGTACAGTTGTAAGAAAAGAACACCAATATACTATAACACAAATAGATGTTTCCACAAGCTTACTTGACTGATAGGCGATGGTTTCATCAGAAGGTCTTTCTTCCAACATTGTTGGTCAAACAGCTATTAGAAAAGTGAACTCGCCTTTATAGAACTAAGAAATAAATAAAATTATCATTAAGGCACTAATAAGTACAATTTGGAGAACTCAATTCATCACAATAGTTTTTAGCTCTATTGATCGTTTTGCTAACAATGTTAGCTTCATCAGAGGAATGAATAAACTAACCAAATTAAAACCAGAACTAACATATGTTAGTTGTCAACCAGTTGTGAACAGTGTCCTGTACGAAGGTATACAGACAGACCCCCACTCTTGAGTCTTAAATTCCTGTAATTAAAATTGCATACATGCTTTTGTAAAACTATGTGTCATTATCAAATATTCGTTCTGAGAAGGACACACTCATTATTAAGATAACAATTCGAACAATGAACTACACAGAACCGGACCTACTCTATTCATTGAAACATTTTCCTTCTAATTTCTAACGTTATATATGCTTCCGTAAGCATCTAACTGTCATGACTGCCTGACATTTTTGATTAACTTGAGATTTTGTTTATCTACATGATCATTATTATACCAAATATGCTGAGCATGATTTATCAATAATGTCATATCTCAGTTGTGCTAAATGTTCTTTAAATCTATTTTCAATAGGTTGATTAGTTTTTCAAACATATTTAAGTTCACAATCCTTAGAACCTATTTCATATATTCCCGACACTTCTGTGGTTTTATCTTTATCCTTTGGGTTACCTAGCAAATTTTGTAATGTATTTTTGTGGAAAATGTTAGCTGTAAATTGGCCCTCTTAAAAATTCTATTAAAACCTCTCGTGATCCGCGGTTCAAATGGTAAACAGACAACGGTTTTGTCTGTTTTATGTTTTCTGAAAGTCAAAGATTCCGCTAACATTTTCTTTGTTTTATGTTTATCGATCAATTTTTCCACTAAGCAGACAGTAGTAACCACTATACTTAGCTACATTTTTAATATATTCAAGTTCTCTGTTGTATCTTTCTTTATTTGAGGGAAACTGTATTAATCTATGAACCAGAAAATTTAAACTAGCGGTTTTTTGTGGAAAACTATAGTGAGTCAATCAAAATATAACTCACAGTAGTGATTTCCTTTCTGTGGATGTCAAATTCTAAAGCGGCACTATTTTTGATGACTAATACATCAAAAAAAGGTAATTTGTTATTCATTTCTATTTCATGGGTGAATTTAATGGAGTCAAATTTACGGTTTAATTTGGCAATAAAATCATCTACTTTGCATACATTTGTATTAGATACTGCAGAAACATCGTCCACATAACAAAATCATACTCTTGGGAAATAGTCACTTTCATTTGCTAGGTCTGTTTCAAATCTACTCATGAATGGGTCTGCAATGAATGGGGAAAGGAGGTTGTTCAAAAAATTCATTATCAAATTGAAAAATATTCTGATTCATGCAGATTTGGTAAATTGATATATTCTTTGCAGACCTCTTCATCTATGTTGTTCATTTCTAGCAAATGGTCTAAATACCTTAGCGATTCTTTTATGGGAACACTTTCATAAAGATAGAGTGTATAATGCAATAGAAACCAGACTGTATAAAAAACTAAATAGAAACTGTCTCATAAAAAATTATTTCCAAAGTTAAAAATAATTTAAAGAGATGTCATAACCTTATAACAAAAGATTTAGGAAAAAAATTACAAGTTTCAAATCCCAAAGTTCCTAAAAAGTATTGTCTCCCGAAAATCCATAAACCCAGAAAATCTGTGAGATCTATTGTTTCAGCTATAGATTCCCCGACATACAATATAGCAAAATGGTAACAAACGAATTTAAAGGCTTGCCTATCAAATAAAACATTTTTGAGTTTCAAATTCACTTAAAGTTATTAATAAAGTTAAAAATAATAAATTGGTTGAACACAACATATTAATATCATTTGATGTGACCTCGTTTTTTCCCAGTACTCCCATAAAATAAACGCGAACGTATTAAGACGGTTTGCTAAAAATGAACAACATAGAGGAAGAGGTCTGCAAAGAATATATAAATTTAACAAATCTTTGGATGAACCAGAATATTTTTCAATTTAACAATGATTTTTTTTAACAAACCCATGGCACGGCAATGGGCAACCCCCTTTTCCCATTCATTGCAGACCTTTTCATGTGTAGATTGGAAACAGACCTAGTAAATGAATGTGACTATTTTCCTAGAGTATGATTTCATTACGTGGACGATGTTTTTGCAGTATTTAATACAAATTTATGCAAAGTAGATAATTTTATAGCCAAATTAAACCGTAAATTTCACTCCATTAAATTCACCCATGAAATAGAAACTAATAACAAATTAGTTTTCTTGAAGTATTAGTCATGTATCAGACGCTTTAGAATTTGACATCCACAGAAGGAAAATCACTACTGTGAGTTACATTTTGATTAAATCACACCAGAGTTTTCCACAAAAAAAAACAGCTAGTTTAAATTTTCTGGTTCATACATTATGAACATTTAAAATGTAGCTAAATATAATGGTTACTATGTCTGCTTAACGGAAAAATTGGTCGATAACCATAAAACAAAGAAAATGTTAGTGAAATCTATGACTTTCTGAAAAGGTAAAACAGACAAAACTGCGTGGTCTGCTTACCATTTGAATCACGAGAGGTTTTAATAGCATTTTTAAGAAAGTTAACTTACAGCTAACATCTTCTACAAAAAAAAAAAGATTAAAAAGTTTACTAGGTAAACCAAAAGATAAAGATAAAATCAGAGAAGTATCGGGAATCTATTAAATAGGTTGTAAGTATTATGAACTTAAATATGTTGAGCAAACTAAAAGAACTATTGAAACTAGATTTTAAAAACATTTAGCGCAACTGAGCTATGGTACTATTGATAAATCATGTATTGCTCAGCATATTTGGGATAATAATAATGATGTAGATCAAGAAAATATCAAGTTAATCCAAAATGTCAAGCAGCCGCGACAGTTAGATGCTTATGAAAGTATATATATATATATATATATATATATATATATATATATATATATATATATATATATATATATATATATATATATATATATATATATATATATATATATAGTTAGAAATTTGAAAAGTGTTTTGATGCATAGAGTAGGTCCGGTTCTGTGTAGTCCATTGTTCGAACTGTTACCTTAAGAATCAGTGTGTCCTTTTTAGAAGAAATATTTGATAACGTCGCACAGTTTTGCAAAAACAGGTTTGCAATTTTAATTACGCGGATGTAGAACACGCTCTTCGCAGCTGCTTGACAACTAACATATAAATAGTAGTTCTAGTTTTTATTCGCTTAGTTTATTCATGATGACGGTAACATTGTTAGAGAAAGGATCATCAGGTCTAAAAACTGTATTGTGATGAATTGGGTTCTCCAAATTGTACTCATCAGTGCTCATCACAGGTTCCAATCTTCACTCATTAAGGCACTAAACACGTGTAACAACCAATCACATAAGAAATTAGGGCTGCAATGCAATGAGATTAGAAGATGTGTAGCTGTGGGGCCAAACCGATAGAAATGTTCTAAGCACCCTAATAAAATTATTCTTTGTTTCTTAAACTGATAATACTATTTTGTGGAATAAACAGCGAACTATCCTAGTGGATAATATATTTTAATATTTAAACCAAACCATGATCAAAAGTTCAGTCGTGTGCAGATTGGTTTGTAATTTCAAATCTTTTATATGACCCCAGTACCTTCATTTTATTTGATGAGGCTAGTGGATAAGTTATCTCAAGAAGTAAACAATTTATTTTCAATGATACTAGGAAAGATTTCTTAAAGCATATTTGGAATCGGAAATTTTTAGCTACAACACTTTAACTAGCTGTATGTTAAAAGAAGTGTGCATCTCATGGAAAATAAAATAAAATACATCATCGGTCGTATTATTTAATAAAATCGTCCAATAACCTTCAAATATATACAAATACAATCTGTACACATTAGTCAGTTCAGAGTCCTAACCTAGAGGGCGTCCTCCTAGGTGTTGCCCCAGCACATATAATCTCTTGTCCCTTATTCAAAGCTGCCTCCCTCTTCTCTGCCGCTTCTTTTCTAGCTCTCATCTCCTCCTGTGCCACCTGCATCTGATTCTCCATCTCCTGCAGATGTTCAGCTGCTTGTTTTTTCTTAGCTCTGCCTGACTTGCCAGTTTCCTTCAGTGAGAAAAACATTGGTCCCAATTCTGCAAGCCAATGGCCATCTACTGATGTCACACATTGCATGTATTCACGAGCAGTCATCACCAGCTCATGATAAACTACATAATCTGGAGTGTTGCCTAGACCAAACAGGGCTGATGTTGGATGTAGATGACATGGCATGCCTGTTCGACAGTTGACATACTCACCAATACCTTTTAATCTAGCAGCTTGATGGAAATAGGCTGAAAGAAGAAAGTGGGTATAAAAAGTGTGTCAAATGTCTTTATTGATTACAGGTGCTGTAACTAGGTGAAATTGACGGTTTCCCTGTAATCGTGATTTAATTATAATACCTAGCATTTGATAGTACAGTACAACTTCACTATTCTGGACCTAAAATTTATTTTAGGTATTATATTTTAAAACTTGTGGAGTAACGAACAACTTTTTGTTGTTTATATTTTCAAAGTAATGTATACAGGCTTCTTCTTTCAGTCTTTTATTAACCAGCTCCTTGTATTGAAATATATTGTACGATCAAGGGCGACAGCTTCAACTTATATAAAAGTTCGGGACGCAGCAAGTGCGTTATGGTATGGAATTTTCATAAGAATAATATATAATATATTAGTGATTTAGGCATATATTAAAAGTTATAAAAAATTACTTTATTTAATTAGAAACAGTAAAAAATAAGGTAAAGAAGGGCAAACAAAAACATGATCTCTAGCATAAATTTTTGTAGAGTAATTTGGATACAAAACTCAAACAAAGAAATTGATAAGCAGGAAATATACTCAACAAAAAATACACTAGAAAGCTAAACATAAAAAAATTCCTGTGGTTCATGCATTGAGGGTGATTGTAAGCATGCAGAAGGCGAAGAAGACCCCAGGACAAAGAAGGTTTCCGCCTCCTCATCCAAAAACATGGAGCGTTGTCCTACCCCTTGTGCTTCAATACAACCACCTTCAAAGCATAAAGCACAAGATAAATTTCTTGGGAGCAACCCCCAAGAAAGTTACGGGACCTGGGGCGAATATGGGTGTTGTGTGGAGTAGACAGGGTTTAAAGGTGTTGCTACAAAATGTGAAAAATGCATCTCTTCAAAGTCAGACTAAGTGGGTTTTTTTACATTTTTCGCTCATATTTCCTCCCCGCCCAGTACTCCTATTCATTCTTGGTGTCTTAACTTTCTTGGGGGTTGTTTGCAACAAATTTAGCTTGTGGCTTGTGTATCCAAGATTTTTTTCTCATATCTTGTATAATAACGGATATATTGAGATCGAAACTAACCCCGGATATTAATTTTATGGGGCCTAGTTCGCACTCATTTGAAGAAATCTTTTCAAAATTCAAAAGTAGCGGTCTCCTCATTAGCGAATTGTTTCTCTATGGAAATTCGCAAAAAATTATGGAATATTAAACCATAAACTCTGCAACTAAAACTACTGCCAAAGCTTCAGAGAAAGGGTCTATATGTATATATATTTTGGTACGTAGTAAGGCCTTTCCCAAAGCAACATATCCACCAAATTTCATCAAAATAGCTTTGTAATTTTAGGAGATAAAAATTGTTTTCGAAATAACACTCAAAATTTTCCAGGAAAACGTCCGATTTTCCTGGCTAACGAACTCATCCAAGCTATTAATAAAAGAAAGGTACCTACCGAGTTTCATCCAAATCGGTTAATTACTTTTGGAATTATTGGTTGGATATATATATATATATATATATATATATATATATATATATATATATATATATATATATATATATATATATATATATATATATATATATATAGTTACAAATTTGAACAAAAGTGTTTTGATGCATACCTCTTTATTAGTGAATTTTTTTAAATAAAAATTCACTAAAAACAGCTCCAATTACATTTTCAGATTGAAAATGTAGCATATAGTGAAAATATTAATGTTTAGGAAACGACGTTTTTACAGAACTATCGTTTTATAAAGAAATTATCACGTTTAACTATGATAAGGTAAGATTCATATAAAATATGAGAAATGAAGGCATGAACTAAATATTGTAAACAAAATATGTTCACGTCTCTATTAAAATGATTTTAAAACAGTTTGTTAATTCTGTAATTAGATGTTTACCTATACGCTTCGGGTATAACACCGCGAATACTTGGTACCTAGCCTCAGTGGCCGAGGGGTAACATATTTAACAGATATGCTGCCGACATGTGGGAGGCTGGGGTTCTCGGACCGGGTTCTATTCTTGCGTGATCCATCTAGCATCCTGTTTTGTTTCACTTTAATATTTGGGAGAAACAATAGTTTCCATATTCCAAATGTTTCACCTAGTTCTAATTTTTCTTTAAAATGCCTGGATGACTTTGTCAACTTTGAGTCTAAAATTATAATTTTAAGCAGGCATTTTTTTTATTGATGTTAGTGAATTTTTATTAATAAAATTCAGTAATAGAGAATTTGTTTTTAAAAAACTTTCTTTGTTGTTGGAAAAAACGATTCGATTAAGTTGACTAAAACAAAATCATCCAGGCGATTAATAAGGAAAATACTTGCCACGTTTATAATGTGGCAGATACTTTCCTTTTCAGAGTTCCTAGATAGGTATACCAAATTTTACTTTTCTAGCTTCATAAAAAATATTATTGTGCATAGTTTTATATTAAAAGAAATCATTACCTGAACATATACATTTTCTAACAATGTCCCAATCAGTTCCACCTGATTTTATCTCTAGTTTCTGCTGAATAAGAATATCTTTTAACTGTTGCCTCACTTCACGGACCTTCCTCATTGCTTTTACGTGGATAAAGTGTTCATTACACCAGTGAGATGAATAACTAGAAAATATAAAAAGTGAGATCAGAAAATGCTCATGTTCAAGTCAAAAAGCAAATACAAATGTATACATCAAGAATATCAATAAATCTCTTAAACAAAAAGAAAACAAAAGTAGAGAAAGGTGATCTGCAGTGTGACCACAGCTTGTTACAACAATGCTTTGCAACACAACATTTTGCCAGATATACTATGTTTATTAGATCCTCAGTGGTTCAGAGGTAAGAACGTGTGCCTCTAAACCGAAGGGCATTGGGTTCGATCCCAGGGTACTCCTTTCACTTTTTCAGTACATATTGTACAATTAACATCAAACCAGGTTGTGGCATTGTATTTGAGCAAGTTGAACGTCTGCATGTTCCTCCCTTCGGAGGGGGCGTAAAGCCGTCGGTCCCGTGTCCATGCGATGTTGGGCACGTTAAATGATCCCTACCCTCCTTACATAAAGGCAGGAGTTCGGCAAAATTTCCAGGATGGTGAGGTGAAACTGCTCCCTGGCGTCGGTGATTGGCCATAGTCGCGGATATAGGCCGACGTTAAAGAAACAAAAAACACAAACACACACATGTTTACCATAAGAATGGAATGACGTAATTTTTTGTAATTAAAGATAGGCAACACACAAATCTAAATTCCAAAGCAAGATTCATGTATCACATTACAACTGAAATAAAACTTTACTCCTATATGTTGGCAACCCTACATGGCGTTGCAAAATCGTATAATTATTACACGTAAAGAAATTGGTGTACCAAGATTTCACATGAATTGATAATTGTTCATTTATTGGTGATATATACCTCATTAAACATTTAAAACAATTCTTTTTAGGCCTGACACAGGGTCCAGTAACTTTGGTTTGGTGATTTGGTTTGGGTTAATTCGCCTTGAACATGGCATTCATTGGTCACAGACATCCAAGTCCTGCAATGGAGCAGTAGTATACCAATTTTTACAATGGTGTCAGTAATATAAAGAGCAAGGCTAGGTTAGGTTAGGTTTGTTTGTGAGTGGGCCATACCGGTCCCTCCACCGCGACCATAAGGTCTATTGTGGCTCACGCCTAATAGTTTATATTTCGCCCAAGAAAGCCAGCCTCCTGCGGAGGTCGATAATCTTCGTGTGCGAAAGTTGATCCAGATCCTCCGGAGCAAGATTTATCTTGCCAAAGAGCAGGTGTCTAGTCCTGTCCGCTGCCGGACAGGAACACAGCACGTGCTCTGCTGTTTCGTCATTCTCCATACACAGCCGGCACTCGGTCTCCTGACCGATCCCAATACGGTGCATGTGATGCCGCAAGCGACAGTGTCCTGTATACAGGCCGACTAGAGTACTCAGTTGTTGTCTGTCTAACTCTAGAAGTTTTTTACCTCTTGACTCAGACAGGCCATTTATGAAGGCCTTAGAGTGAGCTAATCCTGGAAGATTTTGCCAATACTGGATTGTCATTCTTTCTGTCCAGGTCTTTAAGGTGCGTTTTGCTGTGCATGATGTTATCCCCACCACCGATTCTGGCCCGACAAAGTCTCTCTGGGCACCACTCCTGGCAAGCGTGTCGGCAGCAACATTGCCATCATGGTCCGAGTGACCCGGTATTCAGACCAGCGACACCTCATTACAGCTGCCCAGTTCTTTAAGAGCAGATTTACAACTCCATACCGTTTTTTAATTAAGAGCAAGGCTAACGTGTGTGTGTGTGTGTGTGTGTTTTTTTTTTTTGTTTCTTTAACGTCGGTTTATTTCCGATACTATGGCCAATCACCGACGTCAGGGAGCAGTTTCATCTCACTATCCTGGAAATTTTGCGGAACCCCTGCTTTCTCTAAGGAAGGTAGGGATCTTTAACGTGCCCAACATCGCATGGACGCGGGACCGACGGCTTTACGTCCCCTCCAAAGGGAGGAACGTGCAGATATTCAACTTGCTCAAATACAATGCCACGACCTTGGTTGATGTTAATTGTACGGTATGGACTGAAAAAGTGAAAGGCAAACCCTGGTATCGAACCCAGTACCCTTCGGTTCAGAGGCACAAATTCTTACCACTGAATCACCTAGACTCTAAAGCTAGTGTGAATTTGATAATAGTTAATTGTCGCAGGAAAGGCAATTGGTAACATAGGCAACATAAACTGTTAGTTCCATAAAATAAAAATAAATAAAAAATGTTAAAAATAATGATTAAATTAAGGCTATTATACAGGTGCCCATTATCTACCTCGGTGTAATAGGCAGCTTTGTTGTTTCTATTTAAATTGGCAAAGTTGGGAATAATTTCACTAGCAGTTTGATGACATGAACAAATTTCTAATGCATCGCCTACTTTCTGACAATTTGAAAAAACTCTGGACGCAGCAAGTGCGTTATGGTAGTGAATTTTCATAAAACTATTTTTTAATAGCAATAATGTGTTTTTTTAAGAAAGCAGGCATCAAATTTGGTTACCAGTATAACCTAGATAGTAAAAACAATGTGCCATGTTTCATCAAAATAACTTTATTGTTTGAAAATGTACAAAAATTTCCGAAAGTTAACTTAAAGTGTTCCCGAAAAAACTCGTTTCTTGGTCAACCTTTAGGTTAATAGCAAATTGAGCTATTCAAATATTAAGCATTTGATCAAAATTCGCTACCATAACGCACTTACTGCGTCCAGAATTTTTTTTCTTACAAACATGCATTATATTTCGATGGAAAATGCAATAACTTGTGGCGTGTTTGATTAAAAAAAAAAAATTGTATCGCCAACGACTTATGGGCCACCCTGTGATTGTAGAAATAATTTTTTAAGATGTAGCTCAGGGCACCCTATAATTAATATATACAATTTTTTTCCATATCTTGTATAATAACAGATATATTGAGCTTTATTGATTTTTTTACGAAAATTCTACAAAAATTATATACCATTAAACGATAAACTCTATAGCTAAGAATACTTCCAAGCATCAGAGAAAGGGTCTATTTGAAATGAATTTTCTGGAAATATTTTATTAAAATGAAGGACAATGACGGTTGAAACCAAGACTTCAGGGTTTGTAAAACATTCTTCTTGAGACATCTTATTTCCATAGCCCGTATTAGATTCAAGTTATTTGCCTAAATGTTGCAAATTTTGACGTTTAAATCGCAACTTTGACGTTTTCTGGAAAACCCCAATTTATTTTTCTTTAAATGCCTATAACTTTTTTGTCTTTTGACCTACAGAGCTAAATTTTGGCACGTAGCTTACCTATAAGGATGTAAACAAAATTTTCCGGGAAAACCTGGACCGATTTTCCTGGCTAGCGAACTTATCCAAGCCCTTTGCAAAAGGAAGGTATTCACCAAATTTAATCAAAATCGGCCCATTATTTTTTGAGTTATCGGTGTGATACATATATATATATATATATATATATATATATATATATATATATATATATATATATATATATATATATATATATATATATATATATATATATATATATATATATATATATATATCTATATATATAAACATATAAAAATTTTAACTGACCCCGGATATGTGTTCTGGGGGGCCTAATTAGCGCTCATTTGAAGAAAATTTTTTAAAATTCAAAAGTCGGGATCTCCTCATTAGTTAATTTTTTTTAAGAAAATTCACTAACACTGAAAATAGCCGATTTTTTTATTCTTGAATATCTGGGTCACGGTTAATGGTGCAAAAGATAACAAGACCTGATTTTGTAGGTATTTTTTCATAGAATCGAATAATGTCAACAAAAAATCCATGGCATGCTTGGTTCCAAAGAGAACACAAAGTTGCATTTTTTAAATGGAAATTATAGTTGGCTGTTACGTCTTTCAAAAGCTCATTTTGTTCTGATTCCAATGGTATAAGGATTGATATGGTTATTTCCATTAATTTGAGATTTATTTAACAAAAACTATTTATTATAAATTATATGCAAAATTATGTATCAAGCAGGCGGTGAATACATCCACTCCAATGTAACAATCAACAGACTGTCATGGTACAAGCTTGTATCAAACATAGTTTTGAACTTACGTAGTTCTCCAGCATCTTTTTTGTTCAAACAATAAGTTATAATGTATACGAATGAAGAGAAAAATTACACGATTTTCTGTTATTATGCCAGTAACAGAAACGTCGATGAAGCTAGTGAAATGTATTGCAATGGTACATGGAAAGAAGGCAACCCCATCAAAGAATTTTTAAAACTGGAACTCAATCTTAAGGTTTATTGTTCATTCAACAAACCAAAAACTGGGAAGTTATAATTTAAAGAGGAAGACGAAGAAAAAGTTTTGGCATTCGTTAATTATAAACCAAGTACATCTACCATATAATTGGCGAACAAGTGCAAGGTTTCAATAGAAGAGGTCCGTTTGATTTTTAAACAGAATAGTTATCGCCCCTACAGATGTAGTATCAGTAATACATTATATTCAGGAGATGTGAGCCGACGAGATGAGTTTGCTAGATGCTTGGTAAGGGAAACAGAGAAAATGATCATTTTTTGTATGGAATTATTTTAACAGATGAAACTGAATTCACTAATAACATCATAATAATAATATAATAATAAGATATATTTCCCAAAGACAACATACATTGTATAGGACTAGTCAAAATAAACAAATTACAAAAATTAAGAAAGTAAACACAAACAATCGCAGCATTAAAAAACAACCGTATCACTACATAAGTTGTCCAGACATAAATTCGTCTAAACTATAAAAACATTCAGTCAATACAAAATTTTTAAGTTCTTCCACTAAAAACTGACAGGCTACTACATGATCTAACTCTCTCTGGCAGTTGATTGAAAATCCTAGGTGCTAGGTAATCGGGAGAATTATATGTCACTTTGAGCTTGGCATATAGTACGTGAACCCTGTTTTTTGTCTCGTATCTACATCATGTATGGCTTTATTTAATACAAAAGTTCCATCCTTATTATTGAAAACAAGCAAAGAAAGTTCCATTATAATCATCGAAAATAATGTAAGCGCTCTGTTTTGCTGAAAAATATCTCTGCATGATTGACGTGATGGAACTCCTTCCAAGCATCTTAGTACCCGTTTCTGAGCTATAAATACAGCTCTCGTATGTGCTGACAACCCCCAGAATATTATACCGTAACGCAACCGAGAGTTGACCTGCCCGTGGTAGAGCATCAACAACTGATCCTTCTCCATATAACTCCTTATGTTTCTTAACTGATATGAAACCGAATTTAGCTTCCCAACCAGATACGCACAGTGATCATGCCAATTCAAAGAATGGTCTAGAAAAATACCCAAAAAATTTATAATTTCCATCTGTGGCTAAACTGTTAGTGTCTAAAAAGTTTATTGCGCTACAGTGCTTTTGGTAGTTGTGAAACCTAATCGCAGCCGTCTTACCACAATTCAAAAACAGTCTGTTAGCAGAAAACCATGCATTTAGCTCCGTAAAAACAGAGCTGCACCTAGCTGCGAGACCCACATCGGAAATGTCAGAAACAGTAACGGAGGTATCATCAGCGTACATGGTGACCGACGCTGGCAACTTCAAGCTACCCAAGTCATTAATATATAATAAAAACAGCACTTGACCCAGGACCGATCCCTACGGAACGCCCAGGCAACTGCTGATAATTTCAGAAGCGCTCTGCCCAACAACAACATACTGTCTTCTCTGGGAAAAATAACTAGACAGCCAAGACAGGGGCAACCCCCATATGCCATACATCTGTAGCTTCTCGATCAAGATAGAGTGATCGACACAGTCAAATGCCCTGCTGAGATCACAAAATATACCAACAGGACACTCGCCAGCCTCTGTGCTCTTAATTACAAAGCCATAGTATGAATAAATTGCCGTCGATGTTGATCTATTGTCCAGAAATACGTCACAAGCCGGTTCAGAAATGCATACTCAAATACACATGAAAAGCTAGGAGGAATCGCCACTGGCCTGTAGCTTTCCAACAAAGAGAAATCTTGTTTTTTATGTACCGGAACTTTCTTGTCGATCTTTAACACTTCAGGGAATAGCTCACTTACAAAAGAAGTATTAACTGATTGCAATAATGGTTAGTTATAATATACAGGGACTTCTTAAGAAGAAACTTGGGAAGATCCTTATACCCAGATCATAACTTATTTTTTAACTTACAAGTTAGTACATTATAGAGTTCCGGTTCTGAAAACGGGGCAAGATAAAACGAATTTGGCGGAGTAACGTTCTTCGTGAACTGCCTATAGTCAATCTTGTGGTCGGCTATCTGAGAAACCGTCTGCCTTGGAGTCGGTTCAAAATAGAAGTTGAACAGGTTAGCAACCTCATCAGCAGAAGTCACCATACGATTACCCTGCTGGATATGAATTTCACCGTCACTTTTCCCACACTTGCCAGATAGTTCAGATACAATCTTTTAAGCACCCCATATAGGGTTATCAAATCGATATAATATATTTTGAAAATATTGTTTTTTGATTGATTTTACGAGATTGTCATGCTTTTGTTTCGCCATTTTATAAGATAAATCTAATTCCGCATATGAAACTTTTAAGTAGTATAGATCTTTAAGATTGGTAAAATGGTAAAAAACTATGTTAAAAAAGTATTTACACGCCTCATTTATATCAGGTAAACTATACAAATCTGACCAGTCTTCAGACTCTAAGTCTCGCAAAAAATTACCTACAGCATTGTCATTAAAGGAACGCCTCTCAAAAAACTGGCCATCACACTGTGGTATCGGCAAACGAAAATCCAAAAATACTGAGCGATGGTCAGATACCTGATTATCCATCACACATAATATTTAATGTACACAATACTGTATATTGGGATTAAAGCAATCCTCATCTTACTGCAGAAATAAGAGACCAGTACGTATTTTCAGTAAATGTGTGGTGCGGAATTGTTGGTACCACAATCTTAGGACCATTTTTCTATGGCAGGATCCTGAATTCAGAACGATATTTGGGATTTCTTCAATGTGAAATAAAAGAAATGTTGGACAATTTACCTCTGGTACCTCGGGAACCTGAATTCAGAACGATATTTGGGATTTCTGCAATGTGAAATGAAAGAAATGTTGGAGAATTTACCTGAGTATAATTTTTTCAATTTTTTTTATTTCGACAACACACCACCGGGGCTTACAACCTAAATACTATCGTACCGTGGGTGTCAACAAGGAGGAAAGAGGCAACTTGTTAATTCTGGACTCGAAGGTTTGGAGGTTCGGGGGAGAAGGAAAAACATGTGCTGGCAAGGAATTCCACAACTTGGAAGTCCTCGGGACAAAAGAGCGGGCATAATAAGATGTTCTATGTCTGGTGACCTGGACAGTACAAGGGTGCATTCGCTCTGTTCCCCTGGTAGATCTGTTGGGGGCAGCAGGTGGGGGAACTATGGAGGAAAGCTCCTCTGAGCAGTTCCCGTGCATATATCTATAAAAGAGAGAGAGAGAGAGAGGTCATCAACGGCACGTCTGTGGGCAAGGGATTGCAGCCTTTGGGTGATGGTAAGGTCACCGATGAGACGTATAGCTCTCTTTTGAATGGAGTCCAGGATAGCGAGTGTAGAAGCGGCAGCTGCACCCCAGATGTGGGAGCAGTATTCGAGGTTTGGTCTTATTTGTGAAGTATATAAGGTATAGAGATTAGCTGGTGAAAAGTATTTGCGAGCCCGGAAGAGGAAACCTAATTTCTTAGCAGCCGCTTCTGCAATTGATGTAACATGTTGGTGCCAATTGAGATTTCGATCCACAGAAATGCCAACAAGTGAAAAGGACTCATTACTTTGAATAACTTGGTTGTTTATTATGATGGGTCGAGGGCTGGTGTATCTCTTATGAGAAAGAAAGCAAGACTGTGATTTGGTGGGGTTGAATTGACAAGATGTGATGTGGAGAAGAAACAAAGTAAGGGCTAAAGCTGAACCTTGAGGAACTCCTGCATTAATTGGATACAGTTTAGAGGAATGGCGATCCACGACAACAGAAATGCTCTGGTTGGAGAGGAAATTTGCTGTCCATGTACAGAGTTTTGGTGGTAGGCCATAGGCCGGTAGTTTATTAAGCAGCGCTGCATGCCAGACCTGGTCGAATGCTTTGGATATGTCCAACCTAACACATTTTCAGCACGATGGTGCCCCTGACCCTAATTCTAGAAATGTGAAATGTGTCAGCATATCTAATGGAATATCTTCCCAGCTAGATAGGGGATGCAGGGCCTATTTTCTGGTCGCCGAGATCGGTCGGCTCTTGATTTCTTTTGTGGGGTACTTTAAAAAATAATGTGTATCAGAAAAAACCTGAGAATATTGAAGAACCACAAAATAATATTCAAGTCTCCCTAATGAGTATTCGTCACCAGATGATGAAAAAAGTCCACAGAAAAATAGTTAGTTCATTAGTGCCAGAAGGGTTTAGAAGTTGATCATAGACATTTTGAACATTTACTGTAGATAAGTTTTGTTCAGATTTAATTTTCCTTTGTTTGTTATATGTATTGTAATAAAAAATTCATCATAAAAATAGTTCTCTAATAGATACATGACTGGAATAATTGAAGGGTTCGATTGATGAATGGGGTAATTGACAAAATACTGATTTTGAGAAAACTGAATTTGAAGTTTTTGGGTAGAACTGTTACATGCCAAGGTAGTTATGACAATAGAGATTATATTATGTACATCATAGGGAGTATATTTTAATTAGATAGAGCTGTGTTCTCTGAGGTGATCAACTACTCCAAATTTTGAAAAGAAAGCAGTCATCTCCTTGATCAATAATACCAAAACTACATATATTATTGATTCTGAATGCAAAAATGTTACAGAAATAGCTTTTATTCAAAATTCTTGTACATAAATATAATTGCAGTGGCACAATAACAATTAGATAACCTTATTTTTTACTATTTTCATGGTCTCCTATAATTTGCTGGTTGAACCACTGGTACTGAGACTTTACAAATTTCAACTGAGTTCTCAAATTTACAACTTTCTCGTCCGAAACATGACCATATTTCTGTCCTACTCTTGGGACAACAATGTTTGCAATGTCGGGAATACCAGTGCATGTGTTTCTTATTAAATTTACTTTCTTGAATGGTGTGTTTGGATCGTAGGATTCTTTATAAAAATAGGACCCTCATTCGTCAACATGAATCCATTTATTTTCATCTCTGAATTATACTGTTTCACCCACTATATATATTTTTTCGATGAATCAAATTTAGTCTTGAGGTCAAATCATCGAATTTTCTGAAATGGACCGACATATCAGTCACATGATTGATTTTCATAGACTTGCTAATAATTTCACTGTATTCTTCTGGTACATATATATTTTCTTGCTTCTGTAAGTTTTTTCAATGCGCCCAAAAATCACGATCAAAGTCCAAAAATCTGTGACCAACTTCTGTAAATTTGTGATCTATTGTTTTCACCACTCCTTTCAATACCAAATATTGATACAAGCACAACATTTGAAAGTTTTTGTTTTGTCCAGCGCATGAGTCAGTCCATGTTATCAAATTAGATGTGGAGTTATTTTAAAAAGCTGGATTGTATTCTATGAAAGTCAATAAAGCACTGCAAACCTCATTGCTCCCACGATTAGCAACATCCTCTGTCCATTGTTCATTTAACTGAAGCTGTATCTTCAGAAATAACAAAGATAACCATTATACATAAGTAGGTAATGGACACCTGTATAGTTGGTACATTTAAGATTAGTAGGATAAACAGGGACACTCTCTTCTCGCACAAGTGTCTGTTTGAACATTTTGGTAAACTGATTACAAGGGGTTTAAAATGATAAGACAAACAGTAGCATTCCTTAACTAAAATTACAACACATTTAATATAATTCTTGATAACTAAATCTTGAGCTTTGATTGACAAAGAAAAATAATTATTACATTGAGTACGTTCAAGTCGTTTAGACAAATAAGCGTTGTCACTTTTACAAGAAACTGTCTTCCGAGATGTTTTAAGCTGCGCCAAATGATCAGTTGCTCTCGGCAATCATCGTGTTGAGAGCACTGAAATAGTATCTTACCAATATTTCCTATGGAGTTGTTGTTGTTTGAACAATACTAATTTTTTTTCTCACTCAGGGCTCGTCCGCGTCGTCGCCGCCCTGATAGCACTGAAAGCTTTGGCTTATTGTGCATGCTCTTAGTCTTTTTACTCCACCCACTCCAAAATCACTGTGCCTTGAACTAGTCTGCACAGCGTTTGGTAGGGTGAAGTTTTATAATGATCTGTCTCTGGTCCTGACTGACCGTAGATCAGTTGTCTTCTGCGGTCCAGAGCTTTACACTCGCACAAGATGTGCTGCGCTGATTCCTCCTCCTCACCACAGAGTCTGCATGCGAGGCATCCCTCGAACTGCCCTATTTTATGCAGGTGTTTCTTGACGGCCATGTATCCTGTCAAGAGTCCCGATATGTTCCTCAGCTGTCGTCTGCTAGGATTTAGCAGCTCCACAGCTCTCTTTGAACTGGGTTCCTCAATTACTGACTTCTCATGTCTGAGCACTGGACAGTCTGCCCAGTACAATTATGTTTGTTTCTGACCCAGGACTTAATGGATCCCCTGGCAGTGCTCTTCGCACCCAGATGAGGGTAACCTCATTCTGCCCAGCCAGGTTGCTCGTCTCATCTAGGTATTCACTTATAAGCCTGGAATTTACCCGTGGGCTACTTAGGGATTTAAGGGCTGCCTGGCTGTCTGTGACTATGAGGATCCGCTTGTTGATACTAATTAGTAAATATGCCAATCTTATACAAGTGACATGGAAAACAGCCATGGTTTAATTTCATTATGGTAATGGTTGTATAGTAAGTTCTTGAGATGTTATATTCGTCAATATGTGGTATCGTTTTAGGCAGTGTTGGATGGATGAGGACATATGTATTTTGTGATCTGGTAAGAAAACTAAGTCATTCTTTTTCCCAATTATCTATTGCCTCTTTTTTGAGATGTCTATTAATATATTCTATAATGATCTCTATTATTTTACAGAAGTTTCCGCTGTGTCACTTTACCCACATAAATGAAACTGTATTTCCCCTCCTCGGTGTTTGTTGGTACAAATCGACAATATCGTATATCAACGCATTTTTGCCATGTTTATAATAATTTTTCAGTAATAGTAGGACAGATTTGGAGTCTGAAAGAATTGTTGTTTTTTCTAAATTTCCAGTAACGTTATTTGTTGCATTACTGTTACAATACCTAGACCCTTAGCAAGTCGTGTTCAAGAAATGGTAGCATTACCAATAACCTATTTTGAATGTGAACATGACAAGGAGAACCATTTCTGCCCCTTACTGGTATTTGTGAGGTAAGTAGCATTAATTTATCATTAATTGTATCCAAAGTTTTGAGACCCTATTTATAAATTAATGTTTTAACTGTATGCCAAATTTTTAGGTTATGTTGTAAAATAGTTAATTACAATTAGTTTTACTATTTGCAGAGTTGCAGCTGCGTTAAAGATAATTAAGTCTTACAACAGTTAACAATAGCGCAGCTAAGTGTAACAAAGGTGTAGTACTTAGAAGTCCCTAGAGAAAATGGAAAACAACCAAGAAAGTTGTAGATATCGATGATTTCCACTAAACTGTCATTCAAAATGTTATTTATGAAATGTATAAATTTAGATATGTGTAGCACTCTTGATCTTTTTTTAAATTATATTTCAATAATTCAGATACCAAAATATTAAAAAATACATGAACTTTGTATGTTTCAGTTCCATTACTCTTTAACCTAATCTTATGACAAGAAAAATTCAATAAAACTCCATAATGAAGGAAACTGCTTCATCATTTTTCCTAAAATATGTCCAAAATTCCACAAATTTATACATTTATTATAAAATTTAAACTTGAAAAGGATTTCTCATTATTAAAATATATTTAAATAAGCACCCTATGCTTAACAAAATAATATTTACTGTTAGCAAAAATTAATAAATGTCTACACAAAATCTATAATTACTTTTCCGGAACACACAAAAAACTTACAACAAATTGTTCGTGCATGATGACGTTTGCAAGTCAAATCAATACAAATTTACTAAAATGAACTACTAAAAAGTTTTGCACTGTGTCCCTTAATGATGTCACTCCACTCTTATCGTAAACTAACTATACATTACTATTTGTTAAACATTATAAGTAATACATTGCCTAAATAGAGGTGGAAAAAAAAAATAACTTACTTATTTTGTTTCCATTGATTATAAACATTAAGGTAAGTGAGGTGGTCACTTTCAGGCACTTGAAATTTTTCTCGGACACCATCTGCTTCTTCCTCTCTTCCTTTTGGACGGTAAAATATAGAAGGCACAGATAACATGGAAACTGCAAAAAATTACAAGTTTTTAATCGATCAGACATATAAAATCTTTAGTAAATACAGATCTAGAGATCAGTTTGCTCATTTAAAACAAGGCAGTGTATGTGCTTTTTTATCTCTAAAGCTTTAAAAAGTCAAGTTTGCGCTTGCCATTACAAGAATGTAGTGTCTGTATCTGGTTATTTACTGTGAGCATATAATGAGTATTGATAATATGTTTTGCAAATGTAGATTTGTCAGCGTAGCTATTTCTAAGTGCAGAAATGTGTTCTTTGTATCTGATATTAAAACTTCTAAAAGTTTGACAAGAGACGTGGACTGCATTATAACATGTACAAACTGATTTAATAACAGATACAAAGAACATATTTTTGCACTTAGAAATAACCACGGTTACAAATCTGCATTTTTTAAATATTTCAAAAACACACCACGAGGGCTTACAGCCTAAATACTATCGTACCGTGGGTATCGACAAGGAGGAAAGAGGCAACTTGTTAATTCTGGACTTGAAAGTTCGGAGGAGAAGGAAAAACATGTGCCGGCAAGGAATTCCACAACTTTGAAGTCCTCGGGACAAAAGAGCGGGCATAACAAGATGTTCTATGTCTGGTGACCTGAACAGTAAAAGGGTGCATTCGCTCTGTTCCCCTGGTAGATCTGTTGGGGGTAGCAGGTGGAGGAACTATGGAAGAAAGCTCCTCTGAGCAGTGCCCGTGCAGATACCTATAAAAAGAGATAGGTCACCAACGGCACATCGGTGGGCAAGGGATGGCAGCCTTTGGGTGAGGGTCTAGTCACCGATGAGACGTATAGCTCTCTTCTGAATGGAGTTCAGGATAGCGAGTGTAGAAGCGGCAGCGGCACCCCAGATGTGGGAGCAGTATTCGAGGGTTGGCCTTATTTGTGAAGTATATAAGGTATAGAGATTAGCTGGTGAACGGTATTTGCGAGCCCGGAAAAGGAAACTTAATTTCTTAGCAGCCGCTTCTGCAATTGATGTGACATGTTGGTGCCAACTGAGATTTCGATCCACAGAAATACTAACAAGTGCAAAGGACTCATTACTTTGAATAACTTGGTTGTTCATCGTGATGGGTCTAGAGCTGGCGTATCTCTTATGAGATAGAAAGCAAGACTGAGATTTGGTGGGGTTAAATTGTACAAGATTTCTACTTCCCCAGTCTAATATTTTTTGGAGATCCACGGAGACAAAACCCTCCATGAGTCTGCGATCTTCATCTAATTGGGCTAAAGTGACAGGCTTAGAATATTGTATATTTGAGTGGATGGTGCTGTCGTCCGCGTAACTGTAAATTGGGTTGGATGTGCTAGAGAAGAGGTCATTGATGTGGAGAAGAAATAAAGTAGGGGCTAAAGCTGAACCTTGAGTGACTCCTGCATTAATTGAATACAATTTAGAGGAATGGCCACCCACGACAACAGAAATGGTCCGGTTGGAGAGGAAATTTGCTGTCCAGGTACAGTTTTGGTGGTAGGCCATAGGCCAGAAGTTTTTTAGTAGCGCTGCGTGCCAGACCTAGTCGAACGCTTTGGATATGTCTAGAGCAACAATCTGGGATTCACCGTGTAGTTCCATAGACTTGTTCCAAGACTGCGTGACAAAGGAAAGGAGGTCGGCAGTTGATCTGCGTTGACGGAATCCATACTGCCTGTCGTGGATTAGACTGTTTTTCAAAAAATTTTTGTAATTCGGTGTTTATATACTTTTTTATCACTTTAGAGACGAATGAAAGGGGAGAAATAGGCCTGTAGTTGCTAGGAAGCGCTTTGGATCCTTTCTTGGGGACGGGTTGTACTCGAGCAGTTTTCCAGTTACTAGAGAATATCCTCTATTGTAAGATGCCTGAAATAGACGAGTCAGGACAGATGCAAGTTCTGGTGCGCATTTTTTGAGAACAATTGCTGGGATCTCGCCAAGGCAAGAGGCTTTCCTGGTATTCAGAGAAGAGAACATCTTTCGTACCTTTTTAAAGCATTTGCAAAATCAGTTAGGGAATACATTTCAAATGGCACAATTAACATATTAATTATAAATAAAATACAATTAGACAATAATAAATTTAAATGTAACTTGAAAAATATCACATATAAAAACACTTTCATTAATCTTTCAAATGTCACATTAAATGCTTTTTAACATTAAAGTAGATTTTGCTTAGATGTTTTCTCATATTATGTTCAAGAAGTTTGGTGACTTTACAAGTCAGTCGGTCCGGTCAAGTTTCTAAAAGAACAAGTAAAAAGCTGTGACAAAACTAAAATTAAATCTAAAATGCTGACTAAGTGAAGATTGGAACCTGTGATGAGCACTGATAAGTACACTTGGAGAACCCAAATCACCACAACACATTTTAAAAGACCTGACAATCGTTTCACTAACCAAGTTAGCGTCATCAGAGGATGAAAAGAATGTTTCATTCTCTAATGACGCTAACTTGGTTAGTGAAACGATCGTCAGGTCTTTTAAAATGTGTTGTGGTGATTTGGGTTCTCCAAGTGTACTTATCTAAAATGCTGAACCTTAGATTGAGAATATGAGGAAACCATCTAACACTATGTTTGGCTGAGAGATAGATACAGATTCATTAAATAGTAAATCATACAACCCCTTACCTATAATAAGTATTTCAGCTGTACATCCCATTTGACTTGATACTATCAACATTTGACACTGTGGTGGATCCAGAGGGAATTCTGCCATTTGTCTGCCCAGCTTTGTCAAAACACCTGTATGATCCAAAGCTCCCAGAATCCATAACTGGTATAGAGAATTAAGGATGTTGTCCTGAAACAAAATTCGACTTCACTCTCACCATTAAAAAATAAATTTGTGGCAGAGATACTAATCAGCTGTTTAAAACAAATACGCATAAAAATTAAAATTAAATTAAATTGAAATCCAAATAAGAATATTCCTGTAGGGAGAAAAAAGGCATATTATATAATGACTGTTTTAGTTTTTTTCTTAAATGTACCCTGTTCTAACATTTTTAACTCCTCAAGTAAGTTATTGTAAATTTTTATACCCATGCCCACCATTTCCGTCCAGTATCAGAGAAATGATACTGCGTAGACTAGCTCAACCCACCGGAAACCCCACCGGCAAACGAGACGCAAACAGACTCATCAAACAAGTACGATCCGCCCTACAAGAACTCCGCAACAATCGTCGGGAGAAGCGCCTGCAAACCCTGTCTACCCAAGACAATTCCATTTGACAAATGGCTAAAGCCCTTCGCTCCCAAAAACTTCTGATATCCCCACTTCATGGCCGTAACGGTGTTGTATACACGGATTCGGAGAAAGCTACTGCATTCGCAGATCAACGTTGATTTGTCGCACGTAGCAAGAACGCACCGCTACGTCAGGAGTGCGCTTCGCGCCACCCCAGACACAACTATCGAGCCCACAACTTTCGGAGAAGTTTCCCAAATAATCAAATCATTAAAAAATAGGAAAGCTCCGGGATACGATGGAATCTCCAACGTAGCCCTGAACCACCCCCCCCCCCCCCCCCTCCAAAGCCGTGGTATTCCTATTTACGATTATGAATGCCATCCTGCGGTTTCAACATTTTCCTTCCATGTGGAAACTTGCCGACATTATCAACATCCCGAAACCCAGCAAACATCCGCTGTTCCCTCAGAACTACAGGCCCATTAGCCTACTACCAGTCATCGGCAAAATCGCCGAAAAACTGATTCAGAAAAGGCTAGCTTCATTCACCTCAGAAAATCATATCCTCCCGGATGAGCAATTCGGTTTCAGACACCAGCACTCCACCACAGACCAAGTCCTTCGTGTGGTGGAAAACATCAGCGAAGGATTTAATAAGAACAAGTTAACTGGTGCAATATTTCTTGACATTACACAAGCCTTCGATAGGGTTTGGCATGCGGGCGTCCTAAACAAACTTCTATCATTTAATTATCCTCTCCCTCTGATTCTGCTAATCAGGTCATACCTGCAACAGAGGAAGTACCAGGTCAAACATCTGGGAGCCAGATCTAGAATGTACCCAGCCACGGCTGGTCTCCCGCGGGGTTCTGCTATCTCCCCTCTGCTGTACAATATATTTGTCGCAGACATTCCGACAGCCCCCCTAAACGTGACATACGCACTGTACGCAGACGACACTACCATCCTCAGCAGCTCCACTCAGCCGAGGATAATAACCGAACGACTTCAGACCGCCGTAGTCGAGCTGCAAGCATGGTATAGGAAATCCCTTCTAGCCATAAACCCCGATAAATGTTCAGCTGTCCTATTTTCCAAGAGGAAACACACACCTCACGAACACGTTTCATTAGACAACCGTCAAATCCCCTGGCAAGATTCTGCCAAATACCTCGGGGTTTCCTTGACAAACACTTAACATGGCGCCCCCATGTCGATCACGCTCGAAAAAAAGCCTCGATGTTCATCTCGAAGCTGTTCCCATTTCTAAATAGAAATTCCAAATTGTCCATGAACAATAAGTTGCTCATGTACAAAGTCATCATCCGGCCAGGCTAGACCTATGCATCACCTGCATGGGCCACCGCGGCCGCAACACACATCAATACCCTTCAAATCATCCAGAACAAAATTCTGAGAATGGTCACCGGAGCGCCATAGTTTGTCCGAAACAGTCAGATTCACTCTGATCTTGAAATGCCTTCGATACTTGAGTTCATAACTCAACTATCCACAACTCAGTTCGCAAAAGCCGCTTCTCACACAAATGCTCTTCTCCGTAGTGCCACCGACTACGATGAGCAACTTCCACATAAGCATAAGCGTCCAAAGCTTATGCTTACCCGCTAACGCCCCCGCGGCAAAAACAGAATGGAAACATTCATACCCAAAAAGTCATTGTGTGAAATCTTTCCGACGGAGGTATGGACTAAGGTCTGGTACTCACAGGGGGGGGGGTTAGTGAGTACAGTCACACAGTACCTCGATATCCTACGGCACTACGGGGCCGTGAATGGGGTCTGCATGAGCATTTCCCCCTCCTGTATCAAAAAAAAATTATACCCATGTATAATGAGCCATTTGCAACAAATTTCGAGCGATTTTGTGGTAGTATTATGTGCATGTAGATCAACATGATAGTCTAAAGAATCTCTCTTATCATGGATATACGTCGCAGTTGGTAAGATATATAAGTTATAGATAGTAAGTATCCTTAAACTTTTAAATAGATCTCGGTCTGAATACCGAAAGCATACAGTATGCGCTGAACTATGGGGAATAAGCCCTAAAATAGGAGACCATAATTGAGAAGAGACTCAAATTATGACAAATACACACATTTTAATCCTGATAAATTGAGACTGGTTTTGAGCCATATTAATTGTAATATAGACACATTTAGCTGCTAGCCCATTACGATGTGCATTCCACTTCAGTGACTCTGTGAAATGGATGCACAAAAACTTAATAGACAATTTGCAGGTTTTTTTCTTATAACATCTGATAGACACCCCACAAAGATTATTTTTTAATTATTTTTTTCATTTCACATACTACAAAAATAACGACGCAAAAAATATTTGAAAATGCGAATTTCATAATTGATTTCAAACACCACTATTTTGCCGGCATAATCTGTGACGTTACTAGACGGTAATGTCACAATGACAATGAGCTTGCTTCTCTGTGTGTACATCACCACGATACAGTTACGCGGATGACAGCACCCTCCACTCAAATATACAATATTCTAAGCCTGTCTCTTTAGCCCAATTAGATGAGGATCTCAGACTAATGGAGGGTTCTGTCTCTGTGGATCTCCAAAAAATATTAGACTGGGGAAGTAGAAATCTTGTACAATTCAACTCCACCAAATCGCAGTCTTGCTTTCTATCTCATAAGAGATACACCAGCCCTAGACCCATCACAATGAACAACCAAGTTATTCAAAGTAATGAGTCCTTTTCACTTGTTGGCATTTCTGTGGATCGAAATCTCAACTGGCAGCAACATGTTACATCAATTGCAGAAGTGGCTGCTAAGAAATTAGGTTTCCTCTTCCGGGCTCGCAAATACTTTTCACCAGTTAATCTCTATACCTTATATACATCACAAATAAGGTCAAACCTCGAATACTGCTCCCACATCTGGGGGTGCCGCTGCCGCTTCTACACTCGCTATCCTGCACTCCATTCAGAAGAGAGCTATACGTCTCATCGGTGATCCTACCCTCACCCAAAGGCTGCCATCCCTTGCCCATCGACGTGCCGTTGGTGACCCCCCCCCCCTCTCTCATATATCTGCACGGGCACTACTCAGAGGAGCTTTCTTCCATAGTTCCTCCACCTGCTGCCCCCAACAGATCTACCAGGGGAACAGAGCGAATGCACCCTTTAACTATCCAGGTCACCAGACATAGAACATCTTGTTATGCCCGCTCTTTTGTCCCGAGGACTTCCAAGTTGTGGAATTCCTTGCCGGCACATGTTTTTCCTTCTCCTCCGAACCTACAGACCTTCAAGTCCAGAATCAACAAGTTGCCTCTTTCCTCCTTGTCGACACCCACGGTACGATAGTATTTAGGCTGTGAGCCCTCGTTGTGTGTTGTTGATTCTCCGTGCGAATCGGCGAAGAAGTAGGCCAAGGTGGGTTTGTCAGCCAATAAAGTAATGGCGACGGTTTTTTTGGCATGCACGCGGTATATTCCAGATCGATTACCTTCAAAAGGGAAGAAGAATCAATTACGAATATTACACCAACTTATTGGAATCATTCAATGACGATTTGAAGAAAAAACCTCCGCATTTGCCCAAGAAAAAAGTTATTTTCTACAAAGTCAATGCAAGGGTGCACACATGTGTAGTCTCCATAGCGAAATTGCATAAATTGGGCTACGAATTGCTCCCTCATCCGTCCTATTCTCTGGATTTAGCCCCGGATAACTATTTCTTGTTTCCAAACTTAAAAAAATGGCTCGGCGGAAAGAGATTTGACTCCAATGATGAAATCACCTCACAAACAAATACCTATTTTGAGGACCTCGACAAATCTTATTTTTTGGAAGAGATTAAAAAAATTGGAGAAACATTGGACGAAGTGTATAGCGCTCAAAGGAAACTATATTGAGAATTAAAATGATGTTTTGTCAAAAAACCTGTTTCATTCAAAAAGTCACGGACTTATTGACCCGCCCTCGTAGTTCAATATTTTTTAGTTGTTGGGTTTAGATCCAGAAAGTTCATGAATTATTCGCCAGGTATTATTTGACTTGTTGTGTGAGCCTTCAATAACTCTGCTATAATGAGATTTTTTTGCTTCATCAATCAGCAAGTCATATTGTTTTTTCGGAAAAAATTTGCACCTCCGGAAGTAACAAAGTTATGGCAACCAAACTTGGTGCACGGGTTTGTATAATAAAAATTATATTATATACCAAAATTTAGATCTCTAAGTTAAAAGAAAAAAGTTATAGGCATTTAAAAAAATTGTTGGGTTCCACTAATGACTAGAAACACGCATAAAACCAAAATATTTTGTGTGGAGAACAAAATCATGGATATTACAAACCAAGATTAAGTTTTTTGGCGCAAAAAGGTTCAGAAATATTGAAAAAATTACTTTGACAATTTTTTAGTTTTTCTTAAAACGTCAAAGTCACGATTTAAAACGTCAAAATTGTGCAACATTTAGACAAAAAAATGAAACAAATACGCGTTATGTAGAGAAAACGTCGCCAGAAACGTGTTTTACAAAGCTTAAGTTTCAGCTTCAACCATGACTCTCCTTCATTTTGCTAAAATATTTGCAGAAAATCATTTCAAATGCTGATACTTTGGCAGCGGTTTTAGTTATAGAGTTTATCGTTTAATAGTCTACAATTTTTAGCGAATTGACTTAGAAAAAATTCGCTATAGAGGAGACCGCGACTTTTGAATTGTGGGAAGATTTCTTCAAAAGAGCGCGAACCTGGACCCCCCTAGAACCCACATATCCAGGGTGAAGCATTTCTACGGTACAGTTCAATATCTATATATGAATATAGGAAGAAAAAACTTTGTACCCCTTTTTAAACACATTGCGCGAACGGAGGAGTATGAGATTTGGCATAGTTAAAGTTCACATGGAATAGGAGTGCAGAAAGATAAAATTAATGGACAAATAGATTAAACAATGCATTCTTTTAATTAGATAGTCGGATTCCCTAGGTCCGTGCTAGTTCTGAGCCTACGGTTAATATATAATCTGTCAATGTCAAACACATATTACTCTATGGTCAAACATGTATATACCTGCGTCAATACTGAATATCAAACACATTAAAGTCTGTGGTCAAACAGTGCATTGAGATTATAGAGGTATATTCTATGACACAAAAAAAAAATAACATTCAAACTTAAAAATTTAATGAATTACGGTCGAATTTCGACCAATGCTCAGGTCTACTAATCTCCGTTATTATACAAGATACAAGAAAAAATTGTATACGTTAATTATAGGGTGTCTTGAGCTGCATTTTACAAAATTATTTTAATAATTACATAAGTCCATAAGTCGTTGGTGATACATATTTTCTTTTTATTTCAATCGAACGTGCCTTATTTTAATGTATTTTTGTATTTTCCATCGAATTATAATGCATGTTTATAAGGCAAAAAATTTTGTGTTCTTGTTTTTAAGTTATTTCATTCGTTTTGCAACTTTTCACATTTTTGGCGCATGTCAAAAATTACGTTACAGCGTTTTTTACTAATTGATAGTGGATATTGCAACAACACACCACGAGGGCTTACAGCCTAAATACTATCGTACCGTGGGTGTCGACAAGGAGGAAAGAGGCAACTTGTTAATTCTGGACTTGAAGGTTTGGAGGAGAAGGAAAAACATGTGCCGGCAAGGAATTCCACAACTTGGAAGTCCTCGGGACAAAAGAGCGGGCATAACAAGATGTTCTATGTCTGGTGACCTGGACAGTAAAAGGATGCATTCGCTCTGTTCCCCTGGTAGATCTGTTGGGGACAGCAGGTGGAGGAACTATGGAAGAAATCTCCTCTGAGCAGTGCCCGTGCAGATATCTATAAGAGAGAGAGAGAGAGAGAGAAAGAGAGAGAGAGAGAGAGAGAGAGAGGGGTCACCAACGGCACGTCGGTGGGCAAGGGATGGCAGCCTTTGGGTAAGGGTAGGGTCACCAATGAGACGTATAGCTCTCTTCTGAATGGAGTCCAGGATATCGAATGTAGAAGCGGCAGCGGCACCCCAGATTTGGGAGCAGTATTCGAGGTTTGGCCTTATTTATGAAGTATATAAGGTATAGCTGGTGAAAAGTATTTGCGAGCCCGGAAGAGGAAACCCAATTGCTTAGCAGCCGCTTCTGCAATTGATGTGACATGTTGGTGCCAATTGACATTTCGATCCACAGAAATGCCAACAAGTGAAAAGGACTCATTACTTTGAATAACTTGGTTGTTCATTGTGATGGGTCTAGGGCGGGTGTATCTCTTATGAGATTGTACAAGATTTCTACTTCCCCAGTCTAATATTTTTTGGAGATCCACAGAGACAGAACCCTACATGAGTCTGCGATCCTCATCCAATTGGGCTAAAGTGACAGGCTTAGAATATTGTATATTTGAGTGGAGGGTGCTGTCGTCCGCGTATCTGTGGACTGGGTTGGATGTGCTAGAGAGGAGGTCATTGATGTGGAGAAGAAACAAAGTAGGGGCTAAAGCTGAACCTTGAGGGATTCCTGCATTAATTGGATACAGTTTAGAGGAATGGCCATCCACAACAACAGAAATGCTCCGGTTGGAGAGGAAATTTGCTGTCCAGGTACAGAGTTTTGGTGGTAGGCCATAAGCCGGAAGTTTATTAGCAGCGCTGCGTGCCAGACCTTCTCTTCTGGCAACTAAAGTGATGTGTGTCGATTAATATGTGTTTGTTAGTTAAAGAAAGAAATAATATCCTGACGACCCTCTATTTGTGACTTGTCGTGTGTTACACTATCTAACATACTATCTAATTTCATTTAAATGTGCATCCAGTAATGTTTGAGATAATGCATTGTACCACCTCAAGAAACTCGCCCTGTATATTCTATGTTATCTCTATCTATTTAATTAAGGTCAAGCAACAAAGCTTAATGATAATTAATATCCTTGAATGCGTTTGTTTGATTTTATGTAGCAAAATAATTTTTTATACTAATAATAAGTCAGTATCCTAATGGGTATAATAAATTATTGATCAATTTACGAATCATTTTAAGGACACAGTGCTAATTCTATTAATATTTTTATAAGTGTATTGAACTTATAGGACATGTGTGACTGTGAATCACGACTATCAATCAGCACCACATAATTGCAGACAATAAATCTTTGACCTTAATAATTTGGTTAATATTATTTTTCAACCTTTAATAATACCCCAGTTGAGACCCATATTCAATTTAGTTAAGTTTAGTTTACTTTTTGCAAATCTATTTGGAAGTAGTCCAAAATTGATACTTTTTTTAATTTAAGGTTTGGCTGCGACAAAATGCCATTCGCGAAACTGACCATGTTTTTATCATTATGATGTCCGAAACTGACAGTATAAAAAAAGTCTGGACGCAGCAAGTGTGTTATGGTAGTGAATTTTCATTAAAATATTTTTAATAGCAAATATATCTTTTTTTAATGAAAGTAGGCATCACATTTGGTTACCAATATACCCTATGTAGAAGAAACAATGTATCATATTTCATCAAATAAGCTTTTCGACAACGCTCCCAAAAGTTTTTAAGATGAAAATTTTTAAACATTTTTTCACGAAAATCCAAAAACATTTTTTTTATATAACTTATTAAACATTTATTATTGTGCCCCTCACTTTTGAAACAAAATACTGGTTGTTCTATTTGAACCAATTGAGTTACGACAGATTTTTTAAAAATTCAGTCACTGTTTGAGAGCGCCCTGTATACAGTATCTCGATTTTTTCATGAAATATAAACCAAAACCTTTCTGAATGCGTCATTTGCATGAGACTCCGATTTCTATTGGTAAAAAACGCTGTATCACAATTTTTGATATGTGCCATAAATGTGAAAAGTTGCAAAACAATTGAAATAACTCGAAAACAAGCATGCTATACAATTTGATGGAAAATGCAATTATATAAGGGTGTTCGATTAAAAAAAAATGTATCGCCAACGACTTGATGTCGAAATAATTTTTATAAGATGCAACTTAAGATACCCTATAATTAATGTATATAATTGTTTCTTGTATCTTGTGTAATAACAGTATTATTAAGCTTTACCATAGAAATGCGCTACTCTGTGAATATATAAGCAGATAAAAACTTAAACTAACCTCGGATATCAGTCTTAGGGGACTTAGTCCGCACTCATTTTAAAAATCTTTTTAAAACTCAAAAGTCTTGAATGAATTTCTCAAAATCTGCTAAAAACTATAGACTATTAAACCACAAACTCTATAGCTGAAACTACTGTCAAAGCATCAGAGAACGGGTCTATTTGTAATGAATTTTCTGGAAACATTTTAGTAAAATTAAGGACCTGAAACTTAAGGACTTGTAAAACACACTTCTTGCGATATTTTCTCTACATAGACCGTATTTGCTTTAGGTTCTTTTAAAAGTTGTCGATTTTGACGTTTCAAATCGTGGCTTTGACGTTATAACAGGAAAAGTTATCACATTTTCAAAGAAATTTTTCTGACATTTCTTGACCTTTTTGAGCCAATAAAGTATTTGTCTGCAACATACAATATATTTTGTTATCCACACAAAATATTTTGCTTTTGTGTGTTTATCTGGTCATCAGTGGCACCCAACTATTTTTTCTTTAAATGCCTATAACGTCTTTTTTTATATATCTAAATTTTGGCACATAGTTTACTTTTTACGACATAAACCCACGCACCAAATTTGGTTGCCCTAACTTTGTTATTTCGGGAAATAAAACTAGGCCAATTTTCCTGGTTAACGAACTTATCCAAGCCATTTGCAAAAGAAATGTACCCACCAAATTCGATCCAAATGGGCCCACTATTTTTTGAGTTATCACACACGCACGGGCGCGCACACAAACACACTCTGACACACACAATTATATATATATATATATATATATATATATATATATATATATATATATATATATATATATATATATATATATATATATATATATATATATATATTTATATTTATATTTCTTTGGGAATGTTACACTACGCTGTAATCACTTTTAAATATACACTTTATTTGTTTGCTTACTTTCTGTGATTTTTTTTATTTGTTTACGTGGACTGCAGTGTCGAACCTTCCTGGTTCATCATCTGCACGTTACTCACCCTGACCGTTCTTGTGGGTTCTATTTCTAAACATGTACGTGACGTCTGCCTGTTCAGTTTCTATTGGTCGGTTTACAGTTGTTTGATGGTTGTGTTTTCAGTCTGTGTCGATTGCATCAGTATAAATTAATAATGAAAACAGGAAACCAATACAATCGACACAAACTGAATCACAGCCAATCAAACAACTGTAAACCCACCAATAGAACCTGAACATGTAGACGTCACGTCATGTAAATATAGAACACCCAGGAACGGTCAGAGTCAGTGACGTGCTGATGATGAACCAGGAAGGTTCGAAACTACAGTCCACGTAAACAAATAAAAGTATGTATACATATATATATATATATATATATATATATATATATATATATATATATATATATATATATATATATATATATATATAAATGTAAATGTAAAATAAAATTATTATTGTGCATCTCACTTTGATTAAAATTATAGGTGCAGGGAGAAATGATATTTGTTGAACATTCATTAGATATCACTAATTATTTCGTATTCTAAGTAGAGGTGTGTGAAGCTTCGAAATTCCGAACCGAACCTTCGGTTCGAAAAATTGTTCGCTTTAGGCGATGTTAAGTACTTCGAAGTTCAAAACTCGTAATTCTCCAAAATAGTGGGAAGTTTGAAATACGTAATTCTCGAAAATAGTTCGAAGTTCGTTGCACAAAAATACTTCGAAATTGAACTTTACAGGCATTCTATGCTGTCAAATGGAGTGAAGTTGTAACTCTGTAGGGGGCCAGTCAATTCTGTAGCGGCCGATTTAAACTCAGTAACGGTCTCATTGTGTCGGTGGCGTAATTTCAGAGATTTCACTTAAGCATATTTCTGACAGTTTGTGGGACACTGAGACATGACAGAGTCACAGAATTATTATTTTTATACATCCTAGCATCCCAATGCCTTTTTTGGTTGCAACATTATAATGACAGTGTTCGGAAATGATCGATAAAGTCAATTTTCAGAATTTATGAAGATAACTGCAGATTGCTTTCAAAAAACACCAAATTAAACACACTTTATTTCACAATGAGCCAAAACTGTTTAATATACACAAACAGGAGACAGTTAAAGTTTTAGTGGTTATTATATATGTACCTTATCATCCTCACTTTTAACCCCCTAAATCTAACAAAATGTTTATGATTAAACTTAGCTATATATAGATGTTGAAATCAAAAAAAGTTTTCAATATGCCTATTTGTATTTTTGATTCAACTTTGACCCAACCTCACAACCAACATCAGCACCGGAGGGCATTATCGCCCAATCAACCTGCAAATTTTGTCGAACCTTTTCTTTTTGTTCTACATACTACATGCTACAATGTACCTAAATTTTGTATTTAAGGAAACTATATGTTCGGTGTGTTTATAGTTCGGTTCGAAAAAAGAGGGGTTCACACACATCTAACTCTAAGTTTACCTGAGGAGGTGGATCCATGAAATGAAACTGCAACAAATCTTGGACACCAAGGGATTTCAACAATAATACAGTATTTGCAAGGTTTGTTCTCTGAATTTCAGGCACAGTGGTAACCAAGAGTTCATCTTTGTACTGTCTTTCGGTATATAATCTAAATGCTTGACCTGGTCCTGTTCTTCCTGCTCTGCCGGATCTCTGATTTGCATTTGCCTGGCTTATCGGGTAAATCTGTAAGAAAAAGATAACATAAATAGAGATATCTATTAAACAAATTCTTCAACAAAAAGTTACTAAAACAAATAAGTACACTTGGAGAACACCCAAATCACCACAACACATATTTCAGAGACCTTACGATCGTTTCGTTGACCAAGTCAACATCTTCAGAGGAAGAAAAATTCTAACATAAAAAACTAGATCCCGTATATTTATATCGCGTCAAAGAAACGAACTAGTCCGAATGAAAGTTGTCGTCCAAGAACGATCGTTTGTTTATTGCGCAGTGAAACAGGTCGGAGACCTGCTTTAATCTTTTGGTCGACAAATTTATGACCCTTATCTAATATAGGTTTAAAAAGGACCGGCGTTCTTTAAAGAAACAGCACGTTTCCTTTCGATCTAGAACTTTACAATGTGGATATTGGTTTATGCCGATAAAGACATCTGCTGAGATAAACAACATAAACTCAAATCATCTCTTTTAAAAATAGAAAAATAAAACCCAGATGTCTGTCTCACCGTGTTACCTTCAACAAAGGAAAAATAGTTCAACTAAAATACTACACAAAACTAAATATTGATTTTAATTCTACGTGAAAATATTTATATTGACTACATAGATACAAAAACCGAACAGGTATTTAAATCAAGACATAGTGATTAGTATATGTATAAACCGGTCGAGTTATTGACCATAATTTATTATTCTACCAGACTAATTATGAGTATTTAAGCGGTTAAATGCAAAGAGCAAACAATGGGCTAGAAATTACAGGTGGCGCACGGTTTAATGAAGTTTTGTTCTTAATAGACCTTAATATAAAAATACTTTCTAATGAATCAAGCATAGTTTGATGTCTGACATTTTTGACAAGTTTCAAATTTTCTTTGTCAATGTGGTGGTTATTATCCCACATATGTTGTGCCACACAAGATTTGTCTACCGTACCATATCGTAACTGTGCGAGATGTTCACGAAATCTGGTGGCTATGTTTCTCCTAGTTTGGCCCACGTATTTAAGATCACAATCTTTGCAACTAATCTCATAAATTCCGGACATTTCAGTGACTTTGTCTTTGTCTTTCGTATTACCCAACAAATTTTTTAAATTACTTTTCGTCGAAAACGTCAAATGTAAATCGGCTTTCTTAAAAATACTTTCCAAACCCTTTGTGATTCGTGGTTCATAAGGTAAACATACAAATTTTTTCTCGATTTGATCATTCTTAAATGTCGTACATTCAGATATCAACTTCTTTGTTCTGTGTTTGTTAACTGTTTCACTGCGCAATAAACAAACGATCGTTCTTGGACGACAACTTTCACTCGGACTAGTTCGTTTCTTTGACGCGATATAAATATACGGGATCTAGTTTTTTATGTTAGAATTTTTCTTCCTCTGAAGATGTTGACTTGGTCAACGAAACGATCGTAAGGTCTCTGAAATATGTGTTGTGGTGATTTGGGTGTTCTCCAAGTGTACTTATTAGTGCTCATCACAGGTTCCAGTTTTCACATAGTTACTAAAACAAACATTAAGAGACTATTAGACTACAAAAGTTTAATACAACTAGAATAAGTTTGTCGATAATTAAACATCCATTTAACTTGCTTAAGGGTTCATCGAGAGGACATTATGTTTCTGTTTTACGAAACCGAGAATAATATCAGCGGTCTCTCATTTCTACTGGTTCTGTAAGACTTTTATAAGTACACTTGGAGAACCCAAATCACCACAACCCATTAAAAAAAACCTGATGATCGTTCCGCTAACCAAGCTAGCGTCATTACTCATCCTCTGATGACGTTAACTTGGTTAGTGAAACAATTGTCAGGCTTTTAAAATGTGTTGTGGTGATTTGGGTTCTCCTAGTGTGCTTATCAGTGCTTATCATAGGTTCCAATCTTCACTTAGTACGACTTTTATAGATGAATATATTATATAATAGTGATCCGCTGCTGTCATGGCTCCATTTGTATCTTGAAGGCAAAACCATCAGAGTTAAAATTAGTGGGCATTACTCTGATCTTATATATGTTAGTTCTGGGGTTACACAAGGTTCGCGTCTTGGGCCACTTTTATTCAACATGTTCATCAATGATATTGGAATGATCTTCAGGTCACATTACTTAATGTTTGCAGATTATTTTAAAAAAATTACTTGTGTCTAAACAGTTCCTGAAATGTCGTCCCTTGCCCATGATTTGGTGTGCTGGTCTTCATGGTCAAACCATCTTCATTTGAAAATAAATTAAAAAAATTATAATGAAGTTTTCTCATAGAGCTACCTCTCAGTTTAGCACTGCAGATTCTAGTTATCTCATAGATAGCATCATCGATATGGGTTGATACTGTTCGAGATCTAGATGTCACGTTGTATTCACAGCTTAGGATGTCATTTCACATTGATGCTGTTACTTCAAGAGCTGCAAGCAAGTTTAATAACTAGAATCACTAATCTTTGCAGCAGTGTCCATACATTAGCCATTCTCTACTCAGCGATTGTATGGTCATTATTTGATTATTGTTCTGTGATTTGTTCACCTCACTATGCTATGCATACTGATAGAATTGAAAATGTTCAAACTAACTATGGCAAATACAGCACTCTCAGCAGAGTAGTTAATAGTAGCAACAGCTTTTGTTCAGAGTTTAATATGTTTGGCATGTCATATAGCCAGTTTAGGACAGATCCGCGTAGAGCTTTAAATCTGTGAAGTATTGTATCATGGTTTACTCCTGACTAAATTTGCAAAAAGTTTTTATATTATGTAAAATGCCAAGTGTGTTAATAAATATTATTATTATTATTTTAATGTAAAGAAAATGGTGGCTAGGTGTTCGAATCAATTCATAATACCTCAACCAATTTGTAGCATTGAAACATAACTGTCACTCTGCGACTTTTAAAAGAAATGACAAATTCTCCTTCATATAAAAACTTATTTAGAAAAAAAGTTATTTACACTTGGAAGCAATTTTATCTATTTAAGAATAATGGCCTGTATTGAGTAACGATTATTTCGAAACAGTTCGTAACACAAGAATCTTTGAATCACACACCATGCATTTCTTATGGGTGACCTAAATGGGTACTTTTCAATCGCCTGTTACAATATTTAAATGAAATGTCTTAACTATGAGTTCAGCATACGATAATCTTGGAGATTTTACTATCATTCTCGGGACGAAAATATCACCATGAATACACCTTTACCATGAGAAAATAAAGAAATAAGCGAACACTGCATTCAGGAATATTTGTTGGTCTTAGCTTAAGTCTTGCCTTTCTGCCAGCACATTTATCCACTGTGAATTTAACATGCAGGGTCTTGAAGATCGTTGCTTAGAAAGCGGGGAGATAGGCAGCGTTGCGAAACGTCAAAAAATGAGTTAAAGAAAATATAAAACTCTACACGCAGCAAGTGCGTTATGGTAGTGAATTTTCATTAAAATGTTTTTATTACAAATATGTGTGTTTTCTTTTTAAGAAAGCAGGCATCAATTTTGGTTACCAGTATAACCTATATAGTAAAAACAATGTGCCATGTTTCATAAAAATAACTTTGTGTGAAAATGTACAAAAATTTCCAAAAGTAAACTTAGTGTTCCCGGAAAAACTCGTTTCTTGGTCAACCTTATAGGTTAATAGCAAATTGGGCTATTCAAATATGAAGCATTTGATCAAAATTCGCTACCATAACGCACTTGCTGCATCCAGAATTTCTTTTCTCACAAACATGCATTATATTTCGATGGAAAATGCAAAAAATGCAGTAACATAAAGCGTGTTTGATTAAAAAAAGAAAAGAAAATGTGTATCACCAACGACTTATGGGCCACCCTGTGATTGTAGAAATATTTTTTCAAGATGTAGCTCAAGACACCCTATAATTAATGTATAGAAATTTTTTTCATATTTTGTATAATAACGGATATATTGAGCTTTATTGATTTTTTATGAAAATTCGACAAAAATTATATACCATTAAACGATAAATTCTATAGCCAAGACTACTGCCAAGCATCAGAGAAAGGGTCTATTTGAAATGAATTTTCTGGAAACATTTTAGTAAAATGAAGGACAATGACGGTTGAAACTAAGACTTCAGGCTTTGTAAAACATCCTTCTTGAGACATTTGATTTCCATAGCCCGTACTAGATTCATGTTATTTGCCTAAATGTTGGCGATTTTGACCTTTTAAATCGCAACTTTGACGTTTTAAGGAAAACCCCAATTTATTTTTCTTTAAATGCCTATAACTTTTCTGTCTTTTGACCTATATAGCTAACGTAGGTAACTTACCTATAAGGATATAAACTCGTGTACCAAATTTGGTTGCCCTTACTTTGTTAATTCCGGAGATATAATTTTTTTTCGAAAGAAAACACAAAATTTTCCGGGAAAACCTGGGCAGATTTTCCTGGCTATCGAACTTATCCAAGCCATTTGCAAAAGGAATTTATTCACCAAATTTAATCAAAATCGGCCCATTATTTTTTGAGTTATCGGTGTGATACATCAGTTTCAATTATATATATATATATATATATATATATATATATATATATATATATATATATATATATATATATATATATATATATATATATATATATATATATATATATATATATATATATATATAAACATATAAAAATTGATACTGACCCCGGATATGTGTTCTGGGGGGCCTAATTATCGCTCATTTGAAGAAATTTTTTCAAAATTCAAAAGTCGGGATCTCCTCATTAGTGAATTTTTTTTAAGAAAATTCACTAAAATGAGGTTTTTTTTTGTTTTTTGTTAAGGAACTCCAGTTTTTCACGTATATAGATCACTTATAGGCATATAGATTCAATGAAGAAGTAATATTGTAATAACAAAAAATCTGGACGCAGCAAGTGCGTTATGGTAGCGAATTTTCATAAAACTGTTTTTAATGGTAATTATGTTTTTTTAAGAAAGTCATCAAATTTAGTAAATATTATAACCGTTATAGTTGAGACAATGCACCGTACTAAGTGAAGACTGGAATCTATGATGAGCACTGATAAGTACACTTGGAGAAACCCAAATCACCACAACACATCTTTATAAAGACCTAACGATCGTTTTACTAACAATGTCAGCTTAGAGGATGAAATATTCTAAATATTTCATCCTCTGATGATGCCAAGGTCGTTATTTCAAATTGTGAAATATCTGACTTGAAGATCCTTTATTGTCCTTTAAAGTTCGTGTGGAAGAGAAGGTACCTATGTCATATAAAATAATATTGTATAGATGTTGTAAATTTTGTTACCAATATTGTAAGATAATTAAATCACATTGTCAAATTTGTGAATACCTGTTAGTAAAGTGTTTTATTCATTATATTATTCATGACGCGAGGCAAAAATTTTAGTTTCCAAATCTGAAAATTGCTGCTGAAAAGGTTGTCATCTTAAGACAGCTTTTTCAGTTTTTTTTTTTTTTTCACCTGTATGCTGACAAAGAAGCTTCGGAAAGCCATGCAAGGTTGGAGGTTAAATGACATTCATGATGTTGGAATGTCAAGCAGAAAATTATTGTTTTAATTTCAATTTTCAATATTTCGTAATAAAATACTTTATTTTAAATTCTAAAATTGGAAACTAATTGTTAACACATTAAAGTTCTCAGTTTGGGTCGTTTCAAGTATAAGAATTGCTTAACTCAAACTCTACAGGCGATGAAACTATATCTTTAATATAAAGTAATAAATTTAAATATGATAATTATAGTGTACCCATAAATAGATGAGGTGAAGCATAAAGATCTACCCTCGTATATACATACTCGCAGCCCTATCCTTACCCATCTTTATTACTATTGAAACAAAAAGCAGAATCACCCCAAAAAACGACAAAAATAATAACAGAGAGTTATACGCTAGATACGTATTTCGACAACGAAGTTATCTTCATCACTAGCTGTCGCTAAACTAACTGTATGGGCAAAATGTCCCTATTTATATACCTAAACTATACACTTAAAATGATGGTATCCCGATGATGCAATACCGGATGATCATTTAATACCGGATGATGTAATACCGGATGATGATGCAATACCGGATGATGATGCAACACCGGATGATGATGATGATGCAATACCGGATGATGCAATATCGGATGATGCAATATCGGATGATGCAATAGCGGACGAGGCAATACCGGATGCTGAGATATCGGATGATGAAACACAGTATGTTGCAATAGAAGATGCCTCTGTACCGGATGATGTAACACCGGATGACGTAACACCGGACGACGTAATTCAATGACTATTGTTGTGTCAGTGGATACGCCCAACCGGTTGTGTAGATGTTGAAAGCAACCATGCATTATTTCGAGCTATTTCGAAAAGTGCTAAATTGATCGGACCCATGTCTGAATTCATCAAATTCTGTGCATTCACCTTGCGGATTTCAAAACTTTCCAAAGCATCTAACTTGCGATAATTCGGACATTTATCAAATATCTTGTAATAATTGCGAGAAAATGTATATTGGTCAAACCAGGAGATCAATAACCACAAGACTCAAAGAGCACGTAGCTAATTTCAGATTCGATAGAGCAGAAAAATTTAGCTTTGTCCAGCATATAATTGACTCGGGACATAAGGTAGGTGATAGTAATCCTTAAGTTGTTGAAGGCAACCATGGATTATTGCAAGGTGAGAATCCACAGAATCTGATGAATTCAGACATGGGTCCGGCAATTCAGTACTTTTCGAAATAGCACGAAATAATCCATGGTTGCTTTCAACATCGACACAACTGGTTGGGCGTATCCACTGACACAACAATATTCCTTGAATTACTTCACCCGGTGTTACGTCATCCAGTGTAACATCATCCACATCATACTGTGTGGCATCATCCGATATTTCATCATCCGATATTGCATCATCGGGATTACATCATTCTTAGTGTATAGTTTAGGTATATAAATAGGATAATTTTGATAAGTACACTTGGAGAACTCAAATCACCACAACACATTTTAAAAGACCTGACGATCGTTTCACTAACCAAGTTAGCGTCATCAGAGGATGAAACATTCTAAATACTTAAAAACTAACATCAACTTATATACCGGATCTCAGGTAAAGAGATCGAACCGAGATGAGACACTAGTCGTAGGCAAATTCCAAAGTGTATTGTAATTTTATCGCCGGACAATGTCTTTGCGCCATCCCTACTGCTTTATCTAAAAAGTGTCCATCTGTAATAGTTTTGAGAAAGTTCAACGACAGCTAAATTAACAACGATTCCTTTGGCGGCAATAACTGTATACTTATGTTATCGGTAAAACGTGTCGAAAACGTGGGAATTTTATTTAGCAAAGCAATCGATCAAGTGATTCGTAATTGGCGCTGGTGAAGTGTTCATACTTTTTTTTTTTGTAACTATATTTCGCAATATATATGCTTTCGAACCCATTCCGCTGTCCTGGTTTTCTAACATTTTTTATTAATTTCAGATTATCTTTATCAACGTGATGATTATTATCCCAAATATGTCGGGCGACGGCAGACTTATCTACAGTATCGTAACGTAATTAGGATATGTGTTCTTTGAATCTAATTCCAATCGATCTTTTTATTTGTCCGACGTATTTAAGATTACAATCTTTACAACTTATTTCATAAATTCCCGACATTTTGTCCGCGTTATCCTTGTCTTTTGGGTTACCTAGCAAGTTTTTAAAGATATTTGTTGTTGAAAATGTTAGCTGTAAGTTGACTTTTTTAAAAATGCTGTCTAGACCCCTCGTGATTCTGGGTTCAAATGGTAAGCAAACAAAGTTTTTTCCGATTTTTCTCTTCTGAACGTCGTTGATTCCACTAACATTTTCTTTGTTTTCTGTTTGTTGATTAATTTTTCCACTAGGCAAGCAGTGTATCAGTTATATTCGGCCACGTTCTTAATACAATTTAATTCTTTGGTATATCTACTTTTGTTTAAAGGAAAATTAATTAACCGATTTACTAAAAAATTCAGACTGGCCATTTTTTGTGCGTACGTATGATGTGAGTCGCTCGGGATGTAGCTTAAGGTAGTGGTTTTTTTTCTATAGACATCGAATTCTAAAGTGTCTTTATTCTTGATAACTAGTACATCTAGAAAGGGTAGTTTATTATTAATTTCTAATTCGTGGGTAAATTTTATAGAATCAAATATATTGTTTAATTTGGCAATAAAATCTTCTATTCTGCAAATGTTTGTGTTAAACACCGCGAAAATATCATCCACGTAACGACACCACACTCTAGGAAAATAACCACTTTCACTTTCAAGATCTGTTTCAAATCTGCCGAATATAACGGATACACTGCTTGCCTAGTGGAAAAATTAATCAACAAACAGAAAACAAAGAAAATGTTGACGGAATCAACGACGTTCAGAAGAGAAAAATCGGAAAAAAACTTTGTTTGCTTACCATTTGAACCCAGAATCACGAGGGGTGTAGACAGCATTTTTAAAAAAGTCAATTTACAGCTAACATTTTCAACAACAAATATCTTTAAAAACTTGCTAGGTAACCCAAAAGACAAGGATAACGCGGACAAAATGTCGGGAATTTATGAAATAAGTTGTAAAGATTGTAATCTTAAATACGTCGGACCAACAAAAAGATCGATTGGAATTAGATTCAAAGAACACATATCCCAATTACGTTACGATACTGTAGATAAGTCTGCCGTCGCCCGACATATTTGGGATAATAATCATCACGTTGATAAAGATAATCTGAAATTAATAAAAAATGTTAGAAAACCAGGACAGCGGAATGGGTTCGAAAGCATATATATTGCGAAATATAGTTACAACAAAAAATGTATGAACACTTCACCAGCGCCAATTACGAGTCACTTGATCGATTGCTTTGCTAAATAAAATTCCCACGTTTTCGACACGTTTTACCGATAACATAAGTATACAGTTATTGCCGCCAAAGGAATCGTTGTTAATTTAGCTGTCGTTGAACTTTCTCCAAAACTATTACAGATGGACACTTTTTAGATAAAGCAGTAGGGATGACGCAAAGACCTTGTCCGGCGATAAAATTACAATACACTTTGGAATTTGCCTACGACTAGTGTCTCATCTCGGTTCGATCTCTTTACCTGAGATCCGGTATATAAGTTGATGTTAGTTTTTAAGTATTTAGAATGTTTCATCCTCTGATGACGCTAACTTGGTTAGTGAAACTATCGTCAGGTCTTTTAAAATGTGTTGTGGTGATTTGGGTTCTCCAAGTGTACTTATCAGTGCTCATCACAGGTTCCAATCTCCACTTAGGATAATTTTGCCCATACAGTTAGTTTAGCGACAGCTACTGATGAAGACAACTTCGTTGTCGCAATACGTATCCAGCGCATAACTCAGTTATTACGAGGGCGGGTCAATAAGTCCGTGACATTTTGAATTTCCCGCTTCTTCACAAGAAAGGCAACACTGCTCCTGTCAACAAGCATATGTCAGTTGACTCCTGTCAAATTTTTAACAAGCTGTGTCATTTAGTTTGTGTTAGATAGCCATTGAAAGCAGATAACCTCTTGAGTTATAACGAAAATGTAAAAAAGTTAATTTCGTGTGCTCATCAAACATTAATTTTTTGCGGCAAAAAAAACATCACTCAAACCAAGGCTAAGCTTGATAAACACTATGGGGACTCTGCACCATCAATTTCCATGGTAAAAAAGTGGTTTACTGAATTTCGTTGCGGCCGTCAAGCACAAATGACGCCGAACGTTCTGGACGCCCAGTTGAGGTCGCTACACCCGAAACAATTGAAAAAATTCGTGATATGGTGTTGGCCGCTCGAATATTGAAAGTGCGGGAGATTGTAGAAGCCATAGGCATATCACACGGCTGTGATTCCGATTTTGCATGATTACTTGGGTATGAGAAAGCTATCCGCAAGATGGGTGCCACGTTTGCTCACAATCGACCACAAACGCAATCGTGTGACAACTTCTAAGGAGGGTTTGGCGTTCTTCAACCGCAACAGTGACGAGTTTTTGCGCCGTTGCGTAACCGTAGTCGAAACATGGATTCACCACAACACACCAGAGACAAGTCAGCAGTCAAAACAGTGGGTTTCTCCGTGCGAATCGACGCCGAAGAAGGCCAAGGTGGGTTTGTCAGCCAATAAAGTCATAGCGACCGTTTTTTGGGATGCACACGGTATAATCCACATTGATTACCTTCAAAAGGGAAGAACAGTCAATGGCGAATGTTATACCAACTTATTGGACCGATTCAATGACGATTTGAAGAAAAAACGACCGCATTTGACCAAGACAAAAGTTATTTTCCACCAAGGCCAAGACAAGCAAGGGTGCCCACATGAGTAGTCTCCATGGCGAAATTGCATAAATTGGGCTACAAATTGCTCCCTCATCCACCCTATTCCCCGAATCTAGCCCCGAGTGACTATTTATTGTTTCCAAACTTAAATAAATGGCTCGGCGGAAAGAGATTTGACTCCAATGATGAAATCATCTCAAACAAATACATCGACAAATCTTATTTTTTTTTGGAAGGGATAAAAAATTGGAGAAACGTTGGACGAAGTGTAAGGAGACTAAGCTGAGAAATAAAATCATTTTTTGTCAAAAAACTGTGTTTCATTCAAAAGGTCACGGACTTATTGTACAGCGCTCGTATTTTTGTGGTTTTTGAATTGATTCTGCTTTTTGTTTCAGTTTCCAGCTACAGTGTCCGACCTCAGTCTTTTATTACTTTTGTTTCTTCTTGTAAACTTTTTATTTGATTTTTCTTAACAGACCATAAAGTGCAATTTTTTTTTCAGTTTCTCTAATCAGGACTAATTGAACTTTATACAAATCATTATTGTCACCCATATGTATAATAATTATTACCAGATTATCTGGAAAACTCGTATTATTTTCTAGACACAGCTGGAATCAGATATCAGAATCAAAATACAAATGGGGCAGTGTAGCCTGATTCAGCAAGATGACTCAGTCTTGTGAACAATCTTCCAATTAAATGCCCTGACCAAAAATAACCTGTGATATATATTTTAATATAAAACGTTTATCTAAAACGAAATATACATTACTCAACACTGTCTCTATAATTTTATTCAGAAGCAAATCACTACAAAATAATGACCTTTATTTGTCAGCATGATTTGTGACATATTTAAATCCATTATCTTTTACATAAAAAATTAATTTGTACCAATGTACCCAAGAGTGGTGACAGCCAATAATTTATTGTAATTATTTTCTATATTTAGGACTACGTACTTGATTTTAAAATGTTTTAATGCATAACAATTATGTATCAAGAGGAGGACTATTAAAAAGAACTGAAAACATATTCTCTCTCTAATACAGATTACAGAATATTTAAATTAAAACTATGAAGTACCTCATAGTTTAAGTGAGTTGTAATGCACTTGATATCATTGAAAAAAATCTACAAACAGAAATTAGGTGTTTAATAGCATCATACAATTTAAAAATTATTTTCAATTAAAGTCAAGGAAAACAGGGTGATCCTGTGATCTAGAATTTATTTAGAACAAAACAGTAACATTACTACATTACGCAATGCTTCTTAAATAAATATTTTTGGTGTAATAAATAAAAATAGCGCTGCAAATTGAATCATGACTTCCACATAGCTGTGCTAATCTACTCGCCTCAGAAAAACATTCTCATTAAATGAATTCAGAGTTCATGACTTGATCACAAAGAAAATAATCGTATTCCTGTACCCATAAACTTCTAAAACAATATATTACTCGAGTTTTGCCGAAAAATTGTCAATTTTCACCAAATCACCCCCACTTTTCCCCTGCCCACTGAAGCGATCTGAATATCCTTCCTTCGAAGTCACTATTTTTGGTGACTTCAATGTCCATAATAAGGAATGGCTAGGATCTTCAAAAACCGATCCACAGGGGAGAGCAGCGGAGGCCTTTGCAGTGAGCAATTCTTTAGCCAATATGGTTCGGCAACCTACTTACTTTCCTCGCATTCCAACACACAGCTCAAATCCCTTAGATTTCCTTCTTACTACAAAACCTGAATGCTGTAAGACACCAGTCACCGCCCCCCTTGGTCGCTCAGATCACGGCATGGTCACTGCTTCCTGCGCAAGGCAACTCGAGGTCACACAGTCATCGTTTGGCATTACAAATCCGCGAACTGGGACGAAATGCGGGATTACTTTTCCTCGTTTCAATGGGCGTCTGTCTGCTTCTTTCATCCTGATCCCTCTGATATCTCACAAAACGTCACCGAAATCATCCTAGCTGGTATGGAATTATTTATTCCACGTACACAATAAACCTCTTCAGCCACTCAAAAGCACTGGTTCTCTAAATCCTGTGACAAGGCCCGACTTGAAACGGTCAAAGCTCACAAAACGCTTCTGCACAATCCCAGTCAAGAAAACCGTCAAGCATTTAACGACGCAAGAAACCGCTATGTCCGCATTCTTTTTGAGGCAAAAAACTCGTTTAATAACCACATCAAAAACAAAGTCCTCTCAAGCTCCAACGACAGCAAACCCTTCTGGACTCTTGCTAAATCTATTGGGAATAATTTCTGCAAGAGCACGTTCCCACCTCTTGTTTCAGGGGATGAAATTGTTTCTACTGCCCTGGGCAAGGCTGATCTTTTTGCCTCGTTGTTCGCCGGCTATTCTACTCTCAACCCACCTCCAAATGTTCACCCACCAACAGTCCCCAATGTCGCGCATAAAATGACGGATATCATTTTCAAAACTAAAAAGGTACAAAAGATGCTCTTTTCTCTTAATACCTGGAAAGCCTCTGGCCTTGAGGAGATCCCAACAATTTCTCTCAAAAAATGCGCACCAGAACTTGCTCCTGTCCTGACTCGTCTGTTTCAGACATCTTACAATAGCGGCATATTCCCTAGTAACTGGAAAACTGCTCGAGAACAACCCGTCCCCAAGAAGAGATTCAAGGCGCTTCCTATCAACTACAGGCCTATTTCACTCCTTTCAGTCGTCTCTAGAGTGATGGAAAAGTATATAAACACCGAATTTTCAAATTTCTTGAAAACACAGTCTAATCCACGACAGGTAGTATGAATTCCGTCAGCGCAGATCAACTGCCGACCTCCTTTCCTTTGTCACCCATTTTTGGAACAAGTCTATGGAACTACACGATGAATCTCAGATTGTCGCTCTGGACATATCCAAAGCATTCGATCAGGTCTGGCACGCAGTGCTGCTAAATAAACTTCCGGACTATGGCCTACGACCAAAACTCTGTACCTGAACAGCAAATTTCCTCTCCAACCAGAGCATTTCTGTTGTCGTGGATGGCCATTTCTCTAAACTGTATCTAATTAATGCAGAAGTCCCTCAAGGTTCAGATTTAGCCCCTACTTTGTTTCTTCTCCACATCAATGACCTCTCTAGCACATCAAACCCAGTTCACAGTTACGCGGATGACAGCACCCTCGACTCAAATATACAATATTCTAGGCCTGTCTCTTTAGCCCAATTAGATGAGGATCACAGACCCATGGAGGGTTCTGTCGCCAAAAAATATTAGACTGGGGAAGTAGAAACCTTGTACAATTCAACTCCACCAAATCTCAGTCTTGCTTTCTATCTCATAGAAGATACACCAGCCCTAGACCCATCACAATGAACAACCAAGTTATTCAAAGTAATGAGCCATTTTCACATGTTGGCATTTCTGTGGATCTAAATCTCAATTGGCACCAACATGTCACATCAATTGAACTCCATTCAGAAGAGAGCTATACGTCTCATCGGGGACCCTACCCTCACCCAAAGGCTGCCATACCTTTCCCACCGACGTGCCGTTGGTGACCTCTCTCTTTTTTATAGATATCTGCACGGGCACTGCTCAGAGGAGCTTTCTTCCATAGTTCCTCCACCTGCTGCCCCCAACAGATCTACCAGGGGAACAGAGCAAATGTACCCTTTTACTGTCCAGATCACCAGTCATAGAATATCTTGTTATGCCCGCTCTTTTGTCCCGAAGATTTCCAAGTTGTGGAGTTCCTTGCCGGCACATGTTTTTCCTTCCCCTCCGAACCTCCAAACCTTTAAGTTGCCTCTTTCCTCCTTGTCGACACCCACGGTACGATAGTATTTAGGCTGTGAGCACTCGTGTGTTGTTGAAATAAAAAAAAATAAGAAAACCCAAAAATGAAGCATTCCTTTGTCGGGTGCTAACTCGATTCCAAATTTGTACATTGTAACTCAATTTGTTCGAAAGTTATTGCACCTACTAACAGACAGGCATACAGGCCGGCCGACCGACCAAAAAAAAATTCCTTCCTGAATCAAGTTTTCTATATGTTTTGAGACTCTTTACGCCTTTTTGGCAAAAAAAATCGAAATTTCTGTCACCGATATTTCACCCCATACATTCAACCCCTAATTTAATTTCAGCACAGAATACCAGATGTTGATGAAATTGAAAGCTTTCTAATAAACAAACCGTAAAACATTATATTACTTAAGTTTTAGCAATGTCAAATTTCACCAAATCACCCCTACTACACACTGGAGCGATGTTACCCAAAAACAATCCGAATCATTAGTTTGTCGGGTGCTAACTGTATACCAAATTTGAAGATGATATCTCAATTCCTTCTAAAGTTATCGTGGCTACAAACAGACAGACATGGAGACCGACAGACAAAAAAAATCTCGTTTCCAAATAATGTATTCTACATGTTTTGACAATTTTTACGACGTTTAAGCGAAAAAATTTTTGCCGCCAATGCCGTACTTCCACACGTTTTGACGATGTGGAAGTAAAATAACGCTTCAGAAATGTCCAAAGTTAATTATGTGGCATTTTAACAATTTTCAGCATAAAATTATGTTGTAGTTAATTGTATTTGTAAGTGAATTGCCAGAAAGAAAATTTCGCTTATAAGAGAAGTAACGACTTTCGAACTTGCGATTTATCTTCAAATGAGCGCGAATTAGCGGCTTTGGAACCCAATTCCGAGGTTGAAAACTCTACAATTTGCTGGCGCCTTTTGGAGGGAGGAAGAAAAGCTACGAGACCTCAAAATAAACAGCTTCTGACGGAAGCTATGAGGAAAAAAAATACTGATTTGGGCAAAAAATATGCTCATTGAACAGAAGAACACTGGAGAAATGTCTTATTGTCAGATGGGACACAGTTTTTGGTGCAAGGGTACTGATAAAAATGTGTGTGAAAAGGTGTGGACAAAAAGTTAACTGCTGTATAGAATAAGAAACTTTTGAAAATTCGCTACTATAACCGACTTACTGCGTCCCGCCTTTTTGTACAGTTAGAGGCTCGTCAAAAAATATAAATCTTGCTAGTAAAATGACGATTCCAATTCTTTTAAAACGAATGCTTCTGCTTATTTATAGATTGTGAAAATACAAATACCATTCTAAAGTGGGATGAAACAATTTAGAAAAAGAAACTAAAAACTAAAATGAACATTTATATGTGTGGGTGGATATGTATGTAAGTTTTAATATATATAGTTTTAATTTTAATATATATTTTTAGTAAACAGCAAGTGTATAGGGAGATAAAAGAAAATAAAAGAAAACAGTTAAAGAGCTTGTTAGATTAACATTCTTAAGACAGGTTGTGTCACTGTGAAAAACAAGGTCAGATGCATCCTAGTTCATTTTGAAGATTGACAGTGACTGAATGAACCAGTTCTCAAAGTCAAAACTAATAATAATAAAAAAAACATTTAAATGTTTAACATGTAACAATGTTTAAACTGTAGTTACACAAAAATTATAGTTTTCTGTACAGGTCTTAGATATGCAATTTTTAAATATTGACCCCAAGAGTGTGTGTATGTATGTATGTATGTATATATATATATATATATATATATATATATATATATATATATATATATATATATATATATATATATATATATATATATATATATATGAGACATACTTGGTTCTCGGGTTGGACCGCGTCCAGAATTTATGAAAACTCGACGTTTCGGCTCCTGTTTTGGAGCCATTTTCAAGAGGTAAAGGAAATATGTAAGGACACTCTAAGGCCTCAACCTGCCAACTCCTCAGGGTGGTGGACAAAGGTGGGTAAAAGAAATATGTAAGGACACGCTAAGACCTCAATCTGACTACTCCTTAGAGTGGTGGACCAAGGTGGGTAAAGGAAATATGTAAGGACACTCTAAGGCCTCAATCTGCCTACTCCTTAGAGTGGTGAACAAAGGTGGGTAAAGGAAATTTGCAAGTACACTGTAAGGCCTCAATCTGCCTACTCCTTAGAGCGGTGGATAAAGGTGGTTGGGTTGTTGTAGCTCGATTACGGGGCCTCAATCTGCCTACTCCCCAAATCTCGTCGGAGATCGTCTGTGAGGTTTCAGTGTGTTCAACCCTAGGCCTCAGAGAGATTCATAAATTCTGGACGCGGTTTAACCCGAGAACCAAGTATGTCTCACATTAAAGACCGCGTAAATCTTTGTGAACATAGATATAAAGGACATAAACTTACCTGAAGGGCATCCATACCAATACGCGGGTTGTATACTTTCAACTTGCAATACCCAGCATCTATGACAAATATGATACCATCTACAGTTAAAGATGTCTCTGCAATATTGGTTGCTACCACACACTTTCTAATCCCTTCGGGTGATCTCTGGAAGATTTTAGCTTGCAAATCGGAGGGCAGTTGAGAATATATTGGAAGAATAGACAACTGTGGGGCATTATCAATTTCTGCCAGTCTTTCAGCTAAGACCTAAAAAAAAAAAATCATAATTTAACTTCCTTTTGTTGCATTCATGCAAATGATATTCTAAATCGCCCAGTGGCTAATATTTCCCATAGTTAAACTAACAAAAACGTATAACACTGACTGAGAAACATTTGGAACGGTTATTTACACCTACCCTGACCGAAAACAGACAACTCGTTAAACAAACAGCAAAGTTTATTGAATGAAACGCTCCAACTATCACATATTGAAAGCGCCTCCGTGGCCGTGCGGGAAAGTCGATTCAGACTTTCCAATACGGACTCGGGGGTCGACGGTTCGAGCCTCACCGGCGGCGGATGATTTTTCAAAATCACTGTCGTCGTTGAGATCGAGCTCAAGGTGGAGGGTAGGTTAGTTTAGATGAGCAAAAAGGGTCAGCAATGGCCTAATTGCCAGTAAGCATCTTACCTTTTTTATCACATACTGAATAGATCTAATCACTATAGAAGAAATGTAAAGTCACCTAAAATTTCCTAAAACGAAGAAACCTCCTTATTTCCTCTCCGACCCGAGCATTTCTGTTGTCGTGGATGGCCATTTCTCTAAACTGTATCCAATTAATGCAGGAGTCCCTCAAGGTTCAGATTTAGCCCCTACCTTACTCTCTAGCACATCAAACCCAGTTCACAGTTACGCGGATGACAGCACCCTCCAGTCAAATATACAATATTCTAAGCCTGTCTTTTTAGCCCAATTAGGTGAGGATCGCAGACTCATGGAGGGTTCTGTCTCTGTGAATCTCCAAAAAATATTAGACCGGGGAAGTAGAAACCTTGTACAATTCAACTCCACCAAATCTCAGTCTTGCTTTCTATCTCATAGGAGATACACCAGCCCTAGACCCATCACAATGAATAACCAAGTTATTCAAAGTAATTAGTCCTTTTCATTTGTTGGCATTTCTGTGGATCTAAATCTCAATTGGCATCAACATGTCACATCAATTGGACTCCATTTACAAGAGACCTATACGTGTCATTTTTGACCCTACCCTCACCCAAAGGCTGCCATCCCTTGCCCACCGACGTGCTGTTGGTGACCGCTATCTCTTTTATAATATCTGCACGGGCACTGCTCAGAGGAGCTTTCTTTCATAGTTCCTCCATCTGCTGCCGCCAACAAATCTACTAGGGGAACAGAGCGAATGCAGAATAGATCTAATCACTATAGAAGAAATGTAAAGTCACCTAAAATTTCCTAAAACGAAGAAACCTCCTATAACAAACACCATCCTAAAAAATCATACTAGAAACATTTCTAACAGCCGTGCCAAAAATAATAAACCATAATTGATACCATTCAAAAAAAATTAAATATGTAAGATAAGGTTAAAATGTAAAAATTACAAGACTTATAATTTAAGAGGGGGGTTCATTTTCCGGCGCTAATTATTTTCTCACCTGGAACCATGTCTTTCTAAAAGTTATCTCTATCTCGTTGACTGACGCCGTTTGTGACTGCATAGCAGGCAACTGAAAACAGACCTATATTCTTTTTCGTCTGTACCCATATTATTTTTGAACAAAGACAATTCGTAATTCCTTACATATGCCATAGCCCTTTCATTCAACATTATACAGACTTCCTGATTGCCACGAGCATTTTCTTAAACGCCCGACCACATTCATAGGTACCCATTCACTAATTCCTCACCCCTTTCATTTTTTCTCACTCATGCACAATATCAACCATTCGTGCATTCATCACAATCTCCTCCCTTCTCTTACACTCCACACCCTGTAAACTTTAGGTCAGGTCAAGTCAGTTCACAGTTTTCCAAGTTGCTGCAGGCTCGTCATCATGTGATGGGCCTAGTCTATTCAGCCCCCATTGCCCATCATTACTTTAGCTGTCCCAAGCTTTAGTTGTGGTTTTCGTAGTGTTTATATATGTAGAAGTAGGATGAGTCAATAGCACATGCGCACTCCCGGCTCTGGCTTTTTAACACTCACGATTGAGCCAGCCACCAATCCATGTTGGGTAATTTTTGCCGCCGTAGTGCAAACAATGGCCGTAGTCCCAGGTACACCCAAGTTATATATCGTGAACGGCCAGTGTATCTGCTGCAGGGACTGCCCGGCCACCAGAACGCGCCACTCACCAGGAGGCAAACCGATACATGCGAGCACCTGAGTAATGTACGACAAAATAGATAAAATAAGAAAGTTACAAATTCCCGGTCACCCTTCCGAGGGATAATGTTTAACCTATATGTTTTGCAGTTTTGGTTATATGATAGTTGAAGAAGAAATTGACGCTATAATGACCAATACCAAAGCCTTTTGTAAATTCTAGATTCCCCTGAGAATGACCGGTTAAAAGGTCGAAACGCGTCGGGACAAGGAATAAAACATTTGTTTGGAAAGAAAAAGCCTCACAAAAAAAAAACAAAGAGAGGCCAAAACTCAAAAAGCTGGTTTTTTAAAAAAAATTGATTTTAATTTTTTGTAAACTATAAAAATAATGCTTACATACCTCGCAAGAGACTTCAATATCTTCTTGACCCGGCATAAAAATTAGTATATCTCCGGAAGGTGGTTGCAAATGTATTTGCAACGCTTGTTTAACGGCAGCATCAACATAGTCTTCTACAGGATTCTTACTAAACAAAACTTCTACAGGAAAAGTCCTTCCTGGAATCGTAAATGTTGGTACGTTACCAAAGAACATGGAAAACTTGCTGGAATCCATAGTGGCAGAGGTTACTATCAATTTCAAATCGTGTCGCCTGGCCACTATCTGCAAAAAATAGAATATTTTAAATGTTAATTACATAGAAAAGGGGGCGAATTATACAGGGTGTTACATAATTGGATGTCAATATTGAAGGGGGTTAATTTGTGCACAATTTAAAGAAAAAGTTCATATAAAGATAGGTCCGTTTTCGTTTTATTTTTAAAACAGAGGGTTTTGAATGTTTTTTAAAAATATTTATTTTCTTATAAGTTGGAAAGTATATTAGATATTTCTATAAAACATAACGGGTGTAAATTAACGGTAGAGATACATATTTGATTAGGAAAACAATTTTCAAATTCAACAACTTGGCCCTAATATAACCTTGAGTATTTTTAGTGAAGAATATAACCGCCGCTGCTTTTTCGACAACAAAAAATATTTTCTTAATAATTCCTCATTTTGTAATATAAAAAAGGCTGTCTTGCCTTTTTTCTACCTTAAACTGTTTTCCAGTAAAAAAAAGTCTGGACGCAGCAAGTGCGTTATGATAGTTAATTTTCATACAAATGTTTTAAATAGCAAATATGTGTTTTTTTTTAAGAAAGCAGACATCAAATTTGGTTTCCAAGATAACATATATAGTAGAAACAATGTACCATATTTCATGAAAATAACTTTACTGTTTAAAAATGTACAAAAAATGTTCGAAAAGAAAGTTAACATGATCCCGAAAAACTAGTTTCCTGTCCAACGAACTTTATAGGTTAATAGCAAATTGAGCTATTCAAATTTGAGGCATTCAATAAAAATTCGCTACCATAACGCACTTGCTGAGTCCCTAATTTATTTTCTTACAAACATGCATTATAATTTCGTTGTCGAAATTCCATACATTTAGGGTCAGCTCAGAACTGGTACTGACCGGGGGAATACGTCTGTCAAATTAAGCCAAATCATTGTTGAATCTATTTCAACTAAGCAGATTTTTCTGGCTAACGAACTTATCCAAGCCACTGGCAAAAGAAAGGTACTCGCCAAATTTGATCAAAATCGGCCCATTATTTTTTGAGTTATCGGTGTGATACATACATACATACATACATACATATATATATATATATATATATATATATATATATATATATATATATATATATATATATATATATATATATATATATATATATACATAAACATAAAAATTGAAACGTACCCCGGATATGTGTTCTTGGGGGCCTAATTAGTGCTAATTTGAAGGAATTTTTTCAAAATTCAAAAGTCGGCATCTCATTAGTGAATTTTTTTAAAGAAAATTCACTAAAAATGCCTTTATCTGTGATTCCCTAAACTAAAAGCAGGGTTTTAAAATTCTTCAGTAGGTTGCTGTAGTCAAATGAATACTAACTAGTGTAATAAAGTCAAGTATTTTTACACTTTAAAGCAGGTTTAAACTTTTTATTGAAACAAGATAAAATATTTTATAACTAGTTCGGAAACTAACATCAAACACATCAAGAACAGCGCTATAATTAATAATTTTTAGCAAATGTCAATTGACTGTCAACAAATTAATAACAAGTTTGTGTACTAAGACAAAAACAAAAAATTTCGAGACGCAGCAAGTGCATTATCGTAGTGAATTTTCATAAGAATTATACAGTAATAGTACGACATGTTACTAGAGTTAACACTTTAAATTTAAACGGGCCCTGAAGACTGGATTAAAAGCGCTAATTAGACTCCTTTGAAGAATTTTTTCGGAAGTGTTACAATCAATATGTCTGTATTATAAAAAAAACATTTTAATCTTGTCTTCTAGCTCCTTTTGAGACAAATGCCCAAAATTGAATTTTCTATGAAGCCAGAAAATTAAAATTTGGTATACCTGCCTATCTAGGTACAGTAATCTTTAAAAGAAACGTATACTACAATTTTATTAAAGCTACAAAAGCTTTCTAAAAGAAAACTTAATCCATATTTAAAATAAAACTCTGGGCGCAGCAAGTGGAAGTGAATTTTCATTAAAATGTTTCTAATAGTAAATATATCTCTCTAATGCAAGCAGGCATCAATCTGGTTACCGGTATAACTTATATAGTAGAAACAATGTATCATATTTAATCAAAATAACTTATTGTTTAAAAATGTACAAAAATTTTCCGAAAAAAACTTAAAATGTTTCCGAGAAAACTGGTTTCCTAGCCAACAAACCAAATTGGGTTATTGAAATTTGTGGCATTTTATGAAAATTCGCTATAAAAACGCACTTACTGTGTCTCGATTCTTTTTCTTACAAACATGCATCATATTTCGTTAAAAAAATGCAGATATTCAGTAATATAAGGGTGTTCGAAAAAAATGTAGGTATCACCACTGACTTATCGGCCACCCTGTGATTGTCAAAATAATTTTATAAGATGCAGGTCAATATGCCCTACAGTTAATGTATAAAACTTTTTCTCGTATCTTGTATACTAACGATTATATTGAGCTTTACCGTAGAAATGCGTCACCCTGTATATATATATATATATATATATATATATATATATATATATATATATATATATATATATAGAGAGAGAGAGAGAGAGAGAGAGAGAAATAAAAACTGAAACTAAACCCGGATATGCATTCTAGGGAGCCTAGTTTGCGCTCATTTGAAAATTCAAAAGTCGTGGTCTCCTCATTAACGAATTTTTTCTACGAAAATTGGCTAAAAATAGTGCTGCAAATTGAATCATCACTCTCACATAGCTGTGATAATGTATTCGCTTCAGAAAGACTCTCATGGAATGATTCTCATGGAATGAATTAAGGCACATGACTAGACCACAAAGAAAATATTTGTATTCCTGTACCCATAAACTTTTGGAACGTTGTTACTCGAGTTTTATTTAAAAAATTCACGTTTCACCAAATTACCCATTATTTATCACCTCTTCCCTGAAGCGACCTTACCCAAAAACAATTAGAAGCGTTCCTTTGTCGTGGCTAACTGAATACCAAATTTGAGGATGTTATCTCAATTCGTTCGAAAGTTATCGCGCCTATCAACAGACAGACGTACATGCCGACATACCGACAGGCCGACCGACAGACAGAGAGATCTGAGGCCTAGGGTTGAACACACTGAGACCTTACAGACGATCTCCGGCGACATTTGGAGAGTAGGCAGATTGAGGCCCCGTAATCGAGCTACAACAACTCAACCCACCTTTGTCCACCGCTCTAAGGAGTAGGCAGATTGAGGCCTTAGAGTGTCCTTACATATTTCCTTTACCCACCTTTGTCCACCACTCTAAGGAGTAGGTAGATTGAGGCCTTAGAGTGTCCTTACATATTTCCTTTACCCACCTTTGTCCACCACTCTGAGGAGTAGGCAGATTGAGGCCTTAGAGTGTCCTTACATATTTCCTTTACCCACCTTTGTCCACCACTCTAAGGAGTAGGTAGATTGAGGCCTTAGAGTGTCCTTACATATTTCCTTTACCCACCTTTGTCCACCACTCTGAGGAGTAGGCAGATTGAGGCCTTAGAGTGTCCTTACATATTTCCTTTACCCACCTTTGTCCACCACTCTAAGGAGTAGGCAGATTGAGGCCTTAGAGTGTCCTTACATATTTTCTTTACCTCTTGAAAATGGCCGAAACGTCGAGTTTTCATAGATTCTGGACGCGGTTCAACCCGAGAACCAAGTATGCCAGAATGCATTTCTCTTTTTTCTCGTATTGTCGCGTACACTTTGAAGAATCCTTTCAGAATTTCTTACTGTGTCATAGGAAGTTAATACGCGATTCTTCAGTAATTTTTCTGTCTTAACTGGGGTGCTGTAAACCAGAGTTTTAAGATGCCCACCATAAGAAAAAGTCTGAACGCAGCAAGTGCGTTATGGTAGAGAATTTTCATAGAAATGATCTGACACCAAATATTTTTTATAACTGTTTTGTCTTTTAACATATAAATATAAATTTTGGTATATAGTTTCCCTTTAATATCATAAACTTACTTACCAAATGTGGTTACAATAGCTTTTATATTTTTTAAACAAAAATTTTTTCCGAAAGAAAAACCAACATTTTCCCGAAAAACCTGGCTCGATTTTTCTGGCTAACGAACTTGTCCAAGCCACTTAGAAAAGGAAGGTATATGCTACATTTTATTAAAATTGGTCCATTATTTTTGGAGTTATCGGTGTGATATATATATATATATATATACAGGGTCGCTGATAAGTCTGGAAACGGTCGATTATCCGGGAAAATATACAAGGTGTCGAAAAAAGTTTTATACAAAAGTTTTTGGGTTCTTCAATGTCTACTAGGCGGTGATAATTTTATTTATACAGGGTTGGTCATACAGGCGTGGCACACCAATATTAATTTTTTTTTAATGGAACACCCTATATATTATTCGATATTTCAATCCTTCTCTTAATTTTGAGCAACATTTATGAGAAGCATAATGTACCTAAACTCAATCGTTTCCGGGTAAAAAAATAAATAAAAATAAACGCTACTGTTTTTAAAATCTATTGGATGAAGAACAAAAATAAATGAAAAGTAGAATATCTCTTGAAAACAATCTGTGAGTGAAAAGAACCGGTTGCGATGTTTTTAACATTGTTTGGAATCCCAAGATAAGATAAGATGCCCATAAGAAACGCAGTATTATTCTTTTGTTTTAAAATGTTTCCAGGACAACGAATGTCAAACATTCATTCAGTGTCAACAGTTTTGAAACATTAGTAATTTAGTGTCAACAGTTTTTGTGCAAAATGGCAAGTTTAAGTGAAACCGAACGTATCGAAATTTTAATGATGATAGGGTACGGTGATAGAACACGAAGTTTTGCTCAAGTGGTGATTATGTTCAATGAGTTGCATCCTGAGCGGGAATCGATCTCCAAATCCACAGTTTCGAAAACTTTGCATCGTTTTCACGAAACTGGCGGTATCAAGGATAAACCTAGAACTGGAAGGCCAGTAACCGTTACAAATGAAGAAAATTCTTTGAATGTAATATTGGATGTGGTGGAAAATCCGAAAACTTCGGCACAGCAATTGGCTTTAAATCACAATATGAGTCGATATTCAATTCAAAAGATTACGAAGCGGGAAAAGTTCCGTCCATATAAAATTCATTTATTGCAAGAACTGAGTGAAGACGATTTTGATCGCAGAATCGAGTTCTGTGAACTTATTATGGAGAAGTTACGCCAAAATTTTAACTTTGCCAACCACATTTTGTTTACGACGAATCTACATTTTGTTTGAATGGACAAGTCAGCCGACACAACTGTAGGTACTGGTCAGACGAAAACCCACATTGGATGGAACAAATTCACACCCAAAGACCGCAAAAAGTAAATGTTTGGTGTGCTATTATTGGTGGACATATCATAGGACCTTATTTTATACACGGTAATTTGAACTCTGCTCGATATTTGACACTTTTGCAAGAATCAATTGTTCCAGACGTTAGTCGATTATTTCCGAACAATAACGACCCAAATCTACCAGCGGAAGAAATATGGTTTCAGCAGGATGGGGCACCCCCTCATTTTGGAATTGAGGTACGGGAATATCTGAATCAAACCTTTCCTGGCAGATGGATAGGGCGCAGGGGAACTATTAAATGGCCAGCTAGGTCTCCCGACATGACGCCGCTTGACTTTTTTTTGTGGGGTCATGTAAAAAATTTAATTTACCAAAATAGACCGCAGAATATTGAAGAGTTGCAAGCAAGGATTGTGCATGAAATTAATAACATTCCTCAAAACGCTCTTGTAAATGCAGTGCAATGTTTTGTTAAGCGAATTCATTATTGTCAGGAGGTCAATGGAGAACACTTTGAACATCTTATAAAATAGGATTTCAAACAATGTTAAAAACATCGCAACCGGTTCTTTTCACACTCACAGATTGTTTTCAAGAGATATTCTACTTTTCATTTATTTTTGTTCTTCATCCAATAGATTTTAAAAACAATAGCGTTTATTTTTATTTATTTTTTTACCCGGAAACGATTGAGTTTATGTACATCATGCTTCTGATAAATGTTGCTCAAAATTAAGAGAAGGATTGAAATATCGAATAATATATAGGGTGTTCCATTAAAAAAAAATTAATATTGGTGTGCCACGCCTGTATGACCAACCCTGTATAAATGAAATTATCACCGCCTAGTAGACATTGAAGGACCCAAAAACTTTTGTATAAAACTTTTTTCGACACCTTGTATATTTTCCCGGATAATCGACCGTTTCCAGACTTATCAGCGACCCTGTATATATATATATATATATATATATATATATATATATATATATATATATATATATATATATATATATATATATATATATATATATAACACATATAAAAATTGAAATTGACCCGGGATATAGGTTCTAGGTGTCCTAGATCGCGCTCATTTGAAGAAATTTTTTCAAAATTCGGGATCTCCCCACTAGTGAATTTTTCACTAACTGCTTTTGATGGTAAGATTCAACAATTACATGCGGGTTTTTGTGGCCCAAAAATGAATATTGTTGAATTTTTTTATTGAGTTTCCTGAGAAGCTTCATCTGTAAACATTATTTCGCAGTCGAACAATGAATTTCGCGCAATCTTCCATAAAAAACATTGACAGAAATTGTTTGGCAAATGAAAATCTGGGGAGAGTAAGGTTTGAACACGTTGTATATGAGAGTACAACAGACAACTGTGAAGAATGCAAACTAAACGTGCGAGATATTCAGGTCATTTCCAATTTGTCTGGAGCTGATTTGAAGAAAAGCACGTTCTAAACCTATTTTTTTATTTTTTTATTTAGAGGACCATTAATTGGTCCAGATTTAATGTTTCGTAAAATGACTAAATAATTTTATATCAGTAAAGTCAGACATTTACATCTTCGTAAATATTCGTTTAAGTTTAGATTCTTGTGAAATTGTTCGTTAGCTTAATATTGAAATGCGTGTTAGTTTAGGTAAAGACGAAAGTTCATTAAGTATATTATAATGACGACAAAAGACAAACATTGCATGGAGTTTATTAAAAATATTAAATTTCATCCATATATCTTATCTGTAGACTAATTATCCGGTAATTATGTATTAGCTTCATGTGACCAATTTTTATGGCCTCCTTTATCGCTAAAAAAAATCTGTTTACATACCCGATAACACCTGTACCAAATTATAATATTGAATAGTGACGTAAATAATGTTAGATAATAGTAATAATAATAATAATACCTTTATTATCCATTTTGATAGCATACAAGCTACATTGGATTTGTCAGCCTTTTACAATAATTAATTTTTCACAACATTAAAATACTCATTTAACGTATAAAAACAGTGGTCTGATAGAAAATAAGAAACTTGGCTTTTAAACACCTTAATATTTTGGATATTTTTTAAATCATTAGGAAGATGATTAAATATTTTCAATCCAATACAGTTTGGAGAGTCTTTTATCATCTTAGTTCTAGCATACGGAACATAAAAGTTACAAGCCTGTCTGGTACTGAAGGTATGAACATCACTGTTTAGTTTAAATTTATCACCATTTTTAAAAACATATATACACAACTTTAAAATATATAAACATGTCACAGTTAAAATTTTATGACTAGAAAAGTAGGCCCGGCATGACGTCATCTGTCCTATGTTGAAAATAGAGCGTATTATTCTTTTTTGAGCGATAAAGACATCATGCAGCAAGGTAGAATTACCCCAAAGACATATACCGTACCTCATTCTAGAATCAATATGACTGTAGTATAAAGATATTAGTTGCTTTTCAGTCAAAACATTTCTTATATTTATAAATAAAAAATTAAGAGATGCCAGCCTTGAAACCAATGTCGTACAGTGCAACTTCCAGTTGAGATGTTCATCAACGTGTACTCCAAGGAACTTGTAGTTATTGACACACGTTAGATAAGTATTGTCAACACCCACACTAAGTATATCAACTTCCCTCTGACGCGGATGAAATCTCACCATCTCTGTCTTCGAAGAATTAAAATATATTAGACACCGAGAGAACCAACTCCTTAAGTTATTAAAAACGTGATGACATTTATTATTCAAAGCATCATCTGTCTTTTCAGAAACGATTAGAGACGTATCATCCGCATACAGAGTAAAATGCGCATCAGGAGATACTTTGTCAAGCTCATTGACGTAAAGGGTAAAAAGAATAGGGCCCAGTACTGAGCCCTGAGGCACACCAGTAGGAACAACAACACGCTCAGAACATACCCTACTTATTCGTTCTGATGTCTTGAACTTTATCTCAGTATACTGTTCTCTGTTCGTCAGGTAAGAGTCAATCCAGCCAAGCGCATTACCTCTCAAACCATAACAATAAAGCCTGTCACACAGTATCCTATGGTTAACACAATCGAAGGCCCTGCTGAGATCACAAAAAATCCCAACAGGGCACTCACCAGCCTCCAAACAAGTGACTAAACCCTGATAGAAGTCAATGAGAGCCGTTGTAGTGGAGTGGCCCTTTCTAAAGCCATGCTGACAGGCAGACAATATACCACACGACTGCAAAAATTGTTCCAAGCGATTTAGATAGCTATATTCAAATACCTTTGAAAAAGTCATAGATAATGTAATCAGCCGATAGTTGTTCAAATTAGTTGGATCATTCTTTTTTATTAAAGGAAAGCCCTTACCAACCTTTAGGTCACTAGGAAAGATACCCGACTCAAATGAAAGATTTACCAAGCCGGTAAGAGGCTTTATAATATGTCTTAAAACTTTCTTAACTAAAAAAAGTGGAATTTCGTCTCGACCGCACGAAGACTTGTTTTTTATTTTTTTATTAACAAAATATACAACTCGTCTTCACTAAAAGGCAGTAGATACATTGTTTTGTTATTGGGTTTTGTCGAAACGTTTAAAGGAGGTAAGTCCTTAGGAATGTTTTTAATAATATTTTTAGGTGCTTCTACAGAGAACGAATTGAATAAGTTAGCGATTTCCCGTGGATCGGTAACTAGCCTCTCTTCGTGTCGTATTACAATATTGTTATGTTCATTGACCTGCTTGCCATTTAGTTCCGAAATCAGATGCCATGCGGCTTTAGTCGGATTATCAGAAGCCAGAATCCTATGTTGGCAGAAATTCCTTTTAGTACATCTTACAAGTTTTCTATGAGCAGCCCTTGCAGCCCTGTAAGAATTATCCGCCTGAGGAGAAACACTTCTCAATAAAAATAAGTCTTTAAGTCTTGAACTAGAGGCTCTGACCTCAGAAGTAACCCACTCACGGCCCTTTGATTGTTTCCTATATATCTTACGGAGTGAAAAATATAAATGAAAGTAATAAAGAAACAACTCATGAAAATTCTTATATCCCTCGTCAATGTTGCCGGCAGCAAAAATATTTTCCCAATTTTCACCAATAAGGGCACTCTCAAAGTCAAAAATAGATTCCTCATCAAAAACTCGCGTCAAAGAAACAGCGCTATGATTCGATTCAACTGAAGCTGTGTCAAGCTCCAACAACACTGTCATGTGGTCAGAAATATTATTGCCAGTCGCAAGGCAGGCACCCTTGCTAGAAAAATTAAGAAAAGCATTGTCGATGGTACTAAGAGTATTATCCGTTACTCTGGTAGGCCACCCAACTACATGAGTCATATTAAAACATCTTAGCATGTTAGACAACATATCAAACCCTTTACTTACAATTCCATAGCAATCTAAGTTGAAATCACCAGTAAGAACAAAACGTACACCGGGCCTGACTAAATAGTTCAGCATATCAAAGAGCTGGTTAATAAAAACACTAACATTACTTGAAGGAGATAAGACTTTTACAGTAGTTTCTACCGACCTTTCCGAGTTTTAGTGAATTTTCTTTAAAAAAAAACACTAATGAGGAGATAGCGACTTTTGAATTTTGAAAAAATGTCTTCAAATGAGCGTTACTTAGGACCCCTGGAACGCCTATCCGAGGTCGGTTTCAGACTTCACACCGATAACTCAAAAAATAATGGACCGATTTTGATAAAACTTGGTGAGTATCTTTCCATCGCAAGTCGCTTGGATAAGTTAGTTAGCCAGGAAAATCGGACTAGTTTTTCCCGGAAAATTTTGCATTTTCTTTTGGAAAATTTTTATATCTCCGGAAATAACAAAGTTAGGGCAACCATATTGGGTACGACTGTTTATATCTTAAAAAGAAAACCATGCACCAAAATTTGAATCTGTACGTAAAACAAAAAAAAGTTATAAGCTTTTAAGTTTTTCTTCTTAAAACGTCAAAAAAGTCGCGATTCGAAACGTCAAAATTGACATGTTCTAGATAGAGTACCTAAATGAATACGGCTATGCAGCATAAATGTCGTAAGAAGTTAGAAAGCCTTAAGTTTCAGCTACAATCTTCTTTGTTCTTTATTTTGTTAAATTATTTGCTGAAAATTAATTTAAAATAGACCCTTTATGTAGACCCTTTGGTAGTAGCTTCAATTATTTATTGAATTCTAATAACGAAGCAGATTACGTTATTATTTAGCGTTTTTTTTTTTCAATTGGGCAAAGTGGAAGTTATTTATGGAGAAACGGTGTTGGTAAGGAGTTTCTCCTTTCTATGGACTTCTGTAAGGTGAATTTTTTACAGTTTGCTTTGGATAAGTTCGTTAGCCAGGAAAATCGGCCTGGGTTTTCCCGGAAATTGTTGTTTTCTTTTGAAAAATTTTTATATCTCCGGAAATAACAAACTAAGGGCAACCAAATTTGGTACGCGGATTTAAGTATATCATTATAGGTAACCTACCAAAACCTAGCTCTCTAAGTTAAAAGAAAAAAAGTTATAGACATTTAAAGGAAAATAAATTGGTGTTTTCCTCAAAACATCAAAGTCGCGATTTAAAACGTCAAAATTTGCAACATTTAGGCAATGAACCTGAAACTAATAAGGGCTATGGAAAGAAAATCTCTCAAGCAGATTGTTTTACAAACCCTAAAGTTTTAGCTTTAACCGTCATTATTCTTCATTTTACTAAAATATTTCCAGAAAATTGATTTCAAATAGACCCTTTCTCTGATGTTTTGGCAGTAGTCTTAGCTATATAGTTTTCGTTTAATGGTATATAATTTTTGTCTAATTTTCGTAAAAAATCAATAAATCTCAATATATCCGTGATTATACAAGATACGAAAAAAATTATATACATTAATTATAGGATGTCTTGAGCTATATCTTAAAAAATATTTCTACAATCACAGGGTAGCCCATAAGTCGTTGGTGATACAAACTTTCTTTTTTTAATCGAACACGCCTTATGTTATTGAATTTTTGCATTTTCGATCGAAATATAATGTATGTTTGTAACAAAATAAATTCGGGACGCAGCAAGTGCGTTATGGTAGCGAATTTTTATTAAATGCTTCAAATTTGAATAGCTCAATTTGCTATTAACCTATAAGGTTGACCAAGAAACCAGTTTTTTCGGGAACACCTTAAGTTTACTTTCGGAAACTTTTGTACATTTTCAAACAATAAAGTTATTTTGATGAAAGATGGCACATTGTTTATACTATATAGGTTATACTGGTAACCAAATTTGATGCCTGCTTTCTTAAAAAATAAACATACATATTTGCTATTAAAAATATTTTTTAAGATCTTAAAGATTTGAAAATCTGGATACAGCAAGTGCATTATGCTGGCAAATTTTTATAAAATCTATTTCCATTAAAAATGTTAGTTAAATAGTTTTATAAAATGTATTTCCATAAAAAATGTTAGTTAAATCGTTAATGCAACTTGGGGAAAACTGCTGCACATTGAATCATAACTTCCACATAGCTGTGATAATTTACTCTCCTCAGAAAGACACTCTCATGAAATTAATTTAGATGGTCACTCGCCCTGAAGCGAAGTTACCCAAAAACCCAAACCTCTAAGTTAATTTCAGCACAGAATACCAGATGTTTGATGAAATTGAAACTTTTCTAATAAACAAAAAATCGTCAAAGCAACTGGCTACGGACAACAAATAAACTTTGATGTGGGAACGAGAGGTTTTGGTGGATTTGATGTTTCGGTTTTTGTGGATATCGGTTCGCAAATATTTACATGTTCTTGGAAAAACTATATAACATTGTTCAAAATAAGAAATAAATTTGTAGTAGTAGTGAATTTTCATAATTGTACACAGTTATAATACGGCATATTACTAAAATTGATACTTTAAACTAACACAGGCCTTGAAGATCGATTTTAGAGGTCCTAGTACGCACACATTTGAAGAATTCTTTCGAAAGTGTTACCATCGATATCTCTCTATTATCTAAAAAATGAGTGCTGAAAATTATAATTTCAGACTCAAAGGTGACAAAGTTATTCAGGCGTTTTAAACAAAAATGAGATATTATTCGAAACGTATGACTATTGTTTCTCAAAATTTCAAAATAAAATGAAAAAAAAACATACATTCCTCGAGCAGGAATCGATCACGCAACCTTCTGCGTAGAAGATAAGCAAGCTACCACTGAGCTATCTAAGGATACGTTAGCTAACGTTTTGTTTGCATGATACTTGACACCGGCTTCATGCCTGGGATATTATATTAAAAGTATACATAACAATTAATTACAGAATTAGTAGAATTGCCATTGAAACAAATTCAACGACTGTTTCGGTCTTATATTACGTCTTATGTTTAAGTTGAAAGATAAAAGAAACTATTTTAGAATCATTTTTATAGAGACTTGACTTGATTTTGTTTACATTACTACTATATTATGCTGCACTTTCAGTCTAAAACGACAGCATAATATATCTATGCTATGCTAAGACTGTATTTGGGGCCGATCATTAAGCTACAAATATTGTGTATTTTAAAAATTCATTGAATCTTCCAGTTAAATAACAATCACTTACCGAATTTTTAGTTTCATGGGTGTCGAATTCGAGGTTATATTCTTCTTCTTTATTCAGAGATGTCATAAACAAAAAAGAAAAAGAATATAACCTCGAAATCGACTCCGCTGCCGTTGATACCTTAGAATCTTAGAATAAGGTACTAATTGTTTACTTTTAGTTTTTATTCACTCTTCATCTTGTATATGGAAAATTTGAGGAAAATGAAACTACATAATATGCAGTAGTTTAAAGTATACCTATAAACAGATGTTCAACGTAAATTAGTAAAATTTTTATTTCAAAATTTTGTATTCCTTATATTTATTTCATTTTCAAAAAGTACGGATATAGAAATAGTAAATACTTCTATGATTAATAGAAACGTGTAACACATTAGAAAGCTACAATGAAATGAAAAGAGCTTCTAGAGACTGGGAGTCATGGTTCGGACGGCAGAGCGACATCGCCTTTAGACTGTGATACTGATAAACAAACTAAGATATATATATATATATATATATATATATATATATATATATATATATATATATATATATATATATATATATATATATATATATATATATATACATACATACCTACTGCATATTACATTTGTTTAAAAGCATTCAGGTATATATAACATTCTTAACTAGATGTTTCGTTTTATTGTATTTTATGACAATATTGGTTATATAACGTGGTTTGCGATTCATCACGTTACGGGAAAAGATTAGTATATCACCTTTGAGTTTTAGTGACATTTCGTAAAAAAAATCACTAATGGGGAGATCCCGACTTTTGAATTTTCAAAAAAATATTTTCAAATGAGCGCAAACTAGGACACCGAGGACCCATATCCGGGGTAACTTTCAATTTTTACATGTTTGAGTTTTCTTTCGAAAAAAAAATTATCTCAAAAAATAAGAAAGCTATGGTGACCAAATTTGGTAGGTGGGTTTATGATATAAAAAGCAAACTGTACACCGAAATTCAGAATTCTATGTTGCAAGAAAAAGAGTTATAAAAAATATTCAGATCATTTCTATGAAAATTCACTACCATAACGCACTTGTTACGTCCAGACTTTTTTGCTACTGGGTAGCAGTCACGTAGAGAAAACACATGATTAGATATCATAACAAAGCTACGTAGGTTTTGCCTTTCTGTAGATTAGATTACGTTATCCTGATGTCAATAGATCTATATATAAGTATAATTAGTGAAGTACCAGTTACACCACTTGACTCTCTGGCGTAGTTAGTGATTAAATTTTTCTTGTCAATCTTTATAAAGACACATTAAAGCAACAAAAAAAATATACAAACTGCATAAAAATTGATCTATACAAATTTTGTTATACTTCTTATTAACGTTCGGACAGAGATAAAGATGACTGGCTACTCGGAAGGAGTCGACCTACGGTTCGCCGCATCCTTAGGGTGCTGACAGGCCACTGCGCCCTTAGAAGACACCTCACATTGATAGGCGTAGAGAGGGACCCCATTTGCCAGGAGTGCGGCGAGGATGAGGAAACGTCCTACCACTACCTGTGTGAATGCGAGGCTTTTGGGAGTCTTCGAGCAGAATTGTTTGGATCGAGGACTCTGCAGAGGAATCAGGTAAGTACCGTCCAATTGAAGACCGTCACGGCCTTCATCTCGAGGTCGAGGCAGTTTGGCGACGGAACCGAGGAAGAGTGGAGCATGGTTGCTGGGGTTGGCAAAAATGGTGCATGGTGGCCTACTTTCTTGGCGTTGGCCTCCCCACCATACTACTATTAACGTTCTAATACAAGGCGTTCATTAATGGAAACTTATTTTCTATATTGCTCTCCGAAATGGTTACAGCTGTAAATAATATGCATGAAGCGGTTCCGCTTGGCAAAATCCACAACGTTTATCATATGTTGACTATTTGGACATATATGCAAAAATGAAATGTAATGGCTGAGAATTGTATACAATAATATAAAGAAGGAGAATAGGCTAACGGGAGTAAGAAATAATGGTTATCAGACAAAATGTATGCAAATTTATAGTGGAAAGCATGCAGGGTTAGAGATAGCCTCACCAACAACCGCAGGGAGTTGTTGGGGGTACTGTTAGGGTATGTTTCTGGGCGTTTCAATATCCTCAGCATATCCTCGTTGGAGTTGGGGGATGTCAAAGCGGGAGGAGTCTTTTTTTTATAAATATTTTAGAGACCAATTAAGGATAAAGCAACAAAATATGATATGTGGAATAAATGTCTCAAGTACTAATGGCAGAATTAATCTGCACTACGTCCCTCAACACCTTGGTATTGAGTAGGGATAGTTTTTGAAATAACACGTTTTCTTTCTACAAATGTAATAAAATTAAATTAGATTTATAAACTACAATCTATTCCCTTTCATTTGGCGAATGAGAGAATAACACACGCAATGCCTTGAAAAGGTGAATGTTTGGACAGGAATAGTTGGAAACCAGGTCATTGGTCCCTTTTTCATTGATCGCAATTTCAATGGAAGTAGTTGTTTAGCACTGCTTCAAAATAATGTCGTTCCAACTTTGGCAAACTTATATCCTGATCAAGCCCCACAAGTTCCAACTAATGTGATATGGTTCCAGCAGGATTAAGCAAATCACGTTACCAAATAAACGCACGGCAGTACCTCCGCTTAATATTTCCTAATCGATGGATATGGACGCAAGAGTCTTTAGAATGACCAGCACGATCACCCGATCGTAGGCTATTCTTCTTATGGGAATGTGTGAAACGTGTATTATAGTATACAAAACTAAACCGCTCGATTTAAGTAACTTGAGAAGAATACCGATTCGATTAGGTCAGTTACCCTACAGATGTTAATTAACGTTAGAAAACATTTTTATTTACGATTAGGATGCTGCTAAGACGTTCAAGAAGTGCATTTTAAACATCTCCCATATTAAGATTGATGTGTTTTTTTTCTCATTTTCAAGACTGACAAGGCAATTAGTTATTCATTTTTTACTGTGTTGTATCAAAGTTTGTCAATCAGATGAATTTATATATTTTTTTGGTGTTAATTTGTGCAATAAATTTTAAAACCATAGCATTTTTTAAATGAGGAATGAAGTGATCTTGCAAATGAGGATTCACAAGCTCCTACTTCTTATTTAAAAATTTGGGGGTTGCAACTATAACTCTAAGAGAGTCCAATGTAGGGATGACGTTTTCATGTCGCAGGATGTCATTCTTTAATCTAAAATTGACATGTTTTGAGATTTTTATAAATATACACAGTAATAGAGATACTGATTTTATTCCATTTTGATGTTCCACACTGTATATATGTGCGTGTTTCACTGGCGATTTCGTTTCATTTGGTACCAGATCGAAAATAGCACTCTTATACCCTAGATGGCAAAAGATAGAAGTGGTGCCTTCTAGAGCTGATTCTAGGTGAGTGAAAAGGCAGAATGTGGTGTAATTAAGTAGTCCTCTAGTCTTAAACAGCTGCTAAGGCCACCAATGACTGCGAAAATTTTAACATTATCTGCGTATAGAAGATGGGGTAAGTCAATGATATCCGAATATCCCATATATTATACTAATAAACAGATTGCAAAAGATAGGTCCTAACACAGATCCCCGAGGAACACCAGACAGAGCCAAGACACCAACAGACCGGCACCCACGATAATTGACAAAGCTAACTCTATCGCAAAGATGAGATTTCACAAAGTTCAGTAGATTCGATGAGAAACCCACGTTATCGAGTTTCCTCAAGGGAATACCGTGACCCAGCCTATTAAACTCCCTGGAAAGGTGTAAGTAAATGACATCCGTCTGTGACCCGCTTTCCATCTCATTACATTTATATTCCATCACGCAGAATAAATTAGTTTCGTGGAGCGGCCTCTCACAAAGCCATGCTGAGCGCTGTTAATCATATTTTTTACAGCAAACAAAATGATCTCATGCCAGACAATCTCGAACACCTGCGAAAAATTATCCATTATAACAATTTGCCTGTGGTTCTCAACTAAAGTAGAATCACCACCCCTTCAAACAGGTATAGATTTCGTCCTCATTCAGGTGCTAGGAAACGTAGAATATTTCAGCGAGATGTTGACCAGGACAGTCGAGGGATGGACAAGTATGTGATCACAATTCCTGAAAAGCTTATAGCTTATGAACATATTATAATTTTCTAAATCTAGTAAATAATTTATGTGCTTGAACTATAGTAGAATCCGGATTTAACGAAGAGTCAAGGAACCAGCAATAATATCTCGTAAAAACCGGATATCGTTATATCAGAACTGAGACGTAACTACACAAAATCTAGGTATGTACATATCTATATGAAAGTGTACAAACCGGACTACTCCCCTGTAACACTTTCCAACAATATTGAAAGTCCACTGTAACTGTCTAGTTTGAATGAACAATTTTATTCGCATAAAAAAAGCACATCACTGTATATACGGTACATTATTAATTAATCTAACTTTATAAATATCACAAAAAGTAGTCTGTGATTTTCATTTGTACTCTTGGTTTTTCTTTCTTCTTCTTTTCAAAAAAGTTTTCTATGGAAGTTAATAAACTTAGCTCATTCTCGGAGTTCTAAGTCATCTCTAAAAATATTCTAAGCTTCTCCGCGGAATCTATGGCATCTTGACGTGAAACGTTGGTGCATTCGGGTCTTTCAGATTCGTTGTCCGAATCGGAATCTTCTTGGGTAATGTTCAAATTTGCAGCTTCAATTATCTAGCAATCTGTTGGAATACCTGAAGTTCACACAGAATTATCTGTGTTCCGGTGATCCATCGCATCCAACACCTGTGCCAATTTTATAACCACAGCACATTCGCTCAGAAGAATGTCATCGTCTTCGCCGGTGATATCTTCGTCAGCAATAACATCTTCCGAAACGCTTGAATCAACGTTTTCATTTTACCATGCACGCCCAAGGAGACGAATAGCTTCGACGACATTTACCGAGAATTGACACTGATTCTTGTCCATTATTTTTGTGACGAGTTGTCTCCTGTAATTACATTTTACAGAGTTTATAATTCTCTGATTTAAAGGCTGCAGTACAGATGTTGTATTAGGTGGCAGAAAAACTAGTTTTATGTTCTTCAAACTCGTCAATTTGGATGGGGCACACAATTATCCACCACAATCAACATTTTTCTATTTTTTCTTTTCAGTTCTCTGTCCCATTCTTCTACTTCAGTTTTAAAAATATCGCCACTCACCCACGCTTTTTTATTAGCAACATATTTCACCGACAAACTCTTTACATTTTTAAAACATCTTAGTTTTTGTGCTTTGCCAGTAATCAATAGTCTTCGAAACTCAGAATCATCATAATTTACTTAAACTAGTTCAGTCGGTCGTTCTTTGGATAACATCCCAGCAACACATTTTTCGTTTTTGAATTTTAGAGTCTTGTCCCGCAACATTTTGTAAAAACGTGCTGTCTAGTCTGCATTGAAGACATCACATGCCTGAAATTCCTCGGATATTTCTCGGAAGTTATTTTGAAGCTAATCAGATCTGGCTTCCTTATTTACAAATTTCGCTTCCCCAGAAATTTCTCCTGAATTAATTGAATGTCTTTCTTTAAAACGAGAAATCAAACTTGCAGAACACTGGGAATTCTCTCCATATCCCATTTCTCGACCAAGAGAAACAGCTTTCTCCTGAAGAAATCGACCACTTATAGCAATGTTTGCCTGCCTCTGAAATTTGAACCAATCAAACAATGCTTTGTCCAAGTTTCTCCATATCGGTTGTTTTTAGACTTTTTATCTTGTTGTCAATAGTGTTGGAACCACTGGACAATAGCATTCTCGCACTTTAAAATTGTTGATTGTAGACAATGCAATACCGTACTGCCTACAAACATCACTTTCTTCGTTCCCCTTTTTAACTTGTTTTAATATCGACATTTTCTCTTCAATGGTAAGGCGTTTTATTTTAATACCGGACGCGGGCATTGTGTAAACAAGACTCTATTCACCTGCCTCAAACGCGCGGTGATCGAAAACCGATCGCAATAAGGCGCAAGTTCCAAGATTTTAACAGAAAAACAAAAAGCCGCACAAATGTACAGGTGTAACGAACTAACAAACGTTGATTTCAAATGGTAAGAGGGACTCGATCATTGTCTGAGTGGAAGAGCCCATAAATATTTTCTCTTGTGTTGTGTACAGTAAAATTTATTACCCATTAGTATCATGTCTCATCAAGAAACATGTGCGTCTAGTCCTAGTGTGTCTGAATAGTGATATTTTTAGGTAAAGAGGCAACGAAATTTACAAAAAGGCGAAGCCCTCTTGTTTACACATCTGCGTATCCCAATATAAATGTTAGCGGGTCAGCGCAATAATACCTCGCTAAACCGAAATCGCCTGAAAATCGGTATCGTTAAATCAGAAACATTTTAGCGTTGTCTCTAACACAAGCTCATTCAAATCACCAAAATTTTCTCCATAAATGAGAAGTTCGTTAAATCTGCCACTCGTAAAACCCGGATCCTACTGTATAACTGAATTCCAGCTAATAATTCTCTGATTTATGGTTGAACGAAATCCTTTTTGTGTTTCCTTAAAGAGCAACGCCTTATTATTATTTATATTGTGTATTCCTATCCATTGTAACGATTCAGTTTTTACGTGGAATCATTACTGGTTTAAAAACACTTAGAAAACGCCCAAGCATAATAAATAATACCAGAAACCCTATCTATATTAAATATTTTAAGTTTTGGTATTAAAATAATGTTGATGAAAGTTCGCTAAAAAATTCTGTATCGTAAGAAGCGTACTGAACTCCCTATAATATACGTCGAAATCTAAATATTGAAAAACGTTGCATTTTGTTGGGGAAAATAAACATCTGTATTGTCCTGAAATTATAGGTAAAAGCTGACGTAATTATGATGAAATCTAGAAAATCGATTAGCAAATGAACGGACGAGTCCATTATTGTGGAGGTGTGTATAGAAGACATCGGGACTTCGCCAGGATGTCTCGTTTTATCTCATTCGAGGAATGAAGGCGAAAAAGAGCTCGCACATAGCCACTAACGTTCACGACTGAAAATTTCGTGCCGGGGTCAGGAGCAGCAGAACGCTCTCTACCTCTGGGAGTCTGGCACTGACGCCTGTGGCGTAAACACGTTGACTTTAGGTGTCTCTCGAATTGTCTTATAACCTGAGTTTTTAATAGTCTCTCTGTTACCTATACTGCCTTCTAACAATACTCAGTGGTTATTTGAAGTGTTTTAGTGATTTTCGAGTTTAAATAAACATCGTAGTTAGCATAAAAACGGAACTTAAGTTGTGGTTCTTTGTTTCAACCTGTTGATTTGCTACTTTAAAAAGAACTCCGGGTTATCGCCGAAGTTTAAGTCAATTGGCAGTGAATTTCGCTAGGGCAAATTCAACGTTTTAATTGTAAATCGCGAAGTTTCTACCAAGCGACTTCAACATATCGACCGGGTTGTCAAAGGGTTTTGTACACGCGACACAATAAATCCACCGGCCTAGTAATCATCAATGGGAACCATCACTGTTTTTCCCAGCTTGCTTTATCTTGTTGGAGCCACTGAGACTTGTGTCAGCTACCAGTATTTGATTCAGTTTGGAGGTCGTCCCCATAGGTAATTCAAGGTAGAAGATTCGGTGAGTCAATAGAATTTTTCTCTGAACTAGCAAACTTGGTCTTATGCACTCATCTGGCAACTGAACTTTTATAATCTGAACTTTCAAAGACACTCAATCAAGTTTAGATTTTGAGCAATGTCAGGGAGTTGCTATTAGAATAATTATGAATTTCCTGTTTTAATCTCTGGAATCTCATCAGTTAGTTTGTTTTTTTTTTGTAAATTTAAACACGTAGTTTTTGAAATTGTAATCAGTGAATCTTGTCTGTAAAAATATCTAACCTGTACATTGTCTTTAGTGTCACCTGTTTTTCAATAATTAGTATAAAGTTTTCACGGAGATATACATACATTTTTTTAAATTGAGCTTCACTTGAGAAACTGGCCAGGATTGAAGTAAAAGATTAACAGAATTGGTTGACAAACGTCAAATAATTTACATATTAGTTTGTTTACTTTTGAGCTGTAACACGCAGCATCTAAGAAACATTTTCCATTTAGAATGTCAAAATTTGAAGTATAGTGAATTTGGTCCACAATTGCCAATCATTTTTTGGATGAACCCGTTAAATTTTGTAAAAACACAGCACAAGTTGAGACTTATTGTGTATTGCATATTGTATAATTTAATTGAATAAACATAATAATAATAATAAAATTTCAAATTCAATTCATGTGAATACATTTAATATTTCGTTACATTAACATGTCTGTCTAATTAAAAATTAATTTCTCTTTAAACCCTTTTGACCTTCCGTGACCACGCTTGTAAGAACTCTTGATCTCGATTTCCTAGATATCGAAAATAAACTTTTAGAAAAATCATCGTAACCAGGCACTAGTTTGGAGCGCTGATAAATATGAGACTTTAGGCAGTGCAACAACACAACAACAGCGTAAGTAGTCAACAATAATAAGATCATCAAACCTTATAAAGCATTTCTAATCCTGCTAATTATAAATCTGATAGATAGAAACTTTTTAGGGTAGGACTTATAGAAAATAGTGACCTTACTACTGACCAGATTTGGGTTCACTTGAGGTCCCGCATATATTACTACTACTGTTTGACTTTTATCGAATTATCTAAGATAGAAGTTATATAGGGAGGTAACACAATGTAATAGTAATAGTTATAGTGATAGTGATAGTAATAGTAATATCTTTGGCACATAATTTATAAAGAGTATCATACAAATAAGCTTAGAGCCTGTGCTTGTAGAAGACACAATTTGAGAGTAAATAAACAAGTACACCTTTGCGTGTCATATATGATATATGACAAATCTGCACTAATCTGGGTTTACTTTACCGGCAGAACGATATAGCTTTCTTCTGTTTGAAAATGAATTTAAATCGTTCCATCTCATACCGTTCAACCATTCGTCCCGCTAATGACAGTGATCTATCAATAAAAAAAACATTTAATTACAATTAACAAGAGCATTAATTAAACCAAAGGTGGCGTGTCTACACAATCGGTAACGTATTTTTTGCAGACCAGCGATTATTTGGAAATATATAATGCTAAATTTAAATCATATTTCTCTAGAACTAAGCATTATCTATATTATATAAAATCATTAGATCAATGACTCCAGTCACGTAGCCTGAACAGGTCGTATATAGATTATAACGCATGTGCACTTTCTAATTCTGTATATGAAATGTTCATATATCAGTTATATTTATTTACATATTTTGCGGTTATTGTATTATCCGTTGCCTAAACGTTCGCGTTTGGAATGTATATGACCCTGGCAACATAGGCTAACACTTATCGCGAATCCTACCACAACAAATATCAGAATGCATAGGTATGTGTTTTGCGGTGAAAATAGACACGGTATATTTCAATCCAGCATTTTAATTTTCAATTCTACGTTGACAAATATGCTGTTTTCGTTTAATAAACAAACTAAGAGATTATGTCCACCAAAGTTTGTTGCTTTCTATAAAACCTGGATTGATACTGGTGAATTTTCATTAAGAAAATTCACTAATAGAGAAGTAACAATCGTGAGGCTTTCGGAAATTTTTTTGAAATGTGTAAGGTTTTAAACTAAAAACACTTTCAAAAACAAATTAGGTAAAGTATTCATTAAAAGGAAAATATACATATAATAACACTGGTAAACATAAATGGTGAATCACAGAGCAACTGGAAGATGAATGTCTATTTTTGTAACCGTTCCAAGGCTTCTTTTAGACTCCCGACCGGATCTCAGCGCAGCCGGCATCTTTACCACTTGCTCGATGTACAAAAGGGACCCTTGTGAAAGGTTGATGATGGACATTGCGACCTAACAAATGAGCGCGAATTAGGGCCTCTAGAATCCATATCCAAGGTTGGTTGGTTCACAAAATTTTGAGTTCTTCCCAAATTAAAAATAATATCTGAAAGACAAGAATTGAAACAACTTAAGTGGTTAAAGTATGATGCCAGACAAAGGCAGATTAGTCACCTGCAACGCCTAGATTGATACATATACCACAGGTGTACATCATAATGCAACGATAACGTTCCTACCCGAACTGTGGCGATCCCACCTTAATGATACGCAGATTTGTAGGGGAAAATAAGCTAGTTTTATATCAGCTACTTAGAAATATCAGATAGGATAGTGTGTTTTCTTTATTTAGTATAGTTTGACAGTTGTTTTGAGGTTAGGTAAATGATTGTATATTGCTTTAAATCTGGATGCTAAACAATAAGAACGTGTTTTGTTTATTTATTATGGTTTGACAGTTCTGTTTTGAGGTTAAATGGTAAATGATTGTATGGAAATCAAATCATAAGAATATTAACGTTAATACTCCTTGATTAATTGTTCAAGTAAGTAAGTTATTTGAATAATGAATTGACTTCTTGGGTATGAATTAATTTTCATTCTGACAACCTTTGGTAACTTTAATGAAATTTGTAATACAACTTTTTTTTATGAGACTTACAGTACCTAGATTTTTTTTAATATGTTTCAACAATACACCACGAGGGCTTACAGCCTAGATACTATCGTAACGTGGGTGTCGAGAAGGAGTAAATAGGCAAGTTGTTAATTCTGGACTTGAAGGTTTGGAGGTTCGGAGGAGAAGGAAAAACATATGCCGGCAAGGAATTCCACAACTTGGAAGTCCTCGGGACAAAAGAGCGGGCATAACAAAATGCTCTATGTCCAGTGACCTGGACAGTAAAAGGATGCATTCGCTCTGTTCCTCTGGTAGATCTGTTGGGGGCAGCAGGTGGAGGAACTATGGAAGAAAGCTCCTCTGAGCAGTGCCCGTGCAGATATCTATAAAAGAGAGAGAGGTCACCAACGGCACGTCGGTGGGCAAGGGGTGGCAGCCTATGGGTGAGGGTAAGGTCACCGATGAGACGTAAAGCTCTCTTCTAAATGGAGTCCAATTGATGTGACATGTTGGTGCCAATTGAGATTTAGATCCACAGAAATGCCAACAAGTGAAAAGGACATTAGTCCTTTTCAAAGTAATTATACTTTGAATAACTTGGTTATTCATTGTGATGGGTCTAGGGCTGGTGTATCTCTTATGAGATAGAAAGCAAGACTGAGATTTGGTGGAGTTGAATTGTACAAGGTTTCTACTTCCCCAGTCTAATCTTTTTTGGAGATCCACAGAGGCAGAACCCTCCATGAGTCTGCGATCCTCATCTAATTGGGCTAAAGAGACAGGCTTAGAATATTGTATATTTGAGTGGAGGGTGCTGTCATCCGCGTAACTGTGAAATGGGTTGGATGTGCTAGAGATGAGGTCATTGATGTGGAGAAGAAACAAAGTAGGGGCTAAAGCTGAACCTTGAGGGACTCCTGCATTAATTGGATACAGTTTAGAGGAATGGTCATTCACGACAACAGAAATACTCCAGTTAGAGAGGAAATTTGCTGTCCAGGTACAGAGTTTTGGTGGTAGGCCATAGGCCGGAAATTTATTAAGCAGCGCTGCGTGCCAGACCTTGTCGAATGCTTTGGATATGTCTAGAGCGGCAATCTGGGATTCACCGTGTAGTTCCATAGACTTGTTCCAAGAATGGGTGACAAATGAAAGGAAGTCGGCAGTTTATCTGCGCTGACGGAATCCATACTGACTGTCGTGGATCAGACTGTGTTTTTCAAGGAATTTTAGCATTTCGGTGTTTATATACTTTTCCATCACTTTAGAAACGACTGAAAGGAGAGAAATAGGCATGTCGTTGCTAGAAAGCGCTTTGGCTCCTTTCTTGGGGACGGGTTGTTCTCGAGCAGTTTTCCAGTTACTAGGGAATATGCCTCTATTGTAAGATGTCTGAAATAGACGAGTCAGGACAGGAGCAAGTTCTGGTGCGCACTTTTTGAGACCAATTGCTGGGATCTCGTCAAGGCCAGAGGCTTTCCTGGTATTAAGAGAAGAGAGCATGTTTCGTACCTGTTTAGTTTTGAAAATGATATCCGTCATCTTATGCGCGACATTGGGGACTATTGGTGGTTGAACATTTGGAGGTGGGTTGAGAGTAGAATTGCCGGCGAACAACGAGGCAAATATTTCAGCCTTGCCCAGGGCGGTAGAAACAATTTCATGCCCTTAAACATATACTATCTAAAGGCGTACGATTTAAGGAACGAAAACTCAAGTGTGCATCGGTCAGTCCATGCTGTGACGGTACTTTTGAAGTACTGGTAACAGTGGTTTCTGAGTTGGTCGTCATATGTAATTCTTATAAATGACATCCTAGGTCATGTTGGATATCACTGAGTGGATATATTTTATGAAGATGGCAGTTCCTCAAAAATAGGTATCACAACAAAATTTTCAAGAAAAATTAAAAGTAAGAAAGTAAAGTATTATTACTTTTACATCATAAACTAGTAGAAGTTAGTATACCTTAATAGATCAAACCTGGGATGTGAAAGATGATTTTTAATTGTTTTCCGTTAACCTCCTGGCAATAGAGAATTATATCAAGTAAACTGTTCAATGTATTATACACGCTGTTTCATTTTGTATCTTTTCTTTCAAAACATCTATTGTTCCAGGCCTGTTTACGTGGACAACGCTCTCCCTCAAAGAAAAAAGTACAACGGTGTCAAGCCGGGTGAGTGTGGTGGCCACTCAATTGATTACCTGCGTCTAAATAAATCAAACCTGGGAAGTAAAACATGTTTGAACTGTTTTCCGCTAACCTCCTGACAATAGAGAATAATATCCAGGTAAACTGTTCAATGTATTCATGCTGTTTCATTTTGTATTCTTGCTTTTAAAACGTCTATTGTTCCTGGCCTGCCGTTTACGTAGACAACGCTCTTCCTCAAAGAAAAAAGTCAAACGGTGTCAAGTCGGGTAAGTATAGTGGCCACTAATTGATTCCTTGCGGCTAACCATCATCTAGTTTGCATTTAAATATTTTCGCACTTTACGACCAAAATATGCCGGTGCGCCATCTTGCTGGGTGGATAAGATCATTATCTGAATTGAGTCGAATCTCTTTTATTCGTGGAATGATTTGTGTATCTAACATTCCTAAGCACACCGCATGTTAGAGGTCCCTCTATAAAAAAAGGGGGCCGTTTAGATTACCAACAAATAGTACAATAACCTTTTGGTGATATTATGTGTGAACAGAAAGCCAAATTATCCACAAAAAGAAGAACAGAGAATTATCATCAGTAGCAGTCGCTAACTAACTGGTTACTTGGTGACCGCTACTCAGGAAAACAACTTTGTTGTCTAAATGCGCATCTGGCACATAACTCTTATTATTTTTGAGGTTTTTGGGGCGATTCTGCTTTATTTCCGGTACCATATACTGTGTCCAACGTCGGTATTTTAACTTTAAGTTTTACGTGTGAATTACCTGATACCAGTATCTGCGATTACGTCTATTCACGGAACCATTCAATTGAAATGTTGCTTCATCTGACACCATGATGTTATTAATGAAATCCTGGTTAGTATTTATTTGTGCAAACATTGTCTTTCGACCATACGGTCGAAATCATGTTTAGATGGTCTAAACTTTCCATTCCTTAGTATTCTTCTCATTGAAGTTGCAGGATTAAATGCACCAGGCTGACTAATAGAATTCTGTAGGCGTTCGGGAACATCCAGCCAAATGTTCAATGTACTTTCACCACCAGTTGCCGCTTTCGATCGACCTGCAGAATTGAGATTTTCAAAGTACTTACTGGATTCTTAAAACTTTTGGCCATGTCGTGTTGCGGTCGATCTACTAACGGAGATTCTATTTGGATGCGTGTCATAAATAAGTGACACGCTTCCGTGTAAGTTCGCTTTCCATCTCTATAACCAACCATTATTAGAATTTACATTCTTTCCGTTTCTGTTGAATTATTTTCTACAACACTAGGTACATTAACGGTGTGACACCTGTCAAAATATTCTCGAAACTAGCAAAACCTACTGAGTTAGTGTCAGTTTTCAACCTTACTCTCTGTTCACGATAAATGATTATTTTTTGTCATTTGCTTATCGTATTTAATTATCTTACTACCTTTATCAACTTATTTTCCCACTTTGTTTGATGCTGCTTGGAAGTTGTTAAATGACAATAAGAACACTTAGATCATCTAAGACATTCTTCCGCTACTTGTACATTAAAATTTTTCAGGTGACCCCGCAAGAAAATGCCGCGTGGACTTTCATAAAGCAGAATAGAAGTTCCAATTCAAATTTAGGAGGTGCTCCATCTTGTTGAAACCATACATCCTGATAATCACCTTTGTAGTGCTGGTGCGACAACTTATCTTAACAAAATGGTCCAACTAACTGACTATAGATAATAAAGTGCCAAAAAACAGTTAAAGGGATCGCTGACTGTGAACTTGTGTCATCCAGTGGAGATTTGTTGATCCTAGTAGCGTCAGTTATGTCTGTTTAAAATCCCATTTACCAAAGTTGGAAACAAATACATGATTCTAATTAATTATAGCGTGTCTTGAGCTACATATAAAAAATATATACAATAACAGGGTGGCCCATAAGTCGTTAGTGATAAAAAATTTCTATTTTTTTAGTCGAGTATTTTTGCATTTTCCATCGAAATATAATGTATGTTATTAAGAAAAGAAATTGTGGACACAGCAAATGCGTTATGATAGCGAATTTTCAATAAATGCTCCAAATTTAAATAGCTCAATTTGCTATTTACCTATAAGGTTGACCAAGAAACCAGTTTTTTCGGGAACACTTTAGGTTTACTTACAGAAATTTGTGTACATTTTCAAACAATAAAGTTAGTTTGATGAAACATGGCACATTGTTTCTACTATATATGTTATACTGGTAACCAAATTTGATGCCTGCTTAAAAAACACACACATATTTGCTAGTAAAAACATTTTAATGAAAATTCACTACCGTAACGCACTTGCTGCGGCCAGACTTTTAGTAAGTCGTGTCATCATAAGAAATGTATGTGACAAATGATTTGGACTTTTTTCTCTTTGTACGCGTTTCATTTATCGAATATTTATTTTGTTTTTAAAATCAAGTTCTTATAAAAATTTACTACCGTAATGTACTTGCTGCGTAGTTTTGACTTTTAAACAAGGAGTAGACTTTACGCGTCTTGGCTATGGCGTTGCAGTATTTATTACAAATTGAAACGGTCGAAATTGTCGTTATTTCAAATGGACAGATGCGATTAACTGATTTTTGACACATGTTAAATGCATGTTAATAACCAATATCTAATTACGATACTGGCACAAGACAATCGTCACTCTGACCGTGCTGAAACGGAAATTAAAAATCTTACAGCATATCAACAAAACGACCGTGACTGCTTTAGAATTTATAACTATAAGAACGCCGGCTTATTAATAACTTCACTGTCTGACTTATTAAGGTATAAAAACCGGCGCGATTAATGAAAACGTACGGCAACTATGTATGTATGGATTTCTAAATGAACCTTCCACATATAAATATATACAGTCGACATTGCTAAACGTATATGTAAACAAATGTTGACCTTATTCGATTACATTTTTAAATATACGTTACCAGCGACAAGATCTGTTGTGGGCGCGCGACCGGCAATATTGTACGACTTCATTGCGTCTATCACAATTAACGATAAACCAATATCTCAAGATAAGAAGACGCATTCTATACAGAGATTCATCTATTGTATCCACGAGAACATAAGGTAGCTGTCACAGTATTTAACAGTTCTGTGGTGTGTATTGTGGTAGTGTTTCTAAACAAAAGTGTGCTCCAAGCTCCAAGTTGTGTTCAATTTAATATATTAATATGATGACTGAAACCTTGGCTCAGATACACAACCACAGGTTCGTGAAGAAGCCTGAGAGTCCCAAGTTGACGGTGAAAAGTCGTGAACGAGAGCATCATCATAGAAACAACAATAATAATTCTAGACCGGAAAAATTCGGGAGGCATTATGGAGACAACACATTTATTAAAGTGAGCAGTGCTGTTAACATGTTGAACATGAATCAGAGTGACAATATCAAAAGAGGGGGTAGTTTCGTGATAGGTCAAAAATTGAGGGAATCAAAGTGGTTTAATGAAAAGGAGTTCGGTATTTTCTGTGCTGTCGTGGAAACCGGGTTTATACTCGAGCAGAAAAGTGATGAAAATGAAAACGCACAGTTTGGGATTGCCGTTTGGAAACCCGGATTTGGTGAGTTGTAGTTTTGAATGCTTTAACGCAAAATAACCTCAAAACTCTCTTAAATAAAATGTTTAGTAACATTAACACCTACTGTAATTTTGTAGAGGGTCGGAAAAGTGACCTAACAGCTATAACGAAAATTATAATACACAGGTGTCCCAGTAGTTACAGAGATCGGTTGGAAAACAATTTCATAACATTAATTAAGTTTAATTTCTGTTGGCCAATTTAGTTATTAAACTAAACTGGTCAAGAGAAACTTAACGAAAATATTTTGAAATTTAAAAGATGACTGCAAGGGGCCGCAGTCGTTGGGGTGGACAATACAAATTGAAATGTCTGGTAAAATTGTCAGTATTAGCTATGGCTTTAATTGCATTGTTAATAATCTTAGGTGATTAGGTAGGTATTCACAAATGTGTGGTCAAAGACGATTTTCCATATCGCGACTAATGCTTTTTCCCCGAAAACTAAAATAGCTATAACTTGTGTAGTTTTTACCCGAATTGGACAACCTTGGGCTTGTTTGAAAGGGTTTTAGAGTTGATTTAAGGCTCTATATTCGTATTATCCACGAATGTTCAAAGCTAGCTGCATACAGACTGGAAATGCGAATTGCGAAACTGATTATTCCTATTGGTTAATTTTAAATATTACGGTATTATTAATATTATTTAAAATCAACGAATAGCAATAAAAGTTTATTCTGTATAAACATTGCTTTATACATACTAGAGGGCGTTATTTCCGATTAAATTAGTTTCTAAAATTCCTTTAAAAAAAAATTAAACCTAAACATGCAGTTTTGTATTTTTGTATATTGACATGTTTTTTCCTTTCGAAATAGTGCAGCCAAAAAGGTCCATTATTAATGATTTTCCATCAATTACTGTTGCGCTTACTTGGTGAAACCGTTTCATACTAAACACAGATGTAGAGACTTGTTCGATGGCTGCAGAAGTGCTTGTTTTCTTCTCTGTCCTGTTACAACATCGCCAGGCAGAGAAAATTACGTGAATATGCAAATTACCTCACTTTTAGATAAAGTTTGGCATCTTACATGCACGTTGATACTCTTTATTCCTTGCTGTTCCTTCTCTTTGTCGAGTTATTTACATTAAGTACAACTTTGTGGTGAGACGTATTCTGTTTGATATAGTTAACTAGAAAGAAGAGTTTCCAAGAAAGGGCAATCCAATAAATCAGTATGATCATTTAAAAGAAGACAGTTATTGGCGTGTATGCGCTTTTTAGTGAAGTTTCGTAGAACAAAATCACTATTGGGGAGATTCCGACCTTTGAATTTTGCAAAATCTCTTCAAATGAGTGCGAACTAGGACCCCTAGAACCCTTCGGGATGAGTATTAATTTTTATATGTTTGTATATATATATATATATATATATATATATATATATATATATATATATATATATATATATATATATATACTGTGTGTGTGTAACACCGCTAACTAAAAAAATTATAATTTTGATGAAATTTGATAGATACCTACCTTTTGTAAGCGGCTTGGATAAGTTCGTTAGCCAGGAAAATCGGATCAGGTTTTCTGCAAAAATTTTGGGTTTTCTTTCGGAAAATTTTTTATCTCCGAAAATAATAAAGCTATGGTAACCAAATTTGGTGCGTAGGTGTACGTTATAAAAGGTAAACTATGTTTCAAAATTTAGATCTCTATGTTACAATAAAAAAGTTATAACCATTTAATTAAAAAAATTCTTGGTGCCAGATCATTTCTATGAAATTCCACACTACCATAACGCACTTGTTGTGTCTCGACTTTTTTATTTCTAAAGCTTCAAAAATGTCACGTTTGCGCTTCTCGTTACAAAAACGTACTGGCTCTATGCGGTTATTTATTGTGGGTCTATGTTCAATATCGATAATATACTTTGCAAATATAGATTTATCAACGTGGTTATTTCTAAGTGCAGAAATACGTTCTTTGTAGTCGGTATTAGAACTTTAAGGAATATATATATATATATATATATATATATATATATATATATATATATATATATATATATATATATATATATATATATATATATATGTATGTATGTATAACATACTAGCTGTCGCCCGCGACTTCGTCCGCGCGGAATTGACTTATAATAATAATAATAATAACCATATTTTTCAGGCTGTATAGGCCTATGATACCTTGCAAACTGACATACATATACAAATTAAACCTAAAACCACGGTCAGGTCTGTAATTAGAGGTGAAAAAAAAATGTTAGTAGTAGTGAATTTTCATAAGAATTGTACACTATTAGTAAGGTATATTATTAAAACTAATTCTTTAAATTTAAATGGACCTGGGAGACCGGTTTCAGAGGTCCCAATTAGCGATTATTTGAAGAAGTTTCTATTTTCTATGGAGCTAGAAATTTATAATTTGTTGGAGATATATGTAAGTCCTGCGAGTCTCTTTAAAAAAATTGTGTTACAAATTTCATTAAAGTCACAAAAGTTTTCCAGAAAAAAAATTAATTATTTACAAAGGGAATGTACCTGCCAAATCATAGGTATGGCAAGTATTTTTCCTTTCAATTGCTTGGATGGTTTTATTTTAGTCAACCTAATAGTTCTTGGCAAACAAAACAACAAAAAAGGTTTTTAAAAACCAACTTGTAGCTATCCACGAAGTTCATTATCTTATTTTTCTTTAATTTAGTGCCCACGCTGCATTTACATAGGTGGTATATCGTTCATGATTGAAGATTCTAGCTTAATAGGAAATTGAGTTATCGGATTTCAAATATTTTTAGTAAAATTCTCTACCATAATGTATTTGCTGCACCCAGACCTTTTTCAACACTTATTTACTCTTGCTGTATCCACACTTTTTGAAAATGATGAAATATTTTAGCTCTCTATGTGAGATTGGCAAACAAGGCAACCTAAATTTCATTTTTGTAAAATTAATTGAAACAAATGAAATGGGGTAACAATTTAAACATAAATTGGAAATCTTGGTCCGCTGCTTTGTCGCAGGGGTTTCCCTTCCCCTTCTGCATGCCTACAAGCACCCTCAATGGATAAACGAACAATGTAAACAAAATTTTTTTGGAAACGACCCGCAAGAAAGTTACGGGACCTGCGGTGAATATAGGGGTTCTGGGCGGGATAAACAGAATTTTAAGGAGGTATAGCTGCAAAATGGGATAAAGGCAGCTTATAGAGGTGCAAGTATCCTGTTTTTTCACGCTTTCCGCTCACATTTTCTTCTTATCTTCTTCCCCGCCCAACACCCCTATTCACTCCTGCTCCCGTAACTTTCTTGGAGGCTGTTTGCAACAAATATTTCTTGTCGTTTGTGCATCCAGAAGGAGATCTAAGCATGTTTCTGATTTTTTTTCTAAAAAGCCCCCGTGTGCTAATCTGCAAATTTACCGAAAATTTAATTTTTATTTACAAAACGAATGTAGCTGCCAAATTATAAACGTGGCAGGTATTTTTCATTATTAGTCGCTTGGATGATCCGTTTTAGCCAACACAATCGAACCAGTTTCTGCGAACAAAATAACAAAAATGGTTTTCTAAAACAAATTTATCGTTGCCTGTGAAGCTCCTTTTGTTATTTTTAAATTTAGTACCTACGCTGCTTTTATATACGTTTTAGTATGTACGAAAACTGAAGATTCTAGTTTAATGGGAAATTCAAATATCACCATTTGAAATATTTTTACGAAAATTTACCATAACGCACATGCTGCACCTAAACTCTTTTCAACACTTACTATTGCTGTATCCATACTTTTTGAAAATGAAATAGATAAATATAAACAATAGAAAATTTTGAAATTAAAATTTTAATAAGTTACGCTCAACATCTGTTTATAGGTATACTTTAAACTGCTGCATGATATTATGTACTTTCATTTACCTCAAATTTTCCATATACGAGATCAAGAATAAATAAAAACTAAAAGTAAAGTACTTTATTCTAATATTCTAAGGTTTTAGCGACAGCGGAGTCGATTTCGAGGTTATCTTCTTTGTTCATGGCGTCTGTAAACGAAGAAAAAGATAACCTCGAATTAGACTCTCCCCTGCTGTCAGTTGGCAAAATAACAAATGACAAATAGGTAATTGGTGTTGTCAGATTTAACTAGGAGAGCGAGATGACTTTTAAATACCCTGAAGAATGGGAAGCTTAATATTCATACATAATAAAACGTAGTTCTACATTACCTTTATATAAATTGAATAACTTTCATTAAAATTTTTATTTATTACTATAGATTTTTCTGATATCTTGAGTTGTTTATCTTGAGAGTTTCGGCAAGTGGCAACCCTCCTGATTGTTTATTGTGACATAATTTTGTAGCCTGTTCGTTTGAAGTTTGATTTGGAGCATTTGTTTGCAATAGCAGCGTAACCCTGATATATCCGTCTGACCTTGTCTAACATTATAGGCACCCATTCGGGCGTAATTTAAGGTTATATCGTAAATTATTTATTTTTTATTTGGTTATAACTCAAAATTTACTGAACCGATTAAGTTCAAATTTGGTAGAGGGGACCACTTGTACGATATCTGCATGCGTGTAAAGTTTTAGTTTCATACTTCTAGTAATTTAAAAGATATTGAGTTTTGAAACAGTTTTTTGCATATTTTTTTTCTCTAAAAGTATTTGATTGTCAAAACTCTAACAAACTCGTCCAAGCTATAAAAAAAAATTGAAGGGAATTGCTAAGATTGGTGAAGTATTTTTTGAGTTATCGGTTGGATATATATATATATATATATATATATATATATATATATATATATATATATATATATATATATATATATACACATACATACATACAGGGTGGCTCATTAGTGCGAGGAAGTACGATATCTCCTTTAATATTCAGAGTTTTGAAAAATGTTTTATACAAAAGTTGTTGGGAATGACGAGGGGCATATTTTAAAAATATTTGTAACTATAAAGGGTGTCACCTAAAAGTAGGGCAACATGTTAAGTTTTTTATTTTAAATGACACCATATTTTTTTTTGTTTTTTATCGGATTTGCCATAAAATTCTCTATATGGTACAGTTATTTGTTTTCCAAAAGTTTGCGGTGTTGCCAAGTAAATAATTATTTATTGAAAATTTTAACAAAAACATCATAGTAGAAACGCGGCTACCAATCCCCTAATATTGAAAAGAATTAAAAGGTTTTCGCCATCGTCAAAGCTGAACCTTTAATAAAGTCACCGAGCTTAACAAAACTCATTTAACTTGTACAGGGTGTGTTTAAAAAAAATCGAAATTTCTAAATTTTACTATGAAAAAACTTGATTTTTTAAATGGAACAGCCTGTATTTTATTAGCCTATCTTGTAGCCCACTTCCATACCTTCAAATTTTGTTATGAGAATGATTCTCAAAAAATGCATAGTTTTTGAGATAAATCCATTTTTATGAAAAATGGCTTAACCCCGTCTTGCCTATAGACGAACAAGAATAATTGGTAGGTAGGCTAGAACATAATAACTCAATCACTCAAATGCAACTACTACTACCTACTTTGTAAATGAAATGAACGTTTTTAAATGGATTGATTTTTAACAGCAAGAGGTTTCCGAGGATGATTCTATTTTTTTTTTTTAATTTTAATACTCACTTCTATTTTTTATTTAAAGCATTTATAAACTAATAATAATCATTATCAACAATAAATAAAACATTAGGTGTACTACAGTAAATGCTCAATATGGCCACCATTATTATTTACACAAATTTCAATATTTCTGAAAACTTTTCTAAATCGCTGTTTCATGTCATCTTTTGTAGTGGGCGGAATTTGATAAACCTGATTTTTGACGTATCCCCACAAAAAAAATCCATTTTGGTGATATCGGGTGAACGAGGGGGCCATCTCACTGGGCCACCTCTTCCTATCCATCTATCAGGAAAAGCGTTTTGAAGGTGTTCATGGATTGCTGCCGTATGATGCACTGGAGCACCATCGTGTAAATACCACATTCTCTTTCTAATATAGTTTGGTAACTGATGAAGCAATCTTCGCAATTCATTTTGGAGAATCTCGAGGTAAACTTGCCCTGTTAAACGCTCTTCGAAAAAGTAAGGCCCAATAACATAATGTCCTATTATACCACCCCATACATTCAATGACCACCTTGTCTGGCTATGTGTTCTTATAAACTGGGGATTAGAAGTCGCATAGTAGTGAAAATTGTGGCGATTTACATTTCCATTTTTGTGGAAAGTGGCTTCATCAACAAATAAAACATAATCAAAAAAGCGTCCGTCTTGCTGAATCTTCTGCTGCGCCCACTGACAAAAAATCATTCTGGCTTCATAATCTTGGTTATTTAACTCTTGCAAGAGTTGTATGTGATATGGGTGTAGTTTATTAATACGAAGAACCCTTTGAACAGTGCGTCTAGATAAATCAGTTTCATTCGCAATGGCTCTTTGTGAAATATGCGGATTTTCATTTATTTTCAGTAGAACAGATAACTGATTTTCTTCTGAATTGGCGGGTTTGGTTCGCTCACCTTTTTCGTAATTCACTCTTCCAGTACGAGAAAAGCGGTCTAATAATTTCTCAAATGCTTCCTTTCTTGGCGGTGGTCTTTGCGGAAAAGTCTGATGATATAATCTAACGGCTAATAAACAATGTTTATCACTAGCCCCTAATGTGAATATCATATCGACAAGTTCTTCTTTGGAAAAATTCATTTTTTTTAACTTTACAATTTCTTCATCAACTATGCAAATTTACTTCGGAAATTACTTGACAGTTTGCTTAAAATAAATTAGTATGACAGTTGTTTGAAATTGAAAGTCATAGTCTACTAATAATTATTATTGTTTATATTGTTTATATATATATATATATATATATATATATATATATATATATATATATATATATATATATATATATATATATATATATAAACAACTTTTCAACTGACTTTGGATTTGGGTTCTAGGTGCCCTAATTCGCGCTCATTTGAAGAAATTTTCCAAAAAACCTTACCATCGATACCTCTCTATTAGTAAATTTTCACTAAAAATGAAAAAACTTCATTTTTTTATAGTATTCCTTTATATACGACGTTCTTTACTATTTTAGAGGGCGGTGTCAGCACAATTAGGCTATGGGGTAAGCTCACACGCGAACACATTACATAAAATTGGCCATGGGACCATGGGAGAAACAGTCGTGTCTTAAGTCAACTCCTGCGAATTGCAGTTTGCCCCTGTGACTTATTAATCGTCATAGCGAAACATACTTTCAGGGGAAACTGCAGTCTCTTGAATTTAAAAGGGAGATCATTTGGAATCAAAGGGATACGCGGAGTAAGTACAATTTCTCCTTGAGTAGACCCGGGTATAATCAGTAAGCAAACCAACAATCGAACAATCGTAAAACCGAAAGGGGTTGAATTTCAAAAAATAATTTCTTAGTGCTCGCCTACATTATAACAGGAACCTCTAAAGTTTAAAGTCTCTAGACCAGTAGTTTGGGCTGTGCGTTGATATATCAGTCAGTCAGTTTATTCTTTTATATATTTAGAAGATATATACCGATATCTTCTCTATATAGAACCTGTTTCTATTGCTGCTATTGTTAATTAGTTGAATTCTAAAATCTTCGAATAGATATGTACTACTGTTTTCTAGTGATGGGTCGTTATTTAACTGTCAGTTATTTTTTAACGGTTGCCGAGCCGCAACGGTAACCACCAGTTATGGACTGATAAAAATAACAGCTTAAAAAATAACGCTTTTTATACTAAACTAGAAAACGGAGTCATATCTGTTTCAGTTCCACTGCAACTAGGTTCGATGAATAAACATCGGTTTTCATCGGCAACTGTTATTTAACCATTTAACGGGATGAATAGCCTTGAGACTGGGAATGCTAAATATGTATGTGTATACAGTATAGAGCGGACTTTATTTCATAACATTATACTTAACACATTATTTATACTAGTGTGGTCGCTCTCGCTCACAGCTTTAGGAACGTAGGATCTTCGGTACCATAAAACGGTTTAATTTTAATTTTAACCGGTTGTTGACGGTGACACGGCATACGGACACTACTACACAGAGTTATTCTGTTAAACTGAGAAGTTGTTATTTTTGAGACTGTTGAGTTTCCCACTAGTATGTAAAGCCAAATATTTAATAATACAAAATGTTGGGTGAAAAGATGAATTTCTGTAAAAACGTGTTATTACTTTCACTATAGTGTGTGTGTGTGTGTGTGTGTGTGTTTTGTTTCTTTAACGTCGGCCTATTTCCGCGACTATGGCCAATCACCGACGCCAGGGAGCAGTTTCACCTCACTATCCTGGAAATTTTGCCGAACCCCTGTCTTTCTGTAAGGAGGGTAGGGATCTTTAACGTGCCCAACATCGCATGGACACGGGACCGACGGCTTTACGCCCCCTCCGAAGGGCGGAACGTGCAGACATTCAACTTGCTCAAATACAATGCCAGAACCTCGGTTGATGTTAATTTTACAGTTTGTACTGAAAAAGTGAAAGGAGTACGCCGGGATCGAACCCAGTACCCTTCGGTTCAAAGGCACACGTTCTTACCTCTGAACCACCGAGGTCCACTTTCACTATAGACAACGCAAAATAGGGTCATTTCACCTGAAATTAAAGTACTTATTTATTTAAATTTATATACATTACCTAAGAAAACAGTTAACACGTCATTTTCGTTTGTCTGATAATAGGTATCAAATTGATAAAAAAAATATAATGATACAACATTTTTTAATATCTATACACATTTAAATATAAAAAATTAAATTTTTTATATATATATATATATATATATATATATATATATATATATATATATATATATATATATATATATATATATATATATATAGGTGTTTCTAAATTGATGCGAAAAATTTTACAGGGTGATTCTTTGGAGAAAAATAAGGGGTGTCTTTTTATTAAGTTTTTCTTGAAACCCCTTCTCCTCCAAGTTACAGCCCTTTGAAATTTTGGCAAAAAAAGTAAAAAAGTTTTCATTAAATTTCTCCGTTATGGAATAATTTTAAAACACGAAATTTTGCACATGCATAAGGCTAACAAAATGGCAGTTTTAAAAGGATTTTATAACCCTATAATGTTATCACAAGAGGGTGAAAAAACCTACCGTTACATTATTTTTTCACTACTTTTTATTGTGTGTACCGTTTTCTATTTTAAAAAATGATTTAAAAAGAAGGATTCATTTAGCAACTTTTTAATGTCTTGAGATTTTCTCATAAAATTGTTGGTTTCATCACAAAAAATAAAATATTACTCAGATCGAAGTCACATGATTTTACAGAGTGGTTGTTATTTGCTGAAAAATCAAGTACGTTACCGTTCTTAGAATCACTCCTGTGTAGTGTAGTAGTGTATAAAGCAGTTATTTGTTGAAGCTAGTGCTGCCTTGCAATAAAAGTACTAACGTCTAACGTCCCAAGACGTGATAAATAATGATATTTATTGATTCTTCCTGTGGCATTGACATTTACGTAAAGACCCCTCATAAAATAAATTTGTTAGAAATGACTAGTATAATTCCTAAAACATCTAAGTAAATACTAATATAAGACTCCTTTCTGATTTCTAAAACTTTCACTTCAGAGTGGTGAAAGATTTACGACACGCTTATTATAATTTTTTAATCCTTTGTTTCATTTTCATATCGACAAAATTTGAGATTTATACACTACGTGAAATAACGGGGTAAAAATACAATGCATTTATACTAGTGTGCTCGCTCTCGCTCACAGCTTTGGGAATGTAGGATACTATCGATCGACTATCCAGTTTTAAATAACATAAATAACTGAAGCTGTTATTTTCAACGGTTATTATTAAATAACGTTAACGGCTTCAACTGTTAATAGAAAATAACCGTTTTTCCCATCACTACTGTTTTCCATTACCACCATATACAGTTGGGAATAAATAACTTCGTTAAAAATAATATTTTGGAAAAAGTCTCCAAGGGGTACCTATAACGATTTTAATGAGTGAAGATTGGAACCTGTGATGAGCACTGATAAGTACAATTTTGAGAACCCAATTCATCATAATACAGTTTTTAGACCTGACGATCGTTTCTCTAACAAAATTATTAGGAATATTGGTTTATTCATCCCTCTGATGACGGTAACTTTGTCAGCAAAACGATCGTCAGGTCTAAAAACTGTATTGTGATGAATTGGGTTCTCCAAATTGTATTTATAACGATTTTACTAATTTGACTACATGATTTTCATCTTGTTACGCCATTTGTTTTTCAAGTTATGAGGTCATCAATATTTTTTTAAATGACAATCTATTTTGTAATTATTGATTTTGATAGTAATATTTATTCTCTTTTCAACGGTATAACATTTTTAGTACGTCACATTTGAATAAAAAAAATGAGAAAAAAGTTCAATGTGATGACATTGTACCAACTGACAATACCCAAGACGATTGTAGTAAAATTAATTACTCACATTGTGCAAAGTTTGCAGCGATACCAACCTAATTTCATGTTTAATTTTTTTTCTTGAGATCGTGTAAATGATTGGGTCAATTTTTATAAACTCTACTTTTTAAGTACCCGCAAAGAAAGAAGTCTGAAGGTGTTAAATCGGGAGGCCTCGCCGGCCATTCTATTGCACCTTTTCTTCATATCCATCTTTCTGGTAGAACTTGGTCAAAATAGCTTCGAACATTAATTGCATAATGTGGCGGAGCATCATAAACGCTTGCACCAACTGGCTCAAATGATGAAGTTCGGAAGCTACAATTAAATAAAAACAACTGCTGAAGATGGAGAATCGTGGCTGCGATGACGGTGCGACTCGCCTTTAGACTGTGATTATGAAGTATTAAGTTTCTTTGAATATCACGTAACACCAGAGAAAGCATAATCGTTTTATACCGATGGAGATATACTTTCAAATGCAAGTTTTACAATTTTTTGAGCTAATATTAGAAACGTTACAGTTCCATTTCATATGTCGCACGAACACAATCAGGACGTTAATTGTATAATTAAACATCAATAACAAGTGCAAATGGCAAGTATCTTTACCTAATTAACGACCTTCTATTCGCGTGCATAATAAACAAACTCTAGAAAATAAATAGTCATTCGAACATTCAACAACTTTAATAATAAGGTTTGAAATAACCTGATGCCAGACTGGTGTAAGGCCAACACGTGGAAGTTTCCTTATGAGACTCCTTCCGATATTCCGTTTGATGGATAATTTCAAAAAATCATCATTGGAGAAAAAGCCTGTAAATCTATTTCACGTTTTAAAGAATTGGCTGACGCCCTCGTGGCGCAGCTTGCTAGGTGCCAGCCTGCTAAGCGAGAGGTGCCGGGTTCGATTCCTGGGCGAGCCAAGTTTACTTTGTCTGGAAAATTAGTAAAAATAGTGAATGATGGGAAATGAATGTGCTAATGGCCTGAGATGCCGCAGCCAATAATATTAAATGAAAAAAAATTATAAAAAAAAAGGATTGGCTCAATATTTGAAACATTTTCCTGGCAATTATTAACATATTTAACTGACATGACATTCTGGATATTTGCGAGACGTATGAATGAATCTCTTGAAACACCAAACAGAACCAACCCAAAAAATCCGGACGTAGCAAGTGCGTTACGGTAGTGAATTTTCATAGAAATGTTTTTAATAGCAAATGTGCCCTTTTTAATGACAGCAGGCATCAAATTTGGTTACCAGTTAAACCTATATAAAAGTCTGGACGCAGCAAGTGCGTTATAGTTGTGAATTTTCATTAAAATGTTTTTAATAGCAAATATGTATGTTTTTTTAAGAAAGCAGGCATCAAATTTGGTTACCAGTATAACCTATATAGTAAAACAATGTGCCATGTTTCATCAAAATAACTTTATTGTTTGAAAACGTACAAAAATTTCCGAAAGTAAACCTAAAATGTTCCCGCAAAAAAAAACCATTTCTTGGTTAACCTTATAGGTTAATAGCAAATTGAGCTTTTCAAATATAAAGCATTTAATCAAAATTCGCTACCATAACGCACTTGCCGCGTCTAGAATTTATTTTCTTACAAACATGTATTATATTTCGATGGAAAATGCAAAAAACATAAGGCGTGTTCGACTAATAAAAAAAAAGGAAAATTGTAACACGACTTATGGGCCAGCCTGTGATTGTAGAAATAATGTTTAAGATGTAGCTCAAGACACACTATAATTAATCTATACAATTTCTTTTCATATCTTGTATAATAACGGATATATTGAGCTTTATTGATTTTTTACGAAAATTCGACAAAAGTTATATACCATTAAACGATAAACTCTATAGCTAAGACTACTGCCAAGCATCAGGGAAAGGGGCTATTTGAAATGAATTTTCTGGAAACATTTTAGTAAAATGAAGGACAATGACGGTTGAAACTAAGACTTCAGAGTTTGTAAAACATTCTTGTTGAGACATTTTCTTTCCATAGCCCGTACTAGATTCAAGTTCTTTGCCTAAATATTACCAATTTTGACGTTTTAGATCGCGACTTGACGTTTTGAGGAAACCCCCAATTTATTTTTCTTCAAATGCCTGTAACTTTATTGTCATTTAACCTACAGAGCAAAATTTTGGTAGGTAACTTACCTATAATGATATAAATTACGTACCAAATTTGGTTGCCCTTACTTTGTTAATTCCGGAGATATACATTTTTTTCGAAAGAAAACCCAAAATTTTCCGGGAAAACCTCGGCGGATTATATCCGTCATTATGCAAGATACGAAAAAAAAATTGTATACATTAATTATAGGGTGTCTTGAGCTATATCTTAAAAAAATATTTCTACAATTACAAGCTGGCCCATAAGTCATTGGTGATTCAAATTTTCTTTTTTAGTGAATTTTATTTAAAAAATTCACTAATGGGGAGATCCGTGTTTATATATATATATATATATATATATATATATATATATATATATATATATATATATATATATATATATATATAATACCGATAACTCAATAAATAATAAACCGATCTTGATCAAATTTGCTGAGTACCTTCTTTTTGCAAGTGGCTTGGATAAGTTCGTTAGCCAGGAAAATCGGACCAGGTTTTCTCGGAAAATTTTGTGTTTTCTTTCTAAAAAAAATCATATTTCCGGAAATAACAAAGTGAGGGCAACCAAATTTGGTACGCGTATTTGTATTATAAAGAGTGAACCATGTACCAAAATTTAGGTCTCTACGTTTAAAGACAAAAAAGTTACGGGCAGCTAAAGCAACAAATTTTGGAGTTTTCCTCAAAACGTCAAACTCGCAATTTAAAACGTCAACTTGCAATTTAAAACGTCAAAATTGGCAGTCTTTAGGCAAAGAACGTGAAACAAATACGGCTTGTGAAAAGAAAATGTTGCAAGGAGAGTGTTCAGCCAACCCTTAAGTTTCAGATTCAACCGTCATTGCCCTTCATTTTACTAAAATATTTGCAGAAAATTCATTTCAAATAGACCCTTTCTCAGATGCTTTGGCTGTCGGTTTAGTTAAGTTGATGCTTTCGCTGTAGGTTTAGTGAAGTTCATCGTTTAACGGTCTATAATTTTTAGCTAATTTTCGTAGAACAAATTCGTTAATGCATTTTTGCATTTTTTATCGAAATATGATGCATGTTTGTAAGAAAAAATCTGGACGCAGTAAGTGCGTTTTGGTAGCAAATTTTCATTAAATCCTTCAAATTTCAATAACTCAATTTGCTATTAACGTAAGTTTTGTTGGTTAGGAAACCAACATTTAACTTTATTTGCGGAAAATTTTTGTATGAACGCAGCAAGGGCGTTTTGGTTGCGAATTTTCATTAAATGTTTCAAATTTTAATAACTCAATTTGCTATTAACCTAAGGTTCATTGGCTAGGAGACCAGTTTTCTCAGAAACATTTAAAGTTTATTTTCGGAAAATTTTTGTACATTTTCAAATAATTATTTTGATAAAATATGGTACATTGTTCCTACTATATAGGTTATACCAGTCACCAAATTTATGCCTGCTCGCATTAGAGCGATATATTTGTAATTAAAAACATTTTTATGAAAATTCACTTCCATAACGCACTTGCTGCGCCCAGATTTTTTTTTAATTTTACAAACAACCGACAGAAGTAAAACGCAACTTCTTTAGCTTTCTTTTTTAACGTTAATGCAAAATTTAAAGAGAAACACATACGTAAGTGAAAACGCATTTATGTAATTTGATATGGGTAAATATTTATAAAAATATATATCAAGTGCATTGTCTTGAATGGTCAATAAATAAATGAAAATTACTCGATACACTTTGAACTTGTGTTCTCAGAACCAAAGTTAAAATCAATACTTTCTCTGCGACTAATATTTAACCAAGATTGTTTTATTTTTCAGTTATGTATGCTTATTGCTTAAAATGTGAGATTACGTAATACGGGGTGACAGAGAATATGTAGACACATTCAGATAACATAACAAATTTATATTTTGGAGATATGGACCATCAAAGTCCTGCCCTGGAAATCATTTTTTCATTTTTTCACTTTTGAATTATCCTGTTCAATTTAACGAATTTTATAACCTGATGTGACGCCCTCGCGACGCAGGTTGCTAGGTGCCAGCCTGCTAAGCGAGAGGTCCTGGGTTCGATTCCTGGGCGAGCCAACGAGAAGTTGACTTTGGAGAATTAGTAAAAATAGTGAATGATGGAAAATGAATGTGCTAATGGCCTGAGATGCCGCAGCCAATAATATTATTTAAAAAAAAAATAACCTGATGTACCTACATGAAGTAAGGAGGCATGATTAGTCCCACTACTACAACAGCAGCCAAAGACGCACCAGCTACACAGGTGGCCCATTAAAACGAGCTGGCAGCCATAACTGCCAGGAAAGATTTTGTCGAAAAAAAAAAACTGAAACACGTCAAGTTTGCTTGTGAGGGGACAAATTTTAACGCAAAAAGTATAGCCCAAACTTTACCCTCCTAAGGGGTGTCATCCCTCAATTTTTTTCCAATGGGAATAGGGGTCATGTAATAGCTCGTTGAAAAGAGCTTTTTTTCGTATACATTGCTTTTTTATTTTTGAAATTCGGTGTACTCGTTTAGAAGATATAGATTTTTCTTTAATTTTTCACTAATGCATTTCCCGAGAAATGTTTAATGTTGAGTTGGGCCTCACCAGCGTCCATTACAAGTTAAAGATGTTGTTAAAGGTTTGCGTACGTAATAAAAAGTCATTTAGATTAAGGTGCTCAAAAAAAAAAAACCTCAGCAAAATCTGTCTTGTGATAACGCATTCTTGATAGGAACTTTTTGTGCCTACATGTGAATTGAAGTAACTCGATCGATGAAAAATTCAGTTGCGATTATTGCTTCGCATTGTTGAGTGGATTTTTATAGTCAGTCATTATGGTGTATTAAACTGCCGAAAAAGTTGAAATTGTGGGCATTTTTTTTAATCATAAAAACGCAAACGAGACATCACGTGTATTCAATAACCTGCATCCTGATAGGCGTGTTCGTCATGAGTACGTGCTAGTGTTACTACACAAGTTCCATGAAACTGGATGATTGGCTAATAAGAAACCAAATCCTGAACGTGGATTTCCTATGGTGAATGAAGCCACAAGCATGGAAGTGATATTCAAGTTAGTGCAGATCAAATATTAAGTACACGAAAATTAGTTAAGGGTACTAATCTACGTAGAACGACAATTCAACGAATTCTGACAAAATTTAGTTTCATCCATATAAAATCCAGCTAGTTCTGAAATTAAATAAAGATGATAATGACCGGCGCTTGGAATTTTGCGAAAATATGTCTCAAAGACAACAGGCAATCTCTTTTTAACAATTGTTTTTCCGACGAAAATTCTCTCTTTTTGAATGGCACTGTAAATCATAATTGCCGGTTTTGGTCAGATGAAAACCTTCGTGTTTTCCATGAAGTCAAGACTTAAACTTCACAAAAAATCTATATTTGGGCGGGTATTTTTGGTGATCACATCGTTGGACCAATCTTCATAGCCGAGACTTTGAGAGGAGAACGATATTTGGAAATATAGCAAGACTTGGTTGACTCTATGCTAATTGACATTGTTGAGAACGACATTTATTTTTCCAACAAGATGATTCTCCACCGCATTATGCCGTTACTGTTAGGGAGTTTTGGGATAGACACTTTCCCGATCAATAGATAGGTCGAAGAGCTGCTGTAGGATGGACAGCCCGATCTCCTGACCTGTCTCCTTTAGACTTTTTTGTGGGGGCATTTAAAATTAAAAGTTTATGCTACCGAGTGCGATTCATTGGAAGAGTTACGTCACCGCATTATTGATGCTTTCAAATGTTAGGCAAAAATTTGAACAAAATTTATACAATTGTATGGAAGTTGGAGGTGCTCAATTTGAACACTTATTGGATTAAAGTTTAATTATTTGGTATGTTGGTTTAATAGTATGATTTGTCCTAATTATTTTCAACATTTACTTCAGTAGTATGCTTTTTTAAGTGAAACTAATTAGTTTTTTAATTTCTCGGGAAATTCATTAGTGATATTTCAAAAATAAAAAGCAATGTATAGGGAATCAAAAGCTCTTTTCAACGAGCTATAACATGACCCCTATTCCCACTTGGAAAAATTTGAGGAATGACACCCCCGCTTAGGAGGGTAAAGTTTGGGCTATACTTCTTGCGTGAAACGTTGTCCACCTCACAAGAAAACGACGTGTATCAGTTTTTTCTTCGACAAAATATTTTCCTGGCAGTTATGGCTGACAGCTCGTTTCCAATGGGCCACCCTGTATAATGTGTGTATATTTTTCGGAAAAGGGATGCTCAACCACAAACTTTTAGCCCCAGCATGTATAACCTCAGAGTTTTACAGGATTGCAGTATTTATCAACATTGTCTATTGTCAGTAACAACTTTGTTTTTTTCTTCGCCTGCCCTACATTCAAAAGTATTTTATATTTGTAGGACTTTTCACCGTAATAAATCTAAAACTGCCTAAAAAAATCGAGTGTTGCCCGTTCTCTAGGAGCAGTTCTGCCACTTAAAACAATGGGAGAAATGAAACTTGAGATAAATTGTGGTGCGTTTACTGTTTTTGTAGGTCTGGCAAAAAATTCGATAATGCAGTTTTAAAATAATGTTTCATATCTTAATATATATTCTCTAAAACTTAAAACTATGCTCTCTTCTCTTAATGCCAGAAAAGCCTTTGGGCTTGACGAGTAACTGGAAAACTGCTCGAGTACAACCCGTCCCCAAGAAAGGATCCAAAGCGCTTCCTAACAACTACAGGCTTATTTCTCTCCTTTCAGTCGTCTCTAAAATGATGGAAAAGTATATAAACACGGAATTACTCAAATATCTTGGAAAACACAGTCTAATCCACGACAGGCAGTATGGATTCCGTCAGCGCAGATCAACTGCCGACCTCCTTTCCTTTGTCACCCATTCTTGGAACAAGTCTATGGAACTACACGGTGAATCCCAGATTGTCGCTCTAGACATATCTAAAGCATTCGACCAGGTCTGGCACGCAGCGCCGCTTAATAAACTACCGGCCTATGGCCTACCACCAAAACTCTGTACGTGGACAGCAAATTTCCTCTCCAACCGGAGCATTTTCTGTTGTCGTGGATGACCATTACTCTAAACTGTATCCAATTAATTCAGAAGTTCCTCAATGTTCAGCTTTAGCCCCTACTTCACCCAGTTCACAGTTATGCGGACGACAGCACCCTCCACTCAAATATACAATATTCTAAACCTGTCTCTTTGGCCCAATTAGATGAGGATCGCAGACTCATGGAGGGTTCTGTCTCCGTGGATCTCCAAAAAATATTAGACTGGGAAAGTAAAAATCTTGTACAATTCAACCCCACCAAATCACAGTCTTGCTTTCTTTCTCATAAGAGATACACCAGTCCTAGACCTATCACAATAAACAACCAAGTTATTAAAATAAATGAGTCCTTTTCACTTGTTGGCATTTCTGTGGATCGAAATCTCAATTGGCACCAACATGTCACATCAATTGCAGAAGCGGCTGCTATAAAATTAGGTTTCCTCTTCCGGGCTCGCAAATACTTTTCACTTTATATACTTCACAAATAAGACCAAACCTCGAATACTGCTCCCACATCTGGGGTGCGCTGCCGCTTCTATAATCACTATCCTGGACTCCATTCAGAAGAGAGCTATACGTCTCATCGGTGACCCTACCCTCACCCAAAGGCTGCCATCCCTTGCCCACCGACGTGCCATTGGTGACCTCTCTCTTTTATAGATATCTGCACGGGCACTGCTCAGAGGAGCTTTCTTTCATAGTTCCTCCACCTGATGCCCACAACAGAATTACCAGGGGAACAGAGCGAATGCACCCTTTTACTGCCCAGGTCACCAGACATAGAACATCTTGCTATGCCCGCTCTTTTGTCCCGAGGACTTCCAAGTTGTGGAATTCCTTGCCGGCACATGTTTTTCCTTCTCCCCCGAACCTCCGAACCTTCAAGGCCAGAATTAACAAGTTGCCTCTTTTCTCCTTGTCGACACCCGCGGTACGATAGGATTTAGGCTGTAAGCCCTCGTGGTGTGTTGTTGAAAAAAAAACCTAACTGTTACCCAACCCAAGGTAAACACGGATCAATCGGTTTTGCTGTGTTGGTAAATTATCAACCAGAACAGTGTTATTATATTATGTATAGGCATGCCGTCGGCAATTTTATTGTCTCCGATTGACTGTCGTTCGTGACAAGAAAGGTTGGAAGGTGGAGGTTTGGCAGAACGTAATATCCTAGCAATGCTCTGTCTCGTAAAGTCAGCTTCGTCGGTCGATGGGTGTGTTATAGCATCTTCTGATTGAGAAATTATCTTTTCTATTGCCTTCCGTTGCCTTCCTTAGATGTACGCATCACTAAAAACCCAGTCAGAGAATTTTCTTACACAGTGTACCGAAAACCAACCCACAGTAATCGTTATCTTAACGCCCAATCTCACCATCACCCATCGCAACTAAATTCCGTGGTTCGAACACTGGTAACACGATACCTTAGACTAACGGACAACAACAATAAACAGACATAATTAAACTTTTTAAGACAGACATTGCTAGAAAACGGATACGACAACAATCACATACTACGAAACATTAGAAACGCACAACAAAGCACTACACCACAACAAGAACAGACAGAGTCCACACAACAACACACGGTGTTTTTACGACACATTAAAGGTATCACAGACAAAAACAGCCGAATTTTTAAAACCCATAATATCTAAACCATATTCACAACAGAGCAAAAACTGTCAAATCTGATAAAAACTCGCAAAAATACGATTTCAAACGAATCCCACGGAGTTTACGAAATTCCTTGTTCCGACTGTTCCCGAACTTATGTAGGACAAACAAATAGACGTATCCACAATAGGCGCAGCATCCACGACGCAGCAAGTGGGTTATAGTAGTGAATTTTCGTCTGAGTTGTACCCTATTAGTAAGGCATATTACTAAAATTAATACTTTGAATTTAAACATACCTTGAAGATCGGTTTTAAAGGCCCTAATACAGGCTCATTCGAAGAATTTTTTCAAAAGCGTTACCGTCAATATCTCCCTATTATCATAAAAATATTTTAATCTTGTGTCCCAGCTCCGTTTGAGAATCAAACTTTAAATGGGCAAAACTCAATTTTCTATGAGCCTAGAAAATTAAAGTTTGGTATATCTAGGTACTGAAAGTCCCTTTAAAAATTACAAATTTCATTAAAGTTGCAAAAGCTTTCCAGAAGAAATTTTAATTGGTATTCAGAAAAACTCAGCTTCCAAATTTAAACGTGGCAGGTATTTTCCTTATTAATCGCCTGTTTCGTTTTAGTCAACCTAATCAAATCAGTTTAATCAACAAAAAAAGTTTTAAAAAAATAAATTCTCTATTAGTGAATTTTCTTCATGAACATTCACTATAATCTCAACAATAAAAAACTGTTTGGTGAAATTTATAATTTTAGGCTCAACGGTGATAAATATTAAACTCAGTGAAACAAAACAAAATGTTACATGCATCGAACCGGAATCGAACCCGGGCCTGTCGCGTATCACGTGATCATTCTACCACAGATGGTAGCTAATAAATTGTTGATTTACGTGGTAGTTATATAGACGACAACTTTGTGCTACAGGAAATTTTATGTTATATCCTAGAAGCAAATGTAAGTAAAGAGCTAATTACAGAAATAATTGAATTGTGACTTTCTGGTCACTGAAATACATTCTATTGTTTCGCATTTAGATTAAGTCTTATTTTTAAGTTCAGAGATAAAAAACAAACTGCTTTAAAATCATTTTTATAAAGGGGGAGCCGATTTTTTTTCAATCTTTCGTATCTTCTCATATCCTTATAATATGATACTTCTCAAGAATGAAATACCTATTGTCATCGCATTTTCCAAAATTTAATTTTTAGTGAGTCATCTCTTACTCTAGGATATCTATTCTAAGCGACGAGTGTTTTGAACAAATTCTGTGACAAAAAATTGTCAAATCATGGTTTGGCGAAAATATCATATTTTCTTTACAAAGGCGATAGTTCCTTAAACATTTCATAATTGCCTTCCTTGAACATTGATATTTCCACTAGATACCATATTTTCAGTCTAGAGCTTTAACTGGAGCCGTTCATCAAGCTACACATATAGTGTATTTTAAACATTTTAAAAAACAATAACGTAATTTGACAAACGATGTAAACCGTTTTCGGCATTTTCGCTGCCGAGATTTATCGATCGCTCCTTCGGGTAGTATGTTTTAGCGTGTTATTTGTATTGTTTGATTATCGTTGAATTATGTTTTATTTGAGGGGGGGCTGTCGTTATACTTGATTTACGAACTCGTCCACGATATTAACAAAATGACGATATGTGTGATAAGTTTCCTTTTAATCAGTTGAGTATTTATGAGTTATCGCTCGGATACTCACGCACACACACACAATATAATATATATATATATATATATATATATATATATATATATATATATATATATATATATATATAAATTCAAACAATTAGATACGGGTTCTAGAGGTCCTAATTCGCGCTCATTTGGAATTTTTTCTAAAAGTCTCACCATCGTTGCCTCTCTATTAGTTAATTTTCCTAATGAAACTTGGTTAACATAAATACAAGATCAATCGATAGGAAGGCGAAAAAACCAATCGATAGGAAGGCGAAAAAACCTACTAGATGAGGTCAAAGAAGAAAGAAATTAAGATGAGGAAGGCATTTATTTTACATATTCTAAGATATAATAGCTTTCTAGCGGCATTATTTGAAGGACGCCTACTTGGGAAAGGGAGAAGACGTGGGCCAAGAAGAAAACGTCTGGAAAATCTGGGACAATTAATGAAGTGCGGAAGCTTCAATGAAATGAAAAAGGCTGATGGAGACCGTTAGTTATGGTTGCCACGACAGTGCAATATCGCCTGTGATGATGATTTCTTCTTATTATTAGATTATACAAAAGAAATATAGTAAAAGTATATTTAAACCATTCTTCTATCCAACCTTGACGCAATGCAGTGAACTTACTTAATCATATAGGTATGTATACATTCGACTATTGGACCAAATGCAGTGCTTTATCATATTTACGTGGAAACTATTTGTTGGAGATATAAACACTATAAACATAATAATTATGCCATAGGTACAAAAGATAAGCGTAACATATTTTTAATAACATAGACAAACATTATCAAAGAAGGTTACCGTACTAATTGCGAAACATTAAACTAGTTTATTAAGTGCTTCGTCGTAAGAGGATATTATTTAAAAAAATTATGACGCCATAAATAAATATCAACCTCATCAGCTTACCTAAAAATCAAAACCCAGTTTGAGAATTCTACCTCAAACTAAAATAGAAGCTTAAAAATGGTCTTCTTGGTTTTCAGGCTGAAAAATATTCTCAAAATTTCAACTGTCAAAATATTTGAACTATTTGAAAAACAGAAACGTAAAAACAACTCCATTAGGAAAACTGCTAATTAATATGTATTGTCAAAAAACTCTGAACGCAACAAGTGTGTTATTGTAGTAAATTTTCATAAAAATCTTTCAAATGCGAACAATGCTCGAAAAGTAAAAAATTCTGGACACAGCAAGTGCATTATGGTAGCGATTTTTCATTAAATGCTTCAAATTTGAATAACTTAATTTGATATAAGCCTAGAAAGTTGAATTTTGGTACACAGTAAGGTCTTTACCAGGGCAACATACCTACCAAGTTTCATCAAAATAACTTATTTTTTTAAGATACAAATTTTTCTTTAAGTTTTAGAAAAACTGGTCCGACAGAGCTGACTAACAAACTCGTCCACGGTCTTAACAAAGTGAAGATATGTACCAAGTTTCGTTCAAATCAGCTTAGTATTTTTTGAGTTATCGTTCGGACGCACACAAATATATATATATATATATATATATATATATATATATATATATATATATATATGTATGTATGTATGTATGTATGTATGTATGTATGTATGTATGTATGTATGTATGTATGTATGTATGTATGTATGTATGTATG